>JALPQD010000042.1:600000-1192500 GCA_023101885.1 Typhlomys cinereus | reverse complement strand
CTGGGTTGGGCTTCCCCATCAATCAGAAAATTCCCTGAAGGCTTGCTTGGGAGCCTAGCTCAACCACTGATTCTTTAAAAATATGCCTAGAACTTGAACCCTTAACCATCAAGTTGACACCTGTTAACTAACTGTGACAGCTTTGTTTTTTGAGACAGGATCTCTCACTGGCCTGGCGTTTATCTGACTAGGCTGGTGGGTGAGCTCCAGGGATCCTTCTGTCTCCATTTCCCTGGTTCTGGGGTTACAGAATGCACCCCCACGACCAGCTCTTTCTCATGGGTTCTGAGACTTGAACTCAGGTCTTCCCTGTTGCAAGGCAAGCACTATCTGAATAAGCCATCCCCCCTCCCCCAGCCCATGTTTAGTTTTGCAACCCAGAAAATCAAATTTGAATCTTTCTTTCCAGCAGCTCATGGTGGATAAAGAGCATTGACAATTTTCACTGCCTTCTAGGGTTTGGGTTTCTCCGCTGGGGACAGATGTGAACTCAGAGCAGGTGTTTGGAGATCTTTATGGAGCCAACAAGTCACAGCAGCTGCATTTTGACTTTGTAGCAAATGACAAGTCATTTCTCCAAACCCCCGTGGAAAGCTGTCGAGAGAGAGTCAAGAGCATCGTTTGGCTCCACTAGGTCTTGAGTCCTCCCCTGACCCTCCAAAAAGAAAGTCATTTTTTTTCTAGATTTTGATGTGCACACAAGGAACTGGCTTGAGAATGGCTGCCCCCCCCCGTGTCTCCCCCCATCCAGCAGCATTTCAAAGGCGCCTCTTCTTTCCAAAACGCTCCAGAGTTGCTCTGAAAATGAAGGTGGGGTGATGCCCCCTCCTCCTTACCCTGTCTCAAGTGACTTCTTCAGAAAGGCCTCCAAGGTACCTGCCTATCATTTTAGAGCATCACAGGCTTCATTAACTGTTCCGGGCTGTCAGTTTGCTTCAGATTTGGTTTTTCTTTTAGTGGGATAGAAAAGAGTGACTGTGTTCCCAGTTGGACATTGGCAGATTGGCCTGAGTTAGTCATCCCCAGATGTGCCTAAATATAAGACAGAAGAGAACAAATGCCGAGTATGAATTCCGGCATCTTGATGTTGGATTTCTCATCCATTCCTGCGGGTTCCTTCTGGCACCAGAATCTGATTTATTATCATCTTTTTTAAGTAGAAGCTGATGCAACTGTTGAGAGCCAGGGTCAGGCTGGGGTCTCTGCCTGTGAGCCGCACAATGTAAATCAACTCGACAGGGGTTCTTGGTGAATTCAGCGGTTCTGGCCTTGGTGGACTTATGGCAGGGCTCAGCCTGTAAAGTGCTTGTCGCGCTAGCATGAGGATGTGAGTTTGAATCCCCAGCTCCCATGTAAAAAGCTGGGTACACACCTATAGTCCCCGTACTGGGGAGAGGAAACGGGGCTGGGGAGGGTCTCTAAGACTCGCTGACTGGCTAGTGTAGCAGAATAGGTGAGCTCTGGGTTCAGGGAGAGACCCTGTCTCACAAAACAGGGTGGAGAGCAATAGAGGATGCATATACGTGTGCACACATACACACACGTGTGTACATACATGCACACACATGGAGCATGTATAATAGGTAGATTGGAGCTAGATCCCCACACATACACACTAGAAGCATGCATGGTAACTAGATTTGGAGTCCCAAGAACTAGCATGTCACTGGTTAGCAGTGTGAGAACAATTTGTATCACTTCCTGTTGGATAAATTATAACGTAGCTCTTTGCTTTCATTTACAAATAAGAATTTTTAAAAAAAGATCCCTATTGGGAGAGACTCACAAAAGATAATGCTCAGCTGGGAGATGTTCAGTGGTGAAAGTGCTTGATACACATCAAAAGGAGTTCAGCTGTCAAATCCTAGTAAAATGATTACCCGTAATTCCAGCCTGGAAGGCAGAGCCCAGATAGGGGAAAAGAGAAGGCTTCACCACTTTGAAAATCATCCACAAAGGATTTCAATGATCAGGAGCTAAGATAAAGAAGCTTATACCACTCCAGAGATGTCTCCTTCAAAGGCTAAGGGGACATGTTTTAAAATCTCTCTTGAGACGCATAAGTTTGCTGAGACAGTTGCTGTTCAAGGACCAAAAAAAAAAAAAAAAAAAGCAAGCTGTTTGAAAGGCCCCCTACTCAGTGTCATCTTCCCCTGGGACACTTGGGGTAGGGCAGGCAGAGATTATGCACTAAAGGACAGAGAACCAGGAAGTATGAGGCTGTCACTCAGGGTAGGGACAGACATGCGCAGATCTAGGCTTCCAGAGCAGTCAGAGTGAAGAAGCCAAGTGCTATGGTTGCATTTCGATGTCAACTTGACAGTTGCAGACTGTTCGGGCGCAGCTGTGGAAGGTTAATGGTTGGAATGGGCCCTGAACAAGTCTGCAGGTACTTGACTGATGGCTGTGGAGAACCCAGCCCATAGAGGGTGGTACTTTCCGGTGGTGGACCAGATAATAGGAGGTGCAAGGAGGGACTTGCTTTTCCCTTGTCCGGTGTGGACTTGCAGTGCAGTTCACTCTGCGAGCACGTTCTTCGCCTTTAGAGCATCGTGGGATTCTTTATTGCTGCTGCTGCTGCCTCCGTCCTTGGCTGACTTGGAGCTTCACCTTTTCCATCACGTTGTTGCTGTTCCCGCTGCCTTTGGAGCCTGGTCTCTAGGCCTCGCTGCTGTTTGCTGTTTATTGCCGATGTCAGAGCCCAGCTGTTCTTCACTGAAGACCAAACCAAGACCCTCCAGAGGAGCAAAGGCTTGAGACCTTCTTGGGATCTTTAGGCTTTGTAGAACATTCCAGCCAGGAAAGAGGCTGCTGCGGGCGGCTACCTTGAAGGACATTATTTTTACTGTGAGTTGTTTTTTAATAAACTTGTGTGTGTGTACACACACACACACACACACACACAATATTCTATAGATTCTGTTTCTTCAGAGAACCCTGACTAATACACCAAGAGAACAGGGGTGTGGGGAAGGGAGCCCCATCAGACGCAAGCCTCTCTTTGAGGTACTGCCCGAAGTTTAGCTGTGTGGGATGAGAAGCTGAGCCATTAGACAGAGGAAGCTGAAATTTTCCCATGATCCCTGGGAGACCAAACTTCAATTTAGGATTCTCTAAGGAGGAGGGACTCAGGAAATAACCCTGCATCTGGGACCCCTGGAAGGCTGCAGCGTGGAAGTGAGATTGCCCAGAGGAAGAGCAAAGCGGTCTCGGCTCGGCCTAGGATTGAACTGAAGTGGGCAGTCCTCAGCTCTAGCTGCTTGCCAGACAGCAGCGTGAATCCTTTGTAGAAGTAACATCTTCCAAGGACTTCACCAGTTGTCATATACACTGTCCAGTGTCCATTAAAAAAAAAAAACCCACTAGATATAATTAGATACAGGAACAAGAGGGAAAAAAAACAATAGGAGACAGGAAATAATCTAAATATTAGGGTACTGAGATACTTATTTTAAAATAATTGTGATTAATGTGTCCATAAATAGTAGCATAAGATGGATGGTTTTGCTTGAAAACGCTATTAAAAAAATCTAATAGGGGCTGGAGAGATGGCTCAGGAGTTAAGACTCTGCCTCACAAACAGAAGGTCCTGAGTTCTGATCCCAGGTCCCATGTAAAAACCCCAGACAGAAACTGTGGCACCTTGCACTTCTGAACCTGGTGGGTGGAGCTTGGAAAATCCTAGAGAGAAGCAAAAAAGAGGTAGAAGCAATCCAGGATGATTTCCAAAGTCAACCTTGGTCCTCCACAGGGACACACATAGTGCCCTCTGAGACACACACACACACACACACACACACACACACACACACACACACGTGCGCACGCGCAAAATAAAAATAAAGTTTTAAAAATGCAACATCTAAAGAAATCTAATATAGATTCTAATGCTGAAAAAGATCGTCATTCGTGAAGTTAATTCAGCAAATGGTTCAGCCACAGATTGGTGCAGCTGAGCAGAATCAGTTGCGCTGCACTTTTAAGGGAATATAAGAACCATATGGCCTGGAGGAAGCCCAAAGATCCATGTAACAGGAGTCCCGGAAGAAGAAAGGAATGGGGAAGTGGCATCTGAAGAAATACAGTAGAGATGACTAAGAACTTCCCAGCCGTGGCTCCGCATCACACTAGAGACATGAGAGATGCTCTGAAGTCCAAGTGGGCTAAACAGAAAGCAAACAGTACCAGCTAACACCACCATGAATTCATGTGAATGAAGACAGGGAGAACATTCTGAATCTGGTATAGAAAGATGTAACCTTGGGCTGGGGAGATGGATTGGAGTGAAAAGCCTTTGCTTCACAAGCGAAAGAACTTGAGTTTGGATCCCCTGATTCCACATAAAAATGCTGGGGTGGTCTTGGTAACAGCTGTAATTCCTGGAAGCTCTGGAAGGTGGAGCCTGGCAAACCCCAGAGCAAAGCAGTGAGAGGCAGAGACTTCCAGGATGATTTGTGATGTCGCACTTGGGTCTCCACAGGCACACACCCTCAAGTACAGGATACACACACCTGCATACGTGTGTAGACCCATCCATATGCAACATACATGCACACATGCATACTTGCACGCATACCATGCATACATAAGAAGAAAAAAAAGCATACATACATAAAAAGAAAAAATGCCACAGATCAGAGTCATGGCCTCAAGACCAGGGCTCCCCTGGACCAGGTAGAGCACAGAACACATGCAACTCTCTTAGGCCAAGTGAATTCTGAACCCATTTATTGAAACTTTCGTGACAGCTTTTATACAGAAAATTTTGGGGTAAAGAATGTTGCACCTACAATAGATGCATAATTTTCTAATCAGCAAAATCACTTTCAGGGTGGACCTTTTTTCAAGAACCTAACCCATTGCTTGAGGGTAAAGGCACTTAACAGAAACATTCTCTTATCTAATCTATAATGCTTCACCGTGTAGCCATGGGGCTGAGCCTACATAGTTGACATATCTAAACAGAGACTGCTTTTTTTTTTTAAATACACATAGGAGGAATGATCTCCTTTTGATTTCAACAATTAACTATAGGAGTCACCAACACCCCATAAGTCCCAGCGTGAGCTTTTGCTGTTGTCCTCTCCAGGTTGATCCTCTCAGTCAGGCAGGTTGACATGGGCACCAGGCATGGCAGCAGGTTCTAACTTGGGAAGTTGCTTGCAACTCATGCAGTCTCTGCTATCCAAGCTTGAACCATATCTCTAGGGGGGGCATGGCTTGGATATTCAAGGCCATAAGCGCCTGGAGTGTGGTTCTGTTGATGGAGCACTACTGAGATATGCACTGAAGAAAACACTTAAGCAATATAATTATTAAAAGAATAATTCCTCCTATAATAGCATCCTTCTATTCCTTAATAGTAAGGTTGCTTATGTCTTCCTTTGAGGAATTCCAGAAATATATCGCCATCAGTTAGATGACCCATCTGTGAACCATGCATTCTCCAAACCTGGGGTCCAATCTGTCAGGCCCTATATACCTGCCATGGATGTCTCTTTCAGGGCGGGGGCTATCATTGGTGGGAGTGCACTTGAATGGTCCATCTCTGTGATTTCTCATAAGAGTGTTGTTTGGGATAGGAAAAACACAGCCCCCTTTGCTTCTGACATGGATTCTCCCAGTTTGGATTGCAAATACCATCTCCAGGGGTAGTCTTGGCATATAGACTTTCTGGCATGATGGTCTCTTCCTTGGCCTTCAGCCAGGGTAAGAGGGTATCACAGTTTCTTTTAAGGTTCTAGTGGGCTGATAGCATAGTCTTAAACTTCTGGAATTTCTGAGTTAGTACGTAGGTGGGAATTTTACCCACCTAGGTTTTGAGACTCTAGAAGTTATTCTCTAATTTCCTTCAAATCAGTGCACACATTTTGGCTAACAAGTCTACTTATTGTAAATGACTAGACATGAAATCTCTATTTAGAATTTGACTAAAAGTTAAAAAGCAGGCTTCTTCTCTAGATCAGAGAGCAGAAAGCTATTCCCTCCCATAAAACTCTAAGAGCAGGTAAAGGGCACTCCTAATTCCCAGAAGAATTCTTCCTGCCTGAGGCAAAACCCAAATTATCGAGGAGAGAGTGTCCAGCCCCTGTTCATGGGCGTTACTGTGACCTTCCTCAGGGAACAGGCTTTAGGCCCGAGCTAGGAAGAAACACCAAGGCCTGACAATTCCCATATTTTTCCTTATTTCTCTTAAAGAGAGCCAGGTCCTTATCCCAAAAGATGTTTCTTTGAATCCATCTTTTCCAAACTGAGACATATTCTACCAGATTGGTCGGATAAGGATACGGCAAAAAAAGAAAGATGTAACCCTTCAGAAATGCAAGAAACAAATGAAAACCAGAAGACAATGGGATGGTATCCTTAAGCTTCTAAAGTAAAAAAAAAAAAAAAAAAAAATCATCGGCTAGAGAGATACTTCAGTGTATAAAAAGAGTTTGTCATGCACGTCTGGTGACTTGAATTAAATCCCCAGAACCCAATGAAAAGCGAAAATAGGAGACAGAGACTGGAGAATCCATTGGAAGCTTGGAGGCCAGCTAGAGCAGTCGGTCCAGCAAGAGATCCTGTTTCAGACAGGGGTTCAAGCAGGAACTGGCTTCTAAAACTTGTCCTCTGACCTCCACTCATGAGCCCTGATGTATGCTCCCCTGCACTCCCCCACCACATTCATGTATACACACAACAAAAATATTAAAAGAAAAAAATAATTGATGAGTGGAAATCTATGTCTCAAGAGCTAGGGAACTGGCTCAGCAGTTAAAGCATTTTTTTTTTTTTTCTACACAAGCAAGAGAACCAGGGTTCCATTGTAAAATAAAAAATGTTGGTGGGCATCATGATTTACCTGTAATTCCAGCCTGAAAGGCAGAGCCCACGGTTCTGGGCCCCAGAGCAGGCTGGCTAGCTAGACCAGACCCAATGGCAGCTCTGGATTTAATTAAAGACCCAACCTCAAAAACAAAAGGTGGAATAGTAATGAAGCATGATTCCTGATATCACCTTCTTCCTTCTACACACATGCACACTCATGTGCACCTGCACCCCCACCTATGTGCTAAACTACACGCACATACAAATGTGTACCCCATACACACATACATGAAAAAAAGTTAAAGGAATATGAACTGGCAGGAAAGGAGGAAATAAATGGTAAAGGTGGTAAACACAGAACGAAACAAGTCAACTGCAGGGAAATACTTCAATACTCATGGTCTTCAGATAGTATAAATGGATCAAACACTCAATTTAAAAGACAAGGACTCTCAGGAAATAGATCAATGGGGAAAAACAGCCAATGAACCTACAGGTAGGAAGACAGTATGCCAAACTGCTCTGTAAATTATACCCATAGATTTGAAGAACACTTAACATTCAGCCTAGAAGTCTTCTTCTGCAACAGAGGTAGAGGATGTCAACATCTGACAGGATGCAGCCTAGGACAGTAGAAGAGCAGTGAAGTGGACAGCAACGGCCACCATAATGTAGGGTACTGACTTCTTGCAGAGCTCACCCAGAATCAGGCCAACCTAATTTCTCTCCATCCTAAGGCCTTGGGAACCTCGTTGAAGAGGGGGCAGTGAGAGTGTAAGAATCTATGGGAGGGTTCACCATTGGATTAGACATTCCATTCAAGGCAGGACCCCTGCATCTAGGAACTCACTGCAATGAGACTTGTCCTTATCAGACCTGCATAATAACTGACATACCAACACGGCCCCATAGACTACTGAACTCAAGAGAGATAAGAACATACAGTGGAAACCCTGGGGACTAAAGCTAGTGAGTGAAGAGAAATGTCCCTATCAGTGGGGTGACCTGAAGAGAGGCAAACTGGTATGCCACAAGAGGCCTGAACCCCACAAGAGTAGACAAGCCAGAGGGAACCCTGGGATCCATAGAAGCAGATAGGCAGGAGGGTGGGAGTGAGTGGGATGACTTGAGGAAGGGAAGGGAGGGGGGAGGGGGACAGGCAGGGATAAGTACTCAATATGCTTGTAAAATTAGAAAAAAAAAAGACAGGGACTTCCAGACCAAATGTTTTTAAAATCATGCTGTGAATAAGTGACTTGCTCTAAATGTTAAGTTAAACCATAAGAAAGGCCTACACTTGTCTATGAACATATCACTCTGAATATGCCAATCTTACCTCATCTCAGAAGTTAACCAGGGTTGGGTTTGGTTAGTCTTGGATGGAAGAAAATGGTAACATTTGTTATAGACCACTGTTTTATTTTTTGAACTTTGCAGAAAATATATTTGTTGGATGTGTAAAGTCAACCTTTCTCCAAAAAAGAAAGGCCTATTCTATAACATCTTAATCCCCAATTCCATTCCCTCTCCTCTTCCCATTACAACCCTTCTTCTTCCCTACCAGTCTTCCTCCAAATTTCATGTCTTTTCCCATGTGTGGCTCACTGAGTTTCATCTGGGTTGCCTTTGATGGCATGTGCTGAGCCTTTGCTGAAGCATGAATCACGTGTCAGTGGATATACCACTGAGGAATGCACCCCCTCTACTCCACCAGCATTAACCCTTATCAGTCTCTCAAGGAAGTATGGGGCCTTTTGAGATCTTCCTCCTTCCATGGTAAAATATGGATAGGACAATTCTTGTAGGAATATACATAACTGCAATGAATTTGCAGATAAAACATCCCTGTCATGCCCAGAAGATATTGTCTGACCTCCTCCCTCTCCCCTTCAGGGCTTACAATCTTATCACCTCTCTTCCACGATGTTCCTTGAGCTTTGGGGTGGTGTTTAGATGTGCTGTTTAGGGCCAAGCAGCCTGAAGTGATTTCTTTTCTATTGTTTGGCCAGTTTTGATTTTTCTGTAAAAAAAAAAAAAAAAAACAACAAAAAACCTTCCATTGCAAAACAGAAGCTTCTAGATTGAGTGCTGACTGTTCCTTCAATCTGTAAGCATAATGACAAATGTTTAAAAGGCAGTCTGATAGATTAAGTGTCTTTATTGCTATACCTTAATAGTTTGCACCTTCCCCGGGGCCTATGAACTTTCATAGGTTCTCGTTTACAGTATCCAGAACATGATCCCTGCTGACAAGTGGGCCTTGAATCAATCAGAAAGCTGTTGGTTGTACCTTTGGCATTCATGCCACTATTACAAAGATAGCTCCCTCTTGCCACAGCAGTTATTATTGCAGTTTATAGCTTCAGAAATTAATGAGACTGTTGATTGTATACTATGAAAGCTGGCCAATAAGGAGGAAGCTTCCAGACTATTTTCAGCTCATGTTTTTTTTTTATCCCTGTCTTGTAATGTGTTGCATTTTTCAACAATAGTGTCTTATTGTCAGTTTCTGGAGGGCAGCCAAGAGCAGTGAAAAAAGCCTGTACTGTTTTTTTTTTTTTAATGGAGGGGAGGGGCTTTGAGAGCTCTCTAACCAACACTTATCAGGCAGTGTAACATATCTGATACTTGGAATATTGTTTAGTTGCCTGTGGTTCCGTCGAAGCATTGAAGGACATTTTGGTTTTTTGTCCTGTCTTTCTCTCTTTGTATTTCCCTGAATAGGGTATGCCTGTTCTTACTCTTTTTATTAATTTTGCTTTTCTTTTTACTCTTTCATAATCTCATGCATGTAGGCAATGCATTTTGATCATAGCTACCCCTTTCTCCCTCCTGCTTCCCCTGAACCTTTTCCTTAGCATGTCCACTTCCTGCCTTTATGTCCTAATTTTTTAAATTGGACAATATAAAATAATATGTAAGCCATAAAAGAAAATACATTTAGGATGTAGATAATTACGATTGAGCCCCCAGCTCCACATGGTTAAGAACACACAATAAAGCTGAAGAATAGCAGTTTTGCCCATCTTCTATGAGACCACGTTCATGTCATGAGCACACAGAGCCCAGCCCATGGGAGACCATCCCAATTGTGTGTGAGCACACAGGAGGACATCCACCTTGTGAGCATGCAGAGCCCAGGGAGCCATCCACATTGTGAACACATGGAGCCCACCTCATGAGAGGCCTTCATGTTGTGAGTACACAGATATGGAATTCAGGGTTTGGGCAGATGTTGTGTTATGTCAGTCTAATCATTCAGCTGTCCACAGGTTAGAATGCTGAATGTAGAAATAGTCTCATCTCCTCTCTGCCATCATCTGATGCCCATGGGACACAGCAGCACGTGTGCAGTGCCTCGAGGGACATATTCACACTTTCTTTTAATAAAAAAGCACTTTTTTATACTAACAATATAGGAGGTTTCTATATGGTTGTATCTACAACATTGCAACTATTTGTTGCTCCCTTAGCTCTTCCTGTACTCTACAAACATTTAAAAAATATTTTTAATTTATTTAGTGTGTGTGTGTGTGTGTGTGTGTGTGTGTGTGTGTGTGTGTGCATGTATCAGAGGACATTGTGTGTGTCTGTGGAGAACCAAGGGTGACTTCAGGAATCATCCTGGATTTCTTCTACTTCTTTCTTGCTTCACTCTGGGATTTCCCAGGCTCCGCCCACCAGGGCAAGTGCAGGCCACCACCCTTTCTGCCTGGCATTTTTTAGTGGGACCTTGGATCTGAACTCAGGACCTTCTGCTTGCAAGACAGAGTTTTGACCCTGAGCCATCTCTCCAACCCTCCATCTGACCAATTTTTTAATTTACAAAAATCATAGTTGTATATGATTCACCACAGGCGAGTGTGCAAAGAAAGCACGTCCCAACAAATTCCACCTGGCAGGCTGGGTGTCGTCGTGTGCATCAACAATCCCACCACATGGGAGTTGGAAGCAAGAGAGTCATGAGTACAACAGTCTGGCCTACACTGTAACCCTCAAAAGTGATGGGAAGAATACTAGAATTAAAAGCAGATATTAATGAAGTAATACAAAAACTCACTAAAAATTGGTTGTTGGAAAGATGAATGAAATCAGTAAACCTCTAGAAAGAATAATTATCAGTATTAGCAGCAAAGTTGTCTATGATCTATCATCTATCTATCTATCTGACAGGTAGATATATATATGAAAGATATGAATTAATTAGAGCTCTTTGTGCCTCCAAATATATATGAAAGGTATATGATAGATGATATATATTATATATATAAAACATAAAATTATAGATTAGATACATGCAGGTGATATAGAAGAATGGTGAAAAGGACCAATCTCTAAGATCAGTCCACCTATGTCTTTGGAGTTTAGCATAGAATTGATAATGCAGAATTAATGTAGCATTAATCTGCCTACCAGTTATAACATATGCTTGGCCACAGTCTTCAAACATGGTTTTTTCTCCATATCTTTTTCTTGCTTATTTTTAGGACTCCAACTGCATACATTCATGGGTGTACTGGTGAAGTGCACTCCCAGCAGCCAAGGAGAACTAGAAGAGAGAAGATAAACTGGGAAACAGAGAGAAAGGTGGAGAAGAAAGGGAGGGGAGGAGACAGAAGCAGAGAGAAAGTGGAGGGGGGGAGGGGAGGAAACCAGGAAGAGGGGAGATTGTTTCTGTCCACTGCTGTCTTCCCCATCATATGCTGGTTAACAGTAGTCTGCAATTCACCAAAGACAGAAATGTACATCCTATGTCACAAGGGTTCATGGTGGGGTTTCAGACCCCAGAGCATTCACGTGCAGGAGCCTGAATCCACACCTTGGAGATCTCTAGTCGCCTGCGTTACTGCATAGGGTTCACTGCAGGAAACCACAGCTCCCTCCCTGGCAGTGGAGGGTTGAAAATAGGTTTTCAAAGAACATCTGTTCTTTCCAAGAAGTTCTTCAGTGGCAAACCAAAGACCAGAGTCGCGCCCGTGGGATCCGTCTGCCTCTTTCCAAACCTGTCTTCTAGAAGCATCTCTCCCACTCTGGGGCCTTGGGCTCAGGTTCCTTGGCTTGGTGAGGACACAGGCACTTTGGCAAAGTCAGACAGGCAGAATGACAATAAATCACCAGACGCCGTGGCTCCCCTGTCATTCTGGGAATGAGGATCAAGGCAAAGGAATCTGTCTTGATGGTTTTTCCAATGGCTTGTTTCTGTTGTAGAGGTGCTGGACCCCAGGGGCCTCTGTCCACCTCATCTTTGCCAGGTCTGAAGCTGGACCCTGTTCCTGTCCCTGGGCCCGCAGACTCTGGCATGCAGGGCAGCTTGCGGCCTGGGAGCCTGATCTTCAGTGGTCAGAGGGATGGAGAGAGGAGGAGGACCTGGTAACCGGAGGGGGAGAGCTGGGCTCTACCCAGCTGCAAATAGCAAGTGGCAGCCAGGCCGCCCGCCCGCCTGGGGTCCTCGAGGGCCCAGCTGCACTTTCCAAGTGGAAAGGAAAGCAGCAAGAAATATGTCATAATCCGCCTCCAGAATCCTGGAATTGGTTTTTTTTTTTTTTTCGATGTCCTTTTCAAATGCATACTTTGGAAAAAAATATTTGAAAGCGAGGGAAATTAATTAGAGGTCTTTGTGCTGGAATGGCCTGCCACAAGATTCATCCAGCAAGAGATGTAAAAATAGAACGTGCGAGGGCTCGAGAACTCGCTGCAAACAAAGATCAGATTTGAGAGTTCAGCGAGGCGTGGCTGTCCAAACAGGAAGAACACACTTATTTCCACGGCTGAGGAGGGGAACCGTGGCAGGCTTCTTGGGAGTCCTTGGAAATGAGAAGAACCCCAGGAGGCTGGGAGGGGGACCTTTGTGAAGGACAGACCCTGCTTGTACCCCTCAGAAGAATGGTCACTTTTGTGTTAACGGTCACTGAGGGCGAGCGAGGAGATTGGGAAGAATCGCTAGAGAAAAAATGCAAAGGCTTCGGAAGACTTTAAAAATCACTTCTGTTTTGTGCAACAGACTAGCCTTTTTGATACGTTCTTCCATTCTTTGGCACCTCAACTACCCCTGAGGAGTAGACTTTAGTGGACGGTTCTAGTTCTATGAATCAGAACACCAGAGAAAGCCCAAAGTGATGCCAAGGTGTTGCAGGGCAGGCCGGGTGAGGGTCAGAGGGAGGCTGTCTGGTGGCCTTTCAGGATGACATGGGGATTAGAACGTTGGTTTCAGAGCTCAAAAACTGTGTGATTGAGGCTGGGGATGTAGCTCAGTTGGTGAAGTGTTTGTGTGCAAGTGTGAGGATCTGAGTTTGATCCCCGGAACCCAAAAAGTCCAGCACCGGAGAGGCAGAGACAGGTGATCCCTGGGGCTTGCTGACCGCTAGCTGGCCAGGCTGCAAGCCTCTGGTCCCAGTGAGAGGCCCCGTCTCAAGGGATCAAATGCGCAGGTCCTGAAGAGTCACCTGAGGGTGAAGCTGTTTTCTGGACGCCACACGCACATGCATGTGTACCCTTCCCTACAAACACACACATGTATCAGCCTATGCACTCTCCCATACAACACACATACCTGAATACACATACGTGCAACCTCTCATACAAACACACACGTACCTGCACACACACGCACCTTCACATGCATGTCTACCCTCCTATACAAAACGACTGCATACCTCCATACATACACAAGTGCTTGTGCACCCTTCCATATGAACATGCTCACACACCTGCATATACACACACACTCAGGCACACAATGCACATACTCCTGTGTATGCACGTGTACCTTTTCATACAAGCATGCTCACACTCATACATATATCTTCCATATAAACTTGTTTATACATACATGCACACATGCATCTCCACAAACATGTGCACCCTTTCCTATGAACATACACATTTGCATATACACACGTGCATGCACATGTACAATCCTCCTGCCTCCATCTCCTGAGCCCTGGGATAAATATGTGCCACCAGGTCCGATCTGTACAGTTCTGGGGATTGAGTCCAGGCTTTGTGCATGTCCAGTAAGCCCTGTTCCAACTAAGCCATCTCAGCCTCTCTAAAATATCTCTTAAAAGCAACAACAGGTGCTGATAGATAACTGTTGTGTAAGCACAAGGACCTGAGTTCAACTCTCAGTACCTACATGGAAAAACAAAGTCAGGGAGAGGAGCGTGTTAGCATCCCAGCACTGGGGACGGGGAGACAGGTGGGTCCCGGGGCTCACTAGCTGGCCGCCTAGTTTGATTGGCATGTTCCAGGTTAGTGAGAGACCCTGTCTCACATACACATACACACAAAAAAACTCTGAAAACAACACCTGAGGCTGACCTCTGGTCCCAACATGCACCTGTGCATATAGACGTGCATGCACACATCCATACGCATGTGTATATGCACATGCACACGCATCTGTGCATATGTGCATATGTGCGTGTGCACACACACACACACACACACACACACACACACGAAGCAGCAGCTGTGATTTGGCAAGGAAGAGAAGCGCAGCAGGCACACAGAAAGGCCCAGCAAGAGGGCAGCGGATGGCAGCTTGGTATGGGCGGAAGAAGAGGAAGCGTGACCATCATTTTCCTGTGCCGTCTCACAGCCACGAGCCCATGTTTTCCACGACCCAAGAGCAGATGACTCCACGTGCTGCGAAGCTGCTTGCTGTGTCGTCACCCAGCTGTGGGGTGAATCACTGCCTTGCTCGTGCCAGTCAGAGCTAGCAGAGATGGGAGGCGTGACCGTGGCTTCCAGAGCAGATGAGAGAGGAATGCCCCAGACGCATGTGCCACAGAGCATCCTTCAGGTACTGCGCCTGCCCCAGAAGGCACGCGGGCCCTGGGGGAGGGGTAATTATCGGCTGCAATGAGACGCCCTTATGTGTGTGTATTTTTCGTGTTAGTCACTGGGTTTCATCTCGGTGATGTAGAAATGTTTGAATCTTTGCTTCTTTGGCTATCTTTTTCCAGATTACTCTAACTCATGACCCATCATAATGGAAAGGTTCTCAGATCATCTCTAACCCATTTCACAGACTTTACACACTCAGGTCAAAGAGGGAACATGTTTGATGAAAGTTCATATAGCCCATGAGCGAAGAAACCTGAACTTGAAGCCTGGCTCCCCAAGGCTCAGATCTGGGCCGAGACCACCTCTATTGACTGTTTGATGGATTGCCTCACCATCCGTTAGACCACCGCTGACCACCCCCCCCCCCCCCAACACTCCCCCCCCCCCCCGCTCGCTCCGAAAACTACAGCCAGGCCCAAAGTCATGGATACTCAATTTTCAGGGAAGCCTGAAGTTCTATGGCAAAACTTTTGATTTTAGCAAAATTCATGATGAAACTCTTAGCCCCTGACCTCGGGTCTGGCATCTCAGTGCCCACCATAATAAAAGTCCCCGCAGCAGGATGCGAGCCTTCCTGTCTGTTCTGAGGCACAGTCTTGCTATGTAGCCCAGGCTGGTCTTCAACTCCTGAGTTCTGGACTGCTAGAGTGTTCCACCATGTCTAGTCTTCCTGGTTCCTTATCAGCACATGGTAACTTTGCTTTCAAAACCTTGTAAGGACAACACAAGAAAAAGAAAATGATGATGATGTCACTTAATACCCTAGTTCTATTTGTTATTCTATGTAAAATATCAGTAAATTAAAACAGCCTATAAGGAATCTCAGAAGGGTCCAGGATCATCTATAAATCTATTCATGTTTTCCATCACATTTATAGAGAAGGGAGAAAAATCAGGCATCTCAGCAGGTGCGAAGAATAGTATTGGACAAGTGTCAGCATCTCTTTAGGATCAAAACAGAAGGAAATGACTTTGCATGAAGGCTCTGAGATGAAATCCTACAGTAAATATTCCCAAAGAGAAAGCGTTTGCTTTCAATGCATCCTCTGTATGTTTAGGGACGGGCAAGGCTGCCTGCTGCTGGGCTTTGGAGATGGTTTGATAGCGTCCTCTAAGGCTCGCGGGTTAGAAATCAGTTCCTCACGTGGCAATGTGAAGAGATGCCAGGACCTTTAAGAGATGGGGTCTGGGATGGGGAGATGTCAGTAGTTAAAGCACTGGACACACAAGCAAAAGGACCAGAGTCCAGGTCCCAGGTAAAAATGCCAGGAGGTGTGATGGCCCACCTGTAGTTCCAGTCCCGGAAGGTGGAGCCTGGAAATCCCCAGAGCAAATTGACTAGGCAGATGAGTCATAGGTGCGCCCTGGATTTAATTACATGCCTAGTCTCTAAAGAATAAATTAGAAGAGCTATGGAGAATGATTCCCAATATCAACCTTAGTCCTACACACACACACACACACACACACACAGAGGCATGCATACATATGCATACTTATATGCATCTGAACACACTTGTGTATTCACATACAAGCAAACATACATATACACAATGTGTGCCACATCTATGTAAAACATGGGGGGAGGGGACTTGGAGAGATGGCTCAGGGCTTAAGATTCTGCCTTGCAAGCAGAAGGTCCTATATTCAGATCCCAAGCCCTATGTAAAAATTCCAGGTGGAAATGGTGGCAGCCTACACTTCCAGCCCTGGTGGGCAGAACCTGGGAACTCCCAGAGTGAAGCAAGGAGGTAGAAGCAATCCAGGATGATTTCCGAAGTCATCCTTAGTCTTCCACAGGGACACACACACACACACACACACACACACACACACACACACAACCCATGGGGGAAAGAGGTGTAGTCTCCTGGGAGTTAGTTAGGGCACTGGGGATTAAGGTGGTTTCCATGGGACCCTGGTCAGTTCTCTGAGAGCAGGTTGTTCTACAAGAGCCACCCTGAATCCCTGGCTTCTGGTCTTGTCTTCTGATCTTTCCTTGTGATACGGCCCACCACACTGTGACATAGCCAGGAGGCCTCACCAGAGTCTGTGGCTCAAACTTTGAGCTAATTGAGTCTCTTTTTTATGTAACTATTGGTTTCTGGTGTTCTATTACAGCACCAGGAAACCAGCAAATACAAGTGTTCTAGAGGGCATGACCAAAGTAATAAAGTAAGAAAAAGGAATGACAATCATGTTTGTGGCAAGGGTTTGGGGTATGTGCATGAAGGTGGAGGCCAGAGGTCAATTTTGGGTGTCATTCCTTAGGAGCCGACTTTCTCCTTCGCCTTGAGACAGGGTCTTGTCCATCTGGGGTTTGTAAATTTGACTCCAGGACGCTGCCTGTCTCTGCCTTAGGAGTGCTGGGATTACAAGCCGATGTGGCTTTTTGACATGAGTTGTGGGGATCTGAACTTGGGTCTTCAAGTTTGCTCAGCAAGCATTTTACTGACTGAACCATCACTGCCCCATGGAAAGAACTTCCCCACCCACCTCCCCTCTCTCCCATCTCTCCCTTGACCACCCCTCTCCACAGCTCTGCGGTCTGCCCCATTTCCTTCCACAGGGTAGGAACCTCTAGATCCTGTCAAGTATTAAAGAACCACCACGGGAGAGTTTTCTGCTTCACTCACTAATTCAAATGCCTCTGTGGTCCAGCAAGGTCCACATGTGGGCCCCAACATACCCAGGCATAGTGTATAACCACTCGTCAGGGCCTCCCATGCCCCACTCATGTTGACACAGTTAAGCATCCCTGGCACCGGGGGGCAGATGGTGCTGAGCAGCTTGGCAGGAGGGGCACCATCATAGGACCAGTGGGTGAGGGTGGAGGATCCGGCCATGCTGGACAGCCAGGCCCCCTGCTTCCTTCTGGGGCAGCCTGGCTGGTCTTGCTGTGATTTGAGACAGGATCTCATGTAGCCCAGGCTGACTTTGAACTTCCGGTGTAGCCAAGAAGGACCTTGAATTTCTTTTTAAATTATTTGTTTATTTATTTGAAGAGATAAGAAAGGAAGAGACATAGATAGATAGATAGATAGATAGATAGATAGATAGATAAATGATAGATAGATGATAGATAGATGATTGATAGATAGATGATTGATAGATAGATGATGATAGATGGATAGATAGATAAACAGATAGATAGATGAAGATAGATTGCTTGATAAAATGCCATAGCATGCAAAAGTAAAAGAACAACTTTTTGAAGCCATTTCTTTCCATGTACCACATGGACTCCAGGATCGACTTCAGATTGCCAGATTTCTGTGAAGTCGCCATGGAGCTGTCTTGCCAATCTGGCCTCGAACTTCTGATCTGGCCTTCATCTCCCAAGTACGGGGTTACAAATGTGTCCCAATCTTCCTAGTCACTGCAGCATTGGGGATGGAACCCAAGGCTTCCTGCATGCTGGGCACACTGGGCAAACACGCCACACCCCCAGCCTGTCAGTCTGTTTCTAGGAATTAGATTTTTGTCCCATCCACTCAGACCCCAGGCCTGGAGGTCTTCAAGAGGAAGGAGAAGCCCTCAAGGAGCCTGGCTCTGGGGTTCTGGGGTGGGAGGCGACTTCTTTGAGAGCACAGAGCTGCTGCGCACAGAACTGGGAACTAGGCCTTGCAGCCTGCAAGTCTCATTGCCCCCCGGAGACAGGTCTGGCCGTCCTGAGCATGCAGATCTTTTGATGAAAACCAACCTGTTCTCACTTCAGGAATTTGCTGGCTGACTGCACTGCGGCAGCCTCTAGCCCCCGCCCCCTGGGGATGAGGTTTCCAGCAGAAGCCGGCCAGATGTGGGGCAGCTGAGGAGGAGCGGGAGGCAGTTGGGAGAAGCAGAGAAAGAAGCGGGGTGGTACTGAAACTGCAGAGGCCTGGACAGGCCCCCAGCTCAGAGTGACCCTAACATTTAGTTGCCCACACATATGCATGCAAATATTCATGCATGTACACATGCATGCACACATGCAGCACATATACATGTAGTCATGCCTGCATGCACACAAGCCACACACATGCTTGCACACAAGGCATGCATGCACGAGTGTACACCCACAACCATGCACAGGAACATATAGACATTCAGGAAAACACGCATGCACAGAGGCACATCTGTGCGCCCACGTGTCACACACATGCACGAGACATACATGTACATGCCTGTATGAGGGCATACACACAGAGATATTCATACAAATATATGAATACATGTACCCACAGATGTGCACATGTCACATACATGTACACACATGCACAAGGCATGTATGCACATGCATGCACACAAACACACACACAGATATTGGGAATCACCCTGGATTGCTCCACCTCCTTATTGCTTTGTTCTGGTGTTTCCCAGGTTCCGCCCTCCAGGGTCGGAAGTGCAGGCCAATGCCATTTCTGCCCAATATTTTTACATGGGATCTGAGATCCAAACTCAGGTCTCTTGTGAGGCAAAGGATTTAATCCCTGAGCCATCTTTCCAGCCCTGAGAACCTTGTTTTTACAGACACATGCCTGGCTCTACTGGGGTGCAAGAAGGTGCAGCACCCCTGGGAATCATAGGCAGGTATAGTGAATGTTGAGACACAGCAGCCTGTGACTCAGCCTAACAAACTTACAAAAGCGGTATCAGAGACAAATGGGGACAGTGCTCAGTGCTGGCTGGAAATCAGGGAGGGCTTCAAGGAAGAGGCAGCTCTTGGCTTGGATTTTGGCAGATGAGGTAGAGACACTTTAAACAGAGTCAAGGGGTGGGAGGGAGGGCGTGGATCCTGGCACACCACCAGGAGGCCGGCACACCACCAGGAGGCTGGTACACCACCAGGAGGCTGGTACACCACCAGGAGGCCAGCAGGGACATGTGGAGGGAGCAAGGGGGCAGAAGGGAGTAAGGAGGAACTTCAAGAGACAGCAGAGTCCCCAGGAGCTCGGGGGGGGGATGGACAGCCCCTCTCTGTGTGCTCTGGGTGCTCTGGGCCTGTGGGGTCACCATGCCATCTGTGCTGCCTGGGGGGGGGCTGGCATGGGATCCCTGACCTCTTACCCCAGGCAGCCCGGGAGGGGAAACACTTCCTGTCTCAGGCCGGTCTTCCCCAGACACGGCCGGCATTCACCGCCCAGCCTGGGAGGTCCCTGGAGAGCAGAGCCCTTCTGTCCTGACTGGAAAGCCAGGTGGGATTTGGGGAGGGTCTGGGGGATGACTTTTTGCTCTCTGAACCCCAGGGAGGACCGGAAACCTCAGGGATTCCGAAGTGCCCTGAGAGTGGCGACTTCAGGGAGTTCAAAGACAGGTGCATGAAGCACCTGTCGGCCTGCGGGACAGGGTGGAGGGGGACTCCAGCCCCACCTGGGCACTTGTCCCTCCCCCGCCTCAGTCCCCAAGCCCAGGTGCCATTCCGGAGAAGAGACAGTGACGCTGGCTGGGCTCCAAGGCTTTCTGGGACCGATGACCAGCCTTCTTCTGAGACCCCACCGGGCCAACCTGGGCCCAGGGAACATTGAGCATCTCGCGCCAAGACTACAGGAGCTTCCCTTTGATCCAGAGACCTAGACGAAGGCCACATCATGTGCCTTGACTGCCTGAGAATCACCCCCCCACAGATGAGCAACCTGGGTCACCCCCAGACCTGTCAGCCTAGGTCCTGAGCCACCCCACCTCCTACTGAGATGGGGGGCCCTGTCCTTTGCCAAACTATCCCTCCCCTCCTTTTATGAGTCACACTGGGTGTTGGGTATTTCCACAGTGAGGTCTCAGAACTGGGGTTCAAGGACTGGGTCCCCCGAGGTTCCTCTCCTATATGAACATCCCCAGGGCTTTGTGCAGGCCAGGCAAATACTCTACGCATTGAGCTACATCCCCAGATCCTTCCAAGACATGACGGAGACAGGAATTACTGCTCTTAAAGATCTGAGCTTGCTGAGGCCGCTGCTATGGAAGTGCGGTGCAACCTAGAATCTAGGGCTCCATCTACTCTGACTTAGAAGGACCAAGTGGCTGAATCTGTGCCATGGCTTTAAGATGAGGAGGAAGGAAGGGTGAGCCCCATACATGGACAGGCAAAGCCCCAAATCCCTCATGGGATAGTTAGGTACAGGTGTCAGCTTGACTCTTGAGGGTTTGAGCTCTGGGCACAGTTGTAGAGAGTTGATGGTTGAGTTAAGCCCAGAGCAAACCTGAAGGAGATTGTCTAGCTGTTGGGGAAACCCCAGCCCATGGTGGGTGGGATTAGGCCCTGGATAAATCACAGAGAGCTGGTTGAGAGAGTTGGCATCCTTCTGTTCACTTGGCCAGACATGCTGGTCTGGCAAGTAAGGATTGTCCATCTCTCAGATGTTATGGTGGCCAGTTCCCTCGGCCCTGATGTTGGTGTGTGCTCTCCTGTCAAGCTGGACTATGAACTGTAACCGGACTGTCGTAAGAAAGTAAATTCCTTGTTCCCTTAAGCTGTGTGATGGTCATTTATCAGCAACCATGCAGGTGGACTACAACAACGGACAATCCTAAGCTAGAATAAAGTCTTGTCTCCCTAAGCTGTTTGGTCATGAATTTATCAGCAACATGCAGACAAACTGCGACAGACAAGCCTGGCATTCGACAGGTAAAGTCCAAGACCCCTCATGTAAGTTTAATGCATTTCTTGGAGAGGAGAAGAAATAGCAAGAACCTGAGCATTAGCACAACTTGGACCGTTGGCCAAGGGTTTCTAGGAAAATACAGCAGTTCTTCTATGTGTCTTACCTTCAGCTTAAGTGTACAGTCAGCATCCCTTCGAGGGTCTTGCTTTGGGGCCACCGGGGGCTTCTCCCAGCTTGCCTAGAAAGCAGTGGCTGAAAGCTAGAGCCCAGAGGTGTGGCTGTTAAACCAGCCAGAGGAGGCTGGGGGCGTTAATGAGGTGAGACC
Source organism: Typhlomys cinereus (assembly GCA_023101885.1). Taxonomy (NCBI): domain Eukaryota; kingdom Metazoa; phylum Chordata; class Mammalia; order Rodentia; family Platacanthomyidae; genus Typhlomys; species Typhlomys cinereus. Next base: position 1,170,936 of record JALPQD010000042.1, on the reverse strand, counting down.
CCCCTCCCAGAGAGAGAGCTGGAATCTGCCAGAACCCTTGGCTTTGATCCCTTCTCCTGTGAAACAGCTACTTCTCGTCCCTGGAATTCCTAGACGGGGGAATCAGTCTGGCTGCTGTGGAATTTGCAGAGAATAAGGTTTTGGAAAACCACACTTGGGAACAACAGCTACCAGAAGTTTCTGAGTCTCAGAGGAAAAATGCAGCAGTCCAGTCCCAGCTTGCAAGGGTTCCCAAAACTCTTTCCCCTGAGTGCTTTCTCTCTCTCTCTCTTTCTCTCTCTCTCTCTCTCTCTCACACACACACACACACACACACACACATATACACACACATATACACATGCACTGAAATACACACACACAGACATATACACATAGACATGAACACACACACACAGAGAAATATATACATACACATACACAGATAGGCATAAACACACACAGACATACATGAACATACCCCTACACGCCCACAGACACACAGACACACATGCACACACCACAGTACTAGGCAAGGTTTGCCTTTTAATGAAGTGCTAGTTTATCCTGGACTTCTAGCTGTGAACAAAACTTTACCACCAGAAGCTGAGGTGAGCAGGGTCCTAAGACCTTCCCCAGGGATGAGGGGCCCAGGGCTCTTAAGGGGGTGCTTATCAGGTCGACTCAACTTTCATCTCTTTCAGTTTTCCATTGTGTGTCTAATCATAGGAATGGCTGCACTTTGCTGTCAAGAAACAAGAAATCCCATAATATTCATGATGAGAACAGGATTCTCCAGAGGCACCCCCCTTATGCGCACACCCAGGATTAGAGTGTGTTCTCCCACATACTTCATATATTTACTTCACCACAAGCCATAATTCTGATTCTTTTTCTTTCCTTTCAATTCATATTCTACCTAACAAGTAAGGGGTATGTATGTGTGGTGTGGGGGGAGGTGGGGAGAAAGGGCTTAGTTGGTAGAGTGCTTACCTAACACTCACAGAGCCTTGGGCTGTATCCCCAGGAATGTGTCAAGCAGGCGTGGTGGTGTGTGTCCGTGACCTCTAGCACTCAGAAGTGGAAGCAGAAAAATCAAGAATTCAGGATCATTTTTGGCCAGATAGGGAACCTGTGTCATAGTTAGACACAGATGTGTCAACTTGATGGTTGAGGGCTTGAGCTCTGAGCACATTTGTAGAGAATTAGTAGTTAAGCCCAGAGCAAACCTGCAGGAGATTGTCTAGCTGATGGGGAAGGCCCAGCCCACGGTGGGTGGGACTAGTCCCTAGGCAGGTGAATAAAATGGAGGGAACTGTTTGAGAAAGGGGGCATTCTTCTGCATACTTGGCCAGACATTCATGCTGATCTGGCAAGCAAGGATCGTCCCTCTCTCAGCCAGTTTCCTTGGCCCTGGTGTTCATGTGTGCTCTCCTGCAAAGCTGGACGAGGAACTGTAACCAGTCTGTCGTAAGAGAATAAACCCCTTGTGCTCTTAAGGTGTTTGATGGTAATTTATCAGCAACAATGCTGTGACAGAACCTAAGGTCAGCCTGAGAATGAATCTATCTATCATCTATCATCCATCTATCAGCTATCTATCTATCTATCTATCTATCTATCTATCTATCTATCTATCTATCTATCTATCTAATCATCTATACATATCTACCATCTAATCTATCATCTACTTATCTATCTAACCAATATCTACCTTTTTAATCTATCTAAGCTATCCACCTACCTAATTTATCATCCATCTATCATCTATATATTATTCATCTGTCATCTATTACCCATCACCTATCATCTTTCATCTCTCTGTCTGTCATCCATCTATTATCTATTTATCAATAATCTATCTCATGTAGTATTCTTATTTATCTATCCACCATCTATCTACTTATCATCTATCATCTAATCTATTATTTGTCCCCTATCTAATCTATCATTTATCTGTCCATCTAATCTATCATCTATGTATCTGTTGATTATCATGTAATCTATATATTTGTATGTTTAGCATACATATGCTTGCAAACTTCCTAATGAAGCATCTAACACAGACATTGTCTCACAATTTTCTTTGGGGGGTAATGTACTCTCAGCACCCTTCAAGTGCTGTGGTGTTTGGTCAAACCCTTGAACTTATTCCTCCTAAATCACCCTAACTTTGTGTCCTTTGGTCTCTCCCGCCTCAGCTTCTGGTAACCTCCCTCATTTTCATCTCCACCTCTACAGGTTCAACTCGTTAACATTTCCCATGCGAGTGAGATCTTTCTGTGCCAGCATGATCTCAATGGACACAGTGTTCATCCATATTACTGTAAAACACAAAATTGTAAAGGCTATGTAGTATTCCTTTGTGTGCACCACCTTTCCATCATTTATCATCCTCCAGTGGATCATCCGCCGGCTCATCCTTTCTCTCTCCACTAGTGTGAATGGTGCTGTAATGAACTTGGAGGTACAAATTACATTTCAGTGTCAGTTGCAGACAGTTGCAGACTGGGCGTGCAGCTGTGGAGAGTTAATGATTGGAACAAGGCCCTGAACAAGTCTGCAGGTACTTGATTGATTGCTGTGGAAAACCCAGCCCACAGTGAGTGGTACTTTCCAGTGGTGGACCAGATAATAGGAGGTGCAAGGAGGAGGGTCTTGCTCTTCCCTTATCTGATGTCGACTTGCCGTGGAGTCCACTCTGTGTGACGTTCGCTTTTAGAGCGTCGTGGCCTTCTTCGTCGCTGCTGCTGCTGTTGCCTCCGTCCTTGGCTGACTGGGAGCTTCATTCTTTCCACGTTGTTGCTGCTCCCGCTGCCTTTGGAGCCTGGTCTCTAGGCCTTGCTGCTGCTCGCTGTTCATCGCTGACGTCGGAGCCCAACTGTTCTTCATGGATGTCGGAGCCCAGTGTCTTCCACCGTCCAGTGAAGTAGAGGCTTGAGACCTTCTTGGGATCTTTCGGCTTTGTGGGACATTCCGGTCAAGAATGAAGCAGCTACGGGCAGCTACTTTGAAGGACACTATTTCTTATTGTGAGTTAAACTAATAAACTTATATATATATATTACATTCTAGAGATTCTGATCTTGAGAACCCTGATTAATACACCATTCTAACACACCATACACATTTCCCTATACACACACACACCACACAATCCTCCCACTCTCACACGCACCTACACATACATCATATATACCACATTATCACACACAGCCTATCACACACACAGACACTTGCCCTGACTCCCATCTTTTTATCATAACACAATTTTGTACTCTCTATTTTATATTAACATTGTGATTATGTAAATGCTTTGCATCCTGACGCCCCTGGTGAACTGTAATTAGGTTTTCTTTTCTTAAATGCTTTTTGTTTTTCATGAATTAACAGTGCATTTCATTTGAATTCCTTGACTTTCTAGGCAATTCTGATGAATACAGCCCCCAGCTTCCGGCCAGACCTTTGTTAAATACCAGGCACACTTAGGTCCTTCCGCCCTCTGTTGTCCCTTGGAACTTTCCTGACCTCCAGCTCCCACTGGCTAAACCAGTGCAGACCAGTAGCAGCTGTAACCCAGACACTTGTAGAAGACAAGGATTGAAAGGCTACAGTTTCAAAGTGATGTGTTGTTGTGTCAAATTGACAAGGGATGGAGTGTCACAGCTTGATACAAGTTGGCACAGCTGTGATGAGTTGGTAGTTGAGTTGAGCCTGGATAAGCTGCAGGAGATTGTTTGATCCATGGGGAACATCTAAGCCATGGTGGGTGGGACTAAGCCCTTGGTAAGGATAAGATGGAGGGAACTGGTTAAGGAAGTTGGCATCCTTTGGTGTACTTGGCAGACATGCTGGTCTGGTAAGAACTTCCCCTCTCTCAGCAGTCCTGTGGACGTGTCCACATGATGTGGCCAGTTCCCTCGGCCTCTGGTGTCAGGCGGACTCTTCTGCCAAGCTGGATTGAGAACTGTAACCAAACTATCGTAAAAGAAAATAAAACCCCTAGTTCCCTTAAGCAGCTTTAACCATGAATTTGCTGCAACAGTGCAGGTTAACTAAACAACCACGATAGCATGTGTGCTGCAGTGCGGGGTATCCAGTCCTGAACGTATCAGCACCATTCCAACCCAGTGGGGGTCCAGATAAAATAGGAGGGAGAAAGGAGAAAGTGTACCACAGCTTCCATGTCCAATAGGCCAGAAACACTGAAGCCAATGGTTTAAGGAGTGCCTTTGGTGAGGAAACCAAAAAATCTGACACAGCAGCTAACTCCGGGTGGAGTTAACACATGCGCATGTACTGGGCTTGGACCATCATCAAGATTTCAACATACAGAGAAATGAGAAACTCTGAGATCATTTAAGGAGAGGGAATCCTGGGAAGAAGGGCTCACAGGGCATGAATGCGTCCTAAGGAGAGGGAATCCTGGGAAGAAGGGCCCACCGGGCATGGATGCATCCTAGGGAGGGGGAATTCTGGGAGGAAGGGCCCAGAACGCATGGATGCATCCTAAGGAGGGGCTGGCAGGATGTTGTGCGGCAGGTAGGAAAGCTGGTCTCAGAACAAAGCTGGGAGGGGAGGGGACCTGGAGGTGGAGGCTGAGGGGCTGGGAGCAGCCATGCACGCAAGGTGTGCGTGCAAGGTGTGCGTGCAAAAGGTACTGGCATGATTTATTACGTTCTAACGGTCTCACGGGCTCCCACAAGGCACATGTGCTTTATCCTTTGCTGAGATGGAGTCGCTGAGGATCCCGAGCTGTCTGTCCTTGTGCTGCGGAAGGGGGTGGGAAGCAGGAAAGGGGAGGGGCATGGAGGAAAGGGAAGAGGGAATGAAGAAAAAGGAGGAGTGTCACAGTCAGGAAGTGGGGGGCAGGCCTACCCTGTGGGACGACCTGTGTATAAAGCAATCATTTCCTGAACCAGGCTCCAGTGGGTCAATGTGGCTCTGGAGTCTGGACAGGTGTGTGCACCCGAGGTAATACTTTTTGGTAACTTGGTAATAAATAAATGAGGGGCTTCCTTAGGAGACTAGAAGGTTCCTTTAAGTACTCAGTACATTGCTCCAGGGAGTGAAGCCAGAGCGAATCCCAGGAGTGTCCCCACCATACACTTGGAAACATTCAGACCGCCTGCCCCTTTCCTGAGGGCAGGGTAACCCCACACTGCCTGCGGCCATGCTTCCCCTACTCTGGCACCGTTCCACCCTGGTGGTACTAGTCGACCTGACACCCAGGAAGTGATCCTTTGGGCACACCTAGAAGGAATTGTCTGGTGAACGCAGGCCTCCTGGCAAGCCGGTAAAAACTGTCCTGGTTGCATGATTGACGTGGGAAGACCCAGCCCAGTATGGGCGGGACCATTCCCTGAGCAGGCGCATGAGATGGAGAAAACTGGTGGAGCTTTGGGGAGCCGGCAGGAATGTGTGGGTTCTTTACTCTGCCCTTGACTTTGGACTTTGTGACCAGTTCCCTTGGCTTCTACCCATGTGACCCTCCTACGGACTGTGAGCTGGGATTGGGAGCTGAGTAAAACCTCTTCATTCCCTGAGTTGCTTGTGACAGCAGAAAAGAAATCAAAATAAGCATGATTTGGGGTTCTCTATCGTATGCCCAAAGGAGGTGACTGCCAGGCCCATCTCTTCCATCTCTGCCCCAGCCTGGTGCCCGAGGACATGCGACCCAGAGTCCAGCCTTGGTGTCTGCCTGGGAAAGAATTAGATTTGGAACAAATGAAAACCCAGGAGCAGAAGGGACCCCAGTTGTACACCTCTGCACCTTACTCTGGGATGGGGTCCCTGCCTTTGGTTGCTGCTGATCTCGGGTACTTGTTGCTAAATGCCTCTTGGGCTTTAGCAAAGGGGTGTCGTTCCCCCACCTCGTGCCTCCCCAGTCCATCAGCCGAGGGACCCACGAACATTGCCAACCTGAAGGTTCGGTTCCTGACCCCTGCTGAGCCGCTTGACACTGAGCTGGGGGTTCGGGGGAAGATGCTGCAGCCACAGGACCCTGGGGGAATGCAGGCTGCGGCGAAGTCAGATGGGGTAAGCCTTTTCCAAACACATGCGTGGTCTTTCCTCCAAATGGCTCAACCCGTGATCTGACTCCAGGGAAAAGAGCTTAAGAGGAGCTTCGAAAACAAACGGTAGCACATGTGGAAAGAGGCTGAGTGACAGCAGGGCTGCCTGAGTGATGACCTCGGAGCCTGGGGGAGTGGGCAGGGCCAATGAGGGAAGTGGGCGGGGCCAATGAGGGAAGTGGGCGGGGCTGATTCTGAGTGCAGATGAAATCCCAGCTACCCTGATGCTTCCTAATTTTGTGTGACCTCAGGTAGCCTGCAAGCGTCTACGTGGTCTCTCTCATATGCAGGTGTATGTATGTGTTCAGCTGTGTGCGTGCACTTGTGTGCACATGCCTGTGAAGGCCAAAGGTCAATCTCCTGTGTGTTTCCTTAAATGCCATTAACTTCTGAGACCTTGTCTCTTCCTGGCTCGGGACTCACCACTTATGTTCGGCTTTGTCATGGTTTGAATGTGAGTTGTCCCCCACAGGCTCATATATTTGCATTCTTAGAAACCATTAATGTTTGGGCTGGAGAGATGGCTCAGGGCTTAAGACTCTGCCTTACAAGCAGAAAGTCCTGAGTTCAGATCCAGGTCCCATGTAAAAACGCCAGGTAGAAAATGAGTGGCTGGAGTGGGCGGAGCCTGGGAAACCTAAAGTGAAGCAATCCAGGATGATTCCCAAAGTCACTCTTGGTCCTCCACGGCATACCCAGTGCTCGCTCGCTCTCTCTCTCTCTCTCTCTCTCTCTCTCTCTCTCTCTCTCTCACACACACACACACACACACACACACACACACACACACGCTAAATAAATTTTCTGGTTTTTTGTTTTTTGTTTTTTAAAGAAGCTGTTAATGTTTGGGAAGACCAAGGCTCCTATAGGGGGCGGAGCTTTGCTGAAGAAAGGCACGTCACAGGGGGCGGGCCTTCCGTTTGGGCAGCCCCGCCCTGCTTCCCCTAGCATTCTGTTCTTGCAGTTTGCCGCTGGCTCCTTCTGCCTTCATGATGGGTATGACCTGAGCCACCTGCAGCTCCGGCCCTGCACCATGCCTTTCCCACTTTAATAGGCTGTATCCCGTCTGCAACTGTAAGCCAAGTAAATTTCCTTTTCTCTCCTAAGTTGTTTGAGTCTGAGTGTTATCCCACGGCAGCATAGAGAGTGACGGACAGGTCCCCATCCTGCTCTACTTCCCGGTGACAGGGTTTTAAACATACACCACCACACCCGGTATGTTTGCATCGGTGCTTGGGATTGAACTCGCGTCCCAAAGCTTGCACAGCAAGGACTCTGCCTGCTGAGCCGTCTCCCCAGCCCTGCGGCGTTGCTCCCTCATCTATAGGTGGAGACTTCCCATCTCGAGGCAGATGACTTGTTTTTTATTTATTTATTTTTATTGTTATTATTTATTCAATTGTACATGTATGTATGTGTGCGTGTGTGTATGTATAGAACCACGGACGAATTCGGGAACCACCATGGACACCTCCACCTCCTCCTTGTTTACTCTGCCCCGGGATTCACAGGCTCCGCCCTACCAGAACCAGAAACGCAGGCCACCCTGCTTCCACCTGGTGTCTATATGTGGGGTCTAGGATCCGAACTCAGGACCTTCCGCCTGCAAGGCAGAGGCTTAACCCCTGAGCCACCTCTCCAGCCCCCACATGGCAGATGACTTGTAACACTGAAATGGACCAGTGCTGGCCATGAACTGGGTTGTCACTGGCCTGAAAGGAGATGAAGGTAGAATGGGATTCAGATGTCTTAGGAAGTTTTGGAAGCTTCTGAGAGTCAAGCATGCTCAGTGGATGTGTTGCCTTGAATTGGATGCAACCCAAAACATGGATGTGCAGCAGACTGCAAATACAGTCAGCCTTTGGCCACCTAAGGTTTGGGAACCACTGTTGGCAAAGGTCCAGATGAACTGGATCGGAACCGGAGAATGCTCAGTGGGTGCTGAGTTTAAGTGTGTCCTTTCCCCCCAAACGATCCTTGGTTGGACGGTGGCCACCTCAGCCTTCTCTTCCCAAGGTCCCCTTCACATCTAGTCTCCCAGCCTGAGATAGATGGTGACCTGTGACCCCTTCTCGCAGCTCGGGCCAATCACAAGTCCAGCCTCACTCTGCCAGCATGTGATTCCTTTCTAAGCATTCCTCTCTGCCCATGCAGAAACCAGTTCTTACCACGAGAGGGCAGCAGCTCTACTTCTGCATCCAAATCCTTGCCTCCTAGCCTCCATGCTACCTGTAGGAGGAATCCATTTCTTTCTTTCTTTCCTTCTTTCCTTCCTTCTTTCCTTCCTTCTTTCCTTCCTTCCTTCCTTCCTTCCTTCCTTCCTTCCTTCCTTCCTTCCTTCCTTCCTTCCTTCCCTCCCTCCCTCCCTTCCTATCCCTCCCTTCCCTTCCCTTTCTTCTCCTCCTTTCCCCTCCCTTTTCCCCTTCCCCTCTCCTTCCCCTCTCCTTTCTTACTCTCCCCTCCCCTTTCCTCCCCTTCTTTCCCTTCCCCTCTGCTCCCCTCCTTTCGCTTCCCCTTTCTTCCCTTCTCTACCTTCCCTTCCCCTTCATTTCACTCCCTTCCCCTTTCCCCTCCCTTTTCTTCCCCTCCCATCCCTCTCTCCCTCCTTCCCTCCCTCCCTCCCTTCCTTACTTCCTTCCGTCCTCCTTTCCTTCTTCATTACTTTATTTTTTCCTTCTTCTTTCCTTACATCCTTCCCCCTTTTTAAAAGTAAACGAGCTTTCTATTTGAGAACTGTAGATCTACAGGAAAGTTTCAGAAGCAACGCATTGGATCTGGGCAGCTGCTTACAGAATTTGTTCTGTAAGCATGAAGACCCAAGTTTAAATCCCCAGCACCTGCATTAAAAGTCAGGCATGGCTGAACATGCTGGTAATGGCATTGTCATGGGCAGGGGCAGAGACGGGAGACTTGCTGGAATGTGCAGGGGTCAGTTCAGCTTCAGGCTCAGCGGGAGACCCCGCGTCAAAGGACTAAAGGGAAGAACACTCGATGTCCTTCTCTGACCTCTACATGCACGCATGTATGTATACACACCCAGTCTGTGTGTGTGTGCATGTGTATGTGTGCATGCGTGTGTGAAAACCTATACCAACCACATATGTATTCAGTGCACACACATTAATCTTTTTTTCCAAGAAGGTCCCGCAAAGGAAGGGCTGAGGCCAGAGGGGCGTGGTTTTAGGCAGCAGCTGGAGAGGTGTCTGGAGAAGCCACTTTCCATCATGTTCTGGGCTCACTCCTGCCTGCCTCTGACGACAGACCCCAGCCGCAGAGTCCTAGGACACAGCCACCCTGGCCCGGGCTCATACTAACAGGGTGACGACTGTGTCTAGAATGATGTCACCCAGACGGTACCCATGGCGGCCCCGGGACTGACACATGGCCCTGTTGGGTCAGATGTGGCAGGCAGAGTTTCCAACCACCACCCGCACACTGTGTCACTTTGCCCATCAGAGACTGAGGGGTGGAGGGGGCACGCCCTAGCTGTCACCTCTGTGGACAGACGAGGCTGAGGTCCCAAGAGCTCTGTCCCCATCAGCCTTGACCCCAACCGTCCACTTCACTCTCCAGCCCCTTCCGGTCACAGGTATGGGGGGACAGCAAAGCTCCTCTGAGCAGGTTCCATGATTCGAGAGACAACATGATGACTCTGCACATTCTTCTGAAAAAAAAAAAAAAAAAACTGAGTCCCAGCTGAGTCCAGGCGATGACATCTGCAGAACGCCTTTCAGATGGCTGCTCCACCCACCCTACCCCTCCTCAACCCGGTGGTCCGGCGGGGGACTTGGTTGCTGAGGATGGCTCAGGAGTAGCTCTGGCTAACTTGACTCAAAGTGTGGGACCCTCCCTTCCTTGTTCTTTAGCTAAAGCTTTGACTGCTCCTCAGCTGCTACACAGTCTCTCTCTCTCTCTTTTTCTCTGTCTTTCCTTCCATATGCATACATGTTCACGGTGGTGCACGCACATGTAGGCACACACATGTTCACACATGCATGGTAGCTGGATGCACGTGGAGCCATGCACATGCTCACGTGTGCATGTAGAAGCCAGAGGACAGTTTTAAGTATCTTGCCTCAAGTGCCGCTACATTTTTTTCTTTTTCTTTTTCTTTTTTTGAGACAGGGTCTCGCTGGCTGGCACTCACTGAGTGGACTAGGTTAGGCAGCCAGAGAATCCAGATGTTTCTGTTTCTGTCTCCCCAGAGCTGGGATTACAGATGTGCAGTCACACCTGGTTCTTTCCTCTCTCTCTCTCTCTCTCTCTCTCACACACACACACACACACACACACTGAGGGACAAGACCCAGGTTCTTGCTGGTGACTCACAACTGGGGGAAGAATTTGAATATGAGGTTCCTTTTTTTCCCCTCTAATATTTAAAGAGTTTTAAGAATGTTTTCTTGAGCGCGGGTTTGTTTTGCAGCCGCAACCCGGAGCCTGTTCCTGGCTGCAGGCTCTTCACAGCCCCTCCTAGCTGACAGTTTCTCGCCAACAGAGGCCACTGAAGAAGGACACTTGTTGCCATTGTGAGCAAACACTGCATAAACAACCGGGTCACATGTGGGGCCCCGGCAGATGACCCGAGCCCCAGAGGGGTTCAGGCCAAGGGTGGAGAGAAGGTTACTCTCAGGTCAGCTTGCAGCGGTGCTATGAGGCACCTCCATAGGTGGAGCAGGGTCACATGACCCAGGACACTGCCAAGGCTTCGTGGCCTGGGACAGAGGGTCAGATGCTCAGCGGACGGAGGCTTCAGGCCTGGAGTCCACAGTCCAGCCAAGGTCATACTCGGCCCCTCTCTGGGTCATGCATTCCCTCCTGGCAGAAAAGTCCAGTTGCTCCAGGGCCAACTGGTGAAGTCAGATGACCTTCCCGGGGTGTCTTCAGCCACTCAAGCATGTGTGCTTCTGGGCAGACAATCAGGGGAACTGGAAGGACCCTGCCCAACCTGGGGATGATGCTTGTTTCTTATCTCAGACTCTGACTACCCATCTGGATTATGCTGCCCAGGGTCCTTGCTGTCTGGGCATCGAAGGGTACCTTGCCAACTTTGAGGGGTCTACAGAGGACCTCCTCCGCCAGACTCAAGGTCGGGGCTTGCTTCTTCTCCAGAGTTGGCAAATGGTAACAGGTGGGGTGTCTTGAAGGGGGCTTATAGCTCAGTCCCTGAGCAGCGGTCACCTCTTGTATTACAAGCCGTAGAAAACCCCGGGCTCCCTGCTGTGACTTGTCAAGCATGGGAGTTGCTGTTATTCAAGAAGAGACAAAAGAGAGGCCCTGGTCCGTGCCCCCAGCAGCAATGGAGGCCCCAAAGACCCGCCCACCATGTGTGTGTGTGTGTGTGTGTGTGTGTGTGTGTCAGAGGGCACTGCAGGTCACTTGTGGAGGATCAAAGGTGATTTCAGGAATTACCCTTTTGGCTTCACTCTGGGATGTCCCAGGCCCCACCCACCAGGGCTGGAAACTCGGGCCACCGCCATTTCCACCTGGCATTTTTACATGGGACCAGGGATCTGAACTCAGGACCTTCTGCTTGTGAGACAGAGTCTTAACCATCTCTCCAGCAACCCACACATTCTTAGCATGCTGCATTTCTCGAGAAAGTGAGCGTGCCCATTGGAGGGAGCCCCCGAGACCACTGGGACTCAAATAAACAGGACTTGATTGCTCCGTCTCCCTGAGAGGCAGCAGGTAAGAATCAGATTGGGATGAAAGGGAGGAAGGAAATCTGGGTGCTGGAATGAAGGGAATTCAGATGTGTGAAGCATGATGATCACGGTGGTTCTAGCAAACACCTTTCTGTCATCTTACCTGCCTGGTGTTGTTCTGCACATTAGATGGATGGATGGATGGATCCGTAGGTTGACCACAGCTACGAGATAGACTCAATTTGGGCAATAATTCTAGTAGCGCCATCAGTTTACAAAGGAGGGCACCAAACTCCTGTAGAGGCCCTGCACATGTCCCATGCGCGTCAGATGGTGGCAGAGAGGAGATGAGACTATTTCTACATTCAGTGTTCTGACCTGCGGACAGCTGAATGATTAGTAGCCTGATGTACTGCACGGCCTGCCAAAATCCTGAATTCCTTATCTGTGTACTCACAACATGAAGGCCTCTCACGGGATGGGCTCCATGTGTTCGCAATGTGGATGGTCTTCCCGGGCTGGGGCTCTGCATGCTCACAAGGCGGTTGGCCTCCTGTGTGCTTGCAACATGGACGGCCTCCTGAGGGCTAGGTCTCTGTGTGCCCACAATAAGGATGGCCTCCCGTGGGCCAGGGTTCCCTGTGATCACAATGAGTTGACACCTTACATATGTAAATGCACACACATACTGTGTGCACATACTCGTATACACACACACATGTGCACACACCCAAACGTGCATGCACATGTGCAGCACACACACACATTGCATGCACATGCTCATACACACTCATGTGCATACACCCGCACACACTCGTGCATGCACACAAACACAGACACACAGCAAACACATACGGTTGAAATCTATGTGTGCAGGGCGGGGAGGATGCTCAGGGGGTGAACATCTGACAAGCTGACTTAGGGGTGCCAGAACCTTCGTAAAGTCACAGTGGTTGTACAGACCTCTGTGACCCTCAGGAGGAGGTGGGAGGCAGGAGACACCCAGCTAGTCTGTCTTACACAGCAGGGAAGTCTCACACACACACACACACACACGCGCGCGCACTCACACACAGAATCAGCACACTCCGGGCACCAGTTGATGCCTGGTGCTTTCTTTCCTGGGATCCCAGAGGAGGAGTTGCCAGCTAAGGTCACAGTGTGGCAGGTTCTATGTTTTATTGACAGTCTTGGGTTTTATAAGTCTTCGTTTGCTGCACATCCTTTCTTATGATGCATATGCTTTTAATGATATGCGTGCCCGATGATGCACATGCTTAAGATGGAAAATGAGGGATTCTCCTTAAAGGGTTACTCAGAGGATTCAGTTTACCTGATTGTGCATGCACCCAAAACTGGTGCAGGCTGGATCAACCTCCTGCCTCCCGTCTTCATAGACAGTCCAGGACACGTTTGTTTGGAAACAAGGAGCCACAAGACTGTCGGGAGGAATCACTTACTCCCTTGTTTGGAGTCTGGGCACGTGCGGGTCAATGCAGTGAGTTCCCACGTTGCCAAGTGCGTTGCTGGAAAAGAAATAAAGCTCCAGCTAAGCCAGCCCCCACCCCCGCCCTCCGAGCTTGCCTGCCCTGCCTTCGCAGCTGGCTGGGAAGACCCTTCCCAATACCCCCTGGAGATGGAGGAAAACCAACAAGAGTCTGACCCTGACTGTGTAGCCTGTGGACCTGGGTGGGGTCCGCTCTCAGCTCCTTGCGTAGCTGTGTGACTGGGGGAAGCCATGTGGCCTCTCTGAGCATATACCCTTGTTTATAAAACAAAAAGTGTTTATTATCCCGCCTCAGAATGCAAGTAGGGAGGTTAAGATGGAACATTCAGGAAAAAAAAAAATCCATCTTGGTGAAACGAAGTCAAGTCCAAAGCCTCAGTTAGTTCTCGAACCCTGACAACCCACACCCAGTGGTCACCCGATGACCTGCCCCTAGGGGGTCCTTCTCACTGCCCTTGCATGCCGTGGTTCCAAGATTCTACAATGCAGGGGTGGTGGGGGGTAGGGAGAGCTCGGTGTTATTCCTCATGGCAAATCAGCCGTATGAAGTCACCTCACCTCCCTGGCATGGGGCAGGTTTTTCCCTCTATGTGCAGAGACGCCTTGCCAGCTCCTCTAAGCCACGCTGGCCGAGCGCTCCCTCAGACTCGATGGCTTTACCATCCGCCGCCGGTGCAACCCACCGGCCTCGCCAAGCCTCTTATGTAATTCTGTCTGGAGAGACAGACCAACCAGCCCAGCTAAAAATACTCCATCTTCGTGTGTGTGGTGGGCCGGAGGGAGGGGCTGCGGGAAGGTGGGGTGACATTCCGAAGGGTCCTGCATGTGTATCCAACTCTGCTGGGAAGCTAAGAAGTAAGAACACAGATGGGTAATCCTGGTCACAGTTGCCCGCCCCTCCGAAATGCCCACCTCCTGTGTGGTGGACACCTGGGTCCCCAGCTAGATACTTGGATTCAGAGCGCATCTTCTGACGGTTTGGGGACTGGGCTGTGTCTTCCAGAGTGCTGTCCTTGCATGCTGAGGCTACGTCAGGTCAGCCAATGCCCTGGGTCCCGAGGCGGTCTGCTTTCTGAGCGCCTCGGTGGGGATGATGGGACCTAACCCAGCAGCTCCGTGCATACCTTCTCCCCCCTTGCTCTGTAGACTCTCCCTCAGCAGTATCCCAGGAAGCCCACCTGCAACTGACCCACCAACCCTGAATGTGGAGAGCCTCCAGGTCTATTTCAGGGGGACCCAGCCTATGAAAGACTCCTCCTCCCAACCAGCTGTTGTCCCTACACCATCCTGTGGACAGGTGGCCAAGCGTGGCCCTTCCTCTGTGGTGAAAAGCCAGCATTGCTGGGCTCCCTTGTGGCAGTGCCTGGCCCTATCCCAAGTCACCAGCCCACCTCCTCCCATAAGTGAATATATATGTGGGGTACTGGGGATACAGCCTAGGGTTTCATGGATGCAAGACAGATACTCTATCCCTGAGCTACAACCGTGCCCCCTCCCCTTATTCCTATGCATCCTACTTTCTTTTTTAAATTTTATTCATTTATTCATTGATATTTGTGTGTGTGTGTGTGTGTCAGAGAGCACTTGAGCGTGTGTGTCTGTGGAGGCCCAAGGGTGCCTCCAGGAATCAGCCTGCATTGCTTTACCTTCTTATTGCTTTCCTCTGGGCTTTCCCAGACTCCACCCTCCAGGGCCAGAATTACAGCCAGTCACCATTTCTGCCCTACATTTTTTTAAATATTATATTTTTATATATTTATTTTGTGTGTGTGTATGTGTGTGTGTGTGTGTGTGTGTGTGTGTGTGTGTGTGTGTATGTACCAAAGGGCATTGTGTGTCCCTGTGGAGGACCACTAGGGCAGAAGTGCAGGCCACTAGTTCCTCCTGAAGGTTTTACGTGGGACCTGGAATCTGAACTCAGGATCTTCTGCTTCTCCAGCCCCCTACATTTGTTTTTTAACTTGGGATCTGGGTTCCGAACTCGAGCCTTTTGCTTGTGAGGCAAAGGTGTTAACCCTTGAGCCATCTCCGCCGACCTTGAACTCTTTCTTATGTCTACTGATAGACTGGAAGCTCCTTGTAAGATAACAACTATTTTCTTTTTTAAATTTACTTAATTTTTTATTTAATTTACTTGAGAGGTAGAGAGAAGGCATGCACATGCATGTCATGGGTGGAGGTCAGAGAGCAACTTCCAGACTTAGGGGTGCTAGAACCTTCGTAAACTCACAGTGGTTGTACAGGCCTCTGTGACCCCCAGGAGGAGGTGGGAGGCAGGAGACACTTAGCTAGTCTGTCTTACACAGCAGGGAAGTCACACACACACACACACACACACCACACACACACACACACACACACACACCGTGTGGGCTTCTGGGAGCCAAATACAGGTCACTATGTTTTGGGAGCAGACCCCTTAGCCACTGAGCTATCTTGCCAGCCCCATAACTGTTTTCTTATACATGCATCAAATAATGTGACTCTTCCAACTATATCATGTATTTAAGAAAGAAAGAAAGAAAGAAAGAAAGAAAGAAAGAGAAAAGAGAGAAAGAGAGAAAGAGAAAGAGAGAAAGAGAAAGAGAGAAAGAGAAAGAGAGAAGAGAGAAAGAAAGAGAGAGAGAAAGAGAGAGAGAAAGAAAGAGAGAAAGAAAGAAAAAGAAAGAAAGAAAGAAAGAAAGGAAGAAAGGAAGAAAGGAAGAAAGGAAGAAAGGAAGGAAGGAAGGAAGGAAGGAAGAAAGAAAGAGAAAGAAAGAAAGAAAGAAAGAAAGAAAGAAAGAAAGAAAAAGAAAGAAAGAAAGAAAGAAAGAAAGAAAAGGAGTGGGGCTGGGGATGTAGCTTAGCAGGTAGAGCGCTTGCCTACCATGCATAGAGCCCTGGGTTCTGTCCTCAGAGCTGCATATACCAGGCACAGTGACAACATGCCTGTCATCCCTGCACTGGGGAGGTTCAGCAGTCAGGAAGATCAGAAGTTCAAGGTCGTCATTAGCTACATCGCAAGTTCAAAGCCAGGCTGGATATATGAGAACCTATCTCAAAAATAGAAAATTAAAATAAAAAAATTATCATTTTCATAATTTCCACTGATAACAGGATTCAAATTATTGGGTGGGTGGTTCCAGTGGGCTTGTAGAGTCACCTGCATTAGGTCTATCCTGTTCTAAGCTCGAAGATTCCAAATTAATCCAGGCTGGGAAAGGAAGAAAGATCGTGTGCGTGATTGGCTTAAGCGCAAGCATCCAAAGAGATTGGTGGTATCATTGCGCCTGTCTTAGAAGTCGTAAAACAGCCTTGTAGTGTTTAAGGAAATAAGGATCGCTTGCTTTTTTTTTTTTCTTTCTTTCTTCCATTTAGCTTTTTAATAGAGAAAACTGAGAAGGCAGCAAGCAGGAATTCCTGCAGCGAATTGAGCCATCGCACAGATGTCTTTCTGGAAATCACTTTTTTTTTTTTTTTTAAAGTGCCAGTGAACAGAAGTTGAAATGTTCCTGTGGACACTGTTGCAGACCTGGTGGGTCAGGCTGGGGATTCTTACACTGTCAGTTACTGCGTCTCCCAGTTGGCTGGGAAGAAGGTCCCAGGGGGTTGCTTCCCAGATCTGTTGTGTGTGTGTGTGTGTGTGTGTGTGTGCGCGCGCGCGTGCAATGCACATGAGTACATGCGTGTGCATGCATGTGTGTTCATGAGATGCATGCATGCATGTATGTGCATGTGTATGCATGAATACATCATGCATATGTGGGTCTGTGTCTTTGTGTCTCTGGGTGTGTTCACATATACATGCATGTTGTGCTATTATATATGCATGTGGACAGCTAAGGACAACCTCCGATGTTGTTCCTGGGAAGCCTCCCACCTTGGTGATTTTTATTTATTTATTTATAATTAGGGTTTTTCACTGCCCCAGAGCTCACCAAGTGGGCAGGGCCAGCTTGTCAGTCAGCCCCAAGGATTGTCTGTCTCCGCCTGCCCAGCGCTGGGATTTCAAGCACGCGCTGCCATACCTAGCATTTTTATGTGGATTCTGGGGGCCGATGTCGAATTCGGGCCTCATGCTTGCCAGGCAAGCACTTCACCAGCTGAGTCATCTCTCCAACCCTCTAGATCACTCTCGAACCTACTTTCCCTTTTGGATGGCTCTTGAGAAAGAAGAAAGATGGATGGGGCTGAAAGAAGATGGTCGTCAATTCTGCCTTGGTCGTGGGGTACCAGAGACAACCACTGTGGCTGGAGTGATGGCCCTGCATGGCCAGATGTTGATTTGTGTTCGCGCCTGGCAGCAGGAACGCCTGAACCCCACCTGGAGCAAGGGAAGGAAGGAGGAAGAGGAACAGAAGCAGGACTGAACTATCAGTCAATTGCCAGAGGGCAAGAGCTTAGTGGGGAAGAGCTGGAATTTGAACATAAGTCTTTTTCCTTGATTGCAAAGACTGGACACACTGTAGAATACAATGGGATCCTCCGTGCCTAGCCCGGAGTGGAGGTACCCTGTGGCCACCCTCAGCCCTCGTGGTTGCTGCTAAACCTGCAGGGCATCTTTGCTTTGAAATGACTTTACCCCCTCACGCTCCTGTCCTTGACCCAGTGTTCATGTGCATCTAGAAGGAGCAATTTCTATTGCATCCTCCGAGCTCCAGTGCAGCAGCCTGCAGAATCACAGCACGCCAGGGCGCTAACACTGGGCAGTCACGTGTCCATCCACAAGAACCTCATATGATCCCCTTTTCTATCCATACATTCTTCTTTCCTGTCGCCACGACCTCCTTGACTTCCGGCAACACCTGGACCCGCCAGTCACAGGCTCTGCATCTCTGCGCATCCTGTCATTTAAAGAGCATGGTGTAAACGGAGCGACATGGTGCGTCACCCTTTGGAATCGACTTCTTCCACTCAGCATAATTCCCCAGGGAGACAACCAGTTGCTGTGGGACCCATAGCACTTTCCTTCTTGTTGCTGAATAGTATTCCACGGGTGTAGCATAGTTGGCCTAACCATGCTCCTGACGAAGGATGTCTGCATTGCATCCATTTTGGATGCTGTTCATACATAGTTCTTACATGAGCAGAAGTCTTTGTGCCCAGGAATGAAACAAACTATTGGATCATATGGTATTGGGTGCTTAGGTTTTAAAGAATTCCATATTACATTTCAAAGCAGCTATGCCCTTTCTACTTACTCCACTCCTCTTCCCTCCCCTCCTCTTTCCTCTCCTCTCCCCTCCCTTTTCCTCCCCCTTCCTCTTTCCTCCTCCCCCTTCCCCTTCCTTTTCCTCCCTCCTTCCCTCTCTTCCCCTTCTCTCCTCTCCCTCCCCTCCCTTCCTCATCCCTCCCTTTCCCTCCCCTCTGCTCCCCTACTCTTCCCTTCCCATTTCCTTCCTTTCTCCACAGTGTCATGGGTTCCAGGCTGGCTCTGAACTTGCTACATAGCTAAAGACAACCTAGAACTTAGGACCCTCCTGCCTCTCCCTCCCTAGCATTGGATTATAGGCATCTGCCACCAACCACATCTAGCTTATGCAGTGCTAGGAATCAAACCTAGGACCTTGTACATGCTCAGCAATTACTCTCCCAACTGAGCTGTGCCCCGATCCACCCCTTTCTGGGTTCCCACACAGTGCACTGTCCAGTCTCTAAGTACTGTCAATATCTTTTGTCACATCCAATAGTTGTGTAGTGACATCTCATGGGACTTTTAACGGCTAATGAGCCAGACTTCTCTTCATCCACTGATTTGTCCATCACCTGTGTGCCCTCTGGGTGAGATTTCTGTGCACATTTTTTGTCCTTTTCCCAACTGTCTTGTTGCCTGACTGGCTCTCTCTCTCTTTCTCTCTCTCTCTCTCTCCCTGTTGTATTTTTAAACTCGAGTCTGGATTCCAGTCTTTGTCAGTTACATGGTATGCAGCGTTCTGTCTGTCTCCAGTTTGTTTTCTATCCACTTAAACAGGGTATTTTTTCAGAGCAACAGTTTTTAATTCAGATGAGGTCAAGCTTGAACATTTTTCCCTTTATGGGTCATGTTTTTGGTGTCAAGTTTAAGAACTTCTTGTCTAGCCCTAAACCACAAAGATTTTCCTGTTTTGTTTTTTTTCCTGAAAGTTTTCTGCTTCACAGTTAGGTCTGTAATTTTTGCATAAGGTGTGAGGTTCATATTAAAATGCTTTTTGTGCCCTGTGGAAATCCAGACAACCCACTGCCATTTGTTGAAAAAGTCTTTTTTTCTCAGTGGATTAATTTTGAACCTTTGTCAAAAGTCATTTGGGTCTATCTGGCTGAGTCTGTTTCTGAGCTTATTCTTCTGCTCCATTGATCTTGCTTCCTTCTTTCCTTCCTTAGTCATGTGATCTGTGATTGTATATGACCTGTGACCTCTCTGCCTGCCACAGTTTTGAGCTCTGTGGTTTCACAGTAAGTACTCAAATCGAACTCGGGCAGACCGATTGATTACTCCTGATTTATGTTTTCTTAGGATCAGGTAGGGATTTGAAATCATCTTTCCCAAGCAAAGTATTTTCCTGGAACTTGGGTAGATTCTGTGTTAAACCTATGCATCAATTTAGAGAAAATTGATACTTTTATGACATTGAGATTTCTAGTTCATGAGCACATGTATCTCTTGATATGTTCGCATCTTTGTTCCTCTGAAATCCCATCTCATGATGACCCCATAGATCTCCTGAGATCACTGACCGAGATCAAGTTGATGGTGGTTGCTCTGTCTCCCCAGAGCGTCCTTGGGAGGGGAAATGGCAGCTTGTCCCAGGAATGCAAGAAGACAGACAGACGACTTCAGTCTTGCTCTATTTGGTCACTTGCTTGACACCTATTTACTGAGCATCTGTCACGCACCTCAGTGGGCATGGCAGAGTCTGGGGACACCTGCCCATCAGACTGCCATGTCCAGCCTTAGTCCTCCTTACTCCAGCTCCATCAGACCTCTCAGTGTGTAACGGTTACTGTTGACTATTGCTGTGAGAGAGCACACAAAGTCAAACAATTTAAGGGATATTTATTTAACTTACAGTTCCAGAGGGGGGAAACAGTCTTTCATGGTGGAAATGGCATGGCTGGCTGAAGCTGGAGACGGCTATGTCACACCCATCTGAGAGGCTAGTGGGAAGGAAGATTCCTGGAGTGTCTCTTCTGTTCTGTGGCTCCTTTTATCTGGTCCACTACTAGGAGGTTCCAATGGGATCTATGGAGGTTCCGTTGGGATCTAGGGCTGATCTTTGTATTATCCAGATAATCTCTTCAGGTGGTCTTAGCAGCTCTTGCTAATGCCAGGTGTGTCAAGTTGACACCCAGGATTAACTATCACACAGTGTCTGTCCCATCTCACTCGGGTCCAGCCTTCTGCTCCTTACAGTCAGCAAGTCCAGCAAGCCCTGGGCATGGTGGTTTGCTTATTTATTTGTGTCCATGCCCAGGTAGCATCCACACCTTTGCCAAGTGGAGCTTGAAAGTCTTTGCCAAGTGAGCACAAAAGCCCAGCGCAGACCTACTTGGAGGCCATATTCCAAGGGGGCAGCAGAGGGAAGCAGATGGGAGACTTTGTCATTCACACACAGGCCGGCAGGAGCTGTGAATGAGGCCGCATCCACAGCTGCCTGTCTCTTCCCAGGCCCTGGTCAGGAGGGTAGGGAGGAGCTGGCAAGCCGCTCCTCTCCTGGGAAAACAGCAATATTGCCGAACGCAGAGAACGCTGGACTTGGATCTCTGTGACACCACTCACCACCTCAGGGTGCCCTGGGTCAGTGCAGTTGCCACCTCGTTCTCTGCAAGCAATGAAGGCCACAGTGGGGTCCAGCAGGGTCCCACCTGGGAGGGCCAAAGGAAGGCTGAACATCCAGAAAGTCTGCGCAGGGCTTGGGACATGGTCACTACCAGGCAGACAAAACCTCAGTGATCCTCTGCATCTGAGCTTACATAGAGTGATCCTTGGATCCTTAGTGGCAAGTACAGTGCCCGGCATAGTATGAAGGTGACATAAATGTTTGCTTGAAGAAAGATCTGACCACAGAAATACACTGTGCAGGAGACGGGATTATCCAAAAGGACCCATCTCGGGGCTCTGCTGCTGGGGTTCAGATGGCTTCCTGACTCCAAAAGCTCTAGCCTCAAAACTCTGTTTTCTTCTCTTGAGGGGGGGTGGGGGGGCTGGGGGAGGCAAGTGGCAGTTCCGAGCCCCCACCGGATTCACTTTCTGATCTGTGCACATTACGATCACTCACTCGCTGTGACAAGTTCGATTGCAGGCTGGAAGCCAGGAGCTGGGCCAGAAGGAGATGGACTGAAATGGGCTCTGGTGGCTGCCAGCTGCAGATGCCTGGTCCTCCTTTGGCGTCTAGACTCTCGACATCCCACGCAGTCCACAGGGTCCCTAACCTCGCCTCAGGCCTAATAGTCTCAATGAGCCCCAGGAAGGTGGAGATTCTCTCTCTCTCTCTCTCTCTCTCTCTCTCTCTCTCTCTCTCTCTCTCTCTCTCTCTCTCTCTCTCTCTGAGTTGGTCTGATCATGTGTAAGTATGTGCAGATAAGTGTCTGCATGCCTGCCTGTGAGTGTCTGTGTGTAAAGTCCCTGATCCCATGTGATAGTTCGACACAGGTGTCAATTTGACAGTGTCAGGCTGAGCTTTGGGTCCACCTCTGAAGAGTTTGCGGTTAGTCTAATTGATGCAGAAGACCCAGCCCATGTGGGTGGGACCTTCTTCCAGCAGTGAACCAGACAGAGTCCAAGAGGGAAGAGTGGACCCCCCTCCTCTCGCCCTGCGCTGCCCCTTGTCGCTTGCTGCTATTTCTCACCCCTCATTGCCGCCGCCGTGCTGCGTCAGAGCCCACCAGCCTCTGTAGCCCCCCAACGTGACTCTCCAGGAGTCCTCCGGCCTTAGCATCAGACTGGGACAGCTGAGCTCTTCAGCTCCTAAACTGGGCCTTACGGGCAGCCATTGCTGGGCTACTCGGATGTCATCTTGTAAGTCAACCTAATAAATTCCCTTTTGTTCACGCATATCCGTTCTATCCATTCTGCTCCTCTAGGGAACCCCCATAACATGCCATGCGTGAGAACTTCAGAACCCCAAAGCCAAGCTCTCTAGGGTCCTATTTATCAAGACAGGAGCCACTGTACATGCTCAGTAGACTTGGGCCTCACAGAACAATGAACCAAACATAGAAAATATCTGCTTGGAGGCTTCCTGGCTCCGTCCCAATGGTCTGGACTGCCCCCTCCCCCGAAACTTCACCTCCCCTTGCCTCTTAGCTTTCTATCTCATGGGCCTATATTTCCTCCTAGCTCCAGCATCTACTTCCTCCTGTATTTCCATCTCCCTCAGCTAGAGTGACTTCCGTCTACAGGCTGCTGCATAAATCCTTGCTCTCTCTAGCCTGATACAGACTGAGCCTGTCTTTGACACAACCACCTGTATTATTTTTCACACACCTCACCTCTTCTCTGCCCTTGGGCTCCTCCCATTACCACCATGCTATCTGGCTGCATTTTATCCCCCCCAAGAGAATTACCTCACCCCTCTGCTAGCATCTCCTTTCTTTTTCTTTGTCCTCGTGGGATTTTTTTTTTCCCTTTCTGCTAGAATACAAATTCCCAGAGGGCAGGGTGTCTCATTCATTCCCTGAGATATCCTCCCACTGTGGCACAGGGTGGACCTCTATAAATGCTGTTGAATATAAATATCCATGTTCAGGGGGGCAGAGTCACTGGTCCCAGGGCATGGAATTAGCTCAGTTCATGAGTATCTGGGACTTCTTCAGAAACCCCAGCAGCTCCAGAAACAAAGTTACTAAGGCTCTTGGGGAGGAGGGGTGGAGATACTCTGTTACTTATTAAACAACTTCTCTCAAAGAAACTGACAAAGTCTATTTCTCTCTTCCTCCCTAAAGCCAACTCTGTAAGAGTCCCGACCTTCCTGAGCCAAATCCATCAGGGACTAGAGCAATAGAAAGTGCAAGGTACTGAGCTTCAGCAGGTGCCTCTCCGCTTCCAAATGTCAACTTGTGCATCGTTGTTCTTGGAGAGTTTGCTTATTCCCGGGCCCCATTCACAAAGGCCGACTTTAAGTTTTTAGCAGATCTGGAGGGAAGCCCAGAATGCTCTCTCCTCTCTCTCTCTCTCTCTCTCTCTCTCTCTCTCTCTCTCTCACACACACACACACACACACACACACACACACACACACACACACGAAGCAAGAGGCTCTCACGTCTCATTCTGAGACCAGATCTTTGCCAGTGAGGATGAGTGTGGCCAGCTTGCTCTGACTTAAAGGCAGCCAAGGGGAAGTGGTGGATAAACCTGGATGGTGGCATTGGGCACGTTCACGAGCCACAGCTGGAAAAAGATGTGTAAAAACAGGAAGGACAGACAGCCAATATCAAATGCAGAAGTGCGGTACAGAGTTCTCCGTAAGGCTGAAGCCCAGAATAACCCGAGATGTTTTCTAAAGGAAATGGGAGGGAGAGGTTAAGGCTCGTCTGTAGAGTGGACTATGGCCTGCACGGACCATTTTCCAGAGCAGGCAGAGAGGGGGAGAGACAGGGGCAGGGGAGGGGAGTTTAGAAAAGCCCCATTCCAGACTTTCCCCACGTTGGGATGGAGCCTAGGATTTGCTTAGGAATTGGAAACCGTTGTTTCTAGCCTTTTCTGCTCAGAGACGGCACCCTACAAACTAGAAAAAAACAATGTCTAGAGACCTGGGTTAGGGGCGCAGAGGCCTGGAAGAAAAACTTCAGGGAATGATGTGTGTGGTCGCACCTTAAATCACTATGGCAGATGGGGAAAGGATGGAGGAGCCGCACCACGGACGCCCAGGGAGCAGAGGACACAGTCAGAAGGAGGTCTGGGGATCTCGCTGCACTATGAGGTGCTACGTACAGCCTCACCATCCCGCCTCAGAATCGCATTAAGCTGGGCTGGGAGATGGCTCGGCTGGTAAAGCGCTTGCAGTAAAAACATAAGGACCTGAGTTCAATCCCCAGAAACCTCATTAAGAAAGAAGCTGTGTGTAGTGGTACGGGCTTGTCATCCCAGGGCTGGGGAAGCAGAGACAGGTGGATCCCGGAAGCTCATTGGCCAGCTGGTCTGGCTGACCAGTGAACTGTAGACCAATGAAAGACCTTGTATCAAAACACACACACACACACACACACACACACATTTCTGCCTGGAGATGTTGCATGGGATCTGGGATTTGAACTCAGGTCCTGCTGCTTATGTGGCAGAAGCTTCGCCTTGAGTCATCTCTCCAGCCCTCAATGGCAAATTATTGAGATCTAGCATCATCTGGAAGAAGAACCTCTGGCATGCCATGTGGAATTATCTTGATTGCATTCATTGAGGTGGGAAGATCTGCCCACTGTAGGTGATGCTATTCTAGTCCCTGGACTGACCGTATCAATGTAGAAAGGGCACTGAATACCAGCTTGCATTTGCCACGCTCTGCTGGCTGACTACGGGGGCCATGCAGCCCAGCTGCTTCCAGCTCCTTCTGCCTCAACGACTCCTTGTGAAGGGCTGTCACCTCCAACTGTGAGCTGACAAACACCTTTTTCCCCCAAGTTGCTTCTGTCAGTTCTTCACAACAACTTCAACCTCCTGTCCCCCACATTCTTAGCAGCTTCTGTGGGGTGCTGGTGCTAGGACTGTTCTTTTCTGCCGCTGGAAGACGCCACTCGAAGCCAAGCAACTTGAGGGAGAAAGGGAGATTTATTCAGCTTTACGGTTCCAAAGGGGAGACACGGTCCATTATGGTGGGAAAGGCCTGGCTGGCAGCAGAAGCCGGAAGCAGCCTAAGTCACGTCCATCATGGAGACCGAGAGCTGCAAAACTGCCAGAAATAGGGTGGGGCCTCCTGTGACCGCCTTTCTCCAGCCAGGCTCCACCTTTTAAAGGTACCGTGACTCTTCCAAACAACTAAAGAGTCACACACCTGAGCCCGTGGGGGATAACGCACATTCCAAACAACTGGGGTCCAGGAAAGATGCTCAGCTTCTCGGTTCCCCTAAGAACAAATAGACTCCAAGGTAGGAAGTCAGGCCTCGCCTGATTCTCTGGTGAGCCATCTTCCGTTTGGGTTTGGTCTGGCTTTTGGGGACATGATGGACCAGTACAGGAAGGAGGCAAGTTCTCTAATTTCTGGGCCATATTCTTTTTTTTTTTTTTTTTTTTTTTTAATGGGAAAGTGCCCTGCAGTTATCTGCATAGATTGTCAGATTGTGTGGCAGGAAGCCCAGCCCAGGCCTTTTGGGGAGAAGAAATGCATGATTCAGCTAGTGAGATGGGGCCAAAAAGGTTAGTGATTGATGAGGTTCCTGGGGCAAGGCTTGGGGCAAGAAAAAGGCTGTGAGGGATCTGGATCCCGCCAGGCAAAGGAGTTTTGGGGGTTTGGGATGAGATAGAGAGGGGACCTTGGGCACAGCTGGCAGAAGGAGGAACATGAGTACCGTTGCCCAGAGACAAAGCTGCCAGCCAGGGAGCCATGAAATAATAAGCCGGGAACATCGGCTCGGGTGGCTGATTGGCTCCTGCGATGGTGGGGTTGCTCTTGGTCCAGGGCCAGGCTGCAAATTATAGGCCTGGGCTGCAACTTCTGGGACGGCTCCTGGAACCCGGGCTTGCTGGTGATTGTGGTCACAGCCTCATGGCCCCGCCTCGCCTTCCTGGGGTCATGGTCATTTCTGATGGGGAGGGGTCCTTCCTTGGGCAGAACTGCAGAGTTGCTGAGATGTCACAGAACACGCTGCCCACTTCCCCAATACAAGCATTAACCCCACCTCAGAGAATCCGGGGCCTCCCACTCGTGGTGGTGGGAAAATGTGTGACTGCGTGAATGAAGGCAGGAAGTGGCTTTCTGATCCTAGCACTGCCGCAGCTGTGTGGCTTTGGAGAACGTGTCGCCCTTATCCAAACCTCCCAACCTGGAAAAATATCATATCGGCTCTGGCTCACAAGGCTTTTGATGGCCAAGTTCAACACTGAACAGAAACCAAGCAAAGGGCACAACAATTCTAAGACCACCAAGGCCATGCTTCCTTGTGAACAAAGGGCCATTCTGTTACACACACACACACACACACACACACCTCAGGCAATCAAGTATCTTCACTAAGATCAAATGGATGGCAACTGGCTGTTGTTCCCATCCACCAACCTTCCCCCAAGATTTCCCTGTGTCCCCCTTATAGCTGACTTGGGTAAATCAATTGACAGTTAAAGGATATATATAAAATATTAGCTCTGAAATTCAAAACCAAAGACAACAGTCTTCT
Organism: Typhlomys cinereus; assembly: GCA_023101885.1. Lineage (NCBI taxonomy): Eukaryota > Metazoa > Chordata > Mammalia > Rodentia > Platacanthomyidae > Typhlomys > Typhlomys cinereus. Next base: position 1,144,444 of record JALPQD010000042.1, on the reverse strand, counting down.
TATTAATTTTCAGACCTTGAAGTGGGCAAGAGCGTGAAAGTTAGCTCCAGCCACTGAGCACGAAGTTCCTGGAACTTTGCCATCGTTGAAACAAGGGTAGTAAGGTCAGAGCTGGGACAGAAATGCCTCCTCCACACTGAAGTTGTTCTATTTGTTTAGTTGCTTGTTTATTTAGTGTGTATATGTGTGTGTGTGTGTGTATATGTGTGTATATATGTGTGTATGTAGTGTGTGTGTAGTATGTTTATTGTGTGTGTGTATACATGTGTTCAAGCATGTAGGTATGCATGTCTGTGTGTGTAATGTGTGTGTACATGTGTTCAAGCATGTAGGTGTGCATGTACATGTCTGTGTGTGTGTGTAGTGCGTGTACATGTGTTCAAGCATGTAGGTGTGCGTGTACATGTGTATGTGTGTGTAGTCTGTGTACATGTGTTCAAGCATGTAGGTGTGCGTGTACATGTATGTGTGTGTGTGTAATGTGTGTGTACATGTATATGTGTGTGTAGTGCGTTTACATGTGTTCAAGCATGTGGGTGTGCGTGTATATGTGTATGTGTGTGTAGTGTGTGTACATGTGTTCGAGCATGTAGGTGTGCATGTACATGTGTATGTGTGTGTAGTGCGTTTACATGTGTTCAAGCATGTGGGTGTGCGTGTACATGTGTATGTGTGTGTAGTGCGTGTACATGTGTTCGAGCATGTGGGTGTGCGTGTACATGTGTATGTGTGTGTAGTGCATGTACATGTGTTTGAGCATGTAGGTGTGCGTGTGCATGTGTATGTGTGTAGTGTGTGTACATGTGTTCAAGCATGTAGGTGTGCGTGTACATGTGTATGTGTGTGTAGTGCGTGTACATGTGTTCGAGCATGTAGGTGTGCATGTTCATGTGTATGTGTGTGTAGTGTGTGTACATGTGTTCAAGCATGTAGGTGTGCATGTACGTGTGTGTGTAGTGTGTGTACATGTGTTCAAGCATGTAGGTGTGCATGTACGTGTGTGTGTAGTGTGTGTACATGTGTTCAAGCATGTAGGTGTGCATGTACGTGTGTGTGTGTAGTGTGTGTACATGTGTTCGAGCATGTAGGTGTGCGTGTGCATGTGTATGTGTGTGTAGTGCGTGTACATGTGTTCAAGCATGTAGGTGTGCATGTACATGTCTATGTGTGTGTAGTGTGTGTACATGTGTTCAAGCATGTAGGTGTGCATGTACATGTGTATGTGTGTGTACATGAGTTCAAGCATGTAGGTGTGCGTGTGCATGTGTGTGTATGTGTAGTGTGTGTACATGTGTTCAAGCATGTAGGTGTGCATGTACATGTATGTGTGTGTAGTGTGTGTACATGTGTTTGAGCATGTACGTGGAGGCCAGAGGTTGATGTTGGATATCTTGCTCAATTACTCTCCCCACTTTAGTTTTCTTGAGTCAGGGTCTCTCAGTGGGCTTGGAACCCACTGATTCGGCTAGACTGACTGGCCAATGAGCTCCTGAGCTCTGCCTAGCATTGGGATTACAGAAAGTACTACATTTATGTGGGTGCTGGGGATCCAAACTCAGGGCTTTGCGCTTCTGTGGCAAGCTCTTTACCAACTGAGCCAACTTCTCAGCTCCAGCCCCTACAGTTTTACAAACGAGGGTCCTGAGTCCTTCGAGGAGAGGAAGCGGCAGGGGGTCACGTGTCTAGTTAGAGGCAGAGCTAGCTGAGACCTTGAGTCTCCCTGATTCTCCCGGTGATGCTGTGCCAAATGGCAGTGGTTTCCATATTCAAGGCACATGACTGGAATCACAGAAAGTGTGTGGGATCTCTCTAGAAGCCCTTCCGCAGGTTGTGGGGAGCCCCCGCCTCTGCCAAAGGATCTGGGGGCTTTTCAGATGGAGGTTCACCCTCACCCCCACGCGGCCACTGTCCCCACTCATCCTTCAGCTTCCGCAGCTCCAACTTTGTGCTCAAACCCAAAAGGCTCTTCAGGAATCAACTCCCACCTCCACTTCACTCCTCCCTGTTCCTTGCCTCAGTTTTCCCTGCTACCCCAGGCCAATACCAATTTTAACTCTGGTTTGTTTGTTTGTTTGTGTGCTTACAACAAGCCCAAGACCTTGCCAGCTAGACCACCCCACCCCAGAGCTTTTTTTTTTTTTTTTTTTTTTTTTAAGACAGGGTCTCACCTAGTGATGGGATTCGAGGTGGGTACCACCAAATCCAACAACAAGAACAAAAATGTGATTTTTATCTCTTGTCTCTGAGACTGGAACCCAAGACCTTGCACATGCTAGGTGAGCATTCTACCCGGAGCTGCATCTCCAGCTATTATTCTACTTTTAAGAGTATTGTCTTCCTTGTTTCAAAAGTTCCCCAGCCAATGAGCCCAGCTAAAGTTCCAGCCAATAAAAGACCCCATCTCAAAATAACAAAAACAAACAACAACAACAAAACTAGATGGTAGCCCCTAAGGAATGACACTTGAAGTTATCCTCTGGTCTCCATACGGCCAGGTGTTACCCCCATCTCACCATCAAGCTGCTCTTAAGACCACTCTGAGCCTCACGCTGCCTTAAAGACAAGTTTGCCTCTCCAGGTCTTAGATGAGAACAGGAACCAGCAAAAACGGGCTGTTCACCAAATCAGCAGGACTTGGAAATGGAAAGGGAGGAGCGGGCCAATCACAGAGGAGTGGGGAAAGGTAACCTGTCTAGAGCAACCTGGCAGGGCCTACCCGGAGCTCAAGGAGAAGGGTCCCGCGGCCCTGAAGAAAACAGGCAGCGACAGTTTCATTATAGCCAGACCCTTTCATTCCGTCTCTATCCACGGAGCTCACCTGTGTCAGGCACCGCCATCTGCGCCTTGTGTTGCTTCACCACGTGGTTCATCCGTTAAGTCCTGCCCCCATGGGAGTGTTTAAAGCTGCTCCATTCAGTGCTGGGTCCTGGGTGCTCCGTGTGGAACTTTCTTCAGAGCAGTACTTGATGAGTATTTCATTGACTGAGTTAAATCCAAGCTTGCGCCATCTCCACCAGGCGAGGGATACAAGGCTTTTATTTTATCATCAGACGGTGAAGATCCCGGCTTCCCTGCAAGGTCACTCCTGTGCGGAGGAGTGGTCCCTGTGTGCCCACTGGACTGCTCCCAGCTGCCGCTAAGGACTTGCCTTCATTCAGTCCCCCTCAGGAGAACGTGAGCTCTCCAGCATGAATACTGTTCCGGTTCCCCTGCATGGCTGCTGATAAATCACTTTCAAGTGGCTTAAGGGAACAAGGGATTTATTTTCTCTTACAGTGTCTGGTTACAGTTCTCAGTGCAGCTTGATGGGAGAGCTCACACCAATACCAGGGCTGAGGGAACTGGCCACACCATCACCACATAACGGCTGAGAGAGGGACGATCCTTACTTGTCAAACCAGCATGTCTGGCCAAGTGAACACAAGGATGCTGACTCAACCAGCTCTCTGTATTTTATTCCAGGGCCTAGTCCCCCCCACCTGGACCTTCCCCATCAGCCAGACGATCTCCTGCAGGTTTGCTCTGGGATTAACTCAACCACTAATTCTCCACAAATGTGCCCAGAGCTCAAACCCTCAACTGTCAAGTTGACACCTGTGCCTATCTATGAACAAATACTCGTTTTTCCTTGCAAGTTGACAATAGCATAGAGTCCATCCTTAAGAACCTCAGGGGACTGCTCTAAGAATCCTCTTGGGTACTGAAATGCTCAGTGTTTAATCCTCTAGATGATGTGCCTCAGTTTGTACCTCTGAGGTACACATATCTGCCCATGTACTGACCATTATTTATTTGTTTATTTTATTTTTTCATGGTAGTTGTATGTATGTTATGCATTTATGAAAACAATAAATCATGCTAGCATATACTAAAGTATTAATTCATATTTCTTTGGCATTTAATTACATCACTGTTGAAGCAAATGAAAACATTGTGCTATTGATCACCTAAGGGTTTCAAAAAACCGGCTTTCACCAGTCATTACTAATGATCTATTACGTAATGATAAATCTATTACCATTATCTATTACAATAATGATAAATATTGTGATACTATGTCATATGTCTTTCACATGTGAAGTAGGAAGAATTTGTTAACTAGCAACAATTCCCATACAAGTGTGGCCAAATATTTACTGTACTGAACAGGAATATAGGCCAGAAAAACAATTCCAATACCAATGTGTTTACAATGTGCTTACTTCATAGCAAGAAATTCTCAGCAGTAAAGGATGCTTGAAGGTGGCCTTAGGTACTTAACATGTTATCTCCAGTGGTCAAAAAGAAACGACTAAGAATGTCTGCAGAGGGATAGAACTTCTGGCAAGCTAGGAAAACATTACCCAACAACTCACCATGAAAAAGAAAAAAAGGGGAGGGGTTCCATAGAACAGCCTATCCAGACACAGGAAATGCCAAGCTTCAGGTCCACAAGAAAAGCTGCAATCCACCTTATGTTTAGACACAGCCTCATAAAAGGAGCTTGAAATCACCAGTAACTGATCTTTCGTTGCTGACTTGTCTTGTTCGGGATACAGTCACTGACGGGGCTGTCTCCACATTGCGGCTTCTGCTAGAGTATATGGCATAAATCTACATTCCACGAAGTCAGGTCTGGTCATGTTGAGTCCCGGATGCATCAAGCTGTTGTAGTTCTCAGCATCACATCCCTGTATAGGAGGGTCCTCTGAGCAGTGTCCGGATACTGACACTTCTCCCAGGTGAAGTTGCCAGCTATGTCCTCCAACGTAACTGACCCCAGTCTCTGCCTTCCGGAACAGAAGGTGTCCTGCCTTGGACCTTCGCACAACAGTTAGTCAATGAAATCCACGAAACTCCAAGTTCGTATCGCTTCCAATTCAGCACACATCTGCCTGTGCTTCTCTTGAGGCAGCACGTCCCGGATTTGGAGTCTGAGGATCCGGAACCACAGCAAGGTTGTTTATTTTTTAACAGGGATTGAACCTAGGACGTCAAACCTGCCATGCAAGAACTGTGCCACAGAGCTCTGCCTGCAGCCCTTTTGAAGTCTTTTCATTTTCAATGCAGGGTCTTATTAAGTTGTCCTGGCTGACCTTGCTTGTTAATCCTCCCACCTGAATCCCTAGCAGCTAGCTGTACAGGTCGGGGTCATCAGACTCTGCTGCCCCGTATGTCTTAAACTATCCAGATGACTTATAATACCTGATACGAGTATTATGTAAACAATTGTGGTCCTATATTGTTGAAGAATAATGGCAATCAATGTCCTTATATGTTTATTTTTAAAATACATTCGTTTAGCTTATGCGTGTATATGGGCATGCATACATGTTGTGGCACATGGGGAAGTTAAAGACAACTTGCAAGAATCAGTTCTCTCGCAACACGAAATGGCTCTGGGAGTCATACTCAGGGAGTAAAGTTTGACAGCAAGCTCTTTTACCTGCTGAACTATCTCACTGACCCTTGGGTTAATAATATTATATTAATTATTATTAACTATTAATAACAATAATAAAGTTTTCCCCCAAGGTTTGTTGAGTGGATAGATGTGGACATTGGATATGGAGACTCAGCATTTTAAAGTTTTTCCATCAGATTTGGAGGCTTGAGTCACAAGAATGCAACATACCCACATATACACATGTATGGTGTTGCAGTTCGCCTGCATGGTTACTGATCAAATCGCCATCAAACGGCTTAAGGGAACAAGAAGTTTATACTCTTACGATTATCAAGTTATTGTTCTTGGTCCAGCTTGGCAGGAGAACATGTACTATCACCAAAGGCCGAGGGGACTGGCCACACTGTCTCCGTGTAACAGCTGAGAGAGGGACAATCCTTACTCGCCAGACCAACATATCTGCCCAAGTATACACAAGGATGCCTTGCAAACAGTTCCCTCCATTTGATTCACCTGCCCTGGACTGACTCCACTCACCATGGCTCAGCCTTCCCATCCATCAGACAATCATCTGCAGGTTTGCTCTGGGCTTAACTCAACTACTAATTCTTTACAAATGTGCCCAGAGCTCAGACCCTCAACCATCCAGTTGACGCTGTCCCTGACATAACATATGCATATGAGGGACAGTCTTTGAGTGTGCCAGGGGCCTGTGTGATGACTGCCTTGGTGAGCTCTTCTAGAAGACCACCAACCAGCTAGCCCCAGCCACCTCAGAGGCAGCCCCCAAGACTCCCTACACCAAGGACTCTTAGTCCAGTGCTCATTACCACATTAAAAACTAGATCCACATGGAAGAGAGCACACGTGGATTTGTCGTTCTGAGTCTGGGTAACCTCCACGAATCTGTGTTCCAGTTCTATCCACCCTTCTGCAAATTTCATAACTTCAGTTTTCTTTATGGCCAAATAAAATTTGGAGATCAAGGCTGATTCCATTTCTTTGCTACTGTGAATAGAACAGTAATAAACAGGGATATGCACTATATCTTGTTGGGATATAAAGTGCCTTAGGCATATGCCAGGGAAGAATAGCTGGGTCATATGGCATTTCTACCAAGAAAATCTTAATGTTAATGTGCTTAAATTTTTCAGCTTTGTCTTTATATGCTTTGTTTAAGAAATCTTTTTTTACCCTGAGGTTATGGTTATATTCTCTTATATTGTCTTCCAATAGTTTCATAGTTTTTCCTTTTGTACTTAAACCTTCATTCCATCTGGAATTGGTTTTTTGCGTATCGAGTAAGGTAAGAACCTAATCTCATATTTTTCCATGTGGACAACCATTGACCTATTATTCCTCTGTCATTAAACAAGTTTCCACACATGAGAGGGTTTTCTGTTGAACTCTCTCTCTCATTTCATCTCTATGCTGATCACACGCTGTCCTAATTATAATATTATTAGATGGAATCCTGATATCTACCATGGTAATTACACTTAGTTTCTTGGCTGCCTTTAACTCGTTGCATATCACAGTACCATGTTCCTCCTTGACTGTTTTGTTATTCATATAAATTTAAGAATCAGCTTGATAAATGAAAAATTGGCTGTCAGGATTTTGATTGAGGTATATTAAATTTATAAATGAGCTCAGAGAGAATCGATATCTCACTGGTGTCTCATCTTCCTGCCCAAGGACACAGCACATCTCGCTTCTTTACTGTCTTTCAGTAAAATGTCCTGATGTTTTCATAGAAATCCAGCCCTGACCCACTAGACTTATTCCTAGACGCTTCAGAGTTTTTGCTATTTTTGTCTTGTCTTAAAAATGCTTTGGGGGGCTGGAGAGATGGTTCAGGGGTTAAGACTCTGTCTCACAAGCAGAAGGTCCTGAGTTTGGACCCCAGGTTTTACATAAAAATGCCTGCACTTCTGGCACTGGTGGGTGGAGCCTGGAAAATCCCAGAGAGAAGCAAAAAGGAGGTAGAAGCAATCTAGGATGATTCCCAAAGTTACCCTTGGCCCTCCATAGGAACACATGGTGCCCTCTGATACACACACACACACACACATCACAGAGCAAAATAAATATAATTTTTAAAAAATGCTTTTTGATGTACAGTAGAAAAATAAAGTATTGCTGCAATTACTCTTTCTGCTGCTATGAGATGGCATGCAGACTCAAACAACTTAAGGGGAGAAAAGGGAGGTTTCTTTGGCTTATGGCTGCAGAGGAGAGACCCTCTAGTCCATTATGGTGGAAAACCCGTAGCAGAAGGAATGGCAGGTGGCAGAACTTAGAGACAGCTTAAGTCCCTGCAGACATCATGAAGGCTGAGAGTCAAACTGTAAACTGCTAGAGCAGACTACTAGCAGAAGCTATCCACCTTCCAGGCCTGCCCTCTGCGATGTGCCTCCCTCCAGCAAGACTCCACCTCTTAAAGGTACCATGACCTTCCCAAACATTAACAGCTAAGAATGCAAATGCATGAATCTATGGGAGACAACTCACATTCAAACCATGAAAAGTATTAATGTGCATATATACACACATATGCATATACACATAAATATGTATTTATACATATGTATATACATGTATGTGTATATGCAACTGTGTATACATATACACTCATACACACGTATATATACTTATCCTGAATTAATCACCTGCTTAGTTTCTACAAACCAAAAATACCTATCTATATGAAGCTCGGCCAAGCAGTGCACCATTAGGTAAGGTCCCCATGTCCTCATACCCCTTGCCACTCTCAAGGGGTGAGACTTTAACTACACTCAATGAAATGATGTAGACTATCACCAGTCAGCGTTAAGTGTGTGAGATGAATTTATACTGCCCTGTGTGATCGTGAAATTCCTTGTTCCCATGGCAACACTGCACAAGATGTTTCCACGAGCTGCTTATAGTTTCTTGTGTGTTCATGAGCATTGTGCGGTTCCTAGTTTAGGGTGAGAATACAGGGTTAGCAACATTGGCATGCATATCTTCTGGGAGCATAGCCTGGGGTGGCATTGCTGGATCACACAGCCCCCGTGCATTTAGTGTTGGGGGACACCACCCAATACTTCCCCATGGTGACTGTGACCATTCACACTCCTGTCAGTAACCGTCCTCCATGCATCCTTTCTTTGCCCCTGACTGACAGTTCTGTCTTTTAAAAAACCTTCTTTGTATGTGTTATAGTTAATCTTGGGTGTCAACTTGACCACACCTGGCATTAACTAAGATCAGCTGTCAGACTACCTGAAGAGATTATCTGTATCAATACACTTACAATACAAAGATCAGCCCTAGATCTGATTGGAACCTCGCAGTAGCAGACCAGATAAAAGGAACCATAGAACAGAAGACTCCGAGGAGAGACTCTCCACTTCTTCGACTCTGCAGGAATCCTCCAGTCTTCAGCCATCACCCACTGGCCTACTGGACTGAGCGGCTCTGAGCCTCCAGGATGTTTGCAGTGACTTAGCTGCCTCCAGCTTCAGCCACCAGCCATGTCGCCTCCGCCATAAAAGACTGTTTCTCCCCTCTGGAACCGTAAGCTGTTTAAGTTGTTTGACTCTAGGTGTTCTCTCACAGCAACAGCTAAGAGTCATCACAGAATGTGTGTGTTATGTGTGTGTATATGTATGTGTGCAGACATACACACCCATATGAATAGAGGTGAGGCCAGAGGTCAATACACATGTCTTCCTCTATTGCTGTTCACTTTAACTTTTTTGAGACAGGGTCTCTCACTGAACCAGTGAAGCCCCTGGATTCTTTCTGTCTCTGTCTTCCACACTGGGATTATATACTCAGCATATTACATGGGGGGTGAGGATCAGACACTAGTCCTCATGTTCATGCGGCTGAGCTTCGAGCTCTCTCCAGTCACGCTACTTCTCTCTTTCTTACATTAATAATCTGCAGGATGTGAAGATGTATCCTCAATGTAGATGTATCCTCACTTTTCATGTGTGCATGTGGCGTGTATGCATGTTCACACATGAGTGGGCGCATGTGTGTGTAGAAGCCTGAGGTTGACATTGGGAATTTTCCTCGATTGTTCACCTCTCAATTGCAGGTCTTCCAATCAAACCGGAGTTCACTGATAGGACTAGTCTTGCCCGGTTGACTTGCTCTGGGATCCCGTCTATGCCTTCCGAGGCTTGCTTTTGCTTCCCCTCTGTGCCCCAGGGCTATGCGTAAGTGAGGGGGAAATCGTTCTTGGTCCTTCCCACATCTTGTCCCTTCTTGTCCCTCATCCTCTGGAATCTTTTGGCAGTTAGTCACTCTCTAAGAACTCAGGTGGTTTTGCTGATGAGAAGAGCCTGGTTTTCCCTTAAGGAGAGCTTAGGGTGGGGGATGGCACCCATGTCGTTGTGCCTGTAACACTCAGACCCCAGACACTCATGAGCAGGGAGCCAGAGCGCAGCTGCACACGCTCCCTACATAGCCAACAGCTGGCGCTCTGGCCCCTCCCCCTGGGCGGGGCCTGCCGCCTCCACACAGGCTGCGGTTGGGACTCTTCCCAGCAACGGAGAAGAATTCTCAGATCCTGCTGGGTTTCCACCCCCTGGCCCTGCCTTGCATGACGCCCTCCCATATCCTTCAGGCAAGAAGCAGCTTTGAAGAAAATTGCCAACTTGGCTCTTCTTTCCGAAAATGGAATTTGAAAATCTAGAGCCTGCGGGCCATGGCACGTCTAAATGAAAGACAAGTCCCTGTTTAGAAAAAAAAAGTCAGGCTGGGGGAGTGCGCCCACCCTGGGCGAGCAGCGGCCGTCTGCTTCTACTGGTTTTGTGTTTTGTGTTTCATTTTCCTCCCCAGAGGGATTAGCTGGAAAGGCTGGTCACTGTTCAGTGGGGTGCACAGCTGAGGACAGAGGGATGAGTGGACGTGGGAGCAGGTATGTGGGGAAGGGGAGGAGGACAGGAAAGGCCCACTCAAGGAGCAGAGCGGGGTGTGGCTTGATGGAGCACGGGTATCTGTGCAGAACTGGAATGAGCCCAAGATTACTGTTCCCATTTGTATCAATTTATCTGAATGTTGCTGATAAAATCACCATCTAATGGTTAAGGGAACAAAGGGTTTATTCTCTTACAATTGTCGGGTTACAGTTCTCAGTCCAACTTGGCAGGAGAGCACGCACCAACACCAGGGCTGAGGGAACTGGTCACACTATCTCTACATAATGGCTGAGAGAGGGATAATCCTTACTTGCCAGACCAGCACGTCTGGCCAAGTACACACAAGGATGCCAACTTTCTCAAACAGTTCCTTCCATTTTATTCTCCTGCCCATGGGCTGGGCCTTCCTCACCCACTAGACAATCTCCTGCAGGTTTGCTCTGGGCTTAACTCAACTACTAATTCTCTACCAATGTGTCCAGAGCTCAAACCCTCAATCATCCAGTTGACACCTGTGCCTAACTATGACATCATTCACTGTACAGTGATGCCGAGAGAGGAAGGAAGTTGTCTGACACAACGCCCCAGTGAGGGGTGACTACAGAGAGTTTCCCATAGTGGTGGTAGAGGGTTCTTCTGTACTCAAAGTCGGGCATTTATCAGGGTTCCCAACCAAAGAGTTCCTTCTACTATGAGACAGAGAGGCCACAGGTCAAGCTCTCCTGGGAGTGAGATTCCAAGGGAATTCTTCAGCACATACTTCCAAGGATTTCTCTGTGCAGAGGGGACGCAATGAAGCAGGATTATAAGAGGAACATTTGACATCGGTGTCCCCATGCTGGGAAATTGACATAATGAAGTATATGTCAAAAGAGATCTGGACCAACAAGGGCAAAACCAGACCTGGCTTTGGGCATGATCCTGTCTCACACTATCATCAGTTGTTTGGGCAGAGTTGACCTCCTGTAGAAGTACCCAATATGCTCCTAAAAAACTACAACACCCTCATTCTTCAGTCCCAAGACAGTGTACCAGCAGCAGCTGTTGTGGGCATGATGCCCAGGGTTAGCCTGGCTCATCTATATAATAAACCCTTAAGCTGATCTGGGTGAGGCTATATCTCCATTGAGACATTTTGCCCACCTGATTCCAGCTTTTCTGTGTCTTTGTCTTTGTCTCAATGCTTGTTTCGTCTCAACAGAGCAAAGCTGTGTGGGGTGTGGTACCTCACAGCCCATATCTCTCCTCCAGGGCTCTTCCCATGGGCCATTCTTAACACAGATGTCTCAGGGCATAGCACACACGGTACTCACAACATGCCTGCCTCCCATGTCAGACTGTGAGTGTCTGAAACGCCATCTCTCACGCCAGCGCCAAGCACATAGTAGGCACTCAAAGATGTTGAATGTGTGACTAAGGCGATGGATGTGTTGGTGTTAGATGGACAGAGGGACAAATCAGTACTTTCCCAATAAACAAGATTTCAGTTTATTGTCACAGGACACTGCCAGAAGCTGGAAATAAAAGACGGCTGTTAAGATTGAGCTCCCTACCTGCCAGTAGAGAGGCCTGATGTCAGTCCCTGAGCCCGTGCTTGGCAGTCGGCGACAGTTACTCTGTCCATCCGCCGGTTCCCAGAGTACAGGCTTAACCTCCTTTAAAACTCACCGAAGGGCTGACAAGATGGCTCCGCAGCAAGCTAAAGTCGCTGTGTGTGAACTTGATGACCTGGTTCAACCTCTAGAGCCTACATGGTGGAAGGAGAGAACTGGACTGACTTTCAAAAGTTGTTCTGTGGCTCCACGAGTCACGGTGCATGCTGTATTCCCTCTCTCTGTCTCTCTCTCTCTCTCTGTCTCTCCCTCTCTCTGTCTCTTTCTCTCTCCCCCTCTATCTCTCTCTTTCTCCTCCTCCTCTCTTCTTTCTTTCTCTCCCTATATATTCCCCCCTCTCTGTTTCACAAAAATAAAATATTTTTCAAAATTTAAAAGTTACAATTAGCCAATAAATCCCCCATTGAGGGGGATCAGTTGAAGAAAGAGCACGTGGAATGAGGGACATCTCACCTCTGCCACCAACACTCTCCCGGGGACGCTGCTGGGCTGCCCGCCCAGCAACCATCCCGCTCCTTCCTTCCAGAGAACCCCAGCTTTGCTGAGGTATCGCCCTCTCCTATAGGCAATCCAAAGTAAGAGGACTGACAGAACCGGTTACAGGTCAATCTAGGCCGCCCTGTGACTGGGGCAGAAATGAGCCCGAGGCCCAGTTCTGACCAATGAGAAGTAAGGAGAGGTGTGCTTCCCTCCCCTCCCCTTTTGGGGTGCTGGCAATGCTGGACAGAATGGATGGAACTTCCGCTGCCATCTCCAGGTGGCGGGAGACCCAAAGAGCAGATGTTAAAGTTATGATGGCCCCCGCCTGAGGCCATCTACATTCACTCCTGACAGAGGAGCTGTGGTCTCAGGGCTCTCAGGGCTCCAGAGCTGGCAGACAAAGTCTCACAGCAGATGAGCACTTGGCATCCTCGCTGGCGTTCATCCTGTCGGGATCGATTGTTCTAGTGCCTCTTTCTAGTGCTCTCATCACTTTTCAGAGTAGCTTTTTAAAAACTTGACCCTCAGCAGACTGTTTGCTTCTAAACAGAACATCGAGGTCACCCCCCCACCCACCCCAAGGTTCATGGAGCATCATGGAAAAGGAAGTGTAAGAGCTTGATTGATGGGAAGAGAGGGGTGTGACCAGATTCTGTCTTCTGGACATGACCAGGCTGTTGCCTCTACAAATTCATTGCAGCTATGTGCATTTGCACAAGACCTAATAGGATTTGTCTTGTCAACATTTCATCGTGGAAAGGGAAAGATCTCAAGTGGCCCTTCATTCACCGAGAGACCGATGAGCGTTAATGTTGATGATGCAAGTGTCCAGGCACATCTCAGTGAAGACATCCCAGATGAAACCCAGTGAGTGGGTCACTTGTGAATAAAGACATGAAAATAGGAGAGAGACTGTGTATTAGTCAGGGCTCTCTGAAGGAACAGTCTATAGAATGTAATACATAAAAATAAGTTTATTAAAAAATAACTCATAATAAAAATAGTGTCCTTCAAGGTAGCCGGCTGCCCACAGCAGCCTCTTTCTTTCTTTCTTTCTTTCTTTCTACCATGAATCAGTTTATTTCATCACCAGTTTCGGATCATAAGGGGAACGGTTTTTGGAGAAGTGGGGTTGATAGCAGTTGGCCGCAGCTCGCGCCCAGCACCACCTTCGCAATGCTGCACATCCATACTCTCAGGGTCGCCTATTCCTTCTTCACTTTCACAATCTCGATGCTGCTGCCCGAGGCCTTCTCGGCGCTGGCCTTGAACTCGGTCTTCAGCGCATCTCTCACTGCTTTGGCGCAGATCTGTCGCCAGTACATCACCAAGGTGTCGCGAGGCTGGTAGGGTCGAGGCGCTGGGAACCGCGATGCCGGCTCGCTGGGCCCAGCCGCAGGAAGGTCCAGCAGCCTCTTTCTTGACTGGAATGTTCCACAAAGCCAAAAGATCCCGAGAAGGTCTCAAGCCTTTGCTCCTCTGGAGGATCGAAGACGCTGGGTTCTGACGATGTTGGTGAAGCACAGCTGGGCTCCAACGTCGGCGATGAACAGCGAGCAGCAGCAAGGCCCAGAGACCAGGCTCCAAAGGCAGCGGGAACAGCAGCAACGTGATGGAAAAGGTGAAGCTCCAAGTCAGCCAAGGACAGAGGCGGCAGCAGCAACAAAGAAGCCCATGATGCTCTAAAGGCGAAGAACGTGCTCGCAGAGTGAACTGCACAGCAAGTCCACACCGAACAAGGGAAGAGCAAGTCCCTCCTCCTTGCACCTCCTGTCATCTGGTCCACCACTGGAAAGTACCGCCCACTGTGGGCTGGGCTCTCCACAGCAGAGCCATTCCAACCATTAACCTTCCACAGTTGCGCCCCAAACAGTCTGCAACTGTCAAGTTGAAACCAAAATATAACTATAACAGACTGGCAGGAAAAAAGACAAGTTGTAATGGGAAGAGGATGGGGAATTGGGATTAAGGTGTGAAAAATATCACCAATTCCCTTGCAGTATTCATGCATGAAACACTGAAAGAATAAAACTCTCCTCCTTTGTCTTTCTAGTCTTGAAGCTCCTAGACGGAAGATAGGTTGCCTGCTCCAACGAGAGTGCTTCTGGGATGTACCTCGCATCCCATAAACACTTATTGAACGGATGAAGATATCCCTGAATCATTTAGATGTCACTGGACAGAATCGTTATCCCAGAAGTGACTGGAAATTCTAGAAGATTCTTGGTGAGTTTTATGAGCTACAGAAGGCAGTAAGGAGGAAATGACATTGTCATATTTTGGATTCTGTTTCCAATTTTGGCAACTTTGAATGATTGAGACAAATTTTTCTTCTAAGGAGAATTTGAAAAACTAGGCAAGAATATTTTCCACAAAAAAGCATCAGCTTTAAAATATGAGAAAACTATCAAGATAGTAAAAGTAAAAGAAAAAAAATCAACTGGGCTGAGATTTAAGAGAGAAGTGAACCCAGAAAGGGAATCGTGGCACGGGGGTGGGGAAAAGGGGGAGAGAGAAAAAGTGACCTGCTTTGGTCCCAGGGGAATTGCAAATTGCCCAAAGACTAGGAAAAGCTTTTCTCTGCTATCTGTGGGTAGGGAGACAGTGGTAGCTTGGAGACTGTCAAGCAGAGACCAACACTAAAGGGAGTCCCACCCAGGAGGAAGGAAGCTAGGAGCCAGACCCCACACAGACTCTGACCTCTCTTCTAGATAGACATAGGGGGACCAAGTAAGTCTGGTTCGTATGACATTACTAAGGTGGTCTGGATGACCCTGGGAATCCAGCAGACGCAGACGATAGTCCTGTCTCAAGATAAAGTTCCAGTTTTCTGTCCAGAGAGTGACTGAGAAGGGCACCTGATGTCCCCTTTCAGCATCTATGTCCCCCCATTCATATACAGTGCACGCACACACACACGCACGCGCGCGCGCACACACACACACACACACACACACACACTCACGAAAAAGATGACAAGAATCACAAGATTTAGAACGGTGCCAGCTTCAATGTACCAGGAGGGAAGAAGTACTAGAATTCTTCATCCAGAGAAAACATCCTTTAGGAGTAAAGGTGAAATCATGTTATTTTTTCATACAAAAAGAACTGAGAAAATTGAGTGCCACTTAATCCCGTCCTGGAGGTAACCCCTATTACATGGAATTTCCTTTCCTGTATTCTTTTCCAGTACTGGCGACTGAACTTAGGGTCTCTCCCCTGTTTCTGGAGCTCCATCCCCAGACATCCTCAGCCCTAAGTTGCTGAAACTGACGCTGAACTCACTCTGCGACCCTCTGAAAGCTGAGAGCTTGTGATCCTCTTGCCTCAGTCTCCGTGGTAGGTGGTATTACAGGCCTGTGTCACCAGGCCCAGCTTAAATAGCACTTCTGACAGAAGCACTTGACCCATGTGGAAAGCCAAAGAAGCAGGAAGAGCAGGGAAAAGGGACAGACATGTGGATGAGCCTAAACAACTGCAAAAGCATGCATAAATTGTTAAATGAATGAATAAACTACCCGTGTGCATAGCCAATGCAGATATTCTGAAACCCTTGTATTGTCCAAACAGAAGCTAAATAAACTTATTTTTATGAATATTTTTTACATTTATTTATTTGTCATTGTTATGGTATGTATATGTGTGGAGGGACAACCTGTGGGAGTCAGTTCTCTCCTTCTACCATGTGGGACTCAAGGAATCTTGGGTCATCCAGTGTAGCAGCAAGTGCCTTCATCTGATGGGCCATTTTGCAGGCTCTACAAGCACTTCTTAATAGTGTATCTCGGGGCTGGGAGGTGGCTCAGGGGCTAAGCTTCTGCCTTGCAGGCGGAAGGTCCTGAGTTCGGATCCTAGACTCCACGTATAGATGCCAGGTGGAAGCGGGGACGGCCTGCGTTTCTGGTCCTGGTGGGTGGAGCCTGTGAATCCTGGGGCAGAGTAAACAAGGAGGAGGTGGAGGTGGTCCACAGTGGTTCCTGAATTTGTCCGTGGTTCTACACACACGCGCGCGCACACACACACACACACACACACACACACGCACACACATGCACACACGCACAATTTAATAAAAAAAATAGTGTATTTTCACAAATCAAATAACCATAAGACAGGAACGATTGAAAAGCATGTATAGGTCCAGATCCATTCGGAGATCTCTAGGAAATCACAACAGAATAGTAGATGAATTTACTATTTCCAGCCTAACAGTGAGGAAGTAGAATAATTATAAATAATTCACTCCAAAGAAACAGGGGAGCAGAGATTACTCAGAACAAATAAAAAATACTAAGACAGTTGACATAAACTCAAGGATTTCACAGTTCCATTAAACGGGAATGAACAGAATACATCGATTAGAAAACAAGTTCACAGACTGAATTTTAAAACAACACTAAGCTCCTTTCATGAACGGGTCAAGAACCCAAGTGTAGAAGAAGGTTGAAAACAACAAATGGAAAACAAGAGTCCATGTGACCATTAACCAAGAGAAAGCCAGCAAAAGCAAGTTAATATCAGACAAAAACAGATTTTAAGGCAATAGCATTAATTACTAAAGAAGGTGAAACAGTTCAGTCACTAAGAAGATATGTGGATCCCATCTTTGTATGCACTGAACAACTTTGCCTTAAAATCTACCAAGCGAAATGTACAGAACTAGGAGAGACAGCAATTCTCTGGTGTCTGTGGGATGTAATTCTTCAATGATTTGATTCCACATAAGCAAGTAATACTTTTCCAAACACTTTACATGCATTGGCTCATTTGATCTGCCCAATGGTCATAAGAATTAGCTACTCTCATCCCCCTAGAAGGGACTTTAGAGATACTAGGAGCTTTGGTAATTAGCCCAAAGTCACAGAATTAGGGCCAAGATTTAAAAGCTATCATTCCTCCCAGAAACATATTATATTATGTTATATGATACATCATATTATGCCATATTTTTGTGTTACTATTTGTTGACGTTACCTTCCCTGTGCTACTATGAGTCAACACTCAAACTCAAGCAACTTAAGGGGAAAAAAGGTAGATTTATTTGTCTTATGGTTATAGTCCATTATGGCGGAAAAGGCATGGGGGTGGCAGAAGCTGGAGTAGGCTTAAGACAACATATCCATCATCATGGAGACAGAAAGATCAAGCAGCAAACTGCAAGACTAGACCACTGGCAGAAACAGGGCAGAGTTACCCAACCTCAAGGCCCACCTACCACCTGTGATGTACCTTCTTCCACCCCCTAAAGGTGCCACAACCTTCCCAAACATTAACAGCTAAGGATACAAACACATGAGCCTCACATGCAAACTATGACATAATGTTATGTATTATATTGTGCTGTATTGTGCTGTGTTATATCATGTTACTATGTTGCATAACATAATAATCTTACTATCTGGGTATCCCTTAATTCATCAAGTTGGCACTTAAAATTAATATCAGACATATAGGGTAGAATATCAGACATATGGGGCAGAATCTAAGTGGGGCCCCATGGTGGAATTTGATGAAAGGAAAAATTCTAGTTGGAATGGAGAGGAGGTGCTAACGTGGATTTCTTAGTAACTGAAACAAAGACAAACAAATGAAAACAAATGCAGGCGCAACTGAATAAAGGCAGGAGTCCTGGGCCTAGACCTGCTAGTCACCATTACAGTAGCTCTCCTACATAAATGTTAAGGCACAGCCAAGCTCAGCAGCGCACTGTCATCAGCTGGAAATGAGATCATACTTGTTTGTGAACTAAAAACTGCTGCTCAGATGTGAGGTAGCCTGCACTGCTTAACATGTGGTCTGCTGTGCGTTTTGGTGCTTGTAGATGGACAGGCAGGTTTCTGTTGTCTGCCTTTATCAGCATCCCTTCGGGTCATGACTGAACAAAGGTAGAGTCTAAGCAACGAGTGGTGGGATCCCAGTTCATACAGTATTAGAATGTGTGTGTAATAGGATCTGGCTAAACCCACTGCAGGGTCACGTGACGACGGTCCTTCCCCCATCTTTCTCGACCTATGTAGTATGTGATTCAGGCGCTGGGAGGTCAGTAAAGACCTCCTGGATCTAGAAGCATCGGGGAGCCAGTGTGCTTGTTCTGCAAGTCACTGACCCTCTCAGATCCATTCCACACACCCACTGCCTTCACAGGGCTTCTGGGAAGACTAACAAAAACATAAGTGGGAGAGAGTTTTGAATTAAAGACACAACCAAAGAAATGTCAGGCATGGTTAAGAATCTCCAATGAGGCGGGTCCCTCCAATGAGTCTGTCTTAGGCTGCCCTATGTGTTGCTAATAATAAAAAGCTAACGTTTATTGAGAGTTTGGCATGGGGCAGGCACCGTGCCAAGCACTTGATAGGCTATGTTGCCTGTGTTGCTCGTAGCTCATGGCAGCTCACAGCAGCTACAGAGACAGAGTAAACACTGCAGCTGATCTGTCTCTTGAGCGCATCCACAGACTCCACTGAACACTAGCCGAGAGTCCTTGGCAAGTCCCACTTGTGTCCTCAGTTTCCTTACCTGTAAAGCGGGAGCTGTGCTTGCTCGATGTATTAGCACCTGTCCAGTGCTTGGTGCTGTATCTGACACTTGGGAAGCATTCTACAGGCACTGGCTGCCTGGTCAGTTTCACTTCAGAGGTGGCAGTACAATGGCTGTAGATGGAAAGCCCTCCCACTGCTGGGGGCAGGTCCCACACGTAAACTCTTAATATTCCTATATCTTGTTTTGAAATACTGGAACAAAATGCTTAATGAAAGCAACTTAAGAAAGAAGAGTGCATTAGTCAGGGTTCTCTACAGTCACAGAATCAACAGAATAAATATGTAAAAAGGGAATGTATTGAGTTGGCTTACAAGATATGGCTGAGGTAGTCCAACAATGGCTGCCAGTAGCTGCTTAGTCCAATATTTCAGTGGGTGACAATGGAACAATGGAGAATTCCTGGAGAGTCTCTAGTCGCTCTAAAGACTTGGAGGGTTGGAGAACTGGAGGGTCAAAGATATGAAGAAACTGGGTGGCAGGAGGGAAGAGCATTTTCTAGCACAGCTCCAGAGAGTCTTTCCTCTTCCCAATCTCCTGTTCTATGGTTCTGTTGATCTGAAACTGGGAGGTTCCAATGAGATCTAGGGAGGTTCGGATCTATGGCTGATCTTTGTATTATTCAGATAATCTCTTCAGGTGGTCTCAGCTGATTTTTTAGTTAATGCCACGTGTGTCAAGTTGACACCCAGGGTTAACTATCACAAAGGGTTTATTGTGGCTCACAATTTGTAGCCCATCATGCTGGGAGGCAGCTGGTCACATGGCATCCACAGTCAGGAAGCAGAAGAGAGATGCATTCAGTCCAAGACCCGAGCCTATGGGATGGTGCCACCCACATTTAATGTGGAGTCTACTCACTTTGATTAATCTGATCTAGAAACTTTCTCCCACAGAGAATGTATCTTCTAGGTGATTCTAGATCCGTCAGTTCGTCAGTGTTACCTATCACGGCTCCCTGCCCACACAGGCCCAGGAGCAACCCCCACCAGCCATCAGCAGGGCCTGTTTAGAGGGTCCTCAGTAGACAAGGCTGAGTAATGTTCGTGCAGATGCTTGGGCTTCCATCAGATCTGAGGAGGAAGTTCTCAAGAGGCCTTTGGTGCAACACTTATATCCAGCCTCTTCTTACTAACACTCAACAGAGGAAAAAGGGAAAAATGCTCACAGATGCAGCATTTGTTACCCAAAAGTCAACTAAAACACCCCACTCGACATACCTCCCACCACCGCTTACTTGGCCTCCGGCCCTAGCTGCAAATTGCTTGGGAGATGTTTATTCTTGGTGCATGCTTGGGATGAGCGGTGGCAGCTGGCGCAATCTGGGCTGACCTCCCCAGGAGAGCTGGAAGCTACTCTTTGCAGAAGCAAAGGGAGACCCGCAGGCTCCAAGCCGGGACCCATTAGATCCCACAAGCGAGAGCGACCTCTCCATCCTGTGCCAGAAAAGTAGGCAGAGGGAGGTGCAACCCTTTTTCTCTCCTGGCTGTTGCTTTTAGTGAGATTGGCCAGCAAGTTTGGAGGGAGATGGAGATCACATAGCGTGTTAGTTACTGGTCATGCAGTCATGAATGTTATTTTATGATTTGTCTTGGACTGGGCTTCCTTTCCTCCCCTCCTCCACATCCAAGATCAGTTACGAAACTTGAGTTAGTCACAAATCCCTGTACCTTCTCCCTGGCTGAAGACATCAATCCGGAAGGCTAGACTAGCTCTCAGCTAAATTGAGAGACATAAGACATGATATTTTTGTGCACTTGTCTGAATCTCTTCCCGGGCAATCCAGATGCCTGGGGCTTGGGGTGGGGGGTGTAACACCCTGTTCCATTCTCCATACAAGATCATATCTCTTCACCCTGTGTTGGAAAGCTTCCCTGGATAAAACGCTTGTCATGCAATCTTGACAACCCGAGTCCACATCCCCGAGGCCACAAAAAGCTATATTCTGTGGTTCACATCTATAATCATAGCATGCCAACTGTGGTAGGCAAGCTGGGAAGCAGAGATAAGAGATCTGCTGGAAAGTTCACAGGCTGGAAACAAGAGAGAGACAGGTGCTCCACAAAGTAGAAGGAGAGAACCAACTTCTGAAAGTTGTCCTCGGACCTGCTTATGCATACCATGGTATGCACAAACACACACACACGCACACACACATACACACAAATAAATAATAAAATGCAAAATGGCTCCTCTATCCAAGGATCTTGGGAATAAGATATACTCTGCACTGTGGGTGAATGGCTGGTAGTAATTCGATGGCTTAATCTTCCTAAGGTAGATGGATTTACATCATCAAGGACTGAAACCAGAGCTGGACTGTGAAAGGTCCGAGTGCCCAGCATTCCTGGTCATTTCAAACATGCTTGCTTGCCAGGCGTGAGCACGTCCAAGGCAGCACAAGGAACACTGGTGCGAGGACAATATCAGCATCACACCCGTAGCCTGGGCTCAAGTTTTGACTCTGCCACCTTTGCAGTTTGCCTGCATCACTGCCAATAAACTCGTAACTAAACAGCTTAAAGGAACAAGGGGTTTTATTCTGGCTTATGATAGTTCAGTTACAGTTCCTTGCCTAGCATGGTGGGAGAGCCCACACCAGCACCAGGGACCGAGGGAAGCGGAGACACCAAATCCTAGGACTGCTGCAAAGCGTCTATTTCTCCTCTGCTGACAGAGACATTAAGGCTGTTTAGGCTCAGTGGTGTCTAAGATGGTTGACTAGCAGTCACTTTCTCACATGAGTAGCTCACAAAAGGGGTCCATCAGGAGTCAGGAAATTTGAGGCAAGCATCCTTTCACCAAGTACACCAAGGGGAGCTGACTTTAAAGGGACGGGAGCCTGAAGCTAGGGTTTGCCCTGTTCTGACACATCTATATCCTTAACTGCTCTTGTTCCCAAGCATACTTTGGTCTGTGTGCTTGTTTGGTGTGTGTGCGTGTGTGTGTGTGCGTGCGTGTGTGTGTGTGTGTGTGTGTGTGTGTGTGTGTGTGCAGGCACTTGAGTACGCGTGCCTGTAGAAACCCAAGTTTGACATTGGGAGTCATCCTTATTGCTTTGCTCTGGGATTTCTCAGACTCCACCTTCCAGAGCCAGAGTCACACACTTCCACCATATCCACCTGGCATTTTTCTTTTTAACATGAGATCTGGGCATCTGGACTCAGGTCCTTTTGCTTGTGCGGCAAAAGCTTTAAACCCTGAACCATTTCCCCAGCCCTGTTTGTTTGCTTTAAAGATGCATAATTTTTTGTTTGCTCATGTAGCCCCGGATGGCTCTCGCTGTGTAGCTGAGGATGACCTTAAGATCTCAACCTTCCTCTACTTCCTGAATGCTGGGATGAAAAGCTCCCGACAGCATGCCCCATTTTATGCAGTACTGAGGTGCAATCCAGGGCTGCCTACGTGCGAGGCAGGTACTCTACCAACTGAGCCAAGTCCCCAGCCCTCCCACACTTTGGGATTTTGCTCTTTTGTAAAATCCTGGGCATTGGTAATTTCTTCCGATTGGAATGCCGACTTCCCCCCGGAAGAACCCCCATTTGGCAAGACCCACTCAACTGTGGCCTTCCTCCCTGACCCTCCTCTGTGCTCCTCCCCACACTTGGGGCACATTCCTATAACATCCCCCATCCATTCCCATCAACCACCCACAGACCCCAAAGCTGTGGAGCTGAGTGACGAAGTGCTCAGAACACCAGGTTCAAATCCTGGGTCTACTGTTCTCAGAGCTCTCAGCCTGGAGCCCTCTGAGCCGTAAGCACCCTGTCTCCACTGCCTCATAGGACGGCGAGGACACACAGGAGCGATGGGCAGGAAGTGCCCAGCTAAGTAGCCAGTTAATGACTGTTGTTTTGATTCTTATTGTCTGCTGGCCTCTCTTCCGATACTTGGAGCTTCTGGAGGGAGCCAAGAACCACATCTGTCTGCCTCTGCATCCCAGCGTGGCGCTCAGCAAATGCACCGATAGGATGACTCGGCTCCTGAGACCCAGACGCAGTGCATCCTTGGCCCCGAATCTTATGCACCCCGGGAATTCTTTGCTCTGCCCACGTCTTGCTTAATGTTATGACTACATTTCTAGAGTCCTCGGGAAGATCTATCTTTATCCTGCCAGACTCAAACATTCACAGTTTCTCCCTGACATCTCAGCCTAACCCATCATCAGTGTGAAAGTCTAGCATGCTAGGTCAGAGGGGGAAAAATCAAGAACAACTCCACAGTAAGTTGTGAGGTCCAAGGGGACACAAATGAGAGACTTTAGAAATGCGAGTTTTGTTAAAGCCAAAATGCCTGGTGGCCAAGGGAACCCCAGTTTAGTCTTAATTAAGGTGGGAGAGTATGAAACAGAAGAGATAACTTCAAGACAGAATAGGGAGAAATGCTATGGACAGCATGGTGGGGGGGAGGATCTGCAGACACCCCCTTCCCACCCCAGTAACTGACAGGCTAAGAGAATTAAAGTGTGGGAAAGGAGAGGGGGCGGGGGATCGAAATTCATGAAGATGGGGAGGTCTTGGGTCTAGGAAGATAAGTCAGAAATGACTGGTGGTTGGTTTGGGAGAACTACCACGTTTTTGGTTTTGGTTTTTTTTTTTTTTTAATTCAACTGTGTGCGTGTGTCTGTGTGTATCTGTGTGTGTGTGTGTCCACCTCCACCTCCTTCTGCCCCGGGACTCACAGTCTCTGCCTTACCAGGACCAGAAGCGCAGGCCGCCCTGCTTCCGCCTGGCGTCTATACGTGGGGTCTAGGATCCGAACTCAGGACCTTCTGCCTGCAAGGCGGAGGCTTAACCCCTGAGCCACCTCTCCAGCCCAGAGAACTGCCACGTTTTAACCAGGGTGGAAGAGTTTTACAAAATGGTCTGACTATGGCTGTCATGAGGCAAGACCTCCCCAGGAACAAAATGGAGCCAGAATCACATTCGGCTTACGGTAAGTGTTCTGTTGCGCGCAGCTGAGTGTATACAGTTGGTGCCACTGTGATTTTTTTTTTTGAGGTGGTTCCCAGTCTGCTCGAACGCCAAGGGTTTAGCCCACCTAAACCCATCCAACCCTCTCACTGGGATGGTGTCTTGCCTCTGAAAGCTTTTGGACAGTCCGTGGTCTTCACAGCCTCTGCCCCACTTTTCCTTCGAAGGAGCCCCTCCGTGTCGCGTGTCTGTTTGTACCGAGGACACGCTTCTTTCCTTTGATAGCTTTCCCGCAGATGCTGAACATACTTGTGGCTTGAGAAATAAAGACCAAGAAATAACTTCCTGGATTTAGTATAGGTTGTGTGCAGGGCTTAGTCCCAGTAGAAATACCAGTCACTGGCCTTCGGCAGCAGAAACCAGACTGAGACCTGGACAGGAGGGAATCAGGAAGGATGGTGACTTAGCTGGGCTCCACCATGCCACAGTGGATGCTGGGTGGTCGAATCCCACCCTCTGCGGGGGTGAAAACCTATTTCTCTTGGTTGTCGGGGATACACAGAAAGCTGGGGAAGCCCTCCAGGTCTGCTCTGTGCTTAGCAACAGCAGTCAGCCCTCTTCCATCCCAAAGGTACCAACCCACGGCAGTAGCTGCAGCACTTCAACTGCAGATAACAAGTTCAATCCGGCAAAAGCTTCCTTTTCTTTTACTGTTTCGAGGGTAGTGGGGGGGCTTTGGAAATTTTTTTTTTATACTAACACGAGTCTTCTCAGGAACCATTAGTTTGCTTAAGTTTATCTTTAAAAATAAAACAAAACACAGGACTTGTATTTTCTAAAGCACGAACCAATTGATGGTTCAAGGAAGCCAGGCTTACAGGGGGTGAGGGTGGGGCGTTTGCAGAAGGCAGTCTGGAAGGGGATCTCTATGATGACATGGAAAGTGGTTGCAGTAGAGGAACCCCGAAAACCAAGGAGAAGATGGAGAGAAATTACCAGAAAGTGGTACTGGAGAAAGGGGGGGGGGATATGGGAGAAATGAGAGAAGATAGTTCCAGGTAGAAATGGGAGACCAATCCATCCCAGTATGTCAAAGACTCTCTCACTTGAAGCTTTGTGTATGTGTGTGTGTGTGTGTGTGTGTGTGTGTGTGTGTGCGCGCGCGCGCACATGTGCATGTGTTGTTTTGTGACAAGATCTGACTGTATAGCTCAGACCGACCTCTAACTTGCAGTCCTCTTGCCTCTGCCTTCAAGTGTAGGGATCGCAGGCCTGAACCCCTGTGGCCTGCCGCTATCCCTGTTTCAACACCAAAAAACTCCGGCAACCAAGACACCCCAAAGCAAACCAGGACAGGTGACCACTGCCACAGAGGCGAACAATGTAGAAAAAGAGAGAGGCGCCTCCCCCCAAATGAGTGGCGGCCCAGCCCAGCCCAAGTTCTTTGCTAGAAGAAGAATAAACTGGCCCGAGTAAACCCAAGCCTCTGTCATTAGCTCCCTGCCTGCTGCTGGTTCCTTCCTAGAGAAGTCAGGAACCAAAGGAAGCCCCCACGCCCCCTCTTTCCATGCTGGATACCTACTTGCTCCATCCAACAGGGACGTCTCAAGGGCACCTACTCCTCCTGCTTTGAGCTGAGATCTTTGAAGTGGCCTTGGCAATTATGGGCTGTGCCTCCCACATGTCCTGCCTCCCGCTCCCTTCTCTGGTTCCTCAGGGAACTCCTTTCCTATAATATGTGGTCTTGGCAGGCCTGTCAGCCAGGGTTCCATCTCCACCCAAGTCCCCAGGGCTGGGTGTGTGTCCCAGACTGGGCCGGCTATAATACGACGTCCTCTAGACACTATGATTTGTTCAAGGGGGGGCATGAAGCCAAGCCTGGGACATCTCTCCTGGTTCAGGAAGGAAAGGTTGTGTCTGTCGCCTTAACCAAGCCTGTGACCTCTGTCTGCCATCTTTGTGGGAAGAGCAGAGAAACCTCATCTGGGGCAGGAGAAGAGAATGGAAGGAAGCAAAGCTGAAAAGAAGATGGAAAAGAAACAGGAGGATTTGTTATGTCTTCATCCCACAGTGTCTGCAGCCAGTACCATGTTGCTGTGTGATGAGCTTACTTACACAAGCGTGTATGATCCACTTTCTGCTTCAGTCTGTAGCTGGTGAGGGTTTTGTCCCTCCCAACTTAAGAACCTTTACTTATAGAATATCTTATCTATGGGGGGGGGTCAGACAGAAAGAGTGCTGAGAACAGTTCCGCAGGTTAAAGTGCTTGCCACACAAGCAAAAGGATCCCAGATCTCACTTATAATGAGAGTATGGCATGTGTATTAGTCAGGGTTCTCTGGAGAAACAGAATCTGTAGAATGTAATATATAAAAGTAAGTTTATTAAAAATAACTCACAATAAAAAGAGTGTCCTTCAAGGTAGCCGCCCGTAGCAGCCTCTTTCCTGGCCGGAATGGTCCACAAAGCCAAAAGATCCCAAGAAGTTCTCAAGCCTTTGCCCCTCTGGAGGGTTGAAGACGCTGGGTTCTGACGATGTTGGTGAAGCACAGCTGGGCTCCGAGTCGGTGATGAACAGCGAGCAGCAGCAAGGCCCAGAGACCAGGCCCAAAAGCAGCAGGAAAAGCAACAATGTGGAAAGGATGAAGCTCCAAGTCAGCCAAGGATGGAGGCAGCAGCAGCAGCAACAAAGAAGGCCACGACGCTCTAAAAGCAAACACCATGTATGCAGAGTGGAGTGCACAGCAAGTTGACACCAGATAAAGGAAGAACAAGTCCCTCCTCCTTGCACCTCCTACTATCTGGTCCACCACTGGAAAGTACCACCCACTATGGCTGGGTTCTCCACAGCAATCGTCAAGTACTGCAGGCTTGTTCAGGGGCCATTCCAACCATTAACCTTCCACAGCTGCGCCCCAGACAGTCTGCAACTGTCAAGTTGACACTTAACTAGAAACCTAGTCTCCAAAGAATAAGGTGGAAGAGCAACTGAAGATGATTCCCGATATCAACCTTAGACCTCCATATGCACATACATTCATGCATGCACACCCAGACACATACACACACTCGTGTACATACACGCATGTGCCACCTCAAGCAAACACTCACACACACATGTGCATCCCACATACACGTGAAAAATGGGAAAATCTGTAATGTAATTCCCTGCAAGGCTACAGGGAGGATTAGATGAGGTCATGGGTTTGAGTTCAAGGCAGGCAAACACTGTAGCAGTGAGAGATTATGCGTGGAATATAAAGGTACCATGATTGTGGAAACAGTCTGGAAGTTCCTCAGGTGATCAGACATATAAAATTAGTTCTGCAACCCAGCTAACGACAGGGACATGTCGAAAGCACAGCATTGTTGGGCCACGTGCGCCCAAGAGTGAACGTCCACAAACCAGATGGTATCGTCCGCCATATGACCCGGCTATGTGAGACTACCTTCTTATGCATTGTATTAGTCAGGGCTGTCTGAAGAAACAGAATCTATAGAATGTAACTTATATAAATACATTTATTAAAGTAACTCACGATAAAAAACAGTGTCCTTCAAAGTAGCCGCCTGTAGCTGCTTCGTTCTTGACCAGAATGTTCCACAAAGCCAAAAGATCCTGAGAAGGTCTCAAGCCTTTACTTCTCTGGAGGGTTGAAGTCTCTGGGTTCTGACGTGGGTGAAGAACAGCTGGGCTCTGACGTCAGCGATGAACAGTGAACAGCAGCAAGGCCTAGAGACCAGGCTCCAAAGGCAGCGGGAGCAGCAACAATGTGGAAAGGATGAAGCTCCCAGCCGGCCAAGGATGGAGGCAGCAGCGGCAGCAGCAACAAAGAAGGCCACGATGCTCTAAAAGTGAACGATGCTCATAGAGTAGACACCACAGCAAGTGGACACAGGATAAGGGAAGAACAAGACCCTCCTCCTATTATCTGGTCCATCACAGGAAAGTATCATCCACTGTGGGTTGGGTTTTCCACAGCTATCAATCAAGTACCTGCAGCCTTGTTCAGGGGCCTGTTCCAACCATTAACCCTCCACAGCTGTGCCCCAAATAGTCTGCAAATGTCAAGTTAACACCAAAATGCAATCATAACATTCATGGTCCATTGTCTGACTGCCCGAGATTGTATATTCCCAAGAGAACTGAAAAAATGGACGTTCACGTGCAAACTCATATGTGGATGTTTGTAGCAGTTTTCTGGATCATAGCAGCATGGGAATCACCCAAATTGTCACCTCCCCAGTGGATAAACACAGTATGTTCCATCCATCCAGTAGGATGTCATGCGATGATAGAAAAGAAAAGAAATGTAGACACTGCTACGTCATGACAAACATAGAGACACTGTGCTTAACACAAGAAGCCAGACACACAGGCCACATCGGATATGACTCTATCCACATGAAATGTCCAGAAAGGCAGATCCGTAGAGATGGGAAGATTAGTGGTTGGGAGAGAAGCAGAAACTGGGAGCAGTTGCTCATGGGTGCAGGGTTTTATAGAGAAATGATGTGAAATTAGTGGTGAGGTTTACACAACTGGGTGACTAGGCTGAAAAATAACTGAATTGCATGATGACTCTTATGGCACATGTCTCAATGAAAATCAAAAAAGAAATGTAAGTATCCTGTGCATGTAAAGAATTAGCAGTTCTAGCAGCAGGGTTCAGAAAGCCAAATCTGGTTGCCATAAAACACTGTTCTTAGCACTTCTCTGGTCTTAGACTCTGAATCACATATTGCAGTGATGGAGGGTTGGGGATGAGGCTCAGGGTCGAAGCACTGGCCTGGCATGTTTGAGACCCTGAGTTTTGTCCCCAGTATCACAAAACAAATAAAACAACTCTTAAATAATGTCCTCTAATGATTAAACCATCATTAGGCAAATGATTTACTGTCAGCCATGGATTTAAAGACATGCCATATGACTAAATAGGTATGGGTTAATTCTGACTTGAGTGGCCTCGTCATATGCCCTGCCCACGCAGGCTTGTGCTGTGTGCCATACAGTGCTGGGGGGTCATAGTGGGCACCCAGGAGCTACTGGAATGTTGCAGTCTGCCTGCATGGTTGCTGATAAATCACCATCAAACAGCTTAATGGAACAAGGGGTTTATTTTCTTATGATAGTATGGTTACAGTTCATAGTCCAGCTTGATGGGAGAACTCACACCATTACCAGGGCCGAGGGAACTGGCCACACCATCTCTACATAATGGCTGAGAGAGAGATGATTCTTACCTGCCAGACCAGCATGTCTGGCCAAGTGTACAGAAGGATGCCAACTCTCTCAACCAGCTCTCTGAATTTTATTCCAGAACCTAATCCCACCTACCATGGGCTGGGCCTTCCCCATCAGCTAGACAATCTCCTGCAAGTTTGCTCTGGGCTTAACTCAATCACTGATTCTCTACAAATGTGCCCAGAGCTCAAACCCTCAACTGTCAAGTTGACACCTGTGCCTAACTATGACATAGAACAACCAAGATTGTTTCTCCCTTATTCTCCTGTGTGATGCAGAAGCACACACTGGCATTCAAGACCCCCCATGTCTCTGATGGGGGGAAGGTTATTGCAAATGCTGGGTAGAATTGTTATTAGTAATGCCATCCAGAATATGCCTTCAGCAGCCAGTATGTGGACCCTCTATGATGATTCATTTCAATTGACAGGAATCTAGAATCACGTAGGAGTCACACCTCTGGCTGTGCTTCTGAAGAGTTTCTATATTGGGTTAATGAGGCGGACAGACCCACCCTGAATGTGGGTAGCACCATCCCATGGGCAGGGGTCTTTCAAGAAAGAAAGAGAGAGAGAGAGAGAGAGAGAGAGAAGAGAGAGAACAAGAGAAAGAGAGAAAGAGAAAGAAAGAAAAGAGAGAGAAAGAGAGTGAGAGAAAGAGAAAGAAAGAAAGAAAAGAAAGAGAGAAAGAGAAAGAGACAGAGAGAAAGAAAGAGAGAAAGAGAAAGAAAGAAAGAAAGAAAGAGAGAAAGATAGAGAGAGAAAGAAAGAAAGAAAGAGAAGACAGAAAGAGAAAGACAAAAAGAAAGAGATAAAGAGAAAGAAAGAAAGAAGATGAGACAAAGACAGAAAAGAGAGAAAGGGAGAAAAAAGAAAGAGAAAGGAAGAAAGAGAGAGAGAAAGGGAGAAAAAAGAAAGAGAAAGAAAAAGAAAGAAAAAAGAAAGAGAAAGAGAGAAAGAAAAAGAGAAAAACAAAGAGAGAGAGAAAGAAAGAAAGGGAGAAAGAAACCCTGAACACGAGAATCCACCTGTTTCCTGACTTCCCACCCGGTGTGACCCGCCCCCCACTCCTGCTCCTGCCACCAGGCCTGCAGGCCATGATGGAGCGCAGCCCCTGTGAACCCAAGTAAACCCCTCCTTCCTTGGGTCACAGCAGTGGGGAAAGTCACTAGGACCCCCCGCCCCCAGTCCCAGGGACCTGCCATACCCACCTGAGGTCCCGATCCTCACGGAATTCGTAGCCTCCATCCGTGCTGTGGGTTTCTGCAGAACCGCAGATCGCACCCGGGAAAGCCTGGGCTTGACGGCAGTTATCAGGATCTGCTGGTCAGGAGCGCCCTTCCTCAGGCGGCCACTGGTCCCAGAACTGGACAGCCCCCAGAGAGCGGGCTGACAGGACGGATGACTCAGGGGCTCCGCAAGACCCTCAGGGACTCCACGTCTCAGTGTGTCTTCCAGTGTCCGCCTCGTCCCAAGGCCACACCGTCCCTCCCTGACACTGGTCCAAGCCTCCGGGATTCGCTGCCATATCCTGGCACAGGAGACAGAGATAGGAGAGAGACAGGACACGGTGACTTCATTCACTCCACAGGTTGTCAGACGGGCAAGAAAGCTTTCCTTTGTCACACTGTCATTTCCGAATTATGTTCCAGGATGAGAACACTGACTCATTGTGACCTAAACCATATCCCTCATCCCATCTTCTCTGCTCCTCCCCACTTCTCTCCCTCCTCCCCATCTTCCTCCTCCTCATCATCTCCCTCCTTCTTTCCTTCCTCTACCTCCTCTTATACCTCCTCCTATCCTCCCCCCTCCTCTCCTTCTTCCTGTCTTTTCTCCCGTTCCTTCAGGCTGCAGTTAGCTGGGTCTTCTGAACACCTGCTAGTCACAGGGATCTACCTGAATATCTCTGTTTCTGGAAGCCCATCTCCTCCCCCTGACAGACTCCTCCACCCTCCATGTGGCCACATGTTCCCTTATTCATCTGCTCACCCACCCACCTATTCGGTTCTGGGGTCAGAGTAGCCAGTTTAGACCCGAACGGATTCCCAAGACAGACAAGTTAACCTCATGATCCTATCAACTAGCAATCTTCTTCTTCAAACGACAGTGAACACAAGATGCACATGTATCTGCCCACTTGCCTGGTGGGCATAAGAAAGTGTTCTGAGGAAAGACTGTCAGTCTGTTCTGAGCTCCCCACTCACTGGCTAGCCTGGGGTCTTCTACCTTTTCCCTGCTGGGAATGTCAGCCCCACATCTACACATTGTGGCCCAAGACCTGATTATAACCCCCCATACAGCAGAGGTTCACCTCGATAGCACAAGCACGACCATGTTCATAGCAGCACTGTTTACAATAGCAAAGACATGGAATCAACCCAAATGTCCAACAGTTGACGAGTGCATAAGGAAACTGTGGTACATCTATACAATGGAGTACTACTCAGCCATCAAAAATGATGAATTACTGGAATTTGCCGGGAAATGGATGTCATTAGAAACAATTATATTAAGTGAAGTATCCCAGACCCAGAAAATTAAGCGCCGTATGTACTCCCTAATACCAAACCCATCCAGCCCATCTTGAGACACTCATAGGTAAATCTATGTATTACCTACAGTAATTGCAAGAATTATGAACAGGAGGGATGGGGTTGGAGGGCCACACCAGAAACAAGGAGAGAAGTGACCATGTTACAGTAGAGAAAATAGGTCTCCATCAAGGACTGCAAGAAAGTAATGTGACACCTAGTTAAGTTCACAATTCGTTCCTGATCAGTTATAACTAAGGGGGTATGAACTCACCAGAAGGGGAGGGCATATAGTCCGGCAGATTAAAAAGTAACCATTTTGCAAATGGGTGATTGGCCCCTCCCATTGCCTAACGCCATATGACCCTGCGATTCCAATTTTGGATATAAGTATTACATCTACCCTTGAATGTGCTCTTATAATAAGACTCCAGTTTAACAGCTTTCTGTCTCTGGCCAGGGGGTGACATACAGTGCCCATCACGATGGAGTGAAGGGCATTACAGGAGCAACAAAACTGCAAAAGAAAATCAACGAACCACAATCCAGAACTTCAGAGACTCTATATCAACCACCTAGAACTAGGCCAGACTAATCTCTCCCCATCCTGAAGCTCAGGGACATTTGCGGAAGAGGGGGCGGTAAGATTGTAAGAGCAAAAGGATGGGAGGAGCAATGATTTGCAAGATACTCCACACAAGTTAGGGCCGAAGCAATCATAAT
This sequence comes from Typhlomys cinereus, assembly GCA_023101885.1. Taxonomy (NCBI): domain Eukaryota; kingdom Metazoa; phylum Chordata; class Mammalia; order Rodentia; family Platacanthomyidae; genus Typhlomys; species Typhlomys cinereus. Next base: position 1,112,098 of record JALPQD010000042.1, on the reverse strand, counting down.
TGGACATTGCATGCCCGGCGCAATGTCCAACACACTATTGACCTCACAAAGTCTAGCATCTGCTAAAGGCACCAAGATCCTTGGAGGCAAGGGATTGACAGCCACAGTAGTGTTCCTATGCTTAAGGGGAACACAGGAAGGGGTTCAGGGAAGTGCCACTGGGTCCTTGTACGTCATCAGAGAGGAGGGCCCAGAGGAGAGTCAGGCATGCACAAGAAAGGACTCTGGGAATCGGGGCAGGAGGCACGGGGGATGGGGCAGGAGGGGTGAGGGGAGGGGGAGCAGGGGGTTCCGGGGGGGGGGAGGAGGGAGGGAGGGAACTGGTGTACCTATTGAGTTTGTATGAGCTGAAATAATAAAAAAATGTATTATATTAAAAAAAAAGCTCTTACAAAAAAAAAAAAAAAAAAGTTCATTGAAGGTAACTGTCCAGGGTTACGATGGCTGGTAAGTAAAGGAGATTGTGGAATTTTAAATCCAAGTGGTTCCCCCCACCCGCCTCCTGCTGGATGGATGCTTTGAAACAGCCCAGGTGTGGAGATTAGGGACAGCCGCAGTTACTCTTCATGTGGCCAATTCATTCACAATCAAATGGCTTGAGGGGGGCCCTGATTTTATTCTGTCTGAAAATTATCTGGCTATATTCCTTAGTCCAGCTTGGCAGGAGAGTTCATAGCAACACCAGAGGACAAAGGTGCCGGCCACACCACGTCCACAGAACTGTTGAGAGAGAGGCACCCTCGACCGTCAGTATTTATGTCCGAGTGTGCCAAGGACTGGCAAGTCACTGAGCCAGCTAAGGAAATACGGCAGTGGCTCATACGCATGAAACTCACTGGTCTTATCAGCTCAGTTCAGGAGCTGAACAGCCCAACGGTACCAGCCTGGCGCTGAAGAACTTTACTAAACTAGCTTGGCCATTGTCTCCACCTTCCCGGGGAATAGTTCCATCCGCCATGGGCGGGGTCTTCCCCATCCACCAGACAATCTCCTGCAGGCTTGCTCAGGGCCTAACTCAACTGCTAATTCTTCACAACAATACCCAGAGTACCAGCCTTCCATTGTCAGGTCGACAGCTGAATCTAACTATCACAGGGGCAGTCGAAATGGAGGGGGTCCGCATTTAATCTAGAATCCGAAGAAGCACTGTGGCCTTTGTATTTTAAGCCCCAAGGTGCAGGAAGAGAGGAGAGGAGGGGAGCGGAGAGGAGGAGAGGGGAGGGGAGGAGAGGGGAGGGGAGGGGAGGGAAGGGGAGAGAAGAGAGAAGAGAGAAGGGGGAGAGAGAGAGAGAGCGAGAGAGAGAGATCTCAAAATGAATGGTTGGAGTTGAGGCATCCATTCTGCCCGTCCAAAGGAGACCTATCAATATCACACCTGTGACCCGGTCTTCTAGGGTACCTCTCCCGGCTTTGCAAGGGTCTCTTTTCTGGAAAACTGCACCCTGAAGCCCTCATCCTCTACAGACCCCGACTTGGTCGCGGGCGGGGACAGAGGCAGGTGCTGCGCTGGCGAAGTGGCTCCCTGGGAGCTCTGGGCTGGTCTGCTCCGAGGTGAGCTGGGGGAAAGGAGGGGAGGGGCGAAGGGGGGCGTGGAGAGGGAGGCGCGCCGCCTGCCCAGGTGGCAGAGGGGCCGAGACGGGCCGGGAGCCAGAGGCAGAGCCCCGGCGGTGTCCGCGCCCCTCCCCGCCGCCCCGAGCCCTCCCACTTCCTCTGCGGGCTGTCAGGGAGCCGGCGGCGGGCGCAGTGCAGGCTGGAGGCGCCGCGCGAGCCAGGAGGGAGGCTGCCGCTCTGGCCCGCAGCCCCGCACGGTCGCTGCGATAGCGACCCCCGCCGCCGCGCCGCGGGCCATGGACCTGCCCAGGGGCCTGTTGGTGGCCTGGACGCTCAGCTTGTGGCCAGGTACGTGTCGTGGCTCAGCTCTCTTTTGCTTCTGGGAGCCTCTCCTTCCCCCGCCCGCCGCCGGTACCCGGCCCGCTCCCGCGGGAAGCCGACGCGTCCTCCTGGGCAGCTCTTGGGGAGACCCGAGTCCCTCGGGAACTGGCTGCAGTTAGCGGATCTGCCAAAGTTCTGCAATTGAAGGGGGGAAAAAGCGTGCGCGAAGGAGACGCTTTCCTGGACTTGGGTGCGTCTAGGAGACTTAGTGGAACTTCGGGCGCTGGCACAGCTGGGCGCTGGGATGCTTCTGAGGCCCCAGATCGGGTTGCTACAGGAACCCCGGGTCACTCGGGAACCCTCTCCCCCAAACGTTAAGGGAACTTGGGCCCGACCCGGCAAGGGGACAGGACTCGTGGACCGCGCGTTTCCCAGCTGCCCAGCAGCCACTCGCGGGCACGGGTCATCCCAAAGTTTGGAGAGCCAGACGCGGTGATCCCGAAGACTCGGGGAGACCTGGGAACCCAAAGCTGCCTGGAGTCCCTGCAGTTTCCTACATACCCGAGTCCTGGACATCGACCTTAGGCGTTGACGGGATCATGGGCAGCGAGGCACAGCCCCTCGGTTCAGAACTGGTGTGAGGCCGGGCGTGGGGGGAGATACCCAACACCCGGAGTAAGGTCAGGGCAGCGCCCCCAACTCACGCTCGGAATTATGCAATTACCCAGTAATCTCCAGGGAAGGCGACTGCCACTGAGACGCGCCTAATGTGCTCCAGGTGTGGGGGCGCACAAGGGGACGTGAAGCCAACTCCCTCTATCCTCGGGGTACCCGGGCCTCTGTGAAGCTGATGCCACGCGGAGCATCAGCCCGCGTCTCTGAGGCGCGACTTGGCGAAAGTTTTCCGGACCCCTCCGCAGAGCATTCGAAGGTTCCAGCAAGGGCCGGCGTCTAGGGAACTGAGCCGCTGTGGGCTGCAGCCCTAGACTCTTTCTGCAAGGCGCCCGACCCTAGCTGGGGCGGGCAGAAGGGTCAGATGCAGAGGACAGGTGCGTTGGGAAGCGCAGACACTCCTTCCTCCCCACTCAGCCTGTCTCTTTCCTAGTCCAGGGAAACCAGGGCAGGCTCATATACCAGGGGGTAGGGGGTGATGGTGCTGCTATTGATAAGGTCTCACAGCTTGCCGGGCTCCATTCAGATCCCAGAGGCACACTTGGAAGGGAACATTTGTGCTTGAAGGTTGGAGGTAGGGCAGGGGGGACACTGCTACCCGCTGGTTCTTCTCAAAACTAACCCAAGGATGGAGGCTCACTATGGGAGGTCCATTTAGACATCTCAAGACCCTCCCCAATCACTGGAGACCCCTCCCACAAGAAAAGAAAGACCGTTGTTGCCAGGACCCACTGTTTAGAGACTGGGGACGGTCTAGACCCCCCAAAGCTAAGAGCAAAGATTCAGAATCAGGCCCGGCTTCCCATTCTAGCTCTGCATGTGCTGTGTAATTTCTCCAAGACGTTTTTCTTCCTGGGTGGAGCGGGGGCGACGGAGGCAGAATTCTGAGTACTGGAAGCTTTTGGGGATGGTTGAAGCTGAGTAAAGGCAGCATGAGAAACCGTGTCCAGTGGTGGTCAGTCAGAGGTTGGTGATGTTGGTGCTACTGTGAGGAAGGGGGAGGCAGGGAGCCATGGTGGGTGTGAAGAACCTCTAAAGACTGAATTCATGACTCAGAGCTCCCTTTCTATGGAGAAAACCACCCCGGCGTTATGCCTGGTCAGTTTGGGTTCTTGCAATGTGGGATTCATTAAACCTATCAGTCAGTGTTGGAAAGGCATCCGCTTGCAAGGAGCTGGGCCCAGGCACGTGGACCCTGTGTGCCGCTGAGGGCAAATGGGGAGGGGCATGAGAGTGAACAGCTGAGCAATCGGCAGGGCCCACATGTGTTCAGACAGGAGACATTTAGTGTCTGCCGTTAAGGCTTCCTGGAGGAGGAGGTAGAATTTGAACTGGATCCCAGAGGGGTGGGCAAGAGCAAGTAGAATGGATGGGACTTAAAATAAAGCCACTCATATTCCCTGGGCATAAAGGACAAAAAGGTGATTGTTGGAAAGCCCCGAAGGGGACAGGGAAGGTTGAGCCGTCATGGGATCCCTCGTTCTGACCCCAGGACCGAACTGATGTTGACGGGTCACCGAACCCTCACTTTGGCTGCCTGAGTTTAGCGTTTCTCTCTTCCCGGAGTTCTTGCTGTACACAGGACAGGGGCGACAAAACTATCAAGAAAGCCTGAGGGGGCCGGGACCATGGCTCAGGGGGTACAGTGCCCGCCATGCAAGCACGAGGACCTGAGTTCAGATCACCAGAGCCCATCTAAAAAGCCGGGCGTGGGACACACACCAGTCAGCTCGGATGGATCAGAAGGACAGATGGATCTGGAACCTGCCGGCCGGTCCGTCTAGCTGAAGCGGCACCAGGAATACTTTAGTGGCAAAAGCACAGTGTGAGGTTCGGTCTGCGACTGAAGGAAGACTAGAAAGACCCCAGCCCTGTTCTCCAGCTCAAAAGAACAGACATAAAGATGTAGTTTGACATTTGCTCCCCTCATTGCCTGAGCCCCTCAGCTACCAAGAGCTGGGTCTTGGGGTCTGAGCGGATGGGGCAGAATATGACCTTTCTTCTATTTATCCTTTTCCTTCTTCTCCTTCTTTTCTTTACCTCATACCCCTCCCCCGCCACCTCTGAAAATGGAACATGAATCACCTGTCCTTCCCATGATTCCCAGTCCACCCGAGCAGGACTGAGGGCCTTGGAGGAGATCACTCAGTATTTCCCCTCCCCTTTTCCCTTTCTGACCCTCCGTCTCCCTTCCAGGAGTGGATGCTCCCCCTTTTTCCAACGGCCGGAAAGCGTTCCTTTAATAATCACCCCTCATATGGCACCCCCATCTTCTCTGTGTTTAGGGTAGAGCTCTGCTCTGAGCTGGCTGGCTTGGCTCTGGTTGTGTGGAAGGGGGTTCATTTGGTGAATGTGAGAAAAACTCTTTCCTCTCCACAGTGCCCAATTTGGGCTATTATTGTCTTACCACAGGCTTTGAGATCCTCCTTTTGGAGCTGAGGTTGATCATCATAGCGCAGTTGCACGGAGACAGGATCATCATGTCCGAGACTCGTAGCTCAGGGCCTGGGGAGAACTCAGTTAAGTGTTCATCCTGCTGGCATAAGAACCCAGGTTTTATCTCCAGAACCCAGGCAGAGAGGTAGGCAACTGCGGTGTGTGTCTGTAATCCCAGCGGAGACAGGAAGAAGCTTGGGCTTGCTGGGCAACCAGTCTAGTTGAATCAGGGTGCTCTGAGTCCCCCACCCACCAAAAGACCCCCCCGCCCCCCCAAAAAAGATATAGAGCTGAGGAGATGGCTCAGTGGTTAAAGTCTTTGCCTCACAGAGCGGGTGCTGGAGAGATGGCTCAGGGGTTAAGACTCTGTCTCACAAGCAGAAGATCCTGAGTTTGGATCCCATAAAAACATAAAAACACCAGGCAGAAATGGTGGCAGCCTGCACTTTCGGCCCTGGTGCGCCGAGCCTGGGAAATTCCAGAGCCAAGCACTAAGGAGGTAGAAGCAATCCAGGATGATTCCCAAAGTCACCCTTGGTTCTCATAGGGACACACAGTGCCCCCCCCCCCCCCGTCTCTCTGTCACACACACACACACACACACACAAACAAACAAACAAACAAACAAACAAATAAATAAATAAATAAAATAAAAAATACATAGAATATTTTTAAAAGGACCAGAGCAGAAATGGCCTGCAATTTCATCCCTGGAAGGCAGAACCTGGGAAACCCCAGAGCAAAGCAATAAGCAGGTAGAGCAATCCAGAATGATTCCCACACTCATTCTTGGGCCCACACTCAAGTGCCTTCCTGTATACACACACACACACACACACACACACACACACACACACACACACACACACAGTGATTAAGGAAGACATTCAACATCAGCCCAGGGTTATGTATGTGCCCCCCATATGTTCAACCACATACATGACAATGTGCACACACAAACTCACAATCACATGCCCAACATAGCACCTGTGCCGCTCACTTTATGTCCCGACGCTCCATACCCTCTCTGCTTACAAACGGCAGGCTGTTGCCCACGATCCACAGCTGTGTGGAACGATTTTCTCTAAAACGACATGAGCTCCAGAGACACCCACACGCCCTCAGCAGCGCGTCTTCTACAGGGAGCTGTGGTTCAGGTGAGGATCAGTTGCCTCTCCGTGATGTCGATCCACCCCACGCCCATTCTCAGCAAATAGCCCAGAACTCTGTTAGCATCTCGGGGAGAAGGAAGACGAGGCTGAAGCTGGCCATCTCTAAACAAACAAAGACTTCCACGGGGTGAAATCTCACCTGGAGGGAAGAGTCCCAGGCCCCCCGCCTCCCCAACGGTTTTCCATTGACGGAGCAATAATAATCAGTGTGTGTGTGTAGGCCAGAGAGCCAGACTGCCTGGACGCAGATCTCTTCTGGGTGGCTAAGCTCGGACAAGTCCCCCTAAGGGGCTCATTTCCTCAACTATAAAACAGGCAACGTAACCACTTCACAGGCCTGCGCGCTGGTGAATGCCCCAGATGTGATCCATGCATGTTTACTGCATTAAGCAGCCTGTGGCGTCCCATGAGCCTGCACTCACAGGAGCTGGAGGCCTAGCTCCCTCATCTCTCGCCACTGTGTGCTGGGCCTTGGGGCGACTTCTCACCTTTCCCTTAGGCCTTGCTACTGTTTTGCAAGCATCATTGTTCTGACTGCCAAGTTCCACGTGAAGACAGACAGTTTGTCCAAGATCATGGCTAGAGTCAAAAGGCAACTCCAATCCCAGCATTCCCATTCCTTTTCTTTATTATTATTATTATTATTATTATTGATTGGACCCAGGGTCTCACATATGCTGGGCAAGCACTACCTCTTAAGCTACATCCTCTGTCCACGAGCCTCTGTTCTTAATTCAACTGTGATGCTCTTTGGAAAATTGGCTTTGCTGAAACAGAATGACAATTTGACATTCTGGTGAAGGAGCTGTCTCCAGGAGTCAGGACATCGAGGTGCACACAGCTACTCTCACTATTGGAGAGCAGCGTAACCCCCCCTTCATTCTTAGCATAGAATCTTCCATGCAAGATGCTTAGGAGGTCAGAAGCGGGGCTCATGTTGTGTTTTGCCAGTGAGAATCTCTCTCCTTCACTGGTCCTTGCTCAGTGCATCCAAGTACCACAGCCCCGGGGCACTGAATGCTCTTGAGGGTGCAGGTTGGGCCATCTTGTCCTCCCTTCACCTCCTTACTCCCTCCTGATCCTCCAAGCACAACCTGCTCTGAGGTTATAATAGATGTTGCATGATCCTGATGGGTGAAAGCAGTTTCATGGGTCCTACCCAAAATATTTGAATATTAACTGAGTTGTGGCTTCAGCCAAGACAGCCAAGGAAACAGATGAAGTGGTAGGTCCAGCCTCTCAGCCTCCTATTCTGACAAGCCCCCCCCAGGCTCTGTCTGACGGGCAGCCTGGTTCCGTAAGAAAGAAGCACCCAGCCTATGGCTTGGGTGAGGACACTCTCAAATGGGCAGAAGTTTTTCCATGTGGCATGTGGGGTGAATGAGTTGAGTTGCCATAGCAACATGCTCCAAGATGGTAAGCAGGATGACACAGAGAGGGGGCTCCTGCGCCTGCAGCGGGGGCTGATGACTTCCTTCCCTCAGCAGCAGCAGCATCCAGCTGAGCCAGACTTCCATAACTCCTGACCCTGCGATTTCCAGGGCTCATCTGGTTTCTGCAGAGTAGAGGGTCCGGGCTTCAGGAAGGTCACAGAGAGGTTCTGAGATGGGGTTGAAAGTGCTGCTCTCAGCAGGCAGAAAAGAGCCTTCCGTAACTCAGGAGACGCCAGAGGCCCTGTTTTGGCCCATTAGATGGTTGGGGTACCCAGACTCAAAAGATGAATGATTTCCTATGATTTCACCCAAGATCATGTGGGGTCCCGGGGCCAAGTCTTCTAGCCAAAAGCAAGGTTGAAAACCTAACTCATTACACTCATTCATCCCCAGGCAAGCAGCTCTAATGGTGGGTTTTCTCCATCCCTGGCAGGCAAGTAGTCCAGGGTTGTCCGAATGCTTCCCCGTAGACCTCTGGAGAGTCTCCACCACCCTCTTCCCCTGCCTGACTCATTCCCAGGCCCTCGTCCAAAGGCCACTAATCTCCATTTCTTGGAGTTGTTCTTTCCCTAGAGCTTGCAACCCCTCACCATAGTTGCTGATAGTCACAAACCCCACAAGTCATTAATAGACATAGTTCCCTTTGAACTGACTCACCCCCACTTACCACACTTGAGAGACTCAATTAAAAACAAAACAAAACATGAGGTTCCTTATTTCAGAACTGTTGAAAATTCCAAGATGGCCAGAGTAGAGCCTTAACCTAAGCGTGAGCCCCTTCTGAATACGGTCCCCAAGCCACTGCAGTTACTTGTCCACGAAGCTACCGAGCATGTCTATTTCAGCCACCGAGCTGCCTGTCTTTCAGCAGCATAGACCGAGCAGCCATCAAGGCCAAGCGCCCCAAGGTTCTGGGGACTCTGTTAGATGAGGCACAGGAGGAATAAGGGGTGGGAGCGGCCCCTAGGGTCTTCAGATGTGGGGCTCATGTGGAGTGCTGCCGTGCAGACAGTTGGGGTGTCTTTGGAGCCGTTCACAGGTCATTTCTAAGCTTCTGCAGAGACTTGGAGAGTCTTTCTAGAGGACGTCTGTGCGTCTGCTGTTCAGCTCTAGAGCCACCACCTTGGCCGATCTGAGAAGCTAGGGTGTATGGTGCCAGCCTTTTTACAGACCCAGTGGCATGGTCCTGCCCAGCAAATCCTCAGAACAAAGGGCGAGTCCTTCCATCTGCCTGCTTAGACCCTCCTCTTGATGGAGTCCCTGATCTATCTATCTATCTATCTATCTATCTATCTATCTATCTAGTTAATTAGTTGTAAGAAGGTACAGGAGGGCTCAGAAAACTCTTGGTAGAAAAGTAGGCATGAAGCAAAGTCTTTCGGGACTCCATCCCAAAACTCACTCTCCCTATTGTGGGGTCCAACACCCTAGTGAGTGTAATGGACAGCAAAACTGAGGGTTTGCCCTGCCTCCAAGCAAGTAGAAAGAAAAAGCTGTCCAATGAAGTGAGGCGGGAGGTGGCCAGCTCGGGTCACACAGAACAACAGTGATGAGGTCAAGAGGTCCCCAGATCTCCCAAGCTCTGGTTCCCCTGGAGGTTTCCCTCCTCTGCCCCCATCCCTGGCCCCAGCCCCAGTTCCACAGCATTTGTAGCCAGCCTGGGCTGGAGACATGACAGGATTTGAAGTTTGAAAAACTGAGTGCACAGTGGAAATTTGGGGTGGGAGCTGGGGAGTTGTTTATCCATGGCGTGGTCTCTGCCACCCCACAGGGCCTTAAGCTTCCCCACTACTTGTAACACCAGTGGAGAAGCTGGGGGACCCAAGCAGGGACTGAGGAAGACGGATGGATGGAGCACCCCCGGGCAGAGCTGCCGTAGACAGAACAGTGAGGGGTGGGGAAGGAGAGGTGGCCATTGGGGCCGGGGACAGACAGGTGGCCAGCTGCGATGAGACGCACCTGGTGAGGGGTATTGTCACCCTCAGAGTCCTGGCCCGGACAGCACGGAGAGTGTTCAGGTGAAAGACTCTGGCGTGGGATGGAGTGCGGTGCTAGTAAAGTCGAGGTCAAGCTGACCACACATGGAGTACTCTATGGAGAAGAGGGAGTGGCTTAGGGGGCAGAGAAAAGGGGCCCCTAGCACTTCCCTGAGGCCTTAGCCCACCTTAAGGTTGTGTGCGTGTGTGTGTGTGTGTGTGTGTGTGTGTGTGTGTGTGTGTGTGTGTATGTGCACACACATACACAAGCATTTGGAGGCCAGATGTTGAGGTCAGGTGCCTCCCTTGACCATTCTTACCTTACATTTTGAGACAGGAGCTCACTGATCAGCCAGCCCTGAAGATCCTCCTTTCTCTGCCTCCCCAGGGTGGAGACTAGTGTTCACCCCAGCACCTGGCTTTCTCCATGGGGGTTGGGGATCAAGCTCTGGTCTTGTGTGGCAGGCATTCCAACAGCTGAGCTACCTCTCCAGGCTCTTGACTTCAAGTATCATTCCCTTCGCCGCCGCCGTCCTTCTAAACCTTTCTCCACTGTAGCCAAAAGAAGACTGCCGCCGTCTTTCTAGACCTTTCTCTACTGTAGCCAAAAGAAGACTGAAACACATGCTAAGCTTTCAGGGTCTCCCAACAGCCATTAATGGTTCAGCCAGACTCACAAAGCCAGACAGACCCTCATGGCCAGCTCTGACCTGTACTCAAGACTCCCCACTAGCAAGACCTCAGATATAAGCACCCCCAGCCCCTCCTGGCTAGCGGATGATAACGATCCTCCCCTTCCCCTTCCGCCTCCAGCACGCCAGTTATTTCCAGTCTCTGCTGTTCCCTGTATTCCTGTCCTTTCTCTCGACTGCTGCCCATTTACTCTCAGACCCTCCACAAGCCTCACTTGACCCCCTCAGGTGGAGCCTGGAGCCCCACTTATGTGATCTCAAGGTGGCCTGTATCCTACCATCATGCAGCATCCAGTTGCCTGACCGCCCTTCGCCACTGTCTTGACAGAGACTGTGGCTCTGATCGTGGCTGAGTCCCTGCGGCTCTTCCACCGTGCCGGACACAGCAGGTGTTCAATGAATGTGTATAGGACGACAGAAAGAACCGTCCATCCATAGGAAAGGAAAGATATTTAAGAACAAGTGTCACTGCACATCGCCCCAAGAGGCCCTGACACAGTGGTCTATACAGCTGGATCCTTTGTGAGGTGCTCTGGGTGTGGATGAGTAAAAGCTTGTCTTCCAAGGAGTTCTGGTTTTGGAAGAATGAGCAGTTAGGATTCACTGACCACACAATACAAGGGAGAAAGAACTAAAGACCTAAGAGAGAGATAGAGGACGCAGCTTGAGAAATAGGAGATATTAGTTTCAAGGACAGCTCTGGCAGCAAGAAGGGTGTAGAGTATATCTGAGCAAACCACTTGTTGTTTGGTTCATAGTATGGAGTATGCGCCACGAGGGGGTATGGCAGGCACAGAGCAGCCCACTCCGTTACACCACTGAGAAAGGACCTAAATGCCAAACACAGTGGATGGGAGTCATAGAAGGCTTCTGAGAGCGAGGTGTTCTTATCTGCGTTTGGAGAAACTTTCTGCAGGAACAGGGAAGGCTAGATTCCACATGACAACAGTAAACAGGTAGAAAGACAGGATGTCTGTTTGCAGCGACTGAGCAAGAAGACCCCAGAGGTGAGATGTGCGTTAGGAGATACAAGAGGAGTGAACCCTGGGGGACAGGATCTCACAGGACTGGGTGGCCAGAGAAGAGAAGTCAAGGGGCCAGGCTGCTGTGTGAAGGACAGAACATTCAACCTGGAGGTCACTGGTCAGTTCTGGAGGTGTGGTTTGATGGAGTTTGGAGGGCAGGTGGAAGGGGTCCTCAGGCTAGTGGACAGATGAGCGCTTGACGCGCACACACGTTGCTGGATGCTTGTGTACCCCCACGGCATGGAACGTCTCCATCCCTCCACCTCCCGCCCTGGGTCCCTCAAGCAGTGATTCATGCCCCAAACTTAAAGAGAACTGCGATTTCTGGTTTTTAAAAGAGCAGGAGAAACCATCGCAAGAGTCAGACCAGACCACAAGCCAATCATGGGCTGTGGAATGTGCTTGCTGCTGACGGCAAGGCCAGCCAGGGGCAGAGGCGCTGGCAGGCACCCCGAAAGGCCTGGCCCATCATCCCAAATAGGGCGAAACTATCACCCAGATGGTCTCTCCTCTTCCCCCTCTTGTCTGTGACCTATTCAGATTTCCTAAGCCCAGCCCCCACCCCAGCCCTGCATCGACACCCAACCTTGTTGTGAACCCCACACCCCCTCCATTCCCTCTAGTCTCCATTCAGTCCCCTGTCTCTGCTAGTCCAGAGACTAAGATCAAGTGGCCAGGAGGCGGAGCACAGGAAGGTCCAGGAAAAGCCTCTGGTCTGCAGCAGCGGTCCCCCCTCTCCCCCTGTCACCTCCCTTCCCCTCCTCCCGTCTTCCTCCTTCCCCCCCTCCCGTCTTCTTCCCTCACCCCCTGGGCCTCCGCCCCCGCCCCCCGTCTTGGCCTCTCTACCCTACTGTCGAGGGCACCCTGCAGAAATGTAAGTCAGCTCATGTCATACCCTTTGTTGCAGTTCGCCTGCATGGTTGCTGATAAATCACCATCAAATGGCTTAAGAGAACAAGAGGTTTATTTTCTTATGATTGTCTGGTTACAGTTCATAGTCCAGCTTGACAGGAGAGCTCACACCAACACCAAGACCGAGGGAACTGGCCACACCATCTCTACATAACGGCTGAGAGAGGGACGATCCTTACTTGCAAGACCAGCATGTCTGGCCAAGTGTACACAAGGATGCCGACTCTCTCAACCAGTTCTCTGTATTTTATTCCTGGGCCTAGTCCCACCCACTATGGGCTGGGCCTTTCCCCATCAGCTAGACAATCTCCTTCAGGTTTGCTCTGGGCTTAACTCAACCATTAATTCTCTACAAATGTGCCCAGAGCTCAAACCTTCAACAGCTAAGTTGACACCTGTGCAAAACTATGACACCCTTGATCTGTTCCAAATCCTCCAGGGCTCCCCTTCCTGAACTGCATCAGAAGCCTCGTGTGATCTGGTTCCTCTGCCTTTCTGATCTCGTCTCAGCTCCACAGCTCCAGCACTGTTCCTCAGACAGGCTCCTCAGGCTTTGCAATTTGCACTTGTTCGGCCTCAAATGCTCTCTCCAGAGACCCCCCCTCCCACATAAACAACCTAATCATATCTCTTTAGGTCTTTGCTCCATCGTCTCCCTCCCTTTGAGGCTCCACTTGGCACCACTCACTAAAATTTCCCCTTCGTCTACAGTGGAGGGTCCAGGGTTGCACCTGGCCAGAGCAGGTGAGCAAGGAATAGTTATAAAAATGAATAAACGAATCCTTGAATTCTCTGCTCATGGCTTAACAGTCACTCAGAACTCTGTCAGTCAGTCAGTCACTACTTGGTAATCAACTTCTCGCCTTTTCTAAGATGCCGCACTGCCAGACGGGTACTTGACCAGCCTGGCGTTTCTCTAGCCATTGAGCAGTCTTTCCAGTTTGGGGACCGTTGAGCGTCACGGGGGAGGAGGGTAATGGCGAGGAGTCTGCTGAAGTGCAGGGAGGCCTGGTAAAGGCACGAAGACCTTGGAAAAGGAAGTGGGTTCGTGGCAGACTGGCCTGGCTATTTCCATGCCACCCACCAGAGAGGACACTAAGAGATGTGGGAAAGGCTTATGTGAACCTTCCTGTGCGTGTGCAAACAGATGCACGTGCATAATGGAGGCTAAGGCTAATCCTGGGGGGGTCATCCCTCAAGAACCATAAATCTTATTTTTGGAGACAGAGTTTCTCACTCACCTGGGGTTTGCCGGGGGCTGGGCTGGCTGGCCAGCGAGCCCCACCTGTCCTGCCTCTCCAGCGCTGGAAGTGCGAATGTGTGCCACCAGGCCTGGCTTCTTTTGTTTACATGGGTTCTGGGAATGTAACTCAGGTCTTCATGTTTGCGAGGCTGAGTCATCCCCCAACCCCGAGAATGTTCATTTTTTGTGGGCTTCTCTCAGCAACAGCACCCCTATTAGTCACAAGGTGACGTGGTCCCTAGGCAGTCCTTGGTCTCTGTTCACTTCCCCCTCCTTTATATTGTGTAGGCATCACACCAACGCCCCCATCGCCTGCGTGCCACTCATGACGGTGCCTTGGGCAGGTCACACCAGCCAGCACCCTCTTTTTCAGACCTGACTCTGCTCAGCTAGCCAAATAGAAAATAAACTGCAAATTAATCATGCAGTGTGTGTGGGGGGGAGGGGTCCTTTTTGACAGAATGCTAGACTTGCTACTCAGCCCTGTTGACTATCCACCAGAAGCTGTTTGAGAGTAGTCAGAAGCTGGTCCAACAGGACCAATTTTAAGCCAACCCTGAATGTTACCGAGGCCAGTTCTGAAGGTTTCAAGACTTCTTTTGCGCACTTCTAAACTAAGCACCTGACCGTAGTATTTCTAAAAGTCCTTGGGGGAGGGGGTCCTCTACTTCCATGCTTCTGACAACTTGTTCTGAGCCAGAAAACCAACTCTGCTTGAAAGCTTAAAGAACAACAAAAAAAGCTAACAATAGGGACTCCACTACAAGTTTGCGTGTGTGTGTGTGTGTGCATGTGTGTGTGTTTGCATGTGTGTGTATAGGCCAGAGGATGATATGGAATATAATTTCTCTGGAGTTGTCCACCTTATTGTTTGAGACAGAGCTTCTCATTAGCCAAGAACTTGTTAAGAAGACAAGGTTGACCGGCCAAGGAGCTGGAAGATCCGTTTGTTTCTGCTTCCCCAGCTCGAGGATTACAAGCGCGTGGTGCTATCTCCATCTTTTTTCGTGTGGATTCTAGGAGATTGAAATCAAGTCTGCATGCACGCAAGGCAGGCACTTTACCTACTGTTTTATCGTCTCGACTCTGTGCTTACAGTTTCTTTGTAGCCCCTAAGTGGACGTCATATAGCAGGGTGTCTTTGTACAGAACCTGGAGACGCCAGAGGCTTTTCTTCAGGAAACAGTTTTGTTTCCTACTGGTGGGACTCAGCATAATTCATATCTAAAACAAAGCCCCAAACGCATCAGGGCTTTGCTTAAAATATCCTCCTTTACGTCTTGTCTCCCGTGGACTTTGGGAATCACACATATACTTAGATACTGATGAAGTGAGGTTCCTCAAGGCTACCCCTTCACTCACACATGGCTAGCTCTTGCTTCTCTGTACATTCGTGAGGAATCTTGGATCTCAAAGACCCTCTCAGACAAGTGGTCAACCCTTAGCTTGCACCTCTCCAGCGATGGGAAGCCTTTTGTTTCCTTGGCAATGACAGGTGAAGTCACGAGGCCTTGACTCCTCTAAGGACCCCCAAGAAGCAATGGCCAATTGAGAAAATCTGGCAACCACGACTGTCTGTTCCCAAAAGACCTCAGCATGACAGGGAATCAAAGACCTGAATTTCCCATTGTGCCCCCTGCTCCCAGCAGGGCTAACCATTGGCGTCCGATGGATCTATGTTGAGCACTGTACAGCCAGAGAACTTTCCAGATGGGTGTGGATATCCACTGGCCAGCCCTCAGGCTTGGAAGGGAAGGGCCCCCGCAGCTCCTTTTTTTAGTTTGCATTCAAAGAGCTCCAGCAGGGTGGCCCGACAGTCCCCTGGGTCCTCATTACCCTACTTCCTCTTGTCCAAGGGAAAACCCTACCACAAATGGTACATCCTGAGCCTTGTTTTGCTCTGTGTCCAAGCGCTCCCTGCACTGAAGCTAATCTTGGATGCACAGAGCTCTTGATTCACACACCCATAGCCAGCAAGACACAAAACCAAGCTGGAAAGCCCAAACCCTACTGTCTGAGCTCTTTGAGCTGAAGAGTGTGCCAGGAAAGGGAGGAACGAGGGGCAACAGCCAGGGTGTGTACCAGGGTCAATAGCACCTCCAGCTCCAGGTGCAGTGGCAGAGGGGACACGTTAAGAATGTAAGACTTAGAGATCAGGGGTTGGAGAGATGGCTCAGGGGTTAAGTCTCTCTGCTTTGCAAACAAAAGCACCTGAGTTCAGATCCCAGATCACACGGAAAAAAGCTGGGCAGAAATGGCAGTAGCCTGTACTTCTGGAAGGTGGAGCCTGGGAAACCTCAGAACAGAGCAGAAAGGAGGTAGAGCAATGTAGAATGATTCCTGAAGTCGCCCTTGGACTTCCACAGACACACATAGTGCTCTCTGATACATACAGAGACAGACAGACAGACAGACAGACAGACACACACACACACACACACACACACACACACACACACACACACATGCATGCTCACACACAAACAAACAAGCAAAAAAAAAAGACAGCTCTCAGGCACCCAATCCAGTGAGCCCCTCTTCCAGGCGAGGATACCAGCGGCCTGGGAGAGGAAGGAATTGGTCCAAGTTGTAAAGCAAGCTAGAAGCCATGCTGGGGTCAAGACAAGGACTTCTGAGCCCAAACTCGCCACTCTAAGCTCCTCCCCTACCTGAAGCTCCAACCCCAATTGGCAGATTAGTGTCCTAGAGTCCTGCACACTTGTATCATTTTTTCTATCTTTTAATGACTGTATCCTGACCACCTACTGTGTGCTAGGTGTTGTTCTCGATGTCGATTCTGTCTCTTGGGAAGGAGTGGGGAGGATTCTTATTTATGGCAGTTGCCACTGGCTTTGGTGCAAATCCTCCCACAGCGGTCGGTTTTAAGCTTGTTTGCAAGACCGCAAACAGTCAGCTCTTGGGAGAAGGCTTCAGCACAAACTGGTCCTCAATCCTTGTAACCAGTCCCCTTCCCTGTCCCACGGGAGAGGAGTCAGTGTCCAAGTGAGCAAGCGGCGCTTGTAACCTGAAATGATTTTTTTTTTTTTTTGACTGTGAAACAAGTAAGATGTCCCAAAGGAACACGTTAGGTCTTCATAGGGTGGTCAGAGGTCTCTGGGGCTGGGGGAGGGGTGTGACAGGGAGCCAACTGAGCAAAGATTTTGAAGAAGGGTTTGGGTAAATAGCTTAGCCGATAAAGTGCTTGCTTTCTAAGCATGAGGACCCGAGTTCAATCCCTCATCATCCACCTAAAAAACAATAACAACATAACAGACATGGCGGTGCTCAACTTCAATGCCAGTGTTGGGGACACAAGAGAGAGTCCGATCCTGGGGCAGGGGGAGGGTGTTGGGGGATCATTGGCCACACTAGTCTAGTCTGCTTGGAGAGTTTGGGTCTGCAAGCGACTCTGTCTCAAAAAACAAGGTAGTTGGTACTTGAACCACATCCATGATTGTCCTCTGGCTTCCACATACACGTGCACAGCAGTGCACACATATCCCCCACACACCAATACATATTCATGCACACACATGGCAAATACATACATGCGTCACACACAAATGCACACCAATCTCTTGGAGAATAACAAGGACAAGGACTCAGAAGGAGCGCAGATCACGGAGCAAAGGCAGCAGGTCTTGCAGCCCCCGGTGGGCCCTGAGAAAGAGTGTGGCACCTTCTCGATGCAGTGAGGGGCTCCACGGGACTTTAAACAAGAAAGTTCCAGGTCTGGTTGACATTTGTGTGTGTGTGTGTGTACGCATATGTGCGTACATATATGTAGGTATGTGTATATAGAGGTGTGCATTTAGATGTGTGTACGTTTTAGGTGATCTATTGTTTTAAGTGAACAGCTATTGCAAAAACCAATTGTATCAACATTGCTCGTGAAAGTTTGCGGAAGGCGTTCCATGCTGTTCAGTTTTCCTACCTAATACCAGCAACATGGGGAAGAAGGTAAAGACACTTGCCACACAAGCCCAAGGACCTGAGTTTGATCCCAGAACTCACAAAAAGGTGGAAGGAGAGAACCGACTCCATAAAGTTGTCCTCTGACCTCCACACACGTGCCCACACAGTACATCATGCACATCCATATCACACTTGTGCACGGGAACACCAGTAATAACAAATTTAATGTTTCCCTCCCTAAAGGAAAGGATAAATGATATTAACACGGAAAAAATATGCTAGCTGTCTTCAGACGTGACTCTTGCTCTCAAATTGGCAGGCTGTGTGTCCTCAGCAAGCATGCGATGGTTCTCTGAGGTTGGGAGGGAAAACTATGTTAATTACAGCCAATTTCAGTGTGCTGCTTGCTGTTTTTAATCTTCGGGCCTGTTTTCCATGAACTTGACATCTGCTTAACCAGCACATTGGCAAACTCGACTTCCCCCAAGATGAAATGAGCCACTGCGGGTCTCCCAAAGGACCGCCCCTTCCTCTCCTTCGCCTCTCTGGATGCTTCTGCAGGTGTCTATGGCAGTGGGCCTGCCTCCTGCCCTGCAAGTGCCTGCTGTCCACTTGGCAAGTATAGGCGCCCTCGGTGCCCCCCAGCTGCCTGGCCCCCAACTGACGGTTTCCGATCTAGAGAATTCTTCCTCCTCTAAGGCGGCAAGCCAGGGAGGTGGGGGTGAGGCGTTGTACTGACGTCAGCAAGCAGCTGATCTAGCTCGTACTCTGGCACTAAGAGAGTAGCCAGGAGCCACCTCCCTTGCTGCGGTGGGAGACCGAGGAAGGGGAGAGGTAGGTCACAGTGGCAGAGGGCTGGGGGAGAAGGAATCCACCTGTGCCCCTTCTTAGGACCTTCCTGGGGAAACAGGATGTGAAAGGGCCAACGAAGCCCCTCCATTAGGACCTCAGCATCTTGCAGGCGCCTGCTAAAGTGGAGCCTAGAGACCTCCGCGGAAGGATGCCTGACCCTCTGGTTATTCACACGAGGGCGTGTCCCAACACCTGGCCCGTTCACTTTCCACCTGAACACTCGTGATATGAGCACTGATACATTCCCGGGGAGGGCGCCATTGTGGCCCTGGCTCCTGGAGAGCGGGTCTCACCGTCCCCCCCACCCCACCCCTTCTCATAGCCTCTGGCTGCCTGAAGCAGCAGAGGGTGTGGCCCGGGGCTCTGCTGCTTCCCTAATGAGATAATTTCCCTGTGAGATTCCTCTCAGAACCCAGGGGTGTGCTCATGCCTTTCCATGGAAACCTCCCTGTCGCTTGACCCCTTCTCACCCCTACCCCCTCTCTCCTGGCCAGCCTTCCCCCACCCTCCACGCACCCTCCACCCTTAGCCCTGCCCATTTCTGTGGACTGACTCAGGAGTCATCCCTCTTCTCTGTAGAGCCCCCCACACACAACACACACACATCTTGTCTCAATCACTTGGCTGTACATACATATGTGCACCATTCACTTTCTCTTAGTGCCTCGTGGTCTAACTTAGTGCCTCGTGTTCTAACCCCGTGTGGTGCCCGGAAGCCTTGGGTTCAGGGTCCCTCTAGGGACACAATTCTGTCCTGCTTCTCATCAGCACATAGGAGAAGGAGAAGGAAGAAGAGGTAAAAGAAAAAGAGAATAAGAGAAGGAGGAAGAGAGAGAGGAGGAGGAGGAGGAGAAGGAAGAGGAGGAAAAAGAGAAAGAGGATAGAGAAGGGGGAACAGGAAAAGGAGGAGGAAGAGAAGGAAGAGAGAAGGGAGAGGAGGATGGAGAAGGGAAGAGGGGGGACAGTGGTTGGATGGTGATTGGTAAAGAATATAAATGGGAAGACCCCTTGCACCCCCTTCAGAGAAGAAGGTAATAATGCACTGTGAGGAGAGTCCGGAGGTTCCAAAGGCCGCGGCACCCTAAAGCGGTGCATGGATAAGAAGTATGAGAGAAGGAATAGCATACAGTGGGGTCTCTGCAAAAGTAAAGGGGGGGCTCATCTCTCTTCTGAGAAGACCCAAGTATAGACAAATCTTTTCTAAAGTGTAGGAAGATCCCTGGCAAGAAATGACTGACTGTCACTAAACGCTGTCCAGCTCCAGGCTACCCCTCACCCCTAATTCTAAAAGAAGGCAAGCCAGGCTGGGTACCGAGTCGCCGTGGGAAGTGGGGGTGCAGCCGACTGTCGGAAGTGCTTTGAAGCTGAGAGACTCTTGTGTGTGGCCGAGTGCAAGCGAGGAGAAGCAGAACGTCCGGGTTCTGGATCGCAATCTGATGGAGACTTGCAGGAAAAGCCCCCGGCCTGTCCTGGTGTTGGGGGGGGGACACTCCCGCTGTCCTGCACGCTCTGCCTGCTGAGGGGAGATGGGTTTGGAAGTGAACTCAGAGGCGGGCTCTCGACCTCAGGCTGGCGATGATGGGGGAGAAAGAGAATCATTTTAGTTCACTGTTACACAGCCCATTGGTACTAGAACCAGGGGAGAAACCACTGCGTCTCCTGACACCAGCTTGGTCTTCCTGCCTCGATCTTCGCTTCTAGGATCTGAGCATCCTAGTTTAGACATGGCCCCATCTCTCATCCCTAGAACCGCTTCCGATCAGAAGTCCACTCTTGGGCCTTTGACCTTCACACTCTACCTGTGAGACGCAGCTCTCCCGGTTCAAATAGTGGGTGCATTCCTCAGGGACCCAGGAAGGAGATTCCTTGGTCACTCCAATGTCTTGGTGAACAGTCTAGAATGCTGAGGGGTCTGGAGCGGCCACTGGTGCGCTAGTCCTCTTGCTTCCCATCTCACTGGGGTTTTAGCAGCAGTTTGGGGTGAGGCGGGCTTTCTGTGGGAAAGGATGTCCCCATGGTCTAGCGAGCGGCACACTGAGGCAGGCCTCCATCTTCCTGACATCTGTGTTCAGGGTCTTGACGCCAAGTCTCTGCGGCACAAACAAGGGGAGGAGGGAGCGGGGCCTGACGGTGCAAAACACGAGAGGATGATTTTCCCTCATTCTTTCCTTTGGCTTGGGAATGCAAAATATTATCTTTTTTTTTTTTTTTTTTTCCTCTGCCTGGAGATTTCCCTTCCCAGATGTGTCTGGCTCTGGCCAGCAGGCAGATGAGCTCCACATTCCTCCACGCCACTGGGTCTCCAGCTCTCAGTTGTCTGAGAGACAGATGCTGATGTGCTGGCAGCTGGACCACAGCTGTGTGTGTGCCAGAGACCCACTGACCCGGGTGGAGGTGCATCGTCAATGATGGCCTTGTGTGTCACAGAAGCAGGACCTGAGGCAGAGAGGCAGAGGCACCCTCTGTGGATACACAGCCAAGTTAGGACAAAGCAGAGATCTGAACTCAGATCACTCCACTCTGTCCAGACTGCTCTTGGCATCATTTCAGATTCCTCTGACCTCTATGTACCATGGTACACACACACACACACACACACACACGCACACACGCACACACGCACACATGCACACACACACACACGCACACACGCACACACGCGCACACACACACGCACGCACGCACACATCATATAGCTTTGTATCATATGCATCATCCATACATATTGCACACATGAATGCACATATAATCCAATAAGATTCTGAGAAACGAGGCTGCAGAGATGGCTCAGGAGTTAAGACTCTGCCTCACAAGCAAAAGGTGCTGAGTTTGGATCCCAGGTCCCACATAAAAATACCAGGTAGAAACGGTAGCAGTCTGTACTTCCTGCCATGGTGAGCAGAGCCTGGGAAATCCCAGAGGGAAGCATAAAGGAGTTAGAAGCAATCCAAGAAGATTCCTGAAGCGACCCTTGGTCCTCCACAGGGACAAATAGTGCCCTCTGATACACACAGATACACACACAAATATACCCCCCCCCACACACACACACAAATAAATAAAAAGTTTTAAAAATTTTTAAATGAAAAGACTCTGAGAAACGGACTGGGGAGTTGCCTTGGGACTTAAAGTTCTGTCCTCACAAGCAAAGGGACTTGAGTGTGGCTCTCACATAAAAAGGCCAGGCAAGTATGATGGTCCACCTATCATTCTAACCCTGGAAGGTGGAGCCCAGGCACCCCCAGAGCAAGCCAGCTAACCAGACGACCCCTGATGGTGAGCTCAGGGTTTAATGTGAGACCCAAACTCACAAGGTAGAAGAGCAAACCATTGAGGGTGATTCCTCATAGTATCTTTGGATCTTCTCAGGCACACAGACAGAAGTACGCTTTGCGTACATACACTCCCCCGCGTGCAAACACACATGCACGCACACACGTATGCATACATACTGCGTTCACAAATACACGAAAAGATTCTGAGAAGGAACAGTGTTTGTCGTAAGTGTTGCCCTGGTCCCAAGGCAGCAGCAAGGAACTGCGCATTCCCCCTTTGTCATCAAACTCGGGGCAGAAGAGTAGCAAGCTGTCCAAGCCAGCATCCTGGCATCTGGGGTGGGCCTCTTCATGTCCACCAAAAACAACTTCACTTTGTTTTGTTGGTGTCTGGGTCAGAGATTCCCCAAGAAGCGTACACACTCCGAGTGTGTACCACCACCCCCAGAAACACCAGTGATTGCCAGGAGTGAGGTCACAAGGACGGGCTTGACATCGCGTGGAGGAACCTGCTCTGTAGTTGGCTTGGTTCGGGCAGAGGAACGTGCTGACAGATTCTGGGGACGAAACCAGCACTTTGTGACTTATTACCTATTCCTTGTCGTCAGAGTTCTATTCATCCCAGGAGGCTGGAGGAAGGACACTGGGGGAGATAGTCAGGGGTTAAGCCCTTGCTTTGAAAGCAAACGGACCTGAGTTCAGATCTCCAGATCCCACGTAAAAACTGCCAGATAAGTGTGGTGGCCCACATATAATTCTAACCCTGTAAGGCAAAGCAAGTTGGTTAGCCAGGTAGCCTGATGACATGCTCTGGATTTAATCAGAGACCCAAACTCACAGCAACAAAGTAGATCAAGAATGATTCCCAAGATCACCATTGGGCTTTCGCAGATACCCGCATGCTCAAGCACACTTGTGTACATACACCTGCACACATGTACACTACGTGCATGTAACTATATGCATATACATGAAAGGGAAAGAAACACATTAAAGCTGACAAAACAGCTCAGTCAATGAAGTGCTACCATGAGGACCAAGTTCCAGCCAGATCGAGGCAGGGTGGTGAATGCCTATAAACCTGGGGTTTGTTGAACAGTCAGTTTGGTCTAATAGATGACCCCTAAGTCCCAGTGAGAGACCCTGTCTCGAAAAACAAGGTGGATGGAAACAATTAGGTTGGCCTTTGGCCTACATATGCATGCACGCATGTGTGCATGCATACCTCACATACACACACACACACACACACACACACACACACACACACACACAAAATACCTCTATATCCATTTATTTGAAAGGGCTCTGAGCAAGTTATCTCTTAACACCACCTCTCCATATTGTCACATGGGGAATCTAATCTCAACCTGAACTTGGCTGGGGAAAAAGCTCATCACAAGCTTTGCAGGGCAATGCCCCATGGGCGCTGTTATTTCTTGCGAGACGAAGCTCTTGACACACAAGCTTCCACCAGGAAGATTCGGTTGGCTGACAGGAGACGGCCCAAAGCAGGAGAACCACTGGGCTTCGCTTCCACCACCAGCCAAGCCGTGGCCGCTGGAGGCACCGGACCTTTGATCACGGCTCGTGTGGAAGCAGCCGGCCCTCGGGGCTGGATCCGGGCTCAGGCAGAAAGTGGGGAGTCAGCTCCCTGGCTTGAGCAGAGGTTATGAGGGAAGAGGAGAGGGGGACAGAGAAGCAGGAGAAGGGAGGAAAGATGGAGAGCTAGAAGAAGCAAGGTTGAACAAAAGAGTGTAGGGAGAAAGGAAGCAGGTCCCATTACACACACACACACACACACACACACACACACACACACACACACACACGCACACGCACACGCACATGCACACAGGCACACACCTTCACAATCCATAAGGCAGAAATTCCCTAAAGGGAGAAACTGAGTTTCCATTAGACTATATCTCCATCTAGAGACTTGCCCAAGATAGGGGGGTCTGGACCTCTCCCATCGGGCTGTGCATTCTCCTGCCTCATTCTCCACTTCCCCCCAAAACAAGAGTGCCCACCTGCTCAGCAGCCCGG
The DNA here is from genome assembly GCA_023101885.1 of Typhlomys cinereus. NCBI lineage: Eukaryota > Metazoa > Chordata > Mammalia > Rodentia > Platacanthomyidae > Typhlomys > Typhlomys cinereus. The sequence goes on along the minus strand of JALPQD010000042.1, from coordinate 1,088,574 downwards.
CCTCTCTGACAGGCAGATGTGCTGACCAGCCGTGGGTCCAACACACCCCTGGACTTGTGCCTCTGCCCTCCTGACTTTTAAGGTTTTTTTTTTTCCTTAGGAGGCCTCTGCCGGCCGTCATCCCTCCTTAAAAGTTCTCTAAGTGTATCGTGTCCCAGTGTGTTGACCCGTGAGGCTGTCCCGGGGCTGAGAAATAGAAAAAGGGTGGAAAGGGAAAGAAACACACAGAGGCGGGCGAGCCGAGGAAAGTGAGGCAGGAAACGGATGTGAAAGCACACGGTCCCCAGGGGGACATGGGTGAACATGGCCGCCCAATCCTGCCAGGTTTTATTTATGCACAGGGGACGATCCGGGGACTAGGAAATCTGCTTGCGAATCTAGACGCGGGACTTCTGATTTGTTGGAAGGAGGCAGGGAAAGGGGGCTCTCCTAGTTTCCAGGGTGTGCTTGAATGGATGGCATGAGGGGTCCAACATTCCTGATACTCAATGTGTACCAGAGAGAGAGAGAGAGAGAGAGAGAGTCTATTTCCAGCGTAGACAGAAACCCCTAAGGTTTCAGGCTGTGGCCTTATTCCTTGGGGGGGGGGGGGCTCCAGAAAACTCCGGGGATAAAACGACCGTGTTTCTGTACTTCAGTTTTCTATGGAAAGCTCGTGGTTCTTAACTCCTCTCAGCCTTCCATGCTTTTGCTATCAAGAAGTGAGATTCCGTTTCTAACAAGTTGACATCCTCTCCGCTCATTGGCTCTCCATGCTGATTCCTCTGTCTCTCTCCTCTCCCCCCCCCCCAGGGTTCACAGACACCTTCAACATGGACACCCAGACACCCCGGATCATCCCTGGCCCCAGTGCTGCCTTCTTTGGCTACACCGTGCAGCAGCATGACATCGGTGGCAAGAAGTGGTGAGTCACCTACGCCCTTCGGGTGCCAGGGCATGCCCAGCACCCTTTCTTGACCCTGGCCCAGTGGCTGCCCAGACACACACACATACATGCATGCACACACGCATGCACCCACACACTCGGTTTCTCCCGAGCCCCGCGATTTGATTCCTTGTGCCCATAGGCCGTGCAGATCGGTTCCGCCCCTGGCAATGAGGCCTTGCATATTCAGTGTCCAGCACCTTTACCCTTTCAGCTATGAAGTGGAAACTCAAGATCTGTCCTCTGGATTCTAAGACAGAAGGCAGCAAACACTGGGGGAGGGGACACTAGTTATCCCCCCAGGACTTCAGTGTCCTATCAGTACAATGGCACCTCTGTCCCTGTCCACTTGAAGACTTGCTGGAGTGTCAGGGTGGGGGGTGCTCACAAGCTACAGCAGAAAGCAGTGGACAGAGAGAGTGACCCCGAGAACTGAGAGGGCCAGCAAGAGCCAAGGACACCCGGACAGGGCAACCAAGAGCAAAGCTTTCTCTCCCCCCAGTTTGTTCGTTTGTCCGTTTGTGTTTTGCACATGCATGTGCATGTGCGCACCGGCCCGTGTACAAGAGCACTTGAGTGTGTGTGCCTGCCGAGGCCCAAGGGTGACATCAGGGAATCATCCTGGATTGCTCTACCTCCTTATTGCTTTGCTCTGGGGTTTCCCAGACTGTCTTCCAGGGCCAGAAGTGCAGGCCACTGCCATGTCTATTCTGCCATTTGTACGTGGGATCTGGGGATCCGAACTCAGGTCCTTTTGTTTGTGAGGCAAAGGCTTTAATCACTGAGCCATCTCCCCAGCCCTCTGCATTGTGTCTCTGACCTTCACCATATTACCGTGTTGTCTGTGATATGTGTGTGATATGTTATAGGTACCTGTTTATTTGTCCTACTGCAGATGGGCATTTGATTTGTTTCCCACAGTGGCTGGGGGGGCATTACTAATACCTGGATCTATATCTTCATTTGGGAGCATCACTCGAGCCTTAGATTGCTGAGATAAAGGGTAGGCGTGTGGTTGGCTTTAGAGGAGTCCGCCAAGCTTTTTTTTTTTTTTTCATTCAAATGCTAACACCTACTACTATCATTTTAATCTTAGCCATTCTGACTGTTGAGTCCTGGGTTCGATTTGTATTTTTCTGTTTGCTAAATGGTATTAAGCTACTTTTCATAAAAGTTTTAGACATTCTAATAGTCTTTTTGTGAAGTTTCTGATCAAGTCTTTTGTCTGTTTCTAAAATTGTGAGGTCTTTCTTTCCTTATTGTCTTATAAGACTTTTTTTTTGGTGTGTGTGTGTGTGTGTGTGTGTGTGTGTGTGTTTATCCCTGTGGAGGACCAAGGGTGACTTCAGGAATCGTCCTAGATTGCGTCTAACACCTTTTGGCTTTGCTCTGGGATTTCCCAGGCTCTGCCCACTAGGCCATTGCTGTTTCTGCCTGGCATTTTTAACATGGGACCTGGGATCTGAACTCGGGACCTTCTGCTTGCAAGACAGTGTCTGACCATCTGTCTCCCAGCCCATGTCTTACAAGACTTTTAAAAACACATAAGTCCTCTACTAGATAAAAAGATTGCAAATACCCTTTCCTTGTATGTGACCTGCCTTTTAATGTCCTTTGATAACCTTTTTTTTTAACCTAGTTATGCCAGCTCAATATGTACTCCCCTCCTTCCTCCTCCCTCTTCCCTTCCCCCTCATTGTTCCCCCCCCCCCGTCTCACCCCCCCTTCCCTCTCTCTCCTCTCTTTCCTCCCTCCCCCTCTCTTGGTATTTTCTGCCTGCTCCCTCCCACCCTCCAGAACATCCGTTTATATGGACACTGAGTCGTCTACGTTAGGAAAGGTTCAGGACTCAGTGGCATACCTTGGGGACCCTTCGTGGGCTGCCCACTAATATGGGAACTCTGTTATGTCTGTTTAACCCCTTGCTATAAAGATCCTACTGCCTGAAGCCTTCTCCCCTGAGATCCATGCTGACTGACACGTCACGAGCCTCCCCTCCCTTTTATTTCTTTTTTAAAAATTTATTTTATTACTTATTCAATTGTGCATGTATGCATGTGTGTGTGTGCGTGTGTGCGTGTGTGTGTGTGTGTGTGTGTGTGTGTGTATGTGTATAACCATGGGCGAATTCAGGAACCACCATGGACCGTCTCTACCTCCTCCTCCTTGTTTACTCTGCCCCGGGATTCACAGGCTCCGCCCTACCAGGGCCAGAAACGCAGGCCACCCCCTCTTTCCGCCTGGCATCCATACATGGGGTCTAGGATCTGAACTCAGGACCTTCTGCCTGCAAGGCAGAGGCTTAACCCCTGAGCCACCTCTCCAGCCCCTCCTTTTATTTCTTGAGGGTTGAGTGTTTCAAGACATTTTTCCGTAGCCCAGGCTGGCCTGGATCTCACTGTGTAGACCAGGCTGCCCTTCACTTGGAGCGATCCTCCTGCCTCCACACCCAGCAGAAGTTCTAACTTAATAACATTTTAGTGATTAGTGTTTTTAATATGACATATTTAAGAAACCTGTGCCTCTCCCAAAATCTTGAACAATTCACCTCTGTTTTTAGTCTAGGAGTTCAATGATTTTGCACTCTCATGTAAATCAGTGATTAGTTGCCAATTAATTTTTTATGCAGTCTATAAAATAAAGGAATAGTGATGGCTTTTGTTTTGCTTCCCATGCCTATATCCAGCCTGTTTTCTCCGTTCACTTCTAATGTCGCCTTTCTTAGTCATTGGTGCCTAGATACATGTAGACTGCTTGTCTCTCTTCATCTGTTTGTCTAAACTTGCGTCAGTAAAAATGTGGTAACTGTAGCATTAACATAAATTTGGGGGTGGAGACGTAGTTCAGTCGGCAGAATGCTTGGCTGGCATGCATGAAGCTCTACTCACAGCAGTGCAATGATCAGATATAGTGGCACACACCTACAACCCAGACACTCAGGAGGCATGGGCAAGGGGATTAGAAGTTCAAGGTTAACCCCCCACACCTACACTGTATAGAACTTGAGGTCAGCCTGGGATCCATGAAGACCCTGTCCCCCAAATAATGGTCATAATAATAATAATTAAGTCAGTCTTGAACCAAGTGTGTGAATTCTCCTAAGCCCTGTACACTTGCAAATGAATTTGAGAATCAGAGCTGGTGAGATAGTTCAGTGGTTTCAGGTATTTGCCCACAAAACTGGAAAACCGAATTGAATCCCTGGAAGCTCACATGGTGGGAGGAAAGAACTGACTTCTGACAGCTGTTCTTTACCTCTCTGTGTGCTATGTTGTACATGTGTGACCCTTCTCTGTGAGAGAGAGAGAGAGAGAGAGAAGAAAGAAAGCAAAGAAGGGAAAGGAAAAGAATTTGAAACTCAGCTTGTCATTTTCCCCCTGCAACATTCTCTGGTATCATGATTATTGTTAATTACAGTTAACTGATAGACACATTTGGGGAGAAAATGAGATCTTAATAATACTATTCTCCTGATCCACGAACATGTATATCCCTTCATTTTTTAAAATTTCTCTCAATAACACATCTCTGGCAACCCACTTACACACCTGCAATACCAGCATTCAGAAAGCAGAAATAGGAGGATCAGAAGTTGTAGGCCATCCTTGGCTACCTAGTGAGACTGAACCCTGGGCTACATGAGACCTGCCCCACCCCACCCCACCCCACCCCCACTAAAAACTAAATTTAAAAGACTAGGGAAACAAATATTTCTCAAAATAGAACTAATTTTGAGCAATGCTTATTGGTTAAGCATCTGCTAATACGTTTTCCAGACGCCACAAAGTCCTGGCACGAGCAAGGTGTGGTTTTGCCTCTCAAGAAACCCACAGACTCATTGAGGAAGAAAGACTAATGCCCTGAAAATCATTTAAAAACAATACAAGACCAAAGATGACCTGGTAGTAATTACATCCATCTTTGTGAGGTCACTTTCTCCATGAGGGTTTTCTGGATCCTTCTGTCCTGAAATGACCTTCTCCCTAAATCTTCTCTCTGACATACTGCTTCCCAGGTTATAAAGGCAGCCACTTGGACCCCTGGCCCCTGTGCCCCATGGGACACCCCTCTCCGCACACCGTCCCGTTGTGACAGAAACTCAGCCAGTCTCTGAAAGGGGGAACCCCGCACCCCACACCCCAGCCAGGGCCTTGGGGCGGAGGCACAATTGAAAAGGTGATGGAATTGTTTCTGGCCAGTGTGGTTGCTCCGAAGAAGCTCCGTGGCAAAAAGCCTGTGTCCCAGATGGGGCGACACCCACTGTGGTCCCGGGGACCTCAGCTTGTTTACTGTCATGGCTGAGCTGCAAAGAGCAGAGAGACTTGCCTTTGGGGACCCAGTGAGTGGTACCACATGCAAGATGCCGAGGGGGGGAGGATGGGGAGGCCCCGTCTCCCCTTACAAGACCCTTGCTGCCCATCACACTTGATCGCTTCCAGTCTTGATTGTCTAAGGAAGGAAGGGTTGATTTGCACTCATAGCTCCAGGACACAATCCACCATGACATCTGTGACAGCAGGAGCAGGAGGAAGATGGCCACACCTCATCGACAGTCAGGAAGCAGAGAGATGAGTACCGCACGGCTCAGAGCGCTTTCTGTCTTTTATTCACATTGGGACTTGAGCCCATGTGCAATACCCACACATACAGAGGGATTCTCCACCTCAACTAACCCAATCAGATCAGTCCTCACAGATTTCCCCGGACATGTGTTTCCATGGTGATTCTAGGTCCCATCAGCTGACCATTAAAATGGAGGACCACACTCTGTCTCTGTGTCCCCTGCTGAACCTTGCATCTCCGCGTCCCACACACTGCCTCCTGGGAATTTTATTCCCTCTGGGTGTTGACTGTGGAGAAAAACGAATAGCAGTGTCTTGGGAACACTAACTCGCTGCCACACATGGGAGTGTGTGTGGGGTGTGTGTGTGTGTGCCACCACACGTGGCTCGGTGGGGTGCGTGGGTGTGGCTGTGTCAGGAGGTGCCCCTGGGGAAGGGAAAGAACAAGGTCTGGAGCATAGATATTTTGGGGGAGCAGGGAGGGAACTCTCCACCTCCAGTGTCATAGGAGTGGACCCCCATCTTAGGGTTCTGGGTCAGGTCAAAGAATATCTGAGCACATGTATGTTTCGTGACCGGCAAAGCAGGAAATGGTTGTCGCATGGCTCATAGTTGGAGGCAGGAAAGTCTGAAGTCAGGGCCAGGGGCTGCCAGGCTGAAGGGTTCCCCCCTGGCTGTCAGCCCCCAGGCAGTGCTCATGCCTCCAGCTGTGACTTCTGGACTAAGGGAGTCACGTTGCTGGAAGGGATCCCTGGAAGTCTCCAGCAGGGAGACCGGTCTCTGAGACTCAGCATCTGCTTTGTGCCACAGGGGTAAGATAGGGATTCAACATTATCGTGGACAAGACATCATTCCCAAACCCCAGCTTAACCCAGGGAAGAGCCCACCCACTGTTACCCACCACAGATGTCCATAGAAAGATTGGTCCACCAGGCTAGGGGTCTCCCTGAGTGTCCAGGGCTGTGTCCTGAGCAAATGGCGACCTAATCGAGTCAGGCTTCCTCGATACCCACAAGGGTCCCTATTTGCTCTTGAAGCCTCGGCTATCTGTAAGGTGGGAATCCCTCCTCCTTCCCTCAAGAGTGGGCGGAGAGCAGGAGTTACATGAAGGGCTGGGTGGACTTTGCCAACACTAGGCTGTGATTGGCCATCAATTAGTTACTTTTTCTCCATGCCATGACAAACCCCTGATGAAAGCCATTTCAGAAAGGAAAGGATCATTCCGGCTCATGGATTGAAGCTTTAGTCCACATGTCTGAGAGATGTCATGGCAGCAGGAAGCGGCTGGTCACGTGGCACCTGCAGCCAGGAAGCAGAAAGGGACGAGTTGCTGGTGGTCAGCTCGCTTTTGCCTTTTCATCCGGTCCAGGACCTCAGTTCATGGGATGGTGTGATGCACCTTCCAGATGGGGTCTCCCTCCTCTTTCATGTCTATACCCAGAGGCCCCCTGGAAGTGGACAGCTGGGGGCTCCTCACTGCAGCCAAAACGTAGTCTTCAAAATCCTACAGTGGGGTTGCAAATGTGCCTGCCTAGCATGCAGGAGGCCTGGGGGAGATGACCACTCTGGACATGGAGGCAGGAGGATCAGGAGTTCAAGGTTATCCTCAGCTGTAGGGCCAGTTCAAGGCCAGTCTAAGCTACCTGAGACCCCGTTTCAAAAACAAACAAACAAACAATCACACAACATCAAGTTACTCAGTGCTTTCCAAGATACGAGAGCTTGAATACACTACGTGCGCTTCATCCATCAAAAGGACTCAGGAATGTAAACCCCAAAAGCAATCAGAGATGACTATTGTCTATCATGAAGCATAAGCGAGGGAAGCTAGTAGCCCCCTCGACCCCCTCCAAATGGTATGGCATCCGGAGAGAGGTTCCAAGGCAAAAGCCCTGGGATGTGTCCCTAGCATAGCATGACAGATCTTCCCCAGGCCAACTCCTTCTTTGGTATAGTAGGGCCCGGGGCATCCCTGGCTTTTGTTGCTGTGGGAATTTTGCTGAGACACTCTTTTTCCCCGCCTTGGTACCCACCCCCCAAACCCTCAACCCAGCCAACTCACAACCCCACAGAGCATAAATGCCCTCTGCTATTTTTCCCTTGGAACAAATAAAAAATCCGCACTGTGACTCATTCTGGTTAAAGGATAAATCTCGACAGAAGCTCAGCCTGGGCTGGGATGACATCGCCCACTCTGTGAATGCCAGAGAGAGAGAGAGAGAGAGAGAGAGAGAGCTGTACTCAAAGGAAACGCTGAGCACAGCCCTGCGCCAAGCCACAGGGCAGACCAAGGCAGGCAGGAGAGCAGAGGGAGCAGTGGAAGGTGCAAGAGCAGAATGGGGAGCCAGACGGGGTTCCTCCCTGGTGGGGCTAGAAGCATCTGAGCCCTCTTGCCCCAAGCACAAAGCAGCCTTGGGAGAAGCCCCAGGGTCTGCCAGCCCCAGAATCCAATGCAAATTCAAGGGTCACGTGTGCATGTGATGTGTGACCTGCAAAGTTCCCAGGGTTCTTTGCAGTTTCCAGGCCATTCATTTCTCTGCTTTCCTTTATTCAAGTATTTTCGTAACTCCAAACTAATGCAAGAAAGTGCCAGGACTTGAAGAGTGGATTGGAGAGGCCCAGGTGAATACACACACACACACACACACACACACACACACACACACACACACACAGATAGACACATATGTGCGCACACACACGTACATACACACACACATACACACGCACAGAGACAGCAGACACACATGTATACACACAGACAGACACACATGAACATATACACATATATACACACACAGACACACAGACATACATGCACATACAGACACACACATACATATAGTTAGACACATACACACACGCACGCACCAGCCAGAAATGGAGGGAAACCAGGTCAGACAGAAAATATCCTAGCTCCAAGTTCCGAAAGGCAGGATGTCAACCATTGCGTGCTTCATGGTAAGAAGGCATACAATCTCGGCAGACGAAATACTGAGAAGAGAGTCTCCCAGCTACTAACCTCTAAGAAAGCAAACATATTGAATGTGGCCGCTTCAGGAGAGCTGGCTCAGCATCTTCTCCGTCCTCCTACCCACCCGCCCCCTCCCACAGCGGCCTGTGGGCCCCTGGGCCTCCCTCCCTTCTCCAAAGCCAACACCATGTGTTCTGTGACCTCCACCACCTATCTTAAGTCCAGGACGAAAGAGGAAAAGGGAGAACCCTGCACGAGAGTGAGAAGCCAATTCCTCCTCCCATCTTGAAATTGAATTCCATAATTATACAGTCAGTATCTTCCAGAGTAATTCCCTCAGCCCTCCTTGTCTGTGAGCTCTGCATCTACAGATAGTCAACCTCAGATGTAATATAGCCCAGGGAAAAAAGTTCTATGTGCTAAGCATGTATGGACTTACTTTTATCATGTCATCCCTAAATGTATTTTAGCAACCATTTATATATTATGTTAGCAATTAAAGGTAGCACAGAGGTGATGTAGAGTATATGAGACATGTGTGCAGATTCTACGCAGATACTGAGGCATTTTATGTGGGGACTTGAGCAGCTATGGATGTGTCCGCAGAGGCCTGACATCAATTCCCATCATCACCAATGATTGATTCTGTTTGTGTGGGCCATCCGCACTTTAGCTGCAGTTACTATAACTGACACTAATGGGCGCAATTTGAATCAGTTACCATAATTGACACAAGGGGGCGCAATTTTGATGCGAGGACTTTTCTATGTGGGTTTCCTATGGAAAAACCCACTCAGTTCCCTGATTTCCTTGGGTGAGCTGCACCTCCCCAATGCATATTTTATTTAAAGTAAAGTAGATTTTTTTTTAAATAAAAGAGGTGATACAATCAGAAAAAGAAGCCAATACTGGTCAACGTTGGTTAACCTAACCTGAGTTTGCTCCAGTCTTGGAGAAAATGCTTCCTTCTAATTCTGCCTAACTTCTGAACAATCAAGGACTTTGTTGGAATTCTCATCCCTTTCAGGCAGCTTTTCTCCTTTCTCTCTCTCTCTGTATATGTGTGTGTATGTGTGTGTCTCTGTGTGTGTGTCTGTGTGTCTGTGTGTGTGTGTGTCTGTGTGTCTGTGTGTATATGTGTGTCTGTGTGTGTATGTGTCTGTGTCTATGTGTGTCTGTGTGTGTCTGTGTGTGTATGTGTCTGTATGTGTGTATGCATGTGTCTCTGTGTGTGTGTCTGTGTGTCTGGGTATATATGTGTGTCTGTGTGTGTATGTGTGTGTCTCTGTGTGTGTGTCTGTGTGTGTATGTGTGTCTGTGTGTGTATGTATGTGTGTCTGTGTCTGTATCTGTGTGTGTCTGTGTCTGTGTGTGTCTGTGTCTGTGTGTGTGTCTGTGTGTCTATCCCTGCTTATCCAGCTATGACACATGGCCCATGGTACTTGGTGTTTGTTTCTGGACGGAGCCTAACAAGACCTCTGTGGTTCTCCATTGAATTCCTGAAATGCTGTTTCCCCTCCCGACTCTTCTCCTCCTAGTCTAGCTGCTGTGAGTCAGTCAGAGCCTCCAACCTTCTGGAAAAAGTGTTGTAGGAAAATCCAATTAAGACAAAAAAGGAAAAGGAAAGAGGAGAAGAAAACCTGAGATGGGAAAATAAGAGGGAAAAAGAGATTCGGGAGAGAGGGATGGCCTTGCGTCCCTGTGCCTCAGCCTCTGCCAGCCGCGTGGTTGGGGGGGTCCTGACATTCCTGGGCTTGCTTCCTTCTTCACCCAGTCGTCTCCCTGGCTGGGAGCGGGAGGAGGTGGGGCGTGGAAAGGGCTGTTTGTTGGGGTGTGCTTTGCTCCTGGCCTGACTGGGACAGTCTGTCTGAAGGGCAGCAGGATCTTCTGGGGACCCCCTTCCTTGCCACCAGGGAATGGCTGGGGGGAGGGGGCTGCCAGGCCTGCACACACCAGGGAACTAGAGCCACACATTCCACCCAGAAACATCTGTCCAAACGACCCGCCAGGCTGGTGTTTCCTTTCAGGGGAGAGACTTGTTATAAGACGGAAAGAAAAACCCTCGGAGTGCGGCTTGGCCGAGCAACCCGGGCTTAGCAGACCTTTGAAAAGAGAAGGAAGGATTTTTGCATTGAATGCTCAGCCTCATTGGTTGGCTGCAGGAGGGGGTACAGAGTGCAGGCCCCCTCCCTCTGAGAGTGGAACCCCGCAATGACCAAGAGTGGGGAGCTAGGCAAGCTCATCCAGCAGCTCTGCTCTAAGAACAAAGTGGAGACTCAGCTTGGCATGGTGCCAGGAGCAGCTTGTGCTGCCTCTCCAGCTCTTAGTGGCTCAATGGTTCTGAGCCCATATTCTAAGTGCCTTGGGCGGTACTGATTTAAAGTAGTGCTTGCTCTCTCTCTCATTCTCTCTCTCTCTCTCTCTCTCTCTCTCTCTCTCTCTCTCTCTCTCTCTCTGTCTGTCTCTCTCTCCTCCCTGGAGACCAGTTGTACACAGAGGAGAAACCAACACAGGAGAGACATGAGCAAAGCATCCTGGGAACTGAGCACTTTCAGATGAGAGACCCAGGCAGCCGTCCTGAGCAAGGGACAAAAGGAAGCAGTGTGCGGGTTTGGGGTGGGAGGCTGCACCCACACAGGCAGGGGGACAGTGTGGGATGCTGGGAGATGGACGTGGGCCTGGCGTGGTCTGAGAAGGTGCTGAGAGGCCGACACCTTGCATAGTGGCACAGAGCCGGCTGCTGCGGCTCTTGGCGGCCAGCGGGGCCAGTTCTCATTTTCTCTCATCTTGGGTGGAGACCCTCCCTTGCGATGGCCACCCTCCTTCTTTCCCTGCTCTGTTCTCAGTGAGCCCAAGATTGAAGGGAGGAAGGGCTGGAGAGATGGCTCAGGGGTAGAAGGTCCTGCATTCCGATCACAGGTCCCATGTAAAAATGCCAGGAGGATACGGTCCTGGTGGGCGGAGCCTGGGAAATCGCAGCATGAAGCAAGAAGGTAGAAGCGATCCAGGATGATTCCTGAAGTCCCCTTAGACCTCCACAGGGACACACAGTACCCTCTGATACACACACAAAGAAAAAGGAAGGAAGGAAGGAAGGAAGGAAGGAAGGAAGGAAGGAAGGAAGGAAGGAAGGAAGGAAGGAAGGAAGGAAGGAAGGAAGGAAGGAAGGAAGGAAAAGAAAAGAAAGAAAAGAAAGAAAGAAAGGAAGGAAGGAAGTTTCGGGGAAAAAAAGACTTAAGGGAGGAAAATGAATGTAAGCTGAGGTGACTCAAAGGCTGCTGAGAAGGAGGCAGAGAGCCAGGTGGTGATGCCATCCCAAGGCCAAGTGCCGGGATGCCCAGGACGACCTCTACAGCCAGGCCTCGGAGCAAGGTGCGCGGCGCTGTACCTACGGTGTCATGGCTGCCCACGGCCTCCTGGGCACTGAAGCTGCTTCATTGATCTGTGCGAGGGGATGATTCCTGAATCATGTCTCAGTAGAGGGTCATCCCCGGAACGATGGATGGACGCCGAGAAGAGCAAGCGGGACAGAACGCTCCAGCCGCACCAGGTCCTCCCCAGCAGGCTGAGCAAGGCAGCAGGGGAGGCTGGGCTGCTGCAGGGGAGGCTGGGCTGCTGCAGGGGAGGCTGGGGCTGCAGAAGAGGGAGGCTGGGCTGCTGCAGAGGGAGGCTGGGCTGCTGCAGAGGAGGCTTCGGGCTGCAGCTGCCATGGTTTCCTCCTGCCCACGCCTCCTTCTCACCGCCAACCCCAGCTGGCACCTGCACCCTCTGGTCGCACCTGGCAAACTGTCACTCGGTGGCTAGCAACTTCAGCAGTGTGGCCCTCCATGGAAAGAGCTGAGACTAGCAGGGCTGGGCAGGGGCTCCGTTGGTGAAGCACGTCCCAAGCAAGTGTGAGGACCTGAGTTTAAAGTCAGCACCTACAGGGAAAGGGGGGCCGCAGTGCACACGTGACATATAATCCCAGGACAAGGAGTCAGAGGCAGGAAGCTCCCTGGGGCTCCAGTCAATCGGCCCAACTGAGTGAGCTAGTTCCAGACAACCAGAGACCCTGTCTCAAGAAACTGAGTGGATGGATCTTGAGGATGGACATCTGAGGCAGTCCTCTGGCCTCCACACATACGCATGCACACATGCATGTGCACACACATGAACATGTACATGTGCACATGTACCCATCCGCGCACACATGTTGACACGTGTGAACATTCGTGTACTTGTGTGGACATATGCATGCAAAGATATGCTCATACACATATGGATACATGTGCATGCACATGTCTGTACACAGACATACAACACACACATAAGCATGCACACAGTCACATGTGAGCACCTTCAGGCACACATGATCACGCACACATAAATACAAGTGTTAATAGATGTATATTCATGCGTGAGCACACATGAGCACAGACACACAGCCCACATGAACATGTGGACACACGTGGACATGTATGCATTCATGCAGAGAGGTATGAATACATGCACACATGAACACATATGAACACGAGTGGCACCTGTGTGAACACACTTGTATGCATACGAATGCATATGAGCACATATGGACGTGCACAGCACCACTTAAAACACAGGGAGCAGGAGCCTGATGAAGAGGCTAAAGGAGACCTGGAAGCCACTGGGTTCGCAGCAACCTGGGAACGTGGCACAGAGTCAGGAGCACCACAGAGCTGAGGAGTCGCAGAGGTGAGGGCTGAGGGTGGGTGGGTGGTGGTTGGGATCTGGGCTTTTGCACCCAGTGAGGTACACAGTCTCTGCTTCCTTGGAGGCACATGAGCTTCCCCCAAGAGCAGCAGAAAGTCAGCTGCTGGTCCCACTTCCAGCATCGGTTCCATGTCGCTCAGTTTAAGCCCCAGACAATGTCTGTCCCACAAGGTCCCATAGGGCTCATGCTGCTCCAGATCTGGGACTGATGACAGTTCACTGCCTGTTCACCTGGCCATCCCTTCCTTCAGACTGGAAGTCTCCTGAGGGCAGTAGTGATGGACCTGTAACTATGGCAACAGCACTTAGGGCTCAGTGAGAGCTCCGCCCATACTGTAAATGGATGAGGGCACCGTTTACCACAGGAACCAAGGCAGATGCAGCTCTCAGAATACCTTGGGCCTCTGTGAACTTTTAAACCATAAGGAGCCGTTGGTTCATGTCACTATGGTAACTGACGACTTCCAATATTAGCAAGAATAAGCAATCTAGGTCTGGTAAATTTGATGGTGCAATTCTAGTTCCAAGGCCAGCCAGCTCAAAAGCTAGTATCTGCTCACACCTGAAGACAGAAACATCCGGTGTCCAAGCTCAAAGAGAAGACTCTTACTTAGTGGAACCAGCCTTCTGACTCTATCCAGCCTTTAATGGACTGAATAAGACCTGCCCACATGGTGCGGGGCAATTGACTTCATTCAATCTACAGATGAATGTTGATCAAATACAAAAACCACCATCACAGAAACACCTGGACCGTGTTTGGTCAAATATCAGGTGCCTGTGCTCTTTCCACGTCGGCATCTAAAAATAGCCATCGCGGCGGTTTGTTTAAAACACACGCTTAGGATTCCCACGGCTCCTGGGGTTGCATGGTGCCAGGGCGAGGAGGGATGTGTTGGCAAACAGAGAAGCCTCATTTTCCCGGGCTCCAGAAGTTCAGGCTTTGCCAGGTGTGTGATCCAATGTGAGTACAAGCGCGTGCCGCTGACTCTGGGACGGCTGTGTGCCTGAACGGATGCACATGTGCGTGCGTGCGCGCACACACACACACACACACACACACACACACACACACCGAGACCCTGCACCCCCATGCCATGGACTTTCCACTTGCTGCGCTCAGCACTTCCCGGACCCCATCTTGAACATATTAGCCACCGGGCTCACGCAGGCTGGAGGCGATTACATTTTCCATGGGGAGAGGGGAAGAAAAGGCCTCGCCGAAGCAAGACACCCTCGGTGTCCCTATCTGATGTCAGAAAGGGAAAGTGGAAGTAGGAAAGAAATGGACGGAGAAAAGGGGACGCTTGGAGTTCAGGGAGCACTTGGGGGGGAGTGCCAGGTGAGGAGGAGATGGGCTGAGAGAAGAGAGGAGCCAGGGTCCTGTGGGGACGGGCCCCTTGGCTCGGTCCTCACCCCGGCTACTGAGCTTCTGTGTTCTTCACGCTCAGAGATGAGCACTGTTCTTGGAGTCCAGCCTGAAGCTTTCCACTTCAGGGCAGGCTTCGTGCACGTGTGTTCCGAGTGCAGATGCAAACTGACTCAGCGATCCAAATCAAGTGCTTGGACCCTCCATTGTGTGGCCTGTTAAAATGCACAGATGATCAGTCGGTGGTCAGGAGGAGGAAGGGAGCTCCTGGATGTGTGTGAGGTTAGGCACTACGGACAGGAGCCACACGGCTGGTCAGAGAGGGGGACAGAGCCCACGCCCCGCCCCTTCTGCGCCAGCCCCGCAAGCCTGTGGGCTCAGGTCCTCTGCGGGCCTGCCCTGGAGTCTCCTTCTGCCTCCAGGACATCTGACAGTGGTTAGTGTTCACAGCTTCTTGGTTTCCACCATCTGCCGGGGAGGCTGGTCGCTGGCACCTGCCTCAGCAGACACGGGCAATAAAAGACCTGCCCGGGCTCAGAGCCCCAGCCTCGGCCCACTGGCTTTCTCCCCTCCATGGCAGGGCCCCGAGCCCCAGCATAGCTCTGCCTTCTCCCGTCCTGACACCTGGCACCCAGCCCGCCCTTGCTGTGGCCTTGGATGTCTCCTCTTCCAAAGCAGCCCCCGAGGAATCCCCCTCCCCCTTCCCCAGCTTTCCCAGTCACCGCACCAGGAACCAGTTACCTGGAAACATCTGGAGTGCAGGGTCCCCTCCCCGAGACAGTTGTAAGTGGGAGGCACATAGAACAAAAGACTTTCTGTTCTGGGGACAGTTCTAGGCGTTCTCTTAGCAATAAGAAGTAATGTATATAGCGTGGGTGATTCCGCCCACCATTGGCTCAGTAAGTGCAGCCTGGGTGGGGCACAGCTGGGAATGTGAATCTTCTCCTTTGCTGCTCTCAGTTGCCATACTTCTCTTAGAGCATGAAAGGTGTATGTGTGTGTGTGTATATATGTAGGTGCACATACATGTGGTTCATGTGTGTGTGCATACATGCACACATGCCTGTGCATCTGCATGTAGGTGCATTGTGTACATGCACACATGTGGATGCACACGTGTGTTGGTGCATGTGCGTACATGCATACATATGGGAGTACGTGCATGTGGGTGCGTGTGCATAGGTGCACACCTCAGAGCATACACCCCACCATATACCAAGGAGCAGAAGTAAAATGCACTGGCCTCTACTTAGATTTCTATTTTATCTGAAGGTAGGTGCAAGTGCACGTAGGGACATGTGCGTGTGTATATGTACACATGTAGGTGCACATACAAGTGCATGTGTGTATGCATGTGGAGGCCTAAAGGCAACCTTGGCTCTTGTTCCTTAGGGCTTGTAGGCTTTTTTGCTTTGAGATGGGACTTCTCACTGGTCTGGAGTTCATCAGGTACTGACCAGCGAGTTCTCGGGATCTGCCTGTCTCCGTCTCCCCAGAACTAGAGTTACAAGCACCACCATGCCCAGCATTATTTCTAACGTAGGTTCTGGAGATCCAGTTAAGGTCTTCCTGTTTGCAAGGCAAGCATGTTACTGTCTCCCTCTCCTGTTCTTTAAATAAAATTTTAACTATGTGCTTTTTTCCTTCCTCATATATTTTGTAAGGACGACTTTGGGTATTTAAAACTGAAAACACAACTCACTTACATAGTAAAAGGTAGTTATTGCCCATGCATCTCTGAGAAAACAATTCCGGCAAGGATGTGGGCTTCGGGTACAGTTTGGTCCAGTGGATTTCAATAGCATCAGAATTCAGATCCTTCTCCTCCTATTTCTGTCTTCCCTCCCCACCATTGTATCAGCTCACACACCTCCTCATCTTGAAGTGGCTGCCTTCCGTTCTGAGCACTGCATCCGCACACTCTCGCATCCAGAGACAAGAAGCCAGCTGAGTCCTGATGTCCCACAGGGTCCTGAGACTCGCTGGGACTTTCGGTTACTGAAGTCTGGTCTGTGGACACGACTGACTCCTGCAGCCGGAGGGGCCAGGCTGGCCGAGACCACGCTCCGTGCCCACCTGGGAGTGGGGCCAGGTTCCTTGGCGTCTCAAACAGAAACACCCCTTTTACAGGCTCTGCATTTGGGGGCTTCTCTTAGGTCTGAGGCAGAGCCAAAGGCTCTCAGAGCTATCGCTGCTGGCAACTTTAGTATGGGTCAGATCAAGCCATGGAGGACATTTCCTGCGAGCTTTCCCGAAGGTGGCCCAGCAGGGCCAGCCGGGACAGCTTGGTCCTGGGGATATTACAAGGTAGAGACATGGCGGCGGCAGGCAGCGGGACGGCGCGTTGTTGTAGGCAGCAGGGCCTGGCACCATCGGGGAGGCCTTCCTGGAACAGGTCGCAGTGCCAGCATCTTAAAAGGCTGTCAGGTGGGGTGCGCATCTCAGAGCATGCGCCCCGCCACGCACCAAGGAATGGAAATAAAATGAACTGGCCTCTACTGAGGTTTCTATTTTATCTGATGTCAAAAAAAGGTAACTAATATGTTAAACAGACTGGTACTTGACTCATGTAATTTACATGTAGACTTACACAGTGGGGGGGTATCACCTTTTCCTTCTGAAAGGAGGTCATGATTTTTTTTACTTTTTTATTTGACAGAGAGAGAGCAAGAGCGAGAGCAAAACACACAAAGAGAGAGAGAGGGAGAGAGAGAGAGAGGTACATACATGTACCACGTAGGCTCCCAGGGGACAAACTCAGGTCTCCAAGTTTGCAAGCAGATACCCTTCCTGCTGAGCTATGTAGCAAGCCCAAAATTACAATTTTGTGTGTGTGTGAGTGTGCGGATGTGTGTGTGTGTGTGTGTGTGTGTGTGTGTGTGCACGTGTGCATGTGTGTAGTACTGTGTGTCCCTGTGGAAGCCCAATCATGACTTCGGGAATCATCCTGGATTCCTTCTACCTCCTTTTTGCTTCACTCCGGGATTTCCAGGCTCTGCCCACCAGGACTGGAAGTGCAGGTTGCCACCATTTCCACCTGGCATTTTTTATGTGGGACCTAGGATCTGAACTCAGGTCCTTCTGCTTGTGATACAGAGTCTTAATCCCTGAGCCATCTTTCCAACCCCCAAATTACAATTTTAAAGGTGGACACTTTTGAAGAATGGAGCTGAACTCTGCAGATGTTTTTTTTTTCTTCTTGAGACCAGGCTAGCCACAGCTTCTTATGTAGCCAGAGATGACCATGCACTCCTGATCTTCTGCCTCTGCCTGATTAATGTGGTGCTAAGGATCAAACCCAGAGCTTCAGGCTTTATGCATGGTGGGCAAGCATTCTTCCAGCGAACCGTATTCCTAGCCTGAGCTGAGCAGATTTAAGATGTATCCCCCCATAGGGCCCTGCAGGAGAGGCTGTGGTGCCAGCCTCCTGGCGGCCCTGGCCTGTGCCTCCCGGGGATGAATCCCATTCCGTAAGCTCACAGCTGGTGACGCACAGAGCCCAGCCACCGAAGGCCCACACTTCACCACAGCCTTTGGGTTTCCTGTGCCCACACCAGAACGTATTGGGTATCCAGCGGAGAGGCCTCTCTGGCCCCGAGGCTGTGCATTGCCTATATAAGGCTGAGGCCAGAGGGGGCAGCAGGCTGCCAGACCCCAGGAGCAATTTGGCTGCTCCTGGCGGTGACGTGAACTTTTCCCCTAGGTTTCGGCAGCTGCTCCCCCCTGAATGACTGACTCCCTCCAGACCTGAACATGCTCAGGCCCACATCATGCCCAGACTCCACCAGGGAGAGGAGGTAGCGACCCAGCTCCCCTTCCTGGCAAAGAGACACTTGGGGCGACTCCAGGGGACGCCATCTCATGAGACCCTGACTTCCAGCCCTTACGTGAACTGTGAGGGCCCAGCTGGCTATCTTCTAGAAGCCCCCATTTCTGCATCCATATGAGGGGGGCATTAAGCCCTGCCCTAGTTCCCCAGAATGTGCCAAGGAATCCTGGGGAGTCAAAATCTCAGAGAATGGAGATGGGTGTTAGGAACACCCCTGTTCTTTGAAAAGGATAGAGCCTAGTTTTCTTGTAAATCTGGGATCGTGTGTGTGTGTGTGTGTGTGTGTGTGTGTGTGTGTGTGTGTGTGTACAAGAGGATATTTAAGTGTGTGTGCCTGTAGAGGCCCAAGGGTGACTTCAGGAATCATCTTGGATTGTTCTATCTCCTTATTGATTTGCTCGGGGGTTTCCCAGGCTCTGCCTTCCAAGGCTGGAATTGCAGGACACCACCATTTCTGCCTGGCATTTTTAGATGATATCTGGAGAATCCCAACTTGGGTTTTTTTGCTTGCCAGGTGAATACTTTAACTCCGGAGCCATCTCCACAGCTTGACTTAGTGGCCTTACTGTCAGCTTGTCCTCTCTCTGCCTCAGCAAAAACCTCTGGGTGGCTGTCACTCTTCATGCGTGACTTGCCCAAATGTGTCTCAATGTCTCTTCACATTGGTGGCCCTGGACACGAGCGGTATGGGGATGGTCAGGCCCATTTCGCAGTCCAAAACACTGAGGTCCAGCTGGTTAAATGATTTCTTCAGACCACACAGCAGGCTAGTCACAGGCCCGGGAGGGAGACCCGGCTCCTGGATGCTCAGCCCCTGTCAGTGGGTCCTGGGACCTCAGGGTTCCATTCCAGAATGGGGGTGGGGGTGGGGGAAACCTCTGAGGAGCTCATGTAAAGTCTAGAAACAAGAAGATGGCTGGCACTCCAGGAGCTGCCCCTTGAAGGCGCTGCATTCAGAAAGCATCCACCCTCCTCCCTTTTCAGGAAGAATGAGGCTCCCTTGCAGAATTAAGTAGCCAAAAGTCACGGTCGTCTAGACAAACCGACTTTATGGGTCCAATTAATCCCTGCCAGTCAGAGGCAGGCAGGCTTAATAAGGGCTATATTTAGAATTTGTCATTATCTGGGCTCCCCCGGGGAGAAAGCTGGACTCTGATTTCATAGACATTTCATTTCTCACACTGCTGTGGGCAGTGCTGCTTGGGCCTGGCTTCCTTTTCTGATGGCCCCAGGTGGATCCGGGCCAGGGAGCATCTAGTCTCAAGGAGCCCCTGCTGTCCTGCGTGGCTGAGCCCTTGCGAGGCCTATGGTGGCTTTGTCCTTGGGTTATGTGGCCTGGCAGTGGGCAAGAGCCAGGCGAAGGGGGATCCAACTGTCTTCCTTGTTACACTATTTTTAAATTTTTTTTATTTGTGTGTGTGTGTGTATATATGTGTGTGTGTGTGTATGTGTGTGTGTGTGAGAGAGAGAGCACGCACTTGTGTAGGTATTGTCCATGCATGTGGAGGACGGATGACAGCTTTTGGAGGTTGCTTCCCTCCTTCCACCATGTGGGCGCCAGGATCATTCATACACAAGCAGCTTTTCCCTCCGAGCCCTCTCTCCTGTTCCTTGGGGTCTGGCAGCATCAAAAGCTAGGGTGAACTGGGGGGAACCTTTCCTCTGCGAAGACTGCTTCTCTGCAGAAGTTTGGAAAGGGGCAGCCCCAGACAGGTGGCTTCCACAGTTCCTGTTCTTCCCTGACTGCCTCACCCACCTATGCAGATCTAATGTGCCTGAGCAATGTGCCAACCCGAGCAAGTAGAAAGACCACCTTGTAAGAGGAACACAGCCCCCTGCATCTTCAAAGGCATCATCCTTCTTTCCTGGACCCTCCATTGCCCCTTCACCTCCTCCCACACACCTGTAGCAAAGACTTGTTTCCAGCCTGATTGCTGTAGGTCTGCACCCCACACTCAGGCAGCAAGCCACCCCCCATCCCCCCCACCCCCCGCCACCTGACTCAGTGCTGAAAGCCCAGAATCCATCCCAATTCAGTCCCAGGGTCTGCAGGATCTCCCCCCTCCCCAAACCTACAGCCCATCTGTCTCCACCCACCCGCTCTCTAGGCCCGGCCTCTGTAAGGGAGGAGCAAATCTCCAACTGCTTGTCTGGCTTTCTCTCCCCTCTCAGGCTGGTTGTGGGCGCCCCACTGGAAACCAATGGCCACCAGAAGACAGGAGATGTGTACAAGTGTCCAGTGACCCAGGGCAACTGTACCAAACTCAACCTGGGTAAGTAGACTACCTTTCTTCGCGGTCAGAACCTGTGCATGGTCCTCAGGGCCCCGACTTCTCTTCCCAGCTGCCCCGTGAGATACATCACTATCTCTACATTATAGGAAGGAAGCCGGGCTGGAGCCGTGGCTCTGTCAGTAGAGCACAGGTCCTAAGTGTGAGCTCTAGTTTAAAAAAAAAATAAATAAATATAGCCAAGGGTCAGTGAGATGGCTCAGTGTGCAGAGGAGCTTGCCGCCAAGCTGGACAACCTGAGTTTGATCACTGGAACCCATATAGGAGGAGAGAAGCAGCTCCTGCAAATTGTCCCCTACCCTCCACACGGGTACTGTCACACACATACACACACACACACACATGCGCGCGTGCACACACACACACAGAGGAACAGGCATTCACACAGATGTGGAAACCGAGGCTCCAAGAGAGGAGGTGATTTTCCTTCAGTCACCCAGCTCATCAGTGGCTGACCAGGATTCAAATTCAGGTCTCCAGCCCCTCCTGGCCATTGGGCCATCTCTCTGTTCCTCTCATTCGAGTCCTGGCCTCGGAACTCTCTGTCCCAGCAAGACGTGCGTGCGTTGTCTTCTTTCAGCTTTCGGAACAGCAGCTGTAGCCAACATCTGGATGTGATAGATAGCATGCACGGTGGGCCATTCATTTAATCCCCACCACACGCAAGTGAGATGTGACCGACCGACAGGTGGCAGCAGCGTGGGTTGAGGATGAAGGGGTCTATCCAGAACTACCTGGTAGAAGGTGGTCAGGCCAGGATTTCAAGCCCTCCAGTGGTGGCCTGTTCTCAGAGGTTCTTCCAACCTGCACACATGCACACATGAGAGCCCACTGAGTGCTTCCATCTTGTCCTGAAGAGTGGATAGACTGTGGCTGGGATCGCTCTGCCCTTAGAAGACAGCAAGGGCCCACGTGGGCTGCAAAGTCCCATCATCTGGCTGGCTCGGGACACCCGCCTCCTTTTCCTCCTCCTCCATGAGGTGCCTCTCTCTGAAGAAGCACGAGGGACGGGGAAAGGGGGGCAGGGAGGCGGGGTTGGGCTGTAGGCCCCAGGGGGAGCTGGCTGCGTTTCCAGAGATAAGCAGATGAAGGGAAAGACCACATTCAAGAGGAAGCCAAGAACCTAGATCCCCCAGGGTGGCCAGCTGTCTGTCACGTGGTGCCGAGGCTCCCACGGTCCACAGCTGTGCCAGCACCATGGGTGGGGAGTTCAAACCTAGCGCTGCTGGGGCCCGAGTTCCAGTGAGTAAACAGGGGAAGGGGCCTGGTTGGTGGCTTATGACTCGGTCATCCTTCTGCCCCAAGGCACAGGCTTCTGAAACAGCCCAGCTGGGCTTCCCCACCCTGCTGGGCAGTCTCGGTTGTGTGACCTGGGGAAGCTCATATCCTGTCTCTGAGCCTTGTTTGCTCGAGTGTGAAGTGAGATTCCGTTGCACATCTGATCATCCCGAACCTTAAAAAGCATTAAATAGAGAACCGTGGGTGTAGATCAGCTTGCAGCACATTTGTGTGCACGCAGGAAGCCCTGGATTCCAGCCCTAGCAACACATAAACCAGAAGGGGTGATCCACACCTGTCATCCCAGGTACTTGGGAGGATCAGGAGTCCAAGGCCGTCCCGGCTGCATGGCAAGTTCGAGGTCAGCCTGAGACCTGTCTTGAAAGTGGGCAGAGCAATGAAGAGGAAAGAGCCAAAGCAGCCACCTGCCTCCATCCCCAGCACAAGCACAAGTGTTGCTCTGGCCTCGGCTGTTCCTGCCTCTGGCCTAAGTCTTGCTGACCTGAGTCCACAAACCAGGCCACCTCTTCATACGCCACACTCCACACAGACAGCAACCATCTGGGGTTGAGACCCAGGCAAGGGTGGACCAATGTGCTTCGACTCCCCCAGCCTTCTCTCCCAAGTCTGCACGCACTCGAGGTCATGCAAGCACACTTGTGCATACACCTATACATGCTCTCACACACATGCGCGCACACATATGCAAGCATTCACATTCATACACATGCACAGATGCCATGCACACACATGCACACATATGAGTACACATATGTATCCATGTGCACCTGTGCATATACATGAGCACACTCACATGCTGCATTGCAGACACGTACATGCATACATTCATGCACACACACACATGCACTCATGCACATATTCACATGAGCCCACACATGCATACACATGGACACATGAATACATGCATGTGCATATACTTGCACACAGATATACACACACACATGCATGCAGGCACATATGCACAACCACATACATCTATACATACATATATACACGCACACACCACTTCTGGAGAATTCAAACTCCTTTCCTTCCCTTCAGTGGCATGACAGAATGATCCAGAAAAACCTTAGTTATTATATCAAGGTTTTTGATCTGCCACAGAGTCACCCCTCTCCACCCTAGCTGGCTGACGTCATTGCTCCCAAATGTCCCTATGGGTGGCCTGCTGCAGAGGGCGCCGGTCAAGTTGTGAGAGAAACCCTCAGTATGTGGCAGGTGGGCAGAAAAAGGGCCCTGAAAAAGCTGGATCCAGAGTGGTGTGAGTTGCTGGGAGGTGTAGATGGGACCTCGCACAGTGGAAGACACCTCGGTGGGTGCTGTGGTATGTTTGGGGTGTCATCGGATAGCTGGAAGACAAAGCTCTGAACTAGGAGGTGGCAAACTGCTGGCGGCTTGCTGTGTGACCTTGTGCAGTTACTAGGCCTTTCTGTGCTCATCTCTCGAGGAGCTTTGGGGAAGGAATGGGAGCCCATTTGGGAAGACCTGTGCCGCGCTGCAAGCCTGGGCACCCGAGGTGCCCACTGCAGCAGGCTGTGGGTGGGGTCCAGGTAGAAGCAGACTGGAGGCTGAGCTTCTCCCCCACTCCAGGCAGAGTCACCTTGTCCAACGTGTCGGAGAGGAAGGACAACATGCGCCTCGGCCTGAGCCTCGCCACCAACCCGAAGGACAACAGCTTCCTGGTAAGAACCATCTGCTCACGGCTGTGCCAGGCTCCTCGCCACACACCGCTGCAAGAGCTGAGACACAAACACCCCTCATGCACGCCTCCCCACCTCTCACCTCCCATGCCCTGTGCCCTCCAGGGGGAGGCAGGTCCTGCTGGACATGTATCTCCCCAGAGGATGGACCCTGCATTTTGAGGGGGACAGTCCTGACCAAGAGAAAGGATTAAGCCCTTTGAGTGCACACGCATATAGGTCTGCAGACACATATACACAACCATGCACACACGCACACACATGCATACATATGTGCATATGTGCATAAAACACATGTGCACACACATGTCCGTGCACATACATGCCCACGTGCACACATGCGCACAAGAAAGGACCAGGAATAAGAAGACGGCCATAGTCTTTTGGAGACTTGTACAGTCTTTCGGGATGCTAGTTCTCTGGGGCAAAGGCTGCGTGTCCCCCGAGTTTGCAAGGAAGTTAAAACTGAGTGATCGCAGATCCGTATGGCTGCAAGAAGGGAGCCCAAGGGACGGGCCAGCTGCACCATCTGCCATCAAAGGAAGCCAGCTGCTGCAGGAAGCTGTGGGTTGTTTTTTAAACCTCCTGGTGAGGAGGAAAGAAAAAGGCATGCCTGGGCTGACATGGTAGAAGTATTCGTTCACCCAAGCAACTCTCTGAGCACCTAGTGCACACTGTGCCCAGCCCAGCCCAGCAGACACTTCAGCACACACAGCTCAGGATTCCGGGATTCACACCCTTGGGCAAGAGACCGTAGATGAATAAGGAAGGTAGGTGGCGCTGGCGGCAGAAAGACAAGTAGCAAGCAGTGAGCCATCTCCAAGGCATCAGGACTGCTCACATAGTAGGGCTGCCTGCCCAATGTGAGCTCTGCACAGTCACTGTGCCAGCTGACTCTGCCCTGCATCTCAGGCCATGTAGATATCAAGCACCCTGAGCATGGGCAACACTAGGGGTTGGAGGCAGGTCTTGGGCTGGGACAAGAGCTCCATCAGAGATGTGTGTATCAAAGGAGCGTGAAGACACACGCTTCATGCCCCAGGTGGCGGCTCATGCTTGTAATCCCAGGATGTGGGGATGGGGGAGGGAAGTACGGACAGACAGGAATCGGGTAAATCCTTGGGGCTCCCTGGCCTAGGGGAAGTTTCAGGTCAGTGAGAGACTATGTGTCAAACATCAAACACACACACACATACAGACACATATACACACATACACACACATACACACACACACACACACATATATACACACATACACATATGTGCATATACACACATGTGCACATACATATACACACACCTGCATATATATACACATGTGCACATTCACACACATATATATACATACGCACATATAACACATGTGCACATACATATATACACACACACATACATACATACATACACATACACACATATACACACATGTACACACACACATATACACACACATACAGACACACACACACACACACACACACACACACAAGAATAAAGAATCCTGGTACCAACAATTCCTGCTGCAAGAAGGGACTTCAGGGGAAACATCTCAAGGGAGCACAAGGAAAGACACCGCCCACTTTACATGGAAGGTGCATCACCGCTCCTGTCCTCTGGGCCCATTTCTGTGTGTGGAGAGGAAACTAGAAGGAAAGCACCAGACCCCGGAGCCACAAGGTGAATGGGGGCCATGGGGACTTGAGAACATGGCAGCCCGGCCGGGGGACGTCCTGTAGTGCCCACTGCCCTCGGGGCACAGCAGGGTCCCTGACAGGAGAAGCTTTCTGGCCCCATTGCCATCTGAGACCCTGTGGCGCTCCTATGAACCTCACCTACCTCACAAGGTGCCGCCCAGGGCCAGGGGTCATTGGTGGGAAGGTCCCGGTGCATGAACAGCAACCTTTGGTTAGTTAGTTCATTTACTGGGTATTGTTGACTCATTCATCAGCCCATCCCCCTACCAATCATCATCCTTCCATCATCCCTCCCTCCCTCTCCCCCTCCCTCTACCCCTCCATCCATCCAGTCCTCCAATTTTCCAACCACTCTTACATTTCTCCATCCACCTGTCCCTCTTTCCATCTGCCCATCCCTCTATCCACTTATTTACCCATCTATATATATACGTCCATCTACCTGCTCGTCCTTCCTTCAGTCATCCATCCTTCTAGCCATCCCTTCCTGCATCCATCCTCCACTCCCTCACTTGTTACCCGCACACCACCCATCTGTCCACACATCCATCATCTTTCTATCATCCATCTATCCTCTCATTCTTTACTCACTCCATATTTCCAAAAGTGATTTATAGCAGCTTCAGCCAAAGCCATAGATAAAAATGAACCTTAAAACCCAATAAGGGACCGAGGACTCAGCTCCATGGTAGACAGCCTGCCTGGCATAGGGAGGGCCCATCTTGCTGCCTATAATCCCGGCACTCACTGGTGGAGGCTGGAGGAGGCCGGAGGATCAGGAATTCAAGGTCATTCTACATCATGCGTTTGAGGTCAGCTTGGACCTCATGAGCATTATAGGGCTGGAGAGATGGCTCAGGGGTTAAGACTCTGCCTCACAAGCAGAAGGTCCTGAGTTCAGGTCCAAGTCTCATGTAAAAAACGCCAGGCAGAAATGGCAGTGGCCTGCACTTCTAGCCCTGGTGGGCGGAGCCTGGGAAATCCCAAAATGAAGCAAGAAGGAGGTACAAGCAATCCAGGATGATTCCAGAAGTCATCTTTGGTCCTCCACAGGGACACACACACACACACACACACACACACACACACACACACACACACACACTTGGCCTTCCCATGGCGGCTGGGGTCATGCTTTGGGTAGTAAACGTTACAGAACAGAGAGGCATTCTCTTTTCTTACTGGGATCCAAGCATGGTGTTGCCCCCACTCCCCCCATCCTGGAATTAGGTCTCTGCAGCAGGAGCTGGTCTAGTGACCCTTGAAAAGTCCACCCTGGAGCTGGAGGGGAGGAGCAAGTAAGGAGAAAAAGAACCGCCCCCTGGGTTACAGGATGGTGAATTGGGGTCGGAAAGATGACAGAAAGAGACTCAGGGGCTGGCAAGCTGGCTTCGTGGGTAAAAGCGTTTGGTACAAGCCTGACCACCTGAGTTCGATGCCCCAAATCTCCAGAGAGCTGGCTGCAGCGGCTCCCATCTGCGAACCATGAGATGGGAGGCTGAGACAGGACAATCTCCTGGAAGCTTATAAACCAGAGTGACAGAAACAAGAGCGAACTGCCTAGGCGAGGAGGAAGCAGAGATGGACAAGCTGTGCATACACACACACACACACACACACACACACACACACACACACACATGATTAGTTCAGAGAATAAGATTCATTGTTCCCCCTTATCTCTGCCGCACATTGAAGCAAAACAGAGTCCAGTGAGACTGGGGGAGTTACCCTCTCACCCTTGGGATGCCGGCTCTCGGATACTGATGTTTGTCTGGGGTCCTGGAGGTCGGGGCTGGGCTTTCTCTCCCTGAATGCCTTGTGACTGGATACTTTGCAGGCCTGCAGCCCTCTCTGGTCGCACGAGTGCGGGAGCTCCTACTACACGACCGGCATGTGCTCGAGAGTCAACTCCAACTTCAGGTTCTCCAAGACGGTGGCCCCCGCGCTGCAAAGTAAGTGGCTTCAGATCTACAGGCCGGGGCTGCACGGGGACTGTTCAAAGGAGCTCGCTCCCGGCTCTGAGCAGCGCCATCTTGCTGCTGCAGCCCTCTGGGTGACCTGGGAGGAGTCGCTTCTCCTGCTTGGGTCTCTGTGGGGTCCTAACTCCAGTCTGCCTCCCCCGCGGCGTGACAGTGGGAAATCACTGAGCTAAGCTTCTAAAGACCATCCTGGCATCCAGGTAGGCCCCTCTGCAGAATCCCAAGTGTGGAGGTGGTTGCTAGGCTACCGTGCACAGGAGGCAGTGTGGGTACCACTCACTTAGACTGTAATATGTAGAACCCTCTGCATCTGCAGCACTGTGGACAGAGGGCCAGAGGAGAGCAGAACCGGCCCTGCTGTTGGTTCCACCGAGTCACGGCTCCCAGGCAGCTTGCCCGGAGTCTCCCAGACACAAAACGTCCCCCTCCTTTCCCCAGCTGCTAAGCAAACCTGAGGAGCTAGAAGCCCAGACTTCTTGGCTCTGAGCCCCACCATTTCCTCTGGGCAGGACACCCTCAGCAAGCAGCTGCTGCCTGTTTATGGAGGGTGCTGGATTAGCACCTGGGGCAGCAGCAGCCGGGCTCAGAACGGCTCAGGCAGAGGCAGAACAAGGTTGCTGGGGGGGGGACGACTGGAGAGTTGCTTTCCATTTCTTTACACAAGACTCAAACCAACTAAAAAGAAAACAGAGCACAAGAGGGGTCAGGCCTGCGGGGTTCCCCTTGCGGGGGGTCGCCATTCTGGAGCTGCTGCCCTCTGGGCTGAGATGCAGCCAGTCAGCCTCTCCTGCACCGCAGGCTTCGCAAAGCAGGTGCCTGGACACCTTCTGTCTCACTCTGGAGGGTTTGGAAGAGGCCGGGTGGGGTTCTTCCCAAGGGGGCTGTTCCTCCATGTTTAAGAATCACAGACCCAAGGCTGGAGAGGCGGCTCAGTCAGCAAAGCGTTTGCCGTGCAAGTGTGAGGACCTGAGTTCAGATCCTCGGCACCCATGCCGTAGCTGTGTGGCAGGGCCGGGGAATGTTCAGGGCTTAAAGTCTTTGTCTCACAAGCAACAGGGCCTGAGTTCGGATCCCCCAGATCCCACGTAAAAATGCCAGGCAAAAATGGTGGGGGCCTGTAATGCTGGTCCTGGAAGGCAGAGCCTGGGAAACCCCAAAGCAAAGCAATAAGGAGGTGGAAGCAATTAAGGATGATTCCCAAATGTCATCCTTGGACCTCCACAGGCACACACACTCAAGTGCACTCTTACACACACACACACACACACACACACACACACACACACACACAGAGCTTTGTGGAAGTGTGTACCTGTAACCCCAGCATTACAGAGGTGGAGACAGGAGGGTAGATCCCAGCACTTGCTGGCCAGTCCAGTCAACTCAGTGAGCTACAGATTCAGTGAGAGACCCTGTGTGAAAAATAAGATAGACAGTGACCGACAGTCACCCAGCACCGACCTCTGACCTCCACACACAAGCATCTGAACACATATGTGCACGTACACGTGCACACACATGCACACACACACACGCACACACATCACAGATTCAAAGATAGGTTTTTCCTTCGGTGTTTATTAAAAAAACATGGAAGTTATAAGAAATAATAACAATAAATAAATGCATTCAAATAATAAAAGTGGTTTCAAAATAAAAGACTCCTGATCTCTACCCATAGACGGTTAACTTTTCCGAATGGAGGTGCTGGTTCAGTTTCTCCACAGCCCCCCACCCCACAGCCTTCCTGCACACAGCAGGTGCTCCGTCTAAATGGGTTGAGCTAAAGCTGCGGGGAAAAGGTCAAACCTTTCTACTCCATCAGGCTGCAAGCATCAGGGCACCGTATGCCGTGCATGGTCCACAGGGGGTGCAGAGCTACTGAGCATCCAAGTCACCCCCAGGCCTTCCGACTCGCCATCAAACACGCAGTCCCCGCGAGTGGCAGGACTCAAGCCATCCTTTGCCTTCCTCTGTCTGGGGAGCCGTGAGCCCAACACAGCGCACCTCACAGTGCAAAGGTGACGGGAATGCCAGGCTCCTGAGTGGCTGGCGACACGACAGATTCTAGGATGACAAGAAAATGTCTCCAGTAAAATAAGCAGATGTCCGGGTTCCACGTGCGTCTCCCCAGCCGTTGGCTGATATCACTTGGTTTTAAAAGAGACTTCTTTTTAACATGTGCTGTGCAACCCAGGATTCATTCCTTTTCTGTACTGATTTTTATCATTCATTTTAAGTCTTTGTTCATATTGCAAGAGTAAAGAAAGCTTTATGTTCAGAGGCGGAGATAAAGACCACGCATGGGACCAGGTGAGATTGCTGCCACATCAGCACAGTTGTGTCCCAGAAGAGCAAAAATAGGCCAGGCGTGGTGGCCCAAGCCCAAAACCCCCACACTTAGAGGTTTGAATCAGGAAGACAGGAGTCCAGGATGATCCTTGGTTAGACAGTCAATTCCAGAATTCCAGGCTAGCCTGGGCTACATGGGACCCTGTCTTTAAAAAAAAAAAAAAAAAAAGGAAAGGAAGAAAAGGAAGAAGGAAGGAAGGAAGGAAGGAAGGAAGGAAGGAAGGAAGGAAGGAAGGAAGGAAGGAAGGAAGGAAAAAAGGGAGGGAGGAAGCCTGGAGAGATGGTTCAGGGGTTAAGATTCTGCCTCGAAAGCAAAAGGACCTGAGTTCCGATCCCAGGTCCCAGTCAAAAAAATGCCAGACGTAAATGGCAGCAGCCTACACTTCGGGCAGAGCCTGGGAAATCCCCAGAGCAAAGCAAAAAGGAAGCAATCTAGGATGATTCCTGAAGTCACCCTTGGTTTTTCACAGGGACACCCACACACACACACACACACACACATTGTATGCAAAAATAAAAAAATAAGGAAGGAAGGAAGGAAGGAGAAAGAAAGAAAGGAAGAAGAAAGAAAGGAAGAAAGAGAGAGAGGGAGGGAGGGGGGAGGAGAAAGAAAGAAAGAAAGAAAGAAAGAAAGAAAGAAAGAAAGAAAGAAAGAAAGAAAGAAAGAAAGAAAGAAAGAAAGAAAGAAAGAAAAAGAACAGGTAGGACTGGCAGACTCACTGAATAAACACTTGCTCTATCAGGCACAAGGATTGAGTTCAAGTCTGAACCCACTTAAAAGTTGGACAGGCAGCTGTCTATAAACCCAGAATGCAAGACACAAAGCTAGGGGATCCCCGGAGCAAGCTGGCTAGCTAGCCTAACGGATTAGCAAGTTCTGGGTTCAGCTGAAAGACTCTGTGTTAATAAAAGTGGGGAGGAATAGAAAACACCTGACATTAGCTTTAGGCTTTCACTTGCACGTGCAGACACTCATGTGCACATGCACACCACACATGCACATGCATACCTGACGTTAGTTGCAGGTTTTCACATGAAAGTGCCTATATTCATGTGCACATGCACATAAATGCACATGCACACACACACTCTTACATAGGTGCATAGGTATATATATGCACTCATATATGTGCACCTGCGTATATATGTGCATAGAAATGTGAGCATGCACACGCACACACACACACACACACACACACACACACACACACACATGTACGGGAAAAGGAATTTGAAAAAACAATTAAAGGATTGGAGAGATGACTCAGGGGTTAAGCCTCTGCCTTGCAAGCAGAAGGTCCCGAGTTCAGACCCCGGATCCCACGGTAAAAAATATTTAGAGGAAATGGCAGTGGCCTGTACTTCTGATCCTGGAAGGCAGAGCCTGGGAAACTCCAGAGCAAAGCAAAGAGGAAGTAGAGCAATCCAGTATGATT
Organism: Typhlomys cinereus; assembly: GCA_023101885.1. Taxonomy (NCBI): domain Eukaryota; kingdom Metazoa; phylum Chordata; class Mammalia; order Rodentia; family Platacanthomyidae; genus Typhlomys; species Typhlomys cinereus. Next base: position 1,057,434 of record JALPQD010000042.1, on the reverse strand, counting down.
CCCGACGTCACCCCTAGGCCTCCACAGGCACACATAGTGCCCTCTGACACACAGACACTTATACCAGATACACATGCCATGTAGAAGTTAATTTCAACTATTTCTGTGAGAGTGAGCATTCAAAGTCAAATAACGTAAGGGAAAAAAGGAAATTTATTCAGTTTATGGTTCCAGAGGGCACCAGTCTTTCATGGTGGAGGTGACGTGGCTGGTGTCTGAAGCTGGAGGCAGGAGAAGTCACTGCAGCATCCAGTGGGTGGCAACTGAAGGCTGGCGGATTCCTGGAGAGTTGTCTTCTTCGCCTCCTGTTCTCTGATTCCTTTTATCTGGTCCACTACCAGGAGGTTCCGATCAGATCTAGGGCTGGTCTTTGTATTATAAATATATTGATCCAGATAATCTCTTCAGGTGGTCTCAGCTGATCTTCATTAATGTCAGGTGTGGTCAAGTTGGCATCCAAAATTAACTATCACGTGCAATCAATCAATCAATCAATCAATAAACAAAGACGCTAGCACAGGTTCCTTGGACGGCCCTGACCTTCTCCCTGCTTCCCAGGGTGTCAGACCTACATGGACATCGTCATCGTCCTGGATGGTTCCAACAGCATCTATCCCTGGGTAGAGGTTCAGCACTTCCTCATCAACATCCTCAAGAAGTTTTACATCGGCCCGGGGCAGATCCAGGTGGGTAGTTCTGGGATGCTTTCCTCTGCATCAGCACCTCTGAACGCATGACCCTCCCCCCATTCCTAGAGTGTCCAGAATCATCTTCAAATGAAAAGGTAGGGATGGATAAGGCCAGCCAGCACCAGGACCCTGGACAACTATCTCTAGTGGGCACACAGAGGGGGCTCAGTTCACCAGTGAAACAGCCACGTGTTCCCATGTGTTACGGGGCTTCAGGGACCTCTAGGGACATTTAGAACTTAGTGAGCAAGATCGCATCCTAAGGAAGACACGTAATCTGGCGCGCCTCACTCCAATCACCAAGCCCCTTCCTCTGCATGTGTCTCCCACATGTGTCCTATTGCTCATCCCTAAGCTTGGCAGAACCCACTTTCCTCGGGCAGTGGTGGTTTCTAGGAAGGTTAACCCTTCCTTTCTGACCCACCACAGGGGGGAGGGGGGCCTGCTCTGGGGACCCTCACAGGCAGAGGTTTAAACTTCAGGGGGCGTTGCTGTGGCCCCCTCTGCTCTGTCTTGCAGGTCGGAGTGGTTCAGTATGGAGAAGACGCCGTCCACGAGTTCCATCTCAATGACTACAGGTCTGTCAAAGACGTGGTGGAAGCCGCCAGTCACATCGAGCAGAGGGGAGGCACAGAGACGCGCACGGCATTCGGCATTGAATTCGCCCGGTAAAAAAAAAAAATCATATCTCAGAGACAGTTACAGTTTTTTATTGCCGTGCAAAAATTTAGTTGCTTTGAACAATGACTTCAAAATTGGAAAGACAGGCCGGCTCAGCCTCTTGTTTTCTCTTAGATTCTCATTCAGTTACAATCTGATGTCAGCTAGAACCATTGTCAACTAGGCTAGACATTCAAGACAACATGCCCATGTGATTGACAGCTGCTGGCCGGTGACGTAAGCACCCCCGCCGTGGGCATGTGGCTTGGTTTTCTCACATCTTGGCATCTGGGATTTCCTGGGAAGGGAATGTGCCAGGATCAGCTCCCAAGAGAATCAGCAAGAACTGAGAGACTACCTATGATGCAGACACCACATGTCCTAGAATGTCACTTCTGGAACATTCTACTTAGCCGAACAAGTCAGCAAGGCCAGGGTGGAAGCAAAGATGAGAGAATGGACTCTGTCTCTTGATGGAGGAACAGCAAATTTCTGAGGCAGAAAGGGGACAGAGTGACCTGCCTCAAAAAAAAAAAAAAAAAAAAGAGAGAGAGAGAGAGAGAAGAGATGTAGAAGAAAACATCCATTGTCAACTTCTGGCTTACATACACCACACACACACTCACATACATGCACATACACTCGCACACAAATACATGCATACACAATCGCACACATACGATGCACACAGCAAAACACACCAGCACCCATTCATCCAAATGATACACTATTACCTCAAACACTGCCCACACGGAAGCTAATGGGCTTATTCCAAAACATCGTCATTGCTGACAACCTCCTGTGCACCCCAATACGATTAGTTCATTTTAAAGGCAGTACCCCAAGATCTTAAAAGCCAAGGCCTCAACTTCTATGCTGACCATGTCAAAGGCATGTAGATTTTTAAATGTCTGAGCTTGATGCCTATGAACATGTCTTCTGCTACAGTCACTGAGACCACAACCCCACGACCTTACGGCTCTGCCTTGTTAGGGTTAGTGTGTGCCACGAATTCTAACGCGTTGGGGATATTGATTTCATATGATTAGAAGTTTAAAACTTGAACTGAAGAGATGGCGCAGGGGTTAAAGTCGTTGCCTTGCAAGCAAAAGGACCTGAGTTTGGATCCCCAAGTCACACAAAAATGGCAGGGCAGATATGATGGTGGACTGTAATTCCAGCCCTGGAGGCCTGGGAAACCCCAGAGCAAAGTAATAAGGAGGTAGAGCAATCCAGGATGGTTCCCAAAGTCACCCTTGGGCCTCCATAGGCACATGTGCTCAAATGCCCTATTATACACACACAGACATACACACACACACACACACACACACACACACACACTCACACACACACGTACACATTCCAATAATAATAATAATAATTAAGACTTTTCCAACCTCATGGCTCTTTTGGACGAAGTCACTGCTCCCTTCCTGATCTGTTTGCTTGCGGATGAAGCTCACCGAGCTCTTCCTAAGTGGCCCCCTCCACTCACCCTAACGGCCGTCTCTGGAGTGCCAGCTGGGACAGTCACGGGCCCTCTGGATGGCTGGACAATGACGGAAGCTGGTGACCAGGGGCCACCGCTGTCCACTGAGAAGCTCAGTGACTCGCGTAAGGACCAAGCCCACTGGGCTCGTTCTGCAGCCCACCAACCCCAAGGCCCCTCTCACTCTGTGAACTCAACAGGTGGCTTGAGGTGTACCTGATTCACCCCACTTCTGTGGCTAGAATTTCTGCCTCAAGTTTAGAATTCTAACCTCCAGGCAGGTTCCAGATTATAGCCAGTATCTTCATCTGTCTGTCTGTCTGTCCGTCTGTTTATCCATCTTCAATCTGTCTGTTTATACATCTTCTATCAATTATCTATCAATCTATCATCAAGTGATCTATCATCTGTCTATCATCTATCAATCATCTATTTTTCTATCATCTATCAATCATCTACCTATTTTTCTATCATCATCTATCAATCATCTACCTATTTTTCTATCATCATCTATCAATCATCTACCTATTTTTCTATCTATCATCATCTATCAATTTATCTATCTATCTATCTGTCTATCTGTCTATCTATCTATCTATCTATCTATCTATCTATCTATCTATCTATCTGTGGTACTTGGGTAGAACCCAGGCTCCTCATTCGAAGCAAACACTCTATCACTGAGCTATCTCCAACCATTTTAAAACATTTTTTCAGGTTGGTGAGGTGGCTCACAAACCTAGTCACCTGAGTTCAACCCCCAGATGCCCGCATAGTAGAAGGAGAGAACTGATTTCCGCAGGTTGTCCTCTGATTGCCACCAGCGAGCCATGGCATACACACATATCTTTATCTAGGTAACTGTCTACCTACCCAGCAATCTAGCTATCTAGCCACATAGCTATCTAGCTATCTAGCTTGCTATAATAAAATAGTTTGAAAAATAAATAAATAAATAAATAAATATAAATAAAGCACTTTTTTTCTGGAGCTGTCTTGCTCCATAGCCTAGGCTACCCTCATACTTTCCATGCAGCTGGAAGACATATCTGTGCTACTAGGCCCTGATCAGTCGATGCCTTTTAAGGTGAAAGCATTTTGCTTCTTTCTTTGATTGATCAATTGATTGACTGAGGTTGACTGTTGTTTGTTTCTTCGTTTTTTTCTGTGAAGCTAATAAAGAGTCAGGAACTTTAAGGTTGAAAGGATGCTAGCCTGTGGACCCTGGCTTTGGTGGGTTCTGACTGCCAGAGGCTCTCTAATGAGTGTTAACCCTAATCTCAACTCAATGCCAGAAAGAGCCCCCCACCCCAGGAAGTCCTGTCAATTCGGGGGTTGGGCAAAGAAACTCTTGTGAAAGCTGAGGTTGTTTGAAGGAACCAAAGGCTCGGCGGAACAGAAAGCTGGGAGGAGGCATGCAGAGCAAAGTGAGAATCTTCTAGAATCTGCAAAAGGACCTGTGGGGGGGAGGGGAGTGAGTGGCTCATTGAGGTAATGGGGCAACCGCAGAAGGCCTGGTGTTACCTTCCTTAGGACCCTGGCCTCCCCCTGGGAGAAGAGGAAGGGTTTGGGATGGAGATAAGCTTCTGTGGGTCATTTAGCTTGGTGGCACCTGTCGTGGGTATAAACTTCTCACTGCGTCCAAGGAATTTATAACCTAATTTACAAAGGCACAAATCCAAATCCCTTTCCCCAACACACACAAAAAATCGCAATTTGGAATCTGATGACTCTTGCATGTATTGAGGACTATTACGGATTCACAGAGGTAGGCCCAGCAGTCTGCCATATGGAAACGCGATCCCCCAATTTTCCTTGGCTCCTTACATAAGCTCTGCTTTCCTCATACCACTTTGTCATAGAGTTTTATTTGTAGACCTGGACCTTCGATGAGGTCATGGAAGTAGTCTAGAATCTCCTCTGAGAGAAGAGCGTACTTTTGCTTCCACTGGGTAGGCCATGCCTTATACTATCCCCCACCCTCTGTCCACAGCCCTTACTAAAATACGAGGATTTTTTTTAATCACTCATGTCCAGATAATATATATCTGATCATCATCAACTGCACAACAACTTTGAGGCTCGCCTGAGATCCATAACACCCATCTCAAAAAGCTAAGTAAGGAAAATATTTCCCGTGAATTTGAGATTTAACATTTCCCGGAACAGAGTGGCAGCCACGTTGTCAGGAGAAGTCAGAAGTTTGCCAGCTTTCGCTCCTCATGTGGAGGTTGGGATGTCGCCCTGAGGAAGTGGCATGTGACTCTAGAAACTCAGAATATACATGTCTAGGTCAGAGCCCTGGCGTGTCTAATCTCGAGGGTTTGGGAAGGGCCCAGAAAGAAAACTTTAACCTCCAAGAAATTTTAATGTGCAGCTAGATTTCTGAGTCATTAGCTTAGCTCTCCTCTACAGCTGCCCGTCTCCGGTCTTCTTCCTCCTCATCCTCTCTGTCTATCCAAAGCACAGAGTCAGGACTCCAAAGAGGTGTTTTTTTTTTTTTTTAAACACACTTTTTGAAAACATGAAAAGCTTGAAAGATGGTTCAATCAGTAAAGTGCTTACTACATAAGCTGAAGACTTGAATTTAGATCCGCAGTACCCACATTAAAAAAAAAAAAAACCTGGGCATTGGTGGCATATCTGTAACCCCAGTACTGAGGAGCCAGAGACAGGAGGATTGGGGGGGGGAGGGCGGTGCGTGTTGCTGACCAGCTAGTCTTAGACGATCTGTAAGCTCCAAATTCAGTGTGAGACTCTGTCTTAAAGCTAAGATGGAGAGAGCATGAGAGATGGCTCAGGGGTTAAGACTCTACCTCACAAGCAGAAGGTCCTGAGTTCAGATCCCAGGTCCCACATTAAAAATGCCAGGTGGAAACTACTTTGGCCTTCAATTCCAGCCCTCATGGGCGGAAGCCAGGAAATCCCAGAGCAAAGCAAGGAAGTAGAAGCAATCCAGGATGATTCCATAGTCACCCTTGGTCCTCCACAGGGACACACAGTGCTCTCTGGAATACACAGACAGACAGACAGACAGACAGACAGACAGACACATACACACACACACACACACACACACACACACACACACACACACACACACACCAGAAAGATCTAAGATCCACAGAGCAACTGGTGAAAAGCTTTGGTTTGTTGGGGTCCTGGAGAGCACTCAGTTTCAACCTCTGTGCCCCCCCCGGTGGACACCCGGGTTACTGCATCCTCCCAGCTCCCTTCTGACCAGCCTGTGTCCGACTTGCAGCTCCGAAGCTTTCCAGAAGGGAGGAAGGAAAGGGGCCAAGAAGGTGATGATCGTCATCACGGACGGCGAGTCCCACGACAGCCCGGACCTGGAGAAGGTGATCCAGCAGAGCGAGAAGGACAACGTGACCAGATACGCGGTGGCCGTAAGTCCCGCTTCTGCCCCGGCTCCTCCCACAAACGCTATCCTCAAATCCAAGGACTCTGGGAGGCTGTCTTCTGAGCCCCCACCGTACCACAAGCCTCCTCCTCCTCTTCTAGGGCCAAGCTGAGCATGCAAGAAGCCTGGGTTCATCCCCAGTACTATGTAGACCCTGACGCGCTTATTATAGTCCCAGCATTCAGAAAGTGGAGGCTGGAAGACCGGAATTCTATTCAAGGCCATCCTTGAATTTGTGGGATTACATTTCCTGCCTTTTTTTCCCCAGAGGGTCTTAGAAACTGCAAAGTCTCCCCCAGCATCTTGGATCCCAGAGCCTTCACTTAGCCCAGTGGTCTTGTCTTGCCCCCTTCCTAAGAGACTCTATTTCAAGATGCAAGTGTCACTTTTAAACAATGTGCATGCCTCCAACCCACCCAGGGTCCATGAGGATCAGGGCCTGCGGGGCGTGTGCAGAAAAGTCTGTGCTATGCCCTGGTTTGTTGTCCCTGTCCCTGTTCCTTGGCAGGTCCTGGGCTACTACAACCGCAGGGGCATCAACCCGGAAACCTTCCTAAACGAAATCAAATACATCGCCAGTGACCCCGACGACAAGCACTTCTTCAATGTCACGGACGAGGCGGCCCTGAAGGACATCGTGGACGCCCTTGGTGACAGGATCTTCAGCCTGGAAGGTGACTGATTCCGCTGCATAGAGGCAGTGCCCCCCAGAATACAGTGGTTTAGCAGAAATCCCTGCTTCTCCCCGGCTGCCCGCAACCCGGTGAGGCTGAGCATTCTGTGAACAACCCAAAAGTGGTTTTGCTAATTCTCTGCTGGCTTGACCGCAGAGGACATTTGGGAGGAGTGGAGATTTCATTTGCGTGCTTATGATGGGTTTAGATGAAAAATAGGCACTGCGTCTCTGAAATGCAGTTCTCACTGGGCACCGTATTTTTATGTGATGACTCTGTTCTGAAACCAGCGGATCTGGATCCAGATCCTGACACGCTCTGTCCCTGCATGTCTCGGCCTCTCACTCTGCCACATTCGAACGAATAAAAGATACCATTTATGGCTGCTGAGTATGTGGCCCAGTTGGTACAGCGCTTACCCAGCATGCGTGAGACCCTGGGCTTGATCCCCAACACCATATAAACTGGGCATAGTGGTGCAGGTCTACCATCCCAGGACTCTGGGCGGAGGAAGATGGTCTTCCTTAGCTACATAGTGAGTTTGAGAGCTAAATGAGACCTTGTCTCAAAAAAAAAAAAAAAAAAAGGCAAAGAAGTGTGGTTGAATATATCAATAGAGAGGCATCTGCAGGGAGTGGGGAAGAGGGGAGGGGCCTGGGAAGATGGCTCAGGGGTTAAGACTCTGCCTTGCAAGCAGAAGGACCTGAGTTCAAATCCCAGGTCCCACATAACACCACCAGGCAGAAATGGTGGCAAACTGCACTTTTGGCTCCCCTGCCTGGGAAATCCCAGAGCAAAGAAAAATGGAGGTAGAAGCTGTCGGGGTTCCTTCCCTGTGGGGTCCTGGGCAGCTCCCAGAGCTTGAGAAGCCTGTGGAGCATCGAAACACCAAACTTCAGACAGATCCATGAACAGGTCAAAGTGTCCCCAGCCCCCAGGCCAAGGCAGATGGAGGCAAGATTGAGCATGGGCTTACCCCTGCTGAGAGCCCCTCAGTCTGGTCACTTTGGAGTGAAGGGAACATGGTCCCAGGGAATGCTCAGTCTCCTCTGTGGAGAGGCCTCTCCGTGCAGTGGCCTTTCTCACCTGAATCTGCAGCAGGTGCAGTTTGACCTGGGAACCAGCCAAGCACACACATAGTTTCTTCTCCCCAAATATACTTGATTTCCTACACACACACACACACACACACACACACACACACACACACACACACGGCGTGTCCTTCACAGAAGCTGGTGGCCACTCGGGCCGCACCTCAGGGAGCTTCTCAGAACAGACCCTCCCCCCCGGTCCTCAAGCTGCCCCTGGAAGCAGGAGCTGTGGCCACGAGAAGAGGCCTGTAGCCCACATGTCTCTGCCCATTTCAGGCACCAACAAGAACGAAACATCCTTCGGGCTGGAAATGTCGCAGACGGGCTTTTCCTCGCACGTGGTAGAGGTAGGAGGCGGAGCCGCCCTGGCTCTGGGTTCTCGGGCATGCTCTTGCCCACCTGTCACCCCACCTTCCAGCGTGGTCTTGTGCATTCTTCCCTGGGGGCTGTTAACTGAGACGCTGAAGTCTTCCACCTAACGTCTGTGGTCTCCAGCCTTCTGCAGAAGTCAGCTCGCTGTATCCATGATAAACCCACGTTACCCACCTGCAAGGAGCAGGGGGCTGGGAATCCATTTCCTTCCCAGGGCCAAAGGTCCCTTTCGGTCCATAGAAGCTTGTGCAGCAACCGGGTCAGGTGACAGAACTGGTTGCACATGACTCTGATAGCGTGGGTGCATGCCGGGGCGGACCCTGTGTTAAGAAGGTGCCGAGTCCAGCAGGCTGTCTGTAGAGCATCCGGCTCTTACAGCAGTCTGTGCTCTATTGCATAGGCCCCAAGTATGCCTTGCACCAGGAGGGAGGCCACAAGGTGTCACAAGCAGGATGTCACTGGCTCAGAAGGGAGCCTGACGTCTCACAGAAAGACACCTCATATATCATTAAGTCCTGAGGATCCCACATGGAAAGACACACCAGCATCAGTTCATGCACTCCTGGGCGTGCTTCAGACAGGAAGACGCCCTGGAAGCATATGTGCGTGCGTGCATTTATCACAGTTTGGATATTTGCATATTTGAATATTTACTTTTTCATTTGAATATTTACTAATGTCTTTGAGCTCTGAGAAAGCAGGCACAGGCGCCCAGTACCAGGCAGTGCCTGAGATAAAGTAAATGTTCCGTGGAGAGAAGGGAAACTTTTTTCTTAATTTACTTCAATCATTTTTTATTTTCATTTATTTATTTGTGAGGGAGAAAGGGAGAACAAGAACGCGCATGAGCCACAGCCTATGTGGAGGTCAGAAGACAACTTTCAGAAATCAATTCTCTCCTTCCATGCAGGTGCCAAGGATTGAACTCAGGGCCCCAATTTTGAATGCAGGCGCTTTTATCTGTGAAACCATCTTGTTTTCCTTTATTTTTTTTATCCTTACTGACCCCCACTAACTACATATTGTGAGGTGCTGTGGAACCTGCAAGGCAGGAATACAATGCATGGTGATGAGGACTAAACACACGTAGGCATGCACCCCAACATTGCAATACTGGAATGGGGGGGGGCTCCTGAATAAGGCACTCACGCAGCAAAGAGTGTTAACAAGATATTTGAGAGGTTTTGAAGATCAAGGAGAAGTGGAGGTTTGGTTCTGGGTTTATAGCTTATTTCTAGAATGTTCCTTTGACTGATTTTTGCTGTTGTTGTTTATTGTTGGGTTTTTTTCCTCCTAAAAACACCAGTCTTTGTGCTAAGGGTGAGACAGGCAGGACTGTCTCGTGGCTCGCGCGCAAGTGCAGAGTCCCACCCGCTGGTCCAGTTGCTACGTCCTCACCCCTGGGGGAGGTAACCTGGACGGCTGAGGGGAGCCTCCCTCGTCTCCAGACCTGGGGTGGCTTTGGCGGTGGGTCCCCAGGCATAGGGTCTGATGGTGTACCCTCCGGGTGCCAGGATGGGATTCTGCTGGGAGCCGTCGGGGCCTACGATTGGAACGGGGCAGTGCTGAAGGAGACGAGCCTTGGCAAGGTGATCCCTCTCCGAGAATCCTACCTGAAGGAGTTCCCCGAGGAGCTCAAGAACCACGGCGCGTACCTCGGTGAGACCCGTGCGAGGGCCCCAGGGCTGCAGAGCCTCCTGCCCAGCATAGAGCAAGAGGCTGGCCGTGCCCATCCCGGGCAGCAGGAGTTACAGACCTGGGTTCCTCTATAGATGCACCCCCACACCGAGTACCACCCAGGCTTCTGAACAGATAGAAGAAATGCCGAGTAGTGTCCCACACCCCCCAGCGAGCTGCAGCTGAAGCTTCTAGACTCCCGGGCAGTTGTTGTCAGTGTTCTGACTAGCTCTGGGTGCACAAGTATGTGTCCACATGCATGCACACACATGCACATGCGTGTGGGACCCAAAGGACAGCCTCTGGTGTCTTCCCACAAGTGCCAACCACTTTGTTTTGTTTACCTATTTGAGAGAGACAGAGAGAGAGAGAGAAAGTGCATGAGTATGAACTATGCATATGGAGATCAAAGGACTGACGCTCAGAGGTCAGATCTCTCTACCATGTGAACTCCAGAGATTAAATTAGATTGTCGAATCTGCACACAGGAGCCTTATATCCCCTGAACCATCGCACCAATACCAAATACTATTTTTTTATGTTTGTTTGTTTGTTTATCTATTTATTTATTGGGGTTAGTATGTGCACACACGCCATGGTGCATGTATGCAGGTCCGAGGATAACTTTTGGAAGTTTGTTTTCTCTTTCCCCCCTGCGGGCTCTAGGCATTGAACCAGGTCTTCATGCAGACGCCTTTACTATCTCAAAGTCCCTCCCCCCGACACTGTTTTTCTTATTGAGACAGATGTCTCCCAGGCCTGGAACTTGCCTAGGATAGGTTAGTCTGGCTGCCCATCTAGCCCCAGGCATCCACCTGTCTGACTCCCCAGGCTGACAAGCATTCACTACCACGCCATTTTTTTACATATAGCTTCTGGGGATCAGACTCAGGTTCCACAGCAAGCTCCTCCTCAGCGAGCCACGTCCCCATCCTTATCCAATAGTTTCATTTTATGGTGCCAGAGGTCTTCCCAGGACCTTGAACATGCCAGCCACGTGCTCTCCCATATCTCTAGCTCCTTTTTAATTAATCGACATTCGCAAGGGAAGCCGAAGTCACTGCGGCTCTTTGGGCCTGGCTGAGCCCATGCCACGCCTTGGCAAGACCTGCTCAGGACCAGAGACCAGTCTGTTTCCTCCTGCGCCAGGGTACACGGTGACGTCGGTGGTGTCCTCCAGGCAGGGGCGGGTGTACGTGGCCGGAGCCCCCCGGTTCAACCACACGGGCAAAGTCATCCTGTTTACCATGCACAACAACCGAAGTCTCGCCATCCATCAAGCTTTGCGGGGCGAGCAGGTAACGGAGGGCAGGCCGCGGTGGGTGGGGTCTCGGGTGAGGGTTTGGATGGACCACAGTTGGAAGTCTGGGTGGGCCAGAGGTGAGGGTTCAGGCGGGGCAGAGGCCGACAGGGAGGAAAATCCCCTAGGGAACACCTCTCCCTCCTGACAGGAAGGTTCCCCCACCCATAAGTGTCCTCCTTGTGTGAGGGACACACACCCCATTCTCTGTCCCAAAATGGATATGAAGCCTGCTCTGTTCCACAAAGCCAGACCTGTCTCTACTGGTGGGGGAAGGGAGATTTCTTGTCTGAGCCTTATAGATGCTAGAATAGTCTAAGTTGCCCCCCACCAGTCCCTCCCTGCTATGTGCTGGAATGCAGACCACAGAGAGCTTCTAGGTATGGCGGGGCTTCACCGAGGCCGAGGTGATCTGAAGAGGCCGTCCGCTCCTCCAGCTGTCTTCACACACGACCACAGGGGCTGTGTGCCCTGCCCTCCTCCCCAGTAAGGCCCACGAGGCCACCAGCTTCTTCCCCTTCTCTAGAAGTGGGCACACTTCCAATGCCCAGCCTGGGGCGTGGTTAGCGAGCAGACTGTGTGTGGCAGACCATGCGCTCGGGACCCTCACGATGCCCAGTGGCAGTACCAATATCGAGAGACATGGCGGCCGGCAAGAAAGCCCGTGGTCCTGGCTCACTGAGACCCTGTGGGGGGCTCTTTGACATTGTGTCACTTCTTGAACACTCCAGCAGCTGCCCAAGCCAGGGCTGGGTGTCTCTTGACTGATGTCCTTCCATGGCGGAGTTGAGCCTGGCCAGGGCCCTGACCCCTGTTCCCGGCTTCCCCTCACTGGGAATCCAAGAACAGCGTGTGCTGTTCACCAGGGAGACACGGCCTCCTACACCACCTAAGTCTTAACCGCATGGTGCCACCATGGTGCCCTTCTTCATCGAGCCCCAGGAACACGGGCACGTCCCTTGTATTCAGTCTGGCAATCTCTACCCAGCCGGCCCCATTCCACGCAGGGCCAGCCAGCTCCTCTGGAAAGGAAGGCTTAGGCCTGGAGAGCTGGAGGGAATTTGCTGGTGGATGTAGGACATCTTGCCTGCCCGGTTCCGTCTCCAACATCCGAAGGACAAACCACAACGCCAGAGACAGTTAAATTCAGTGGATTCCAAATCTCTGTGACCCACATAGCCAAGGCCGCAGATGTGGATGAATTTCCCTTCTGTCTGCCTCGTCATTGCTTTATACAGCTGCTTCTCTCCGCCTCACCCCATGACTTTCTTCTGCTCTCATCTGCATTTTCAGTCTTTTCCCTTGAAGCTTTTAAGGCTTGAGAGCAGACTTCTGAAAACACCCTCTGCCTAGAGAGAACATGGGGGCTTCCAGGGTCAGGCAGGCCTGGCTCAGCGAGTGGCCATGCAACCGGAAACTTTGGGGTTTGGGTTTCTTCCCTCCATAAAATGAGATAGACAGCCTGGAGGTGTTGCTCAATGGTAGAGGACTTGCCTAGCATATCCCAAGCCTCTGTCTTCTAACAGCAGAGGGCTTCTATCAGTCTTCTTTCTGTGGTTCTGATGAACCAACAAAAGCAGCTTAAGGGGGCTGGAGACATGGCTCAGGAGTTAAGACTCTGCCTTGTAAGCAGAAGGTCCTGAGGTCGGTTCCCAAGTCCCAGGTTAAAAACACCAAATGGAAATGGCCACAGCCTGCATTCCCAGCACTGGTGGGCGGAGCCTGGGAAATCCCAGAACAAAGCAAAAAGGAGATCGAAGCAATCCAGATGATTCCTGGTCACCCTTGGTCCTCCACAGGGGACACACAGTACACACAGTGCCTTCCGGCACGCGCACACACACACAATAAATAGTTGTTGTTTTTTAAAGCAACTTAAGGGAGAAAAGGGTTCGTTCCAGCTCACAGTTCCACAGGGATGAATCTGTCGTGGTAAGGATAGCATGGAGACCAGAACAGGAGACTGGCCCACGCTGCGTCCACAGAGAGAGACCAGGAAGTGAGGTCAGGCTATCAAACCCCAAGGCCCACCCTTGGGGTTTCCTCCAGGAAGACTCTGCCTTCTAAAGGTTCCACCACCTTCCAATCGGTCCCACCTGCAGAGGGCCAAGTGTTCAGACATATGAGCCCTTGGAAAACAATTTGCATTCAAATCCGTAAAGAGCTCCACACAGAGCATGTGCAGGGGTAAGATTATCTTTCCTGAGCATTCATTATGCTCCTCCTGTGGGCTAATCATGGTATCCAAGCCACACTACCTGCACCACTTCTGAGACACGTGGAGGGAATTGACCCTATTGGGAGGACTAAAGATCTGAGACATGGGGGGAGGGGAGACATACTTTACAGGCACCAGAAGGAAAGGTCAGACACAGGCCCACAGGAAGTGAAGCTCCCCCTAAGACTTGGGTCTGCAGGTGTTGGCCTGAGCAGGGAGAAGCCCAGGAAGGGATGCATGCAAGAGATCAGCCGCTCCAGAGGGAAGCTGGGAACCAACTAGTGCAGAAGAGAAATAACTGAGAGAAAGGTCAGAAAGGGACTTGGGGTGGGGTGGGGACTCTGCATTGGGAGCTAGGGCTGGTGGGGCAGGGGCCAGGGAGGGAAGCAGTTCCCATGGTGTCCTGCTAAAAAGATTAGATTTTATCCCAGACACAAGCGTGCAGACAGTCAGGGCTTAGAGGCCAGGCTGGTGCCATAGGAGCAGGTGGGAGGCCCGGCCTGGGGGCCAGAGACTCTCGGAAGGCTCTGCACCCAGGGAGCTGATGAGCTGTGGGCCAGGTGGGATTCCTGGCAGAGTTGCAGGTGGGAGGGATGAAGGTGGAGCCAGGGAGACCCTCGGGTGTCTGATCAATGGTGGGCCGTGCCCTCGCCCGTGTGGGAAGGACAGAGCAAACACTCAGTGGGGGGAACATCAATCTCCTCCCACATGGAGAATGCCAGAGCACTCTGGGACGCGACCTGAACCCGAGCTAACCACAGTGGCCTGTGCCAACACATGGGTGCACGTCATAACTCAGAGTCACCAGCCATCGTGCCATAGCAGCGGTATGCCCTGGGGAAAGGGCTCTCCATTGTGGAACCATTGCTGTTACATTTAAGTTCCAGACTGTGGTACATACTTGTGAAATTAGCAATGTATTCACACACACACACACACACACACACACACACACACACTGAACTGGTGTTGCAGTCAGCCTGCATGGTTGCTGATAAATGACCATCAAATGGCTTAAGGGAACAAGGGGTTTATTTTCTTACTGATAGTCCAGTTACAGTCTGTAGTCCAGCTTGATGGGAGAGCACGCACCAACACCAGGCCGAGGGAACTGGCCACACCATTGCCACATAACGGCTGAGAGAGGGACCATCTTTACTTGCCAGACCAGCATGTCTGGCCAAGTGTACACAAGGATGCCAACTTTCTCAATCAGCTCTCCATCTTTTATTCCAGGGCCTAATCCCACCCACCATGGGCTGGGCCTTCCCCATCAGCTAGACAATCTCTTGTAGGTTTGTTCTGGGCTTAACTCAACCATTATTCTCTGCAAATGTTCCCAGAGCTCTAACCTTCAACTGTTAAGTTGACACCTGTGCCTAACCATGATAACTGGCAATATAACTAGCAGAAAGGATAGAAAAAACACAGTAAAATTACATTCGTGGAGTTAGAGTTGAGTTGAACATTGAGACTTCGAGTAATTGGTTATATCATCTTTACACTTTTTGAGTACTTTCTTTTTTTGCTGCACTATATCACAGTCAGGAGAAGAAATAGAGCTAAATAGTAAGGGGGCACGGGTGGCACTTACTTTCTTTCAGCTTGGAGACAACACTTAGGCCTAGGCAAGAGAGAGAAAAGGAGATTTATCCAGCTGATGATTTTTTTTGGGGGGGGAGGAGTTTCCCAGGTTCATATGGTAGAAATCACACAGCGGAAGGCAATGGTAGAGACAGAAGCGGTAGGCCTGCTAAGGTGCCCACCTCAAGAAACAGAGAGAGCCCTGGACATGATTGAGACTCTGCCTCACGAGCAGAAGGTCCTGAGTTCAGATCCAGGTCCCATGTTAAAAACACCAGATGGAAACAGCAGCGGCCTGTACTTCCGGCCCTGGTGGGCGGAGCCTGGGAAATCCCAGAGTGAAGCAGAAAGAGGTAGAAGCCATTCAGGATGATTCCCGAAGTCACCCTTGGTCCTCCACAGAGACACAGAGAACCCTCTGATACACACACACACACACACACACACACACACACACACACACACACAGACTAAATGAATGAACATATGAATAAATAAATAAATAAATACATAAATAAATAAAGCTAAAAAAGAAAGAAAAGAAAGAGAGAGCAAGAGGAAGCAGAGACAGGCCACCAAATCTCAATTCCCACCTCCTGTGACACTTCTTCCTCCATCACGACTCTACTCTTAAAGATGCCACACCTTTCCTAAACATTAGCACCAGCTAAGGATGCAAGCACATGAGCTTGGGGGAGGAGGGGCCTTCAGGCAATGACCACGGTCAATGGAAAGAGAGAAAGGACAAGGACATCCAAAAGAAGGGCAAAACTGTCCAGAGGAGAGAGGAGGGGAAGGGAGGATCCGTGGACACCCCAAATGTTAGGATCAACAGAAGGCCCTGGTTTCCAGCCAAAGCAAAGCAAAGAGCCGTCAACTGGGAGGGTGAGAGTCCAGGCCGGGCCTCTCCCATCCATCCGTTTGCACCCAGATAGGCTCCTACTTCGGGAGTGAGATCACCTCGGTGGACATCGACGACGACGGAGTGACGGACGTGCTGCTCGTGGGCGCCCCCATGTACTTCAGCGAGGGCCGGGAGCGAGGCAAGGTGTACGTCTACAACCTCAGACAGGTACAAGACCCTGTACGCCAGCTTCGCGGGGCGTCGGGGTGGTGTTTGGACGACCTCGAGGGAGCCCAGGTTCCTAGAGGGGCTGATGTGGCCGGCAGTGGGGGGACGCCTGCAGAGGTGACCCTTCCTTTGTCACTGGGCCCCCCGGGGCTGGGTTTCTACGACCCAGGGGGGATTCTGGGGGACGACAGAAAGGGGTCTCGCAAAGAGCCCTGAGCCTCTCTCCCCGGCCTGGTGCTCACAGAACCGGTTCGTGTACAACGGCACGCTGAAGGATTCGCACAGCTACCAGAACGCCCGCTTTGGGTTGTGCATCGCCTCTGTTCGCGATCTCAACCAAGATGCCTACAATGACGTGGTGGTGGGGGCGCCCCTGGAGGACGGCCACGCGGGGGCCATCTACATCTTCCACGGCTTCCAGGGCACCATCCTGAAGAAGCCCAAGCAGGTGGGGCTCTGAGGGTGAGGGGATTGGATTGGCCAAGTGGCTGGGGGGAAGGTGGGGTCCGAGCAGTTTCCGGGGTTCAGTTTTCTTCTCTCTGCTCCTTCAGGAAGGGGCCTGTCCGCCCTAGCCATGCTTGCCTCCAGGCATGAGAACACTGTGTCTCCAGAACCTTCTGTCCCCCTTTCACATACACCTTTATCTCCCTGCAACGTCACCGCCCTGGCAAATCCCAGGCACTAGACATCATGTTGACAGGCATCCGTGGAGACCCCTGGCTAACTCTGTACCCAGCTTGGCTCGGCCTGACCCTCCTTGGTCTCTCCTTCTGCTGTTAATTTGCCCCCATATTTTAGTAGTAAATAATGCCAGAATTTGAGATGCTAATAACCTGGTGACTTGTTATGTAGGTTATACTGACATTTAACAGGAACTCTTATTTTTATATTATACAGTACTAAGGATCAAACCCAGGGCTTTAGGTATGCTAGGAAAGCACTCCACACTGAATGTAGGACTGGTTGTATAATTACTAATATAAATAATTTTATAACATGTGTATATAATATAATAATGTGTATATATGTATATACATATGTTGCTATATAGTCATGCTGACCTTGAACTTATGTCCCCTGCCTCTGACTCCCAAGTACTGGGGTGGTACGGGTGAATCTCCATACCTTTTTTTTTGCACTGTGTGTGTGTGTGTGTGTGTGTGTGTGTACAAGAGGGCACTTGCATGTGTGGGCCTATGGCGGCCCAAGGGTGACATTGAGAATCATCCTGTATTGTTCTACCTCCTTGCTGCTTCGTTCTGGGGTTTCCAGGCTCCACCTTCAAGGCCAGCATTACAAACCACATCTGGCTTCTTTTCTTAAGCACGGGACCCAGGGATCAGACTCAGACCCTTTTGCTTGGGAGGCAAAGACTGTATTTAGCCCCAGCGCCATCTCCTCAACCCTGCCTTGGCATTTTTAATGTGGGATACGGAGATTCAAACTGATTGGAACTTGTAGCACTTTAATGGCTGAGCCACTGTCCCATGTCCCTGCCCCCAACCTGGCCACCAGAATCTCTTAAGGCATCATATTTTCATCCCAACAGTGACTTTACGGGTAGACATTTCAGGCCCCTGTGACTAGAGACCCTGGCTGGGGGGTCGAGCAGCTCTGCTCAGAGCTCTGAATGTTTTCCTCTTTGTGCCCACCGAGCTGCCAGGCTCACACACCCTCCCTTCCTCTCCTCTTCCTGCACAGAGAATCGCCGCATCAGAGTTAGCGTCTGGCCTCCAATATTTTGGCTGCAGCATCCACGGGCAGCTGGACCTCAATGATGACGGGCTCGTGGACCTGGCTGTGGGCGCCCTTGGCAACGCTGTGATTTTGTGGTGTGTTCCTTCTTCCTTCCGGGGCTCTCCCAGGGGTTCCCCTGGGTACAGAGTCATAGAGATGTGCTTGGAACCTTTGACCCTTGTCTCACCTACTAGACAAACACTGTTCCTCTTTCCCATCCGATTACAAATTGCATTTCTACAGACTCACCCTGTTATCTTGAAGTCCAAATCCCACTTTTCAATAGATTGCAAGGCCTTAGACCAAGGCCACATGCAAAATCCCACTTAAAATTTCTCCTAGCCCCTCTGACTCCTCTCCCACTCCCGTTTCCCAGGCCACCTAAATGCATGTGCCGAGCACGTCTGTCTCCTCTGGGGGTGCTCTCCTCCTTCCCGTGCAGAAGGATGTGCACGAGATGCAGGGATTTCTGTCTTCCCACCCTTCCAACCTTGGTTTTCTCCTTTAGGGCTCCATTTCAATGTCTTCTAAAGGCCCATCTATTTTGACATATGGCATTACTTTTTAGAGCAAAACAATCAACTTGAACTTTTTAAAAATATATGTGGATGAAATATATTTCATCATTTAAGTTATTCACAACAACTTAAAGAAAATATGTAACATAAAGCAAAAGAAAAGCCGGCCCAGGTTCACACCTTTCTCACACTAACACTGTGAGTACATGGGCATATGTCACAGTCAACCTGCACGGTTGCTGATAAATGACCATCAAATGGCTTAAGGAAACAAGGGATTTATTTTCTTACTGATAGTCCAGTTACAGTCTGTAGTCCAGCTTGATGGGGAAGCATGCATCAACACCAGGGCTGATGGAACTGGCCACAATGGCTGAGAGGTGGACAATCCTTACTTGCATGTCTGGCCAAGTGTACACAAGGATGCCAACTCTCTCAACAAGCTCTCCATCTTTTATTCCAGGGCCTAATCCCACCCACCATGGGCTGGGCCTTCCCCAGCAGCTAGACAATCTCCTGCAGGTTTGCTCTGGGCTTAACTTAACCATCAATTCTCTACAAATATGCTCAGAGCTCAAACCTTCAACTGTCAAGTTGACACCTATGCCTAACTATGACAGCTTATTTTGCCCTAGACTTCTTACACTGAGTATAATTATATCCAAATGCTTTTCATGCAATTTTACTGCATTTATTCATTGTGTGTGTGTGTGTGTGTGTGTGTGTGTGTGTGTGTGTGTTTATGCCACGCACACATGTAGAAGTAAGAATACAACTGAAGAATCGGTTCAGTTCTTCTATCATACAGACTCAGGGGGTTGAACCCAGGTGGTCACAAGTCCCTTTGTCTAACTGAGTCATCTTGCCAGCCCTTCAGACAATGTTTTCAAATCATTTTTGATTGTGACCAGTTTCCTTTATTTAAAAAATGTTTTATTAATTTATTTGAGAGAGGGAGAAAGAGAAAAAACACATGCAAGGTACCCCGTGAAGGGCAAAGACCACCCTTCCTTCTGTTGCGTGGGCTTCCAGGGATTGAGTTTAGGCCACTCAGTTTTCAAGCATGTGCCTTATCCACTGACCCTATGTCTCTAGCTCCCTTCATACAATTTTTAAAAGGCTTGTATGACTTTACAGGGGGAGGAGCATGCACTATGAGCTCAAATATGTTATGATCCAATCTGGAAAGGTTTATACATGAGTTCTATGGGGAAACAAAGTTCCTAAGCCGAGCCTGGTGGTGCGTGCCTAGAACCCCAGCATTGGGAGGCAAAGGCAGGAGGCCCTGTAGTCTGAGGCCAACCTGAGCTACAGAATAAGACCCCGTCTGAAAAAAGCCAACACTATGGGGTGTATGTAGCCCAATGGTAGAGCACTTGTGTAATATGTGCAAGATCTTGAGTTTGATCCCAAAAAAAGAAAAGAAAAAGGAAGCGCTCTCAAGCCATGCTTCTACGCGAATGTTCCTGGAGCCAGTTCAACTTCAGAGCAGAGGAGAAATGGGACAGAACAGAGCAACTCCAAGGTGCCGGACCATTCCCTCGCCCAGCGCCCCAGTGACTGTGGTCACAGGTCACCGTAGAGGACCAAGGAAGCGTCACACCTGCAGGCGTCCTCATGTCCATCTGCCTGTGACCAGTGCTGCTCCTGCAACGTGGGGGGTCCTGAGAAGTCGGGGCCTCCGCAGGAGTCCAGGTTCATGTTCTGTCTCTGATGAGAGCTCTTAGGTCTTTGGCAGTGATGAGAGCAGCAACATCCGACTGGGCTTCATTAAAGTATTTACTTCTGAGGCTGGAGAGATGGCTCAGGAGTTAAGACTCTGCCTCAAAAGCAGAAGGACCTGAGTTTGGATCCCAGATCCCACATTAAAAATGCCAGGCAGAAATAACAGCTGTACTTCCAGCTCTGAAAGGCAGAGCCTGGGAAATCCCAGAGTGAGGCAAACAGGAGGTAGAAGCAGTCCACAATGATTCCCAAGGTCACCCTTGGAACTTCGCAGACACACACAGTGTTTTCTCTCTCTCTTTCTCTCTCTCTATCTCTCGCTCTCACACACACACATACACACACACACATACACACACACACATACACACACACACGTGCGTACTCATGCTCTCGCACAAAAATAAATTTTAACAAAGATTCCTGGGTTGTATAAAGAGGTGACAGTTTGGAGAAACCCAATTTTAAAAACATGTTCATGCCTAACTGGTTGAATTTGGTCTGGGGTACAGCAGGGCACAGGATTTTTCGTTCTTTCTTTTTAATGAACAGGGTCCCGTGCATCCCTGGGTGACTTCAAACTCTCTAGACAGTCAAAGAACTTCTGCCTCCTCCCCCAAGTGTACTGGAATTATAGGCGTGCACCACCTTGCCTGGTTATCCAGTGCCACGGGTGGAAACAGGCTTTGTGCATGCTAGCCAGGCAAGCGCTCTAGCCACAGAGCCCCAGGCACGAGATGTTGTTTAAATCTCTCCAGATAATTGTGATACGCATCCAGGACTGAGACGAGGGCTACAGGGAAATCAGAGGTCTTCAGAAGCCAGAGCTCTTTGACCAATCCTGTGGCATGTGGAGCCCTCTCTGCCCTACCCACGGTGCCCCACTCTCCAGTGGAGGGTCTTTCCGGCTGCGCTCCCATTTGCATGCACCTCTGCCCTTGGATCAGTGTGAGCTAGTCTGAGTCCCTGTCCTACCCCAGCTCAGTACTGGTCCTTCTCCTCCAGGGCCCGGCCTGTGGTTCAGATCAACGCCAGCCTGCGCTTCGAGCCATCCAAGATCAACATCTTCCACAAAGACTGTAAGCGCAACGGCAGGGACGCCACCTGCCTGGCCGCCTTCCTCTGCTTCGTGCCCATCTTCCTGGCACCCCACTTCCAAACAGCAACGGTCGGTAAGCCAGCGCCCTAGCCCCCCCCCCCCCCGCCCTGCCTCACGGCTTTGATCGCCCTGAAATAGATTCTAAGTACCTCAGGTCACATCCTTGGTCATCTTCCCCTGACTCGGGGGTTCCTGCCAGGGCCGTGGGCAGAGTGGGTCAAGACCAGAGAGGCAAAGGGATGAAAATAACATCAGGGTGTGACTTGAACTCTGGCAGTGGGGAGCTGGGTGACAGAGGTCCGGTACACAGCAGGAGCATGGGTCTGGCTTAGGCGGGGCTGCCTCTTTCCACCCCAGACTGGGGTCAGGCACCTGCTCGCCAAAGCCCACTAGCCAGGGACCAACTACTCAGATACATGAGCCTGGGGGGGGGGCAATTCACATCCAAACCATGACACATCCCTCCCAGAGACAAGGCACAGGCCCAACCAAGAGAAGATGGGTATTCAGAGAGAGGAGGAATATAGTCAAGTCTAGTGGCTCTGCCCTTCTCTTCCAAGTTCCATCTCTGTGGGAGAAAAGCTCAAGGGTGGGACAGCTGGAGGGCTACATGGGGGTGGGAAGGAACTGGGCCTTTCCTGAAATTGGCAGATTCTCCTAGGAAAGAGGTGGAAGTTGCTGACCATAGAGCCCAGCAGAGAGATGTGAGGAGCGCCCCCTAGCGAGAGCGGAATCCACTGCAGCTTCTCCACCTGCTCCCTGGAAGGGACGCAGAGCTGTGTGGTGTGAGGCACGTTTCGCCCTCAGCAGGGCTGAGCTGCGCTGGCTCTGGCCTAGGCTCTCGTCTCCCTTTCTTCTCCCTCTACCTGCCCATCATGCCTTCCTTCCCTCCTCTTTAGTTCCTTCTTTTTCATAGAGCTATCGCACTAGCTCCCACAGTGATTCTGTGAAGGGTGAGGTCAATGGGGTGTCTCCCTGGAGAGGCGAGCTTCCCCAAGCTAGACTGTCGAATGATCCTGGGTGGTGATGAGGACCCCCCCAAAGCTTGGTCTTGCCCCCTCCCTCCACCAGGCATCAGGTACAACGCCACCATGGACGAGAGACGGTACATGCCGCGAGCCCACCTGGACGAGGGTGGGGACCAGTTCACCAACAGGGCCGTGCTGCTGTCCTCCAGCCAAGAGCACTGTCAGCGGATCAGCTTCCATGTCCTGGTGAGCCTGGCGGCCTATCAGCAAGGCCCAAGGCCCCGTGGGAAGGGGCAGAGCAAAGCGACATTTATAGCAAGACCAAGAGCCCCACGGGTGCCCATCCTGTCTGAGCCCACTGCGGACATCGAGGGAACAGCGTGCCTGACCCGGGCCACCTCATACCCCAGCTCAGGCTCTAAGGGTCACATTATCCCTCACCCCAATCTAGTCCCCAAAGTCGGGCCTCCCCAACTTCCAGATGCCCGTGACTCCCTAGCAGAAGGAAAATCTAGGGCTCTGGCCCAGAGGATGAAAGAGGGGGCACGGCTGGACACTCAGAGTAACACTGAGGCTGGAGATGAAGGATGGGCACGTCCCGCAGAGTCACAGGCACGTGGGTCGGCAGTGACCAGAGCAGGATGGTGCCCTGGCCAGGAATTTGCCTCCATTCACAAACCCCACATGCTCTGACCTCAGCTCTTGGGGACAGATGTTTGCAGACAGACCTGAGCACCCCGTCATTCACCTTCTTTAGTAAGGATCATGCAAGTCATCCCTCCTGTACACACGTGGTTCACCCATTGTTCATTGAACACTGTCATCCCTCCTCATTGGGGAAGAAAGGCAGGCAGGCACCCTGTCATGTGGTCTTCAGGGTGCATGCATGCAACCCCAGAACTTGAGAGGATGAGGCAGGAGGCTTGAGTTGGAGCCCAGCCTGGGCTACACAGTGAGACTCTGTTTAAAGACAGAAGAAGAAGAAAGAGGAGGAGAAGAAGGAAGAGGAGGAGGAGGAAGGAAGGGGAGGGGAGGGGAGTGAGGGGGGGAAGTGGAAGGTGAAGAAGGAAGGGAGGAGGAGAGGAGAAGAGAAGGAGGAGGAGGAGAAGAGGAGAAAGAGAAGAAGAGAAGGAGAAGGAGGAGGAAGAGGAGGAGAAGGAAGAGAAAAAGAACAGAGATGGGGAGATGGCTCAGTGGTTAAAGCCTTTGCCTTACAGGAAAAAGGACCTGAGTCCAGATTCCCAGATCCCACACAAAAAAGCCCAGTGGTTGTGGCAACCTGCCTGTAATTCCAGCCCTGGAATGCAGACTTTGGAAATCCCCAGAGTAGCTGGCTAGTAAGACTAGCCCTGAAGATGTGCTCTGGATTGAGTTAGAGATCTGGACTCCTCACCCTTGGACTGCCACAAGCACACACACTCGAGTGCACTTGTGTCCATACACCTGCACACGCATACGCCCACCCACGTGCAAAATGCATGTGTGCACCCCGTGCGCACAAACATGAAGGAAGAAAGAAACAGTCAGGTGGTTTGAACAGCTCGGCAGCAGCAGCGGTGACTAAGAGAGCCGAAGGGAAGGGGTGGGGAGTCTGTCGGGCCTCGCGCAGGAGATGGAACTGGGCTTTGAAGGGTGAAAAGAGTTAGCTGAAACTTCCGCACTGGGCTGGCAAAGCGGAGCTGCACAGCCCTTTCCCCCCGGCACATGCTTTCACCTGCAGAACGTGATGGGAACCACTGTCAGCCCCAGGACGTGTCCCGAAAGTGACTGGGCCCAGGTCCTGACTCAGGGCGTCGCTCTGTCCCCTGAACCTCCTGCCCACATCTCCCACAGGACACTGCTGACTACATAAAGCCAGTGACCTTCTCGGTCGAATACTCCCTAGAGGACCCTGACCACGGCCCCATGCTGGAAGACGGCTGGCCGACTACGCTCAGAGTGTCGGTGAGTGCCAACGGGCAGGATCTACCCCCTCCTACCCCCCACACACCCCCACTTCCAATCCACAGTGTGACCCATGTGGAGAAGTTCTTCCCGCCATCCTCCTCTTCCTCACCTCCCTGGCATCTGTCCTTCTCAGGGGTTCACCTTTTGGAACTACCTGCTCCCCTGCTCACCTGGCTCACTCGCTTGGTCATCCCAAGGGATCCTTAAGCCCGTCACCTCCTTCTCTGAACGCCTACATGCCCAAGAACCGGACAGTCCCTCTGTCTCTTTCGATCATCACGTCTCGACTTTTTTAGTGTTTTGTACATTCTGCCTTGCGGTAGCTTGTTCCCAATGCAAGTCATCCCCGTGGATGGGAGGTGGATGCCCTGTCTTGCTCAGCCTGTGTCCGCAGTACCGACACCTTGCTCTGCACACAGCAGGCGGTTAACTCTGGTTGACTGGAACTGTGCTCCTGGGTGTGCATGGGGGGATTCCTATATCACTGGTTGAGAGCACTTTGAGGGAGCAGTCGGGGCGTGTCTTAAACAAGGGAATGGCAGGAAGGGGTCTGGAGAGAGGGCAGGACACACAGAGCCCTATCTGGTTGGCCGAGACAGAGATTGGAGGCTCCAGATTTGAGTGCTGGAACCCGAGGACCACCCCCCCCCCATCTGCCCGCTGGCTCTGCCCGCAGGTGCCCTTCTGGAACGGCTGCAATGAGGATGAGCACTGTGTCCCTGACTTGGTGCTGGATGCCCGGAGCGACCTCCCCACAGCCATGTGAGCGGCTCCCCACACACACCCTACCCCCCCCCATGGTAGCCACGGGCTCTCCAGGCCTATGCTGTTCCCCACACACCCTCCTGGCAGGCAGTGCGGCTCCGATACTGAACTTGGAGTCCGCTGCTTGCTTTCACGTGACCTCAGGTAAATCCCCTTCCTTCTGCAGGTCTGAGTCAGCTTTGTTAATGGGAATGGACCAGCCTGCTCCAGTCTCTTTAGCTGCACTGGGAGTCGGAGCTTCTAATCACATATAAACTGGAGATGTAGCTCAGTTGATACAGCGCTAGCCTAGCGTGGTTGAAGCCTCGGGTTTGATGCCCAGCTTTGTATAAACTAAGTGTGGTGGTGCCCAGCTGTGATCCCGGGAACTCAGGAGGTAGAATCGAGAAGTCCAAAGTCATCCTCAGCTACCTGTTGAGCCTGAGGTCAACCTGGGATACATGAGATTCTCACACATGTTAAAACAGTTAACCCCCCCCCACACACACGCACAATCAATCAATCAATCACAAAATAAATATATAAATAAATAAAATTCTAAAAAATAAAAAACAGAGAGAGAGAAGAACTCACTCAGAGTTCTGGTGCCCTCCAGAACTTTAAAACAGTTAAAACTGGAGAGATGGCTCAGGAATTAAGACTCTGCTTCACAAGCAGAAGATCCTGAGTTTGGATCCCAGGTTCCGCATTAAAAAAAAAAAATGCCAGATAGAGATGGCAGTGGCCTGGACTTCTGGCCCTGGTGGGTGGAGCCTGGGAATCCCAGAGCAAAACAAAAAGGAGGTAGAAGCAATCCAGGATGATTCCCAAAGCCACCCTTGGCCCTCCATAGGGACACACAGTGCTCTCTGATACATACACACACACACAGAGATAGATAGATAGATAGATAGATAGATAGATAGATAGATAGATAGATAGATAGATAATAGATGGATGGATAGATAGATGATAGGTAGTTAGATAGATAGATAGATAGATAGATAGATAGATAGATAGATAGACAGACAGACAGACAGACAGACAGATTTCTAAAAAATCCAAGCGAGAAAGAACAGCTAACTCAGAGTTCGGTGCCCTCCAATGCCCGGACTAGGTGACCCCCCCCCCCCAGAGTCCACGGACTAAACACACTGACTTGCCAATCCTTCCAAGGGAAAGGTGCTAAGGAGCAGAGCTAAGGCCAGCAGGGTCCCCATCTCCACTTCATTACATCAACCCGAGGCTCAGCTCTGCCCTGTTGCCCCCCCGCCCCGCCCTGCCCCACCCCTCTGATGGCCTGTGACCTCTGCCCACAGGGAGTACTGCCAGCGAGTCCTGCGGAAGTCCACACAGGACTGCTCCAGCTACACGCTGTCCTTTGACACCACGGTCTTTATCGTGGAAAGCACGCGCCGCCGGGTGGCGGTGGAGGCCACCCTGGAGAACAGGGGCGAGAACGCCTACAGCACGGTCCTCAACATCTCACAGTCGGAAAACCTGCAGTTTGCCAGCCTGATCCAGAAGGTAGGACCTGGGGGGGGCTGCCCATCTGGCTGCGGCCAAGAATAAAGGTTGAAAAGAGGTGCAGGCAGGGGTTCCCACAGCGGGCAGTCGTCACCTACAGGGCTTTAAAAAACGGCAGGTTCATGCCGTCTCCCCTGGGGGGGGGGCAGTTGGGCATCCGTAGTTTAGAGAGCTCACAGAGACTTCGGCATCAGCCAGAGCTGGAGACCCTGGGTGCCTGAAAGGCTGGGGAGGAACATCCTGCAGACACTACTGTGAGCCTGCTGGGGAGCCTGCCCACTTTCCACCATGCCTGTAGCCCCAGTGTACACACAGCCATATTGCATCCCACCTCAGAGGACTCCTGCTGACAAGAATCACCCCATCGCACCCCACCTAAAACGTCCCATTCTCCCCAGCTGCCTTCAAAGCAGACTTGGGGGCCTGGGGAAATGGCTCAGTTAGTGAAGCACCCACGGGGCAAACATAAGGATGGAAATTTGATCCTTTAAACATTCATTTAAAAAAAAAAGGTCCCGCAGCATGTGTCTGGAATCCCAGTGCTGGGGAGGCGGAGATAGATGGATCCCTGGGGCTTGCTGGCCAGCTCACCTGGCCAAATCAGCAAACACTAGGTTCAGTGGGAGCCCTAAGAGAGTGTGGAATGCCTTTAGCTTCCAAACACATGCACACACCCCTGTAAACATTCGTGCACACGTATACAAGCACTGTGACACACACATGCACTGTGTGCGTACACACACGTGCATGCACAGGCAAGATATGTCCAAGGTCCTCTACCTGCTGCTGCCCCCAAGCCACTGATCGCGCCCCCATCCCCCAGCATGCCCTGTGAAAGCCCCTCAAGATGAGCCTGCTGAGCAATGCAGGACGCCGCTGTCAAGTGTGGTGTTGGGGACAGAATCCGGGCCCCCTCAGATGTGATCTCTGTCATCTCAGGTCTCAGCGTCCGCGTGGAGTCCACAGCATGGGGTGGCACAGGCTTCAAGGCCTCTTCTCTCCTCCCAAGTCCTTCCAATTCATCCAGCACCACGCCCACCCCACCTGCCCATCATGTGGCCATGGGGGAAGCCATGTAGGTGACTCCCTGAAACACACACACACACACACACACACACACACACACACACACAGTAGAATTGCATTGCCCTGCTCACAAGCCTTTGCACACACTCTAGGAGACACACGTGCCCCATCTGCCTGCAGGCACAGACCACGCTCACACAGACACATCTACTCGTGGTGTGGGGGGGGTTCTGTGCCACACACAAATGTGCTAAGTCTGACCCTAGACCAAGCCCCGCCCTGGAAGAAGGGAGATCAGAGCCCCACACCAACACCCTGGCTGTTCGTCTGGACTTTCTGGGCTTTCTTGCTGTGGTCAAGTCCGTGACAAGCACAACCTTGGGAGGAAAAGGTCATCTTGACTCACAGTCTGAGGGGCGGTCCATCGTGGCAGGGAGGGGAGGTCGCCGGGCACATGCCTCTGCAGCTGGGAAGCAGGAGAGATGAACGCCGGCGCTCAGCTCACTTTCCCCTTTTTATTCCGCCTGGGACCCCAGTCCATGGGATGGTATCGCCTACACAGTCACCTGACCATGGGCAGCAGTATTACCTGGCTCCAGGCGCACCTTCCAGCGTGTGGCCTCACACGGGGCCTTGGGTCCCAAGGAGGCCTGGTGGTCGGATGCTGGGGAGTAGCCTCCGGGCCCTTAGGTGGGCAAAGAACCCATCTAATCCATCTAACTGCACTGCTATCCAGCCAGAGTCAGGTCTGGGTCTCAAGGTCCTGCCTGTAGCTGAGATGACAAATCTGTCCACGGCCGCAGGATGAGCATCGGCTCAGGCACCTGAGCTTCCTGCCTGCTGCCTCCACCTGGACACTGAGCAAGACCCTCGCCCCACCCCACCTCACACTTGGCACCTGAACCAGCCGTATCTGGCCTCAACTTGGAGGTGGGGGGCGGGGGAGGAGTCTGTTGTGGGTCAGGTGGCCAGCAGGGGGCGCTCTGGGCATCTCATCCCCATGGATAGTGGAGCTGGTGGGGACAAGGGGGGATCTCTGGGCTGGGTTGGAGGACTGATTCCAGTCCTTGCGTCTCCAGCCTGCCTAATCTTCACCTTGCCCACCCAGGACGACTCGGACAGCAGCATCGAGTGTGTGAATGAGGAGAGGCGGCTGCACAAGAAAGTCTGCAATGTCAGCTACCCCTTCTTCAGGGCCAAGGCCAAGGTGGAGCTGCGGGTGCAGCCAGGAGGGGCCGGGGGCCTGAGGGTGGGAAGCGGAGGGAGGCCAGGGCAGGGGGAGCCTGGGGAGGAGCTTCTCTAGCTGAGGCTGTGGTTCCGCTGGGGGAGTCCTAGCTCAGCGTGCACAAGTCTGGGCCTTGTAGAGAACTAGTCGTGGTGGCAGACACCTGTAACCCCAGCATCTGGGAGGCGGAGGCAGAAAGATGGGGAGTTCGAGGCCATCCCTGGCTACGTAGTAAGTCTGGGGTCGGACAGGGCGACTTGAGTTTCAAAAAATAATAATAATTTGGGGGAAACTGGCCCATGGTAGCTGCTGTCTGGGCCCTCTGCCACCCCAGCTCCCCCCTCCTCCAGCCATTCACAGCCCACAGAAGCTTCCGGGGCAGGCAGGGGACAGGTAGGAGCCTGCGGAGATGGGGGAGCCCCAGGCCCCCCCTCCCCTCTCAGACCAGCTCCCCCACAGGTGGCTTTCCGGCTAGACTTCGAGTTCAGCAAGTCCATCTTCCGGCACCACCTGCAGATCCAGCTGGGCTCCAGCAGGTCAGGCCTCCCCTGCACCCCTAACTCTGCTGCCTCCCACTCCCCACACGCACTCGACTCCTCTCCAAGTTTGTCCTCTGCCCTAATCCGTGGGCAGAGTCAGCTGGCAAGCCCGCACCAGGCTTGGCTGTAAGCGATCATGCCGTCCCCTGACCTTTTAGAGAGTGCCCAGCTGGCAGTGACTTAAGCTATAGCCCTACTGGTCAGCAGCCGCTCAGCAGCCCCTGAAGGTCTGTCCAGCAGGGGTTCATCCTCACCCCACCCCACCCCGCAAGTTACAGGAGGAACAAGAGTGTCAGATAGATGGAGTCTATTTCTCAACTACACACAGTGTATAAAAGGGACAGTTGGGAGCTGGGCTGTATTCCTATTCCTGATGGATGCTCTTCTGGTCTGGCCACCTCTTTCTCTCTCCCCCTCCCCTTTCCTTTTCCTTCTCCCTCTCCCTCTCTCTCTCTTTCTGTGTGTGTGTGTCTGTCTGTCTGTCTCTCTCTGTCTCTTTGTCTCTGTGTGTCTGTCCGTCTCTGTCTGTCTCTTTTTCTCTGCTACTTTTGTCATTGCTGACTAAATACCTGATGAAAGTAGCTTAGGGTAGGAAGAGTTCATTTTGTTCACAGTTGGAGGGTGCAGTAGCAAAGATCCCCCTGCCCCCCCACCCATTATGAAGCAGTTGGTCACGTGAAATCCGCAGTCAGGAAGCAGAGAGAGGCAAACACTGGTGCTCAGCTCACTATCTCCTTTCTATTGGGTCCAGGATCCCCAGCACATGGGATGGTGCCCCCCTGTTTAGGGTAGGTCTGCCCATGTCAGTCGATCCAGTCTAGAGACTTTCTCGAAGATGCCCTCAGAGGCTTGTCGCCCAGATTATTCTAGATCCTGTTGAGTTGATGATTAATATTCTGCATCATATTCTCCTTGGGCATTTTTTATTCAATTGTGTGTGTGTGTGTGTGTGTGTGTGTGTGTAGAACCATGGGTGAACTCGGGAACCACCATGGACGCCTCTACCTCCTCCTTGTTTACCCCTGGGATTCACAGGCTCCGCCCTACCAGGACCAGAAATGCAGGCCGCTCCTGCTTCCACCCGGCATCTATACGTGGGGTCTAGGATCCGAACTCAGGACCTTCCACCTGCAAAGCAGAGGCTTAACCCCTGAGCCATCTCCCCAGCCTCTTCCTTGGGCATTTTTAAGAGAACTTTTCTTACTCCGCGTGGGTCTGTCCATCCCTCAGAAATTTTGGAAGTGGCTTACCTAGGTTGATATCATGAGTCACCGTGAACGAGAGGAAAGGAAGGACAGGGCATAGTTGCAGTCCTTTGCAGAGAAGTAAGCACCCAGACCGAATAGCACCCCAGCGTGTGCAGGTGGCTGGGGACACACATATTAGCCCATGTCTGCCCCCACCTTCAGGACAATTCTCACTTGATCCACACCTGAGCTTGTGAGGTGTCTTGGGAAGCTGGGGCCTCCCAGCTCCTCACCAACACAGCCTCGTCTCCCAGAAACTGAACACATTTGCACCTCAGTATCCGTGGGCATTTGCAAGTCAGGGTTAACCAGGAAGAGGTATGGAAGTGCCTGTGTGTGTTCGGGACCCCTCTGTAGCCCCATGCCTCATTAGGAGAGCAGAACCTAACTTACGTACTAAGCAGAAATCATGGGATTTGACATCTGTGAGCATCTGCCCTGATGTGTTCTCAGTGGGAAATGTGGGTAGCTGGGCCTTGCTCCCCCTAGTGGTCATCTATGGCAGGAGCGCTCTGCCTTGCAGAAACTGCATCCTGTGGGTCCAGGGATCAGGGGCTCCTCCACGGTGATCCCCACTGTTCTCCCCAGGGCAGAGCAAGAAGCCTTCCACAGGGCTCATCCCCCTCCCAACCCTCGGGCCCTCTACCTGGCTGGGAACGTTCTCGAAGGCAGCAGACCAAGCAGACAGTGGCCGAGCCCTCCTGCCCCAGACAGCCAGCGCAGCCACAGGGACGGCTGGTCCTAATGCTTGCGTCCCAGTCAGGACAGTCGGAGACTGTTCCCTGATCCAGAGCTCAGCAGTCTGAGTCAGGCAGGACAGCCCCCCTTCAGCCTCTACAACCCCTCTGGCCGAGTTCTCCCTGACCCCAACTCTGCTCGCAGTGACAGCGACGAGCAGGACAGCACCAAAGACGACAACACAGCCCTCCTACGCTTCCACCTCAAATACGAAGCCGACGTCCTCTTCACCAGGTGGGCCGGCTCCACTTTGCATGCAGGGAGGGAGGCGGGGGAGGCACCAAGGGGGCCAAGACGGGGGCTGCACCTGTCAGCACTAAGTGGCCAGGGCGTGGGGCTGATGGGCTCCTAATGGGTGTGAACGCAGCCTCGCATGCATGCCAGGTGTGCCACAGCTGGGACAAGCATGGAGGAAGGCAAGCAGGAGCCCCCAACACACACAGAGAATGGGGCGCTGTCTGCGAAAAGCAAAATATGAACTGAAAATAACTTTTTTCTTTCATGTATGTGTGCATGTGTGGGTGCATGCATATGTGTGTGCATGCATGTGAGTGAGTGCATATGGGTGGGTGCGTGTGCACAAGTGCACTTGGGTGTGTGTGCCTGTGTGTGATATCGGGAATCATCCTTGCTCACTTTTCCACCTTATGGTTGTGAGTCTGGCTGTCTAAGCCCAGAGCATGCCTTTAGGGTTAATCTGGCTGGCCAGCTTGCTCTGGGAATCCAAAGGCTCCACCTTCTAGGGCTAGAATTACAGGCTTCCACCATATCCACCCCACACACACCCCCCGACATTTTTACATGGGATCTGAGGATCTGAACTCAGGTCCTATTGTTGGCAAGGCAACATCTTTAACTACTGACCATCTCCCTGGCCCCAGAATATAACTCTAAGAAGTCAGTCTGGAACTGGGAATGTGGCTCAATTCTTAGAATATGTCCTAGCACACATAAAGCCTTGGATTCCAGCTTTGTGACATGGTAGACACCTGTCAGTCATCCTAGCACTCAGAAGGCAGAGGAGGGAGGATTGGAAGATCAAGGTTATCCTTGGTTAAACAGCAAGTTCTAGTCCAGCTTGGGCTACATGCAATACTATCTCAAAGCGTGTGTGTGTGTGTGTGTGTGTGTGCGCGCGCGTGCGTGTGTGCTCTTATAATCATGACACCGGCAATTTCAAACAATAAAACTGAGAAAGGACTTGAGCCTCAGACCACAGTGTGCCTGGTCTGCCACCACCCCCTGGAAAGTAGCCCTGTCTTCCACAAAGTCCCTGGCCATGAGCAGATAGACCATACTAGAAGCACAGAGGCATGGGAGGGTACTCAGGATGTCCTGCCATGGACAGAGAGGCCAGGCCAGGGTGGTCAGTGCTCAACTCTCGGACCCACACAGCCCCCTACCTGCAGACTCGTTCAGGGTGCCAACCCTTCCTGCTGCCCAGCTTGGGAGACCTGCTCTGCACAGCGCCCCCTGGTGGCCACCGTGAGTGCACACCCCTTTCCTGTGGGCCCTGCAGCGCTGACCTGTGGTCCTTCTTGTCTCCTCTGCAGGAGCAGCAGCCTGAGCCACTACGAGGTCAAGGCCAACAGCTCCCTGGACAGATACGATGGAGTTGGGCCTCCCTTCAACTGCGTTTTCAAGGTAAGACTGGAGGGCGTCAGGAAACTGCATGAAAGGCAAGAGCTGGGACATCCCCCCACCCCGCCCCCATTCCCCAGCTGGAGGAGAAGAGTCCAGAATCACTGTTACAGCCTGGACCCCAGCCCCAACTCTGCTGCCTATATGCTGTGTGACTTGAGAAAGTTACTTTCCCTCTCTGGGCTTCTCCATTCTCATCTGAAAGACTCCAGGCTTAAATGGAAAGATGTATGCCTGAGGATTAAATGCGCCTACCAATTTTTTTTAAAACATAAAAGATAAGGGGCTGGAGAGATGACTCAAGGGTTAAGAATCTGCCTCACAAGCAGAAAGTTTTGAGTTCAGATCCCAGGTCCCACATTAAAAAAAAAAAAAAAAGATGGTTAAGAACAATGGCTTGAACGGCTGTTCTGGTGGGTGGAGCCTGGTAAATCCCAGAGCAAAGCAAAAAGGAGGTAGAAGCACTCCAGGATGATTCCTGAAGTCGCCCTTGGTCCTCTACAGAGACATACAGTGCCCTCTTGATATACACACAGACAGAAACACATGCACACACATACATACACACAAATACACGCACACACATGCTACATAAATAAATAATAAAGTTTAAAATATAAAAAGCAATGGTTTGAACACACCACTGTTTAAGTTCCTCCACAAAAGTAGCTCTGAGTCGGTGACTTCAGGATTAGAGGGCTGGGAGATCCAACTATACCCCAAGAATGAGACAATCAGCTTCCAATGCCCCACATGGTCCCAGATGGCTGCAGCTCCAGCCATCACACCCCCCTCCTGGGCTGCAGGGAGAAGCATGTGTCCCCCGCCCTCCTGGTCCCTCCTCACACCCGAAGTCATCTCTACTGTTCGTAACTATGGTTGGTAAGGAAAGCTGACGAGAGCTGTTTCTTGACCATGATCCTACATGAAGGAGAGAGAATGAGAAAGAGGAGATGACCTAGCAGCCTCCACTGCAGACCCCAGGGTCTCCCTGTCCCTGACATAAGGTCCCCCCACCACCCGCTGCCGGTGGGGGCTGGGACAGGTTGACACCTAGAAACAGGGCCGCACGCCCCACCCCAGACCCACATGGCTCATCCGAGGGGTGCCCCTCCTGCAGCAACACAGCTCATCCAGGGGTAGCCCAGGGCCACGTGCCAGCCCCTCTGATCCCCAGGCCCTCGCTTGGGGTCACTGTTAGCCCAGCACCCCATGTGTTCAGTGAGGTAGACTAGTGTCCGCTTGGCAAGACTCCTCCTCTCATTAGTGATATCTCTTACATCAGGGGCTGTTACTATCTTCACAATCTTATTTTACTTTATCTTTATTTGAGAGAGAGAGATGAGAAAGAGAGAGAACACAGTCTAGTATATGTATTGCATGCGTTGCATATGGAGGTCGGAGGACAAACTTCTGGAAGTTTCCACAGTGCAAACTCCAGGGTCCTGTGCGGGCCTGTCCGAGGGACAAGGTGGCCCCTGCAGGCCGTGGCGTGGCCCTCCCTCAGCAGACCCCTCCGGCCACAGGTGCAGAATCTGGGCTTCTTCCCCATCCACGGGGTCATGATGAAGATCACGGCGCCCCTCGCCACCAGGGGCGGCAACCGGCTCCTGATGCTGAGAGGTTTCTTCACAGATCAGGTACCTGTGCCTGAGCTCCCGGGGGCCGGCTTGGGGGTGCAATGGAAATACACACACACACACCCCGTCCTGTAGGCCTGGGCCCAGCTCCCTTCTCCAAGTCCCAGGGCCCTGGGGGTCTCTGGGCAGAGGAAGAGACTCAGTCTGCTGCCCGTGTGCTTCCTGCGCAGGCGAACACATCCTGCAACATTTGGGGAAACAACACTGAATACCGGATCACCCCAACTGAGGAAGACTTGAGTCGCATCCCACAGCTGGTGAGTGCCCCCCCCCGGAACGAGAGTCACGGGGGTGTGGTTAGAGGGACGCCCACCCCAGGGACTTTCTCTCCCTGGCCAAGAAGCATTGATAAGAGTTTATGGAGTTGGAAAGAAAGGGGTTAGTGGAAGGTGGGGGGGAGAACGACAAAAGACAGTAGCAGAGAGTATGACGGAAATAGATTAGTAAGGGCTCAGATTTGGCGTTTCAGGGGGACCCAGCAGTGGACTGTCCTTTCGGGTAAGAGCTATGTTAGAAATTGGTAGCACCGTAGAAAGGCACTGCAGCAGGAGCGCGGAGGAGAATGCAGGAGGAGAAATGAGGTAGCATGGGGGGGGGGTTATGGGCTGGGGGGGGACATGATGTGTGATTGGTGAGAGGCCACAGAATGTGCTTGGAGTCGGGCTATCTCTGACCAGAAGGCAGGGAGGGGCAAAGCTTCGGGCTTTACTAGCATGTGTCCTTCATACGAGACCTACCGCCCAGTGCCCCTGACGGCTTAGGGTGAACGTCACAGTCTCTCGGTGGGGCGCCCTCGTTGTCCACCACAGTGGAAACCACAGAGGACAGTGGTGATGGTGGAGAGAGAACAAGGCTGCTGCCAATGAGTGAGACTGGGGGGCCTTTAGCCCAAACCCAACACAGAGCACATGCGTGAAAATGTCGTGACAGAGCACGTTGCTGTGTGTATTTAATATGCTAGTGACAACAACTAAAAATAAGAGTTCATGGGATGAGATAAGAGGTTGTTGTGTGGAAGCTCACGAAGGATGAACGTCCAAGATCTAACGCAATGGTTTCTGCCGTCGGCAATGTCAGTTCTTATGGCATCTGATTCTCTTAGTAGCCGGTTCCGCCATCCTTGCTTAACAAATAAAGTGGACAATTACCCACAAGACTGTCACATTCCTAGAGAGAGCGTTGTCAGGAAGGGCTCTCCTTCTTCTTCTGTTGAAACAAGATGTGTATAATGACAAGTGTAACCCTTCTTTGAGGGCTTTTTGTTTCATTCCTGGTCATGACCAGTGAGCCAGAAAGTCCCCTGATCAGAGTATTAAATTGGCTTTTTATTTAAAAAAAAAAAAAAAAGTGTATTGTGCTGCACATGATGACCGGCCTAGCATGCACGGAGCCTGGGTTCGCTCTGCAGCACAGGCACCGGGTATATGACACGTGACACAGGGTGGTGTTAGCACCAGGCAAACCGAGACAGGAGGATCAGCTGGGCAATATAGGACTGTCCCATTGACCTTAGGGGGGAGAGAACTTGGGCCCTAGATGTGCTCAGTAGCTTCAGGTTAGCTCCGTGGGTTACCTCTCTCCTATTTCTGCAAACAAATGTCTTCACGAGACACTTCTTGCGTGTGCCCTACACCAGTGACTTGGTTTGGATGGGAGTGGAAGGGGTAGGAAGGTCACTTCATGAATAGCTTCAGTCTACTGAATTCTGATTGCTCAAAGATGCTTGATCCACTGTCACTGGTGACGTCTCCACTCAATCCTCCAATTGCTTCTTTATCCGATTACTCTGGCTTTACATCTGGGACAGGAGAAACAGGTGATGGCAGGTCGGTCTTGATCCTGATTGTGCTTGCTTTGCATGTATGTGTGCATACACCTTTATGTAAGAGACACACATGCACGCATATGCATACACATGCATGCACACATACACATGTACATATGTGCATATACACAGTACACATGCAAGTACAAATACATGTGCACACACACATGCATGGTCAACATACACACATGCACACATGTGCACAAACACATTCACATACACACATATATACACACATGAGCACAAGTACATATATGTACATATAAACATACATGTGCACACATATACACACACTCATGTGATCCAGGAAGGTGCCTGGGAGTTTGTACATACACAAGAAGCTTGGTTTCCCAAAATACTCTTTCTGCATTTGTGGCAGTATCGTATCACTTATTTGTTAACTTGTTTATATGAGAGCAACACCCATTTCTTAATGTTGAACCAAAGCTCTGCTCCTGGCTCTCTCTCTCCTCAATATGCGCACCCTTGAGTGGAACTTCAGACACACCATCATCTTCGGTCTGTCTTTCCGTTCACGCAGTGTCCCCCCACCCCTCTCCTAGACCCTCCAGTCTTGGGGCTGATCCATCTACCTGACGACCCCCAGCTCTTGCTCACGTGCCAGGTCGCAGCTACTGCCCCCGACTCCACAGCCTCCGCTCACCCACCATCTTCTCTTCCAGAATCACAGCAACTCCGACGTGGTCTCCATCAACTGCAACCTGAAGCTGGCCCCAAACCAGGAAATCAGCTTCTACCTGATGGGCAACCTGTGGCTCAGCTCTCTGAAAGCAGTAAGTGGACCTCGTCCCCGTGCCCCTCACACACGCGTAGCAAGGCTGGAAAGTGGGTGGCTGCGGGACATCTCCCACGAGGAGCTGCCTGGGAGGGAAAGGTCCAGAAGCTTCCGGAACCTTCTCTGAGAAGGCCTCTGATTGCATAGCTCAAGTACAGGACTGTGAAGATCACGATCAACGCCGCCTTGCAGAGGCAATTCCACAGCCCCTTCATCTTCCGCGAGGAAGACCCCAGCCGCCAGGTGAGCTCTGGGACCCCCGCCTTGCCAGCGTCTTATCAGGAAAGGGCTGGGTGGGCAGGCTGAGGGGGGAGAAAAAAGTCAAGCAAATAGGCTTTGAGGCAAGACCAGGGATCCAGCAAACACGGGCATTTGCCGGGTGCTTTGGCAAATGGGGTGCTGAGCTTGGCTGAGCTCTGCTGAGATAGGTAAGGGCATCTGTGTATTTTATACCAGAGGAAACTGAGTCTGGGGTCCACAGCCACATACTCCAAGGGTGGGTCACAAATTGGCTATCCCCTGTTATTACCTAGAAAGCGCACCTCATCTCTCCTTCCCTCCCCAGTACCTCAACTTCTAAGAGGTACGAACAGCGAGACTGTTAGAAACTTGCTGTGACCTTTAGAAACTTGCTGTGACCTCGTCATGCGAAGGTCACTGCTACAGGATGTCTTGGTACTGAGGTTCCCTCTTAACTAGGTAAAACCAGATCATTCCGTGCCACCGTACTGAACCAGAAGCTGTGGAAACAGATGGGGCAGCTGGCATGGGACTCTGCTGCCCCCTACTGGCCACATCCCAAAACACGGGTCTGGGCTGCAGGTTAATGTCCCTGAATTACAGAACGGGCAGAGCCGGGGAGCCAGGCGTGATTGACAAAAGGATGCTATAAGGGCCAATTTCAGTAAGATGAGCAGGGGCAGCCTGTGGCAAAGCCCAGAAGTTGTACCTGGGTCCCAATCAAAAGAGCGGGGAAGAGCTGGGGAATCTCCAGGGTCAGGTTGGACCACGTGCTGGCCAGCTGGTCTAGGCCTGGGGCTCTGGCCTCTGAGCTGTGCTCCCTCACCTCGTCTCCTTGGGAGATGGCACCACCGAACCCCCTCTGCGTTTACTGGTCCATTCGTTCTGTGTGGTTGAGTTTTCTCCTCATGATCAGGCTGGGGCGGGGGGCAGACTCACAGACGACTTAGGGGAGACAAGAGACAGCAGTAGCAATAACCAAGTGCAGGTGCAGTCTGGGGGTGCAGGAGTGCTTGGAGGGTGGGCAAAGAATATTCCAGGAGAGACTCCTAGTGTGGTCCTTTGAGTGAATCCTCTTTTTCTTTTTCTTTTTAATTTTGGGGGCTGTACCCCATACACATGCAGAAGACATCAGGTGTCCTGTTCTGTCTCTGCCTTATTCCCTTGAGACTGGATCTCTCGTTGAACTTGGAGCTAGACTGGCAGCCAGTAAGCCCTACCATTACCCATCTCTACCACCATTACCACAACCCTCACCACACTGGCATGATAAGCATGTGTGGCCACGCCAGGTTTCCTGTGTGGATGCTAGGGATTCGAACTCAGCTCCTCCGGCTTGACTAGGCTGCAGTTACTGTTCCTGTGTTGCTGTGAAGCAATACTCACATATAACCCAGGGGAGAAAGGGGAGGTGTATCTGCCTTGCAGTTCCACAGAGGTGATAGTCCTGTTGTGATGAGAATCACACAGCAGAAGGAATGGCTCAGGTAGACACACGAGGCTGACACAGGCCACCACAACTGTCACGGAGGCAGAGAGAGCAAGCACGCACAAACTGAGAGGAAGCAGGACCACACTACCAAGCCTCAAGGCCTGCCCCCTTCAGCAAAGCTCCACCTCTCAAAGGTGCCACAACATTAACATCAAGTAAGGGCAGCACCCCACCTTGAGTTAGTGTGTGGCCAGTGGTCCATTCATTCAGTGGGCATGATGTTTCTGAGCTCCAACTGTGAGCAGAGAGGGTCCACTCTGCAGCAGCTGCCTGCCCTGGGCAGTAGGCCAATAGACAGAGATGCTCAATGTCCAGTCACTTGCCCATAAAAACACACGTTCAAGAGGAAAAGAGGTCTCAGATAGCCCAGGACCGCAGAGAGACTGCAGCACCTGTGGATATCTGGGGGAGTCCCGGGGGCACAGAAAGTCACCATGCCAAAGCCCCGCAGCCCGGTGGGCCGATGTGGACCAGAGCTGGGGGGTTCAGGCAGCAAAACGGGGCAAGGCCTGTTTCCCAAAGACAAGATGGGAAGGCGTGAGGTTCCCAAGAGGAGCTACTCTGCCTCCTGAACCAAAGCGTCCTTCAAGCCATATGCTAAAGACAGCGGGAGCGGGGGTGAGGCAGGGAGGCTGCCGCAGACTCCAGGAGGAGATGAAGAGACCCCAGAAGCCGAAAGAGGGGCAGCTAGGCTCTGGGTGTTTTAGGCATAGAGCTGAGACACTTTGCTGACAGAGCGAGTGATGTGAGCGCATCGGTCAATGACACAGCCTGGAAAAGAACAATGGTGACATCTGCCCCACTGGGGAGGATGAGGAGAAAACGGGTCTCAGGACAGGCACCATGTGTGTGGTTTAGGGCCGAGTGTTGGAGGGACAGTCAGTGATCAGCTAGATACGGACAGAACCCAGCAGAGTGCACAGGGGAAGACGGACTTGAGATGATGTCATGGGACAGTGACCACCACAGGGCTAAATCTGCTTAGAAAACTTGGAGCATCCACGGTCCAGCCGCTGCTGCCTCCATTTGGAAAGAAAATTCATTTTCCAATTTTTTTCTCTGTGTGCATTTGTGCATGTGTGCGCGAATGTGTGTGTGTATGTGTGCACGTGCATGTGTGTGCATGCTTATGTGCGCGTGCATGTGTGTGCATGTGCGCATGTGTATGCGCGCATGTGTGTGCCCGCGTGTCAGAGGCAGTGTGTATACCTGTGGCAGCCCAAGGATGACTTTGGGGTCATCCTAGATTGCTCTACCTCCTATTTATGCTACTCTGGGATTTCCCAGGTTATGCCTTCCAGGGCCAGAAGTACAGGCCACCACCATTCCCACCCAGTGTTTTAAAGTGGGTTCCAGAGCCTTCTGCTTGCAAGGCAGAGGCTTAACGCCTAAGCCATCATCACCTTTCCAGCCCTAAGGAAAAAAAAAAAATTTTTTTTTAAATTCTACCATTGTGGTGGTCTGAAAAGAGATGGATTTAATCCAGGCTAAGTTATCTTCATTTTCTTTTCATCTAAGTTTTAAAGTAATTCAAGGCTGAGGATGTAGCTCAGTTGGTAGCGTGTGTCTCGCATGCACACGGCCCTGAACTCCATCCCCCAGTACTGCATAAACCAGATACACCGGCACATGCTAGAATGCCAGCACTCAGAAAGTAGAGACAGCAGAAGCTCGAGGTCACCCTCAGCTGCATGGCTAGTCAAAGCCAGTCTTTAAAAGGGGGCAGGGGAGGGAAGGAAACAGCTTTCTGGATTTTAAAGAGTTTGGGCCCAGGCTGCACACTGTGTGCCTGTTCACAGTCAGCCCACCTCGAGGTTCTTGGCGACCTTACCATGTGAAAGACCGACACTGGGACGTTTGGGTGGAGGAAGTGTCAAAGAGGTGAGAAGCAACAGCTGTGCATCAGAAAATCCAGGAGGAGCGAATAGTAGGTCACTCAGTCACACGTCCAGTGCTCTGAGGCCTGAGCCACTTGTGCCACCCACCCCTTCCCATCCCGTCCCACCATGGCTCCCCTAGGAAGCCATGCACCTTCCCCGAGTCTCCTGCCTGCCCCGGCTCACCCCACCCTCACAGGGTGACAGGTCCCCTCGGTCTCTGCCCTTTCAGGTCACATTCGAAATCTCCAAGCAGGAAGACTGGCGGATTCCCATCTGGATCATCGTGGGCAGCACGTTGGGGGGCCTCCTGCTGCTGGCCCTGCTGGTCCTAGCGCTGTGGCAGGTGAGGGCCCTGCAGGTAGTGGGGAGGGACTGGACCTCAAGACTCGGGGCTCATGGTCCCTGCCGCATCCTCCTGTCCAGGGGGAGCTGCTGCCGCCCGGCCTCCCTAGACCGTCCTGCTTGCTGTTCTGAGCTCCTCCCCCAGCAGGTGGGCTGGTCAAGGCCAGCAGAGGCCACTCACACCGACTCTGGTTCCAATCCTGGGTGGGACCCTTTGAGAAGTCAGTGTAAATTAGGGTTCTTCTTGCCAGAAAAAAAAAAAAAAAAAAAAAAAAATTTGCTTCTTTAGAGCAAATATGAACAGCTACATAAAATATGAAAACTACACCATGTCAGGCTATTAATAAGCCGACCCAAGCCTTCCATCTCTGAACCTGTGTTTGAGAATCCTGGTCTCAACCCTCTCCTGCCACAGAAGACCCAGAGAGAGAGATTATCTGGACCCGGGTCACGTAGCAGCACTTCTTGTCTCCTGCCCAGAGTGCTGCCCATTTGGCTCCAGTTCACAAAGGGAATTTGGGACTAGGGGTCCTCAGGGCGAGCTGGGATCTTAAGAAACCTGAGGGGGCCGGCAGCTGGCACGGCATTGCTCACTGCCCACCGCTGAGACTTGCCCTTTGCCTTCCTGCAGCTCGGCTTCTTTAAAAGTGCCAAGCGCAAGAGAGAGCCCGGCCTGGACCGCGTCCCTAAAGAACTGGAGTGAAGTGCTGGAGGAAGCTTGGAATTGACGGGGGCCAGACACCGTCCAGGGGTGCTGCAGGTCCAGACCTGCGGCCCACCAAGCTGGAGTGGAGAGGACGCCCACTGGCTTTGCGCTCGATCACATGTCTGGAGCAGAGGCAGCTGATCCCCTTGGGAGGAACCTCAAGCCCAAGTTAGGAGGAGCCCGGAACCCCTCCAGTACAGATCCTTAAGGACTTAAAGGGACCCCTCCAGGGCTCCCTAGAGGCCTCCCCCAAACTGCGTGGATGGCATCTGCTGCCCCCGACACTAAGGTGCTAGGATTTGTAAACAAGCCCACCTCGGAGACACCCAAGGAGGAAGCTGGAAAATCCAAGTCCTCTCCGCGCTCGCTTCCAGGACCCTAGGACCCCGAAGGGCTGAATTCTGGGAAACACCCTCTCCCCTCTCTCAGCCTTGCACCTGGTTCCCAAGCCACAGTCACCTCTTCTCCATAGACAGGCCCCCAAAGTCTCCATGAGTGACTCAAGCCTGCAGGCTTGAAGCCGCCAGAGGCTTGGATCCAGAGACTGTGCCCACTGGAGGGTGGCGCCTGGGATGCTGGGCACCACCTTGACGTCAGAAGGCTGCTGGACTCTCCACTGTGTGTCGCACTGACAGCCTCCTACTGACCCTGCCTGCTCGCCTGCCTCCCCCACTCTCAGCAGCAGCCCCTCCCCGCTGCTTCTGTACCTCACGGGGAGTGTGCTGACGATACAAGCCCTTGGGCTTCCCAGACCCACCAGTCTTCCCACTGCAGCCTGCCCCAGGGACGGATGCACTGGCCCGGCTGTAGCTCAGGCACAGGGCTAGAGGTGAGGAGCCGCCTCTCCTTACATCAGCCCCCCAATGTGCGCGCACGCGCGCGCACACACACACACACACACACACACACACACACACACACACACACACGCGCGCCCCTCCCTTCAGCCCATCTGGCGGGGGTGCTGTGGAGGGCCCTCTTGGGCGTGCACTGAACAAAGCCTGTACCAGACCCCCTCAGAGCCTTACGGCCTCAAAGGCAAATATCCTCGTCGGTCAGCTCACGGGACGAGAGAGAGAATCAGCCACGGCACCCCAGGGACAAGGGGCATGCCGGTGCCCAGCACACTAACTTATGCCCTAATCTTTTCCTTGAGATAGAAATGAAAGAACGCGTAGGCATCTGCTCCCATCGGTCCTTTACTGTCGGAGGTATCTTTAAGAAATTAAAGTGTTG
This sequence comes from Typhlomys cinereus, assembly GCA_023101885.1. Lineage (NCBI taxonomy): Eukaryota > Metazoa > Chordata > Mammalia > Rodentia > Platacanthomyidae > Typhlomys > Typhlomys cinereus. The sequence goes on along the minus strand of JALPQD010000042.1, from coordinate 1,014,343 downwards.
AAAAACAACCACAGACACCCTACCCTCTGCTGTGGTGGGAAGTAGAGGCGTCTGCTTGCGTCTCAGTGTCAGGACGGTCATGTCTGGCATGCAGAGTCTCCTCCCAGGTTCCACCAGACCTCGCTTGCTGCGACGTATCTGGGTATGAAATATCTGCATCTCTCCCTCGACCATGATCACCCCCCCATCCCCCTTAGCTCTACTCCTGGAGGGTCTCCTCCACCTCCACAGGGTCCCAGTGTTCCAGGCTGGGGGTTCGCTGCCGACCTCCCACACTTTAACTCAACGCTGCTTTTTTTACAGTTCAAGTCACTCTTGAACCAAAGCGTCTCCATTCTATCCTGAACCCCAATAAGCTTAGCAAGTGTTGTTCTTACCTTCCCTGTAGCTATGCTCTTGGAATGGAAGAGTTAGCCCTTCTCCGCAGCAAACTCAAGACCCGGCCTAGAACACCATCTCCCCAGCCCCAGGAGGGCTAAAAGAGAGCCAAGGGTGGAAAGATGGCAAAACCAACCTCGAACCCATACCCCCAGAAACCCGTTTCCCTCCTAATGGAATGCCAAGGAAACCAACCTCCCCCTGTCAATTTGCCCCTTATCTGGGGTGTCCTGGCAAAAATAGAACAAATGAACTAGCTCTATAGCATGTGCTTGGGCTCAGAGAAGACTTTGATGCGCATCCTGTTTGTATAGATTGGCATTTGTGGTTTTTGAAACTGCCATGTGGCTACTTCAGAGGCCAAGGTGCGGCTCCAATTGCAGCCTCCAGACTGGGGGGCAACACACAACCTTACCTCAGTCACCCCCATCCCTCCACACCCTCTGCTCACCCTCAGACCCACTAAACAGCCAAAAGATGGAGGAAGCAGGAGGCTGATACCTTCCTGACCCTCGGCTTGGGGCCGAGCCTCCTTTTCTTCAGTCTCTCTTTCTGAATCTATATACTGTCCAGCAGGATGTCTACACTGCAAAGTGCATGCCAGAGCAGAGAAGGCGCCTCCCAGAGGGGGTAGAGCGCTCTGGGAGCATTGACCAATCAGAGGCGAGGGACCCTAGGATTCTGGATTCAGTGAGCTAGGAGAAGGGTCGTCTCGTGTTTGTTCACCTCTGCAGTGCTAGGCTCGGCAGGCACGTGAACCCCGACAAACCGACGGAGCAGTGGCATGAACGGGTGGCTTTCTGCGACTGACGCTGGGAACTGCTGTCCAAGCTAACCCAGCTCCAGCTCCAGCTCAGAGTCTGGAAGACCCCCAGTCATACCAAGTCTCCAGGATGAGGTTTGTGGTAGATCTCACCCCATCTGTGGTTCCAAGAACCCAGTAAGGCTCTGGAAGACATTGGGCATGTTTGCTCTGACAAGGAGGGAGGCGAGCAACAGGCTGTGCTGACAACTGCTGACATTGAGAGATGAGGGCGCTCCACCCCACCCTGCCTCCATGTCTCCCCTCTCCCCGCCCTTCCATGTGACTTCAAATCCACAATGAGATTCATGTAATAGTGGAGCAGGACAGACCGGTAAACCAGCACTAGAGAGGTGGAAGCAGGAGGATCCAGAGTTCAAGGTCATCCTCAACCATATTAAAGTCCAGGCTAACCTGGGCTATAGGAGACCCTGTCTCAAAACAAAAATAATAATAGTAAGGCCAGATATGGTAGTAATTCTAGCACATGGGAGGTAGAAACAGGAAGACTAGGAATGAAAGCAAGTTTGCGATCAGCCTGGGCTACCCAAGGACCTTTCTCAAAAAAAAGGGTGGGGGAGAAAATTAATTATATTGTAGCTCAGAGATGGATATACCCAACCATATTCCATCTGCTAGCTAAGAATAATTACTTGCAACTGGATTTGGTGCACACCTACAATCCCAGCACTTAGAAGGCTGAGATCTCAAGTTCGCAAGTTCAAGACCAACTTGGGCAATAGCAAGAGCCTGTCTCAAAATTTTAAAAGTGTTTTTTAAAGTGGTAGAGCTCTTGCCTAGCATATTCAGAGCCCTGGGTGCAAGTCTGTGCTTCCTTATGCAGAAAAAAGACAACTAAACTATTCAGATGGCACTGTGTTTAAAGGGAACTAACCAAGTTAGAAGTGGTTCTCTGGCAGACACTGTGGGTCCACCCTGAACACTGCTCCAACGAGAGGTGCTCGGCTCAGTTCCCAGGGCCTGCAGAGAAATGAGGAGCACAGACTTACACAACACATGGCCAACAGGGGCTAGAGAACTCTCTAGGGCATGTCTGTTGGGCCTTCCAAGAACCCCCCAGCTTGCAGTCTACCGACAGCTCCAAAGCCATGTGAAAGCAGAGGGAGGGGCAAGGGGTTCCAGGAGGGCGGGGAGGTCAAAGTAGGTCCTGCCACGGTCTGCCCACCAGAGTGGCAACGGTTCTCAGAGACCACGCAGAAGCTGCAGGGACAGACATGAAGAGGCTCCTGTCCTGGGGGAGTGGGTGTCATCTGGGCGTTCCTTCTTCCTGGCATCAGGCGGCGAGGGCACGCAGCTCAGAGCAGAGTGCGCGTGATGAAGCAAGTCATCTGGACTCTGCTAAGAACCCCAAGAAGCCCCAAGCCCCAGACCCCACAGCTCTGGCCTCGGAGCGGTGACTGTGAACTTGCAGAATTTGATCTCAGGTTGCACACCACAGTCCACCTGCCGTGTTCGAGCCTGGTGTATCCTTCAGCGGTCATGCCAGGTCTTACTCCAGCTTAGACTTGGGTATCCAGGTGGGAGGGGAAGTGCTGGCAGGCACACAGGAGGCGAGGCACAGTGTAGGTGGGTCCTGAACCGTGAGGGAGCCCTGAGGAGGTGCGGACCTGTCCTTCCTCGAGGTCAGCTGAAATGCACCTCCAGTGGCACTCAAGTGTCTCCAGCAGGGCACTGGGCTGGAGTTGGCCTCCCGACCACAAGCCCCACGACACCACGGCAGGGGCAGAAACGCTGGCTTCGCCTCCTTCCTTTCCTATGCACCCACCTCCCCCAGACAATAGAGGTCTCTCCCCACGTGGCGGTGCTGGGAGTGACGATAGAACCACTGTAGCCAGGGGCCCTTTTCATTCCACGACACACGGTTTGCACCTTCTGCTGGTGAAGTGTCAGCTTTTTTTTTTTAATTTTGTGTGTGTGTGTGTGTGTGTGTGTGTGTGTGTGAGAGAGGGAACATGTGTCCCTGTGGAGGCCTAAGGGTGACTTCAGGAATCACCCTCCATCACTTCTACCTCCTTCTTGCTTCCTTCTGGGATTTCCCAGGCTCCGCCCACCAGAGCCCGAAGTGCAGGACACAGCCATTTCTGCCTGGTATTTTTACGTGGGACCTGGGTTCCAAACACAGGACCTTGTGGTTGGGAGGCAGACACTTAAACCCCTGAGCCATCACTCCAGCCCTCAGTTCTTCATTCTATACTGCCTATGACAGAAATAAAAATTCCTAATTACCTTCAGCCTACCTGACTTAGCTGGGCTCCTGTTACAGAGCCGTTGAGTCTAAGACCACAGTCACGTGAAGAGTATCAAATAAACCCAGAAGGCGGCATCTAGTCTGTTGGTCTCTAAGGTAGGCAAGTTCCAAACCAAAACCCCGGCTGTCGTCATGAAGACAGCAGAGCGGTAGAAGCCCCTCGCCCTGGGGCTGCTGAGTCAAGAGTAAAGCCCACCCTCCTTCCAATGGCATGAGCACGCCAAGACTGAAAAACAAAATCGGAGAAGATTTTGTCTAAACCTGTCCCAAAGATTTTACAAATGACTAAATTTTCCCTCTCAGGCTGAGTCAGGTAGAGTCGCCAGCACCCCCTTGTTGCGTGACTGCAGGGGGGCGGACACCCCCTAAAACCAACAGAAGCCAGGCTCCCAGGCTAAAACCGCCTGGTGCCACAGCCTGGCACAATGGGAATGAGCCCACTCTCTGCCCAGACACTCGGCCCTGTCGAAACGCAGAAAGCTCTGAGTCTCCCTGAACCGATCTATTCATTCAGTGCGAAAAAGAATCCTCTTTTCAACACACAATGCACGTCGTGAAAAACGAACACACGATAATGAGAAGGACTCACACAAGATGACACTAGCTCGTCTAAGGACACACACCGGTGTGCCAGGCCCCTTGCCGCACCGTCAGGCACCGTGCGGGGCACGCGCCACAGTGCAAGTGAGGTAGTATCGCCCCACTTTACAGACACTAGGCTTAGAAAGATAACCCACCCTCAGCCGCGGAGCTAAGAAGTACTTGAACCCAGCAAGATTCTTCAGATTGCCACTGGACTGCCTGTCCAACAGAACAGAGAATCCAGAAAAACATGACTGGAATTACGCAAGTTTCCTTTATAGGGAACTATGGCAAATCAATGGAGAATAAGGCTTCCTTGGTTAGCCAAATACGTATGTCAAAATAAATTCTTGGTGGGTCAAAACTTAAAAACAAAGAAAAGGAGGAAGAAGGAAGAAAGTGTCACAAAAGCGTCCTTGAGTCAAGCAGAGGAAATGCAGGAACAACACGGAACGAGACGGTCTTTGAGGAGCAGGACACGAGTTCAGAAGTCACCAAGTTACACTAAATGTATAAATGTGACATGAACATGCAAAAATTCTGGTACAAAATTTGTCAGGAAGTAACTGCTAAATGATTAAAAAAAAATTCCTTGAATTTCTATAGAGTTTCTAATAAACATTAAGAATAAAGACCACAACCTAAACAAAAGGAAATAAAATGTGTATATGCACATGTGTGTTATTTTAGAGACATCAAAACCACAAAATGCTGTTTTTCATTAATCGCTGTAGCAAACACCAACGATGAGGTGTCATTTGATCCCATGCGGGCACAGGCAAAGTGGACGGCAAGCTGACGTCTGTCACAGACGGTAGCCAGGAGTTTCAGTGCTAGCGAACGAGTTAGGAGAACCGGCATTACCTACATCAAATCCACTGAATGCTCACTGGTGAGACCGGACTTTAAGTCCATCCACTGAATCAATGCTATGGACTTGTGTTCTTTAAACTTACATACCTGGAAATGAAAAATATTTGATTACATTTAAAAACTCCGCTTGCATTTTTAAACGAAGGGAAATACCTACATCAGCAGAAAAATTATGGGAAGCCATATGCCGAGATACCTAGCAACACCTTCTCCACAGATTGCACATGGAAACGGGAGAGAGGAAGATTTCAGTGTGTGATGTTTCCATACACACAGAGGGTTTTGGCAATGCCAAGGGAACGTAACAAAAGATCATCTCACGTTGGACAATAAAAACGCAAACTTCAAGATACTTTTTTTTTCAAACATTTACTGAAACACATTTTTTTTCCCTTTTACACAGCAAGACTGTTAGTTTCCAATTCGCTGAGCTATTAGGATCATCCATTGCCAAGAGATTGAAAATGATTCTGTATGCCCAAGTCAAACAGAAGACACCATGCAATACATAAATCACTGGCAGACCACCGCTGTGCTCAGCAAGTTTACTATGTTTATTAAAGTCACATGGATGGATTGACAGAAGTGCACGACTAGAATGACATCACTGACTTAAAAATCACAGTGGGTTACTAGATACAACAGTGTAGTCCCTGCACAGAGGACTGCAGGACGGGGTCATTAGCTTACAGACATGATCTTGCCAGCAGGTTAAGGCCAGTCAGATTCGGTTCCTTGACTATGTGGATCTCTGCAAAGATTGACTGGGAAAGCCGAGGGGAGGGGTCTCCCCTCGGCCTTTCTCCTCTACCAATCACTAAGCAGCAGCAACAACAAAAAAAGCCATGCACAAATTTTACAACACCTGATAAAAAACAAAAACAAAAACAGATACAAACCCTGTTTGTTTCATCGCTTGGCAAGCGCACATCTTCGCTCCAGTGTTGTTGATTAGGCCGTTCATGCCGTGACCTGTCCCTAAAGGAAAGCTGCTTGTAATGTAGCGACAGTCGCCCCTGCACACACATCAAATACACGGCTCAAAACCATCAGGTCACTGTCCGTCCCCTAAATATGAACACAAAGGAACACTCCACAAACCTAGGACTAGACACATTTACTGTACAGTTGTAAAGTAATGTTATCACCACTATCAGGGTAGTGTTCATTACAGATCCCATAGCTGGGGAAGGGGGTGCTGCCCACCCCTGCCCCTCAGAAGGTTTGGGCAGGTCTGCCAGGAACATCTTCAGAAAGCCCTACAATGTGCGCACATCGAGGACCTTGATAAGAATGACATCAGGACAGAGCTGTGTCTCCCAGAGTAGGGACGAGCACAGCTTAAAGTCTGGACTCGAATCATTTCAGAGTCGAAGGCAGAGCTGTGGGCTAATCTGCCCCTGCCGATATGACACAAAGTATAATCGAGAGAACAGGACGCTCGCCTGCATGGGCACACCCGGCTGCTGCAGAGTCCTGCACATCTTCACAGCGACCTGCTGGACCATCGCAGCCTTTACACTATCACAAACCTGACGACCAGTTCGACCACTGTAACTCAAGGTCTAACAACTCACACTTCGCTCCCCACAAGAACAAAGTGCTTCTGTCTGCATTATTCACAGCTGCCTTGACTAGAGCAAAACCATCAAGAGCTCTGCTCCCTGGAAGTTCTAGTTCAGAAACACTTACCCACCAGGGTCAGCATTTAAGGAGCTGTTGCCTCAAAACTGCACTTTACTTCAAACAATTCTACCTAAGTCCTCACAACTATTAGTCAACTGTTAATATACTGGAATAAAGGCCCTTCTCAGAAACTAGCAAGACCAAAGCTTGCAGATGGTCCGCTTATGTCTGACGCCCCCCAGCAGAGAACCTCAGAGCGCCAGGAGGTGAGGCCATCAAGTGGCCAGCAAGCAGCGATGGCGTCAGTTCTCCCTTGTCAACCGAGGGCAGGGATCTGCTGCCCGTGGCCTTGAGCCAGTCACTGGAACTCAGGAGGTCAGGTCCACCAACTCCATGAAAAGTAAAGTCCACTGAGGCTTCATATGATTTGCAAAGAGAAATATCTTCCTGATTTACATGGCGTCTCCCAGGTGCACGGGGAGAATCGTGACGCTACCAAGGAAGAGTTTTATCATTTAAAGCATAAAATTCTACCGGGAAGAAACATCGAATGATAAAAGCGTCTGCAATGGGAAGATAACCTCAGGAGGGAGAGCTAAGTTACAGAACTATCACCTTTCTTACCTATTTACTATTCATAAAGGGGGAAGGAAGGCTGGCTAAGCACACTGTAAAATAATTCTACCAAAAACACATGATGTAAAAAACAGGCACATAGATCACTGTGTGTCCAGAATGGCTTTATACAGGTGTTTCACAATGCATATTTGGGTGGATATTACAAAAACAGAGTTAGAGCCTCCGCGAAATCGCACGCAATGTACTACTGCAGCTTGAAGTCACGAGTCTAATTTCCATCGGCACAGTTCACTCCTCTCCGCACGTCCTGACTTTGTCAGCTTTCCAACCAGCATTGTTTGCTTTCTGCAACATCTAGGCATCCCTTGTCAAAACCTGTCATTAAATTCTGATGTCTGAATATGTACACATAATCATTATCCTTGATAAATAATGTCTAAAACAGTGTTGGTCCTGGGTAGCGAAGGGGGTGAAATGTGTTTTTAAAACATGCAACACTAGCTGATAGTTTTCATGTTTACAAATCATACATTAAAAATGGAACCAACTCAATACCAAGTATCACAGCTATTCCTCAGACCGGCCGCCTGCAGGCCTTCCTGTCAGAAAAGGAAAGGGGTGAGTGCAGCCTTGGAGGGGCGTGAGTCACTCACCTCAAAAAGTGTTTTTTCTCTTTCAGGCCAGGGAGAGTTGCCGAGAGCAAGGTGTGGTGTTTCTTGAGTCACACCGAGAGGACAAAGGTCAGTAGTTTCAAATTGAGGTTCATTCCAGGATCACCCTTTAAAGCCACCCTAAAAAAACCTTCCTAGTAAAATCTCAAGTTAGGAAGGAAGAGTCTATCTACGACCGTGGCAGAATCAACTACCTGGACAGTCACAACCGAAGCAAGAAAACACACAAAGCACAACTATACCGACTATACCTTGCATCGCTGGGGAGAGGGCTTGCTCGCGTCGCCTCTTTTCCTCCGCGCGTCTCACTGTGTGGGGTGTCTTTATTTAAGGCCTGAGGTGCTGATTTTGGCTTGGTCATTGTTTCATACTGATCCAACTGCAATCTTTCTCTTATCTTTTCAAAGCAACATCCCTATGTAAAGTGAAGTCGTAAAGGTTTTCTACAGTTTAGATCTGATGTTGTGGGGTGATGATTTTCGCTGAAGGGAAGAAAGCAGCTGTGTCCTCGCTTACAGTACCATGCACTACGAGCAGCTAAGGCATTCGTTTGGCACTAGAGGGAATTACAGATACAGCTAGGTTTACTTGCAGTATCCTTTCCGCATCAGTAGCAAGAGGTGTGTACCTTTCACTTGAAGTTCTGTGATGCTGAAAAGATAATCACAGAACACTCTTTTAGTATGAGAGTTGAAATGTGGCTGTTAAAACAAAGCAAAGGAAAAAAAAACAAACATAAAGACCTCTGTACAGCTTGTTGGATGGAAAAACGCGCAGCTCTGAGACCCCCTCCCGCGGGGCACCGAGTGAGCATCGACCCACCAGCTCCTGTGCTTTTCTCCTTCTCGCAGGGACAGAGGGGAAAACATCTCCGATGTCCCCAGCTCCTACTCGTCTTACCCCTGACTGGGGAGACACAGACAAATGCCCTCTGGAAAAGTAGCTTCCAATGTTAGGAGACACAACAGGAAAGGGCTAGAAAGGGCTGAAAAGAGACCGTCTCACAAGAGACCGTCTCACTCCTCTGTGACAACTTATTTCATAAAGCACAGCATTCATCATGTTTGCGTTAGACACTTCATTGGAAGAATTCGAATCTAAGGAGGGAATCTACAGGCATCTTCGGAGGACTTCACCATCACCACCTACAGGGCACTGCTCGGCCGAGCAAAACAATTTCAGTGAATTAAACCTCTTGCATTACCCACATTGCTTATTCAGATTAAGCAGGAGCTACACTTTTCAAGACGCGCGCAGTGTCAACATGTGTCGCATCGCTTCCTGCGCGCAGCCGGGCACAGTGCTTGCATCTCCCATCGCTGTCCATGTTCTTTTTTGATCTTCCCGAAGTTCTTGAAATCGCAGCAAGGATAACGCGCTGAAATGGGTTTCAAAGAAACACTTTTGTAGGCAGCTGTTTAAAACATCATCAACTCTAAATTACAAATGCCCCCTATTACACAAAACACCTTACACTCACTTCTTTAAAAAAAAAAAAAAAAAGCAAATAAATGACCAACGTCCAAACCCCTTATGGCTGCACCTAAACAATGCTCTTGTTTGGTGTGCTCCAGACAGTTACCACATGAGGCAAGAGGAGCAAAGAGAACCAAGGAAGAATGGGTTGAAAGGAGAATGGGAAGAAAAGCAGAATTTATGAACACATAATTCTAGTGTCTGTGATTAAAGTCCTTTACTTTTTAGCACCACATTAAACGATTTTACATATCCGGTCACTTAATGAAATCCAACGAACTCTTCCAGAGTTCTGGGGATCTGGTCTTGGTAGTTAATGTCGTTGGCCCGAACTGCTCGGGCAGCCAGGCACTTGAGACTCATCTTCATCTGCGTTTTGAGCAGGATCTCGGACACCCCAGTCGTACTCTTGTCGAGCGGCGTCTTGTTCTGCTTGTTCGTCATGTCGGTGTGGGCGCCCGCTTCCACGAGGCTGATGATGATGGAATGCAGGGTCAGGAAGTCGCTGATGGGCCGGTTGTACTGGACGATGATGTGCAGGGCACTGTTGCCGTCGTTGTCCACGGCGTTCACCTCCGCGCCACAGTCCAGCAGGAGCTTGGTGACCAGGGCGTTGGGAAAGCTGCAGACGTCGTTGGTGTGGAAGTCGTCCACCGGCGTGTTGGAGTTGACGGCAAGGTGCAGCAGAGTGAAGCCCTCCCGGGTGCGGGGGTCCAGGTGGATCAGGTTGTAGATCTGCTTGTTGATCCGGCACTGCTCCTCCTCGCTGCACTGCGTCTTGGTGGAGATGCACACCAAGTACAGGAAGGTGTAGAGGTTGCACTCATAGTTGTCCAGGGCGTTGTGGGCGTCGGCGTCGGCGATGTTCTTCACTCTGTTCATGCTCTGCTCGATCTCCAGGACGCTGCACCTCAGAACACACTCTATGTCTGGGGCCTTCACAGCCTCATTCAAATGAATCATCTGGGAGAAAACTTGAGCGAATCGAAGGAGGTCTTTGTGGGTGTTCCTGTTGCCCTTCTGCCTGAGGTGCAGGGCGTGAAGCCACAGCTTGATACACTGCTCGAATTCCATGTTATCCGCATACACGGCCCCTCTGTAGATGATGGGGTGCGAGACATCGATGTTGTCAGCACCTAAAATCCGCTCGCGAACGATCAAGCCCTCCATGTGGAGGGCGTCCCTGTCCTGCCGGATGGACTCCAGCTCTTGAGGATTTCTGCACTCAGTCCTGTTTCCGTAGGCATGGATGGGCGGCAGAACCTCCTTCTCAAGGACGTTATTTCCGTCTTGAAACCTCTCCAGCATGGCTAAGTATAAATAGTGGTAGGTCTTCATGATGTCATAGTTCTCACGGTCGTTTGCAAAGGAGGCACCCAAGAGTTCCAAGGCTTCAATCCGACTCCGACGGTCGCAGTCGGCATGAGAGAGCAAGAGCTCAACGACGTCAGCTTTACAGCTTTCGGCGGCTACCTTCAGCGGCGTCATCCCATGGCCGTTCACGACTATAGCAGCTCGCCATTTTATCAGCTCTTTCACAATATCTATGTGCCCGGCTTCGGCTGCGAAGTGCAAGGCTGTGGCTCCGCAGTGTGCTTTGGCATTGGGGTCGGCGCGCTGTTCTAGGAGGTATCTGACCACATCCGTGTGCCCTTTATACGCCGCGATCATTAGGCAGGTGTTGTCATACTTGTTGGCAATGCTGATGTTGGCATTATTTTCGACCAAGTATTTCACAATGTCCAGCCTGCCATCAAAGCATGCTGCCCGCAGCGGGGTCGAGTTAGTTACTGTTGTGTGGTTCACGTTGGCTCCATGGCTGACTAGAAGCTTAACGACTTCAAAATGCCCAGCTCCTGCGGCACACCAGAGGGCAGTGGCACCATCAATGACATACCTGCATATGGAAAGGACAAGTCGTCAGACATGGGGACCACGGTCCCTAACAATGCAAAGTATACATTATTCATCTGCACTGACTCCAGGACACTAACAAAACATCAGTACTGGTGGAAATAAAGATAGGTAACAAGATGGCTCAGTGGGCTAGCGCACCTGAGTACAAGCCTGTGGACCCCAGGGCAAGGAAGAGAGACGTGCCTCACATAGCCGTCTTCTGACTTCTACAAGACACTGGCACATAGACACCCACCCCCCAATACACACACAACTATGATAGAGTTAAAAACAACAGGCTTCTACACACACACCTGGTGACCTATGTCCACACGTAGAAGGAAAGAACAGACCTCGCTCTCAAAATAAATAAAACATTTTTTAAAAAATACATGAAAGTTCAGCAAAGTACTTTAAAAAAAGTACATATACCTAGTGTGGACTCAACAAAATTATTATTATTGTCATTCCTAAAGTACACATTAAAAACATGAAGAATCACCCACTTTCGGACACTAAAAGCAACAGGTAACCAGACTTCAGAAAACAGAGGATATGTGTGGTAGTTGGTCAGGTCTTTATCCCAAATTGAGGCCTGACTCGGGGTAATCTGCCTTCTTAAAGTCTTCTATCAACATAGTTTTCCCCAAACACCCAGGAACTAGGACCAATAATCAACAAGTGGGATTTCATGAAGTTAAAAAGCTTTTGTTCTGTAAAACAAAATTGTGCAAAAAGACAATCCACAGAATGGAAGATCTTTGTTAGCTACAAGTCTGACAAAGGATTAATCTCCTTGAACAACAAGAAAATAAATGACTCAATTGAAATATGGGCTGGAGAGATGGTTCAGGGGTTAAGACTCTGCCTCATAAGCAGAAGGCCCTGAGTTCAGATCCTAGGTCAACATAAAAACACCAGGCATGGAAATGGCAGCAGCCTGTACTTCTGGCCCTGGTGGGCGGAGTCTGGGAAATCCCTGAGTGAAGCAAAAAGGAAGTAGAAACATTCAGGATGATTCCTGAAGTCACTCTTGGCCCTCCACAAGGACACACACACACACACATGCACAAGCACGCTAAAAAAAAGGGGGAGGGACCTGGAGTTAAAAAGGGATTTCTGCAAAAAGAGGTTTAAATGTCAAACACATATCTTTAAAAAATGCTCAACTTCCTTGATCATCAGGGAAACACAAATTAAAACTATCCTGTGATACCATCTTATCCCAGTTAGATTGGCTAAGATCAAAAACACAAATAAAATAAATGTTGGCAAGGATGTGGAGAAAAGGGAACACTTATTAAGTGCTAGTGAGAGTATAAACTGGTACAGTCACTATGGAAATCAATATGGAGGTTCCCCACGCAGAAAACTAAAAATGGAACTGCCATTAAGGCCCAGCTATGCCTTCACTGGGACGATTCCCAAGGGACTCTACATCTCAGTACAAAAACACTTGTTCTTCCATGTTCGTTGCAGCTGTCTTACAACAGCAAGAAAACTGAATCAACCAACATGCCCATCAACAGAGAAATGGGTAATGAAGTTGTGGTACATATACACAATGGAATACTATTCAGCTATCAGAAAGGATGAGCATTTTCTGGCAAATGGGAGGATCTAAATCGATAATGTTGGGCAAGTTTATCACAGACACAGAAAGATAAATATCACATGGTCTCTTTTATACCTGGGTCCTGGCATTAAACTCTTGTCTGGAGTATTTGGCTTGGAGTTTTTAATGATTATGGAGCTTGCTGCATATGGTCAGTTTATTCTTGCTACTTATGGACCAAGATGCTTGGGTCAGCCGACAGGTTCTGTGTTGTGGGATCAGAGGCGGGATGTTGGTGTGATCGCAGCACAGCGGGCCAAGGGCGTGGTGAGGACGAAACTGCGCACAGCTGGTGGTGGGTTCTGTCCACTGTGCTGGAAGATTTGTGTGGTGCTGTGGTCCTCGTAGCTGCGAACTGTGGATTTGGTTGGGGTTTTGAATGAAGTGGGGTCAAAGAAAAAGTAATAAATAAACCAAAAAAGAAAAAAAATCACAACATTTATTTCTGTCTTTGTATTTATAAAATACTTTGTGGTGCTGCATTTTACTCGTGGTTCAAGGAATTTTATTTCCTACGTAACTTTTTGTAAAGTGTCCTTTTTAAATCTTTTGAAATAAAGTTTTGACATTAAAAAAAAGCACTTTTTCCCAATTAGAAAAATAACTCTAGTCCCTATATACATTGTGTTAGATACTGCTTTAGGGAGGAAAAACCAAAAGCCAGGATATATTTCCCCTAAGATTACTCAAGCTATGGCCAATGAGATCAGGCGTTTGCTCAAACACCTGGAGACTTGAGTTCAACCTCCAGAAGCTCACAGGTGGAAGGAGAGAACTCACTTCCAAAAAAAATTGTCCTCTGACCTTCATCTGTGGACCGGGATAAGCAACCCCCCTGTAATAAATGAATTAAAAATACACTACTTAACCTAATCAAATATGAGCTTTTCCACTAAAGCAATTACTCTCCCATGTCACACACACAGATCGAAAGAAGTCAGACACAGCACGCACTCTGACTTTTGCATCACTGTTGTCGTTTGAACGTAAACTGTCTCTCACAGGTTCGTGGTCTGAATCCTGGCCCCACTCGTCGGTGCTGTTTGGGAAGGGCAGAGACTTCAGGAAATAAAGTCTTCCTGAACAAAGTATAGGCCCGGGGAGGGCCTTGAGGTCTGACAGCTCACCAGGACTTCTCTTCGCCCTCTGTGCTTCCTGGCAGCGGCTACGATGGGAGCCTGCCTCCTGCCTTTGCCAGCATGTGGCTGCTCTATCTAGCAGAGTCTATGCCCTCTGGAATTTGAGCCAAAATAATCATCTTTTTTCCCTTAAGTTGACTGAGTCAATATATCTTATCACAGCTACTGTAGAGTAACTGCCCAAATCATCTTCTACGGGGCCAGAAGATACTGGTTTCCTTTGGGAAGGGACTGAATGTTCATTTGTAATTGCAAAGCATATAATTAATATACTCTTCTTAATATGCTGTATCTCAATTTAAAATGTCTTAGAATGTATGTGAATATACTGGGTATCCATGTGTTTTCCTAAAGCAAATCACTAAGGGAAAAGCCTCCCAGCAGCGAGCAGTGAGCAGCAAGCAGCGAGCAGCGGGCAGCGGGCAGTGGGCAGCAGGTGCAGGAGAACTGAGCAGGCATCTTCCTGCACTGGCTCGGTGGCCACACAGCCAGCCCTGCACACTGAATGTCTCAAATTACACAAAATTAGACTCTTCCGGTGAGTCCAATCTTTCCTACCTTTCCACTTCTAATTTTTCCCAATCTCCTTTTTCTACTTTTGTGTGTGTGTGTGTGTGTGTGTGTGTGTGTGTGTGTGTGTGTGTGTGTCAGAGGGCACATGTGTCCCTGTGGAGGACCAAGAGTGACTTCGGGAATCATCCTGGATTGCTTCTACCTCCTTTTTGCTTTACTCTGGGCTTTCCCAGGCTCCACCCACCAGAGTCAGAAGTGCAGGCCGCAACCATTTCTTGTTTTTATGTAGCACCCAGGATTCAAACTCAGGACCTTCCGCTTTTGAGGCAGAGTTTTAACCCAAGTCATCGTTCCATCCCTCCTTTTCCCACTTTTAATGCTATTGATGGTTGTAGAAAACCTAAAAAGTAGATTGACTAGAGTAACTAAGCATATTAAAAAAAAAATTCTCATTAACAAGCTATTCGCTACACAACTTCATGCTGTAATGCAGGCCAAATTACAATGAAAGAGTACAACTCCCATGATGCTATACTTGGCCACTGTGATAAGACCTCTCCGGTTATTGAGATCAAGGCCCTTTGGACAGCGGCTTCTTGCAGTGGTGGGCGAACTTGACCTCCCACCACATAAAGAGACAGCACTCTCCTCCACAGTGCAGCTCCCACCAGGCACCAGACTACCAGTACCTTGATCCTGAATTTGCAACCTCTAGAGCTATGAGAAATATACTTCCTTCTTTGTAAGTTCCCCAGTCTTGGGTGTTTTATTACAGCAGTACAGCACTAAGACAGATAATAAAGTTTAACCCCAGTTAACAACAACAACAAAATCCTCACTTTTGCTTTAAAAAAAAGTCAAATTTGTATTAATAAAGTCAGCAATTTTACTTTTTCAGTTTCACATAAGACAAAATGCCCACTGATAATGGCAACCTGCAAGGGGGGGCTGTGGCTGACCAGGTCTGATGGCACGGGAAACAAACATGCCGTCTTGAGCTGGGAAGCATCACGCAGGGGTGTGAGAGGAAAACAGAATGCACCTTCAACAGATTGGTGTCTTACTATATGTAAGCTTCTGACGTTTCTTAAGTTTGGTCATTCAGTGGAAAGAACTGACTTCTGAAAGCCCTCTGACACACACACACACACACACACACACACCCGTGTTCCATGTGCGCATGTGCTGTTGTTCACTCATAACTAAAGAAAAAACAAAATACAGACTTTTTTGAAATTTAACCATTTAAAAATGTCATTTGAAAGCTGAGATGTAGTTTGATGGTACAGTACTTGCTTAGGATGTTTGAAGCACAATAATACAAAGACAAGGCATTTAATTGTTAATTTTTTAAAATAACTAAAGAATTAACCAAGACCAGATAAGGCAGTATATACCTTTTATGCCAGTACTCTGGAAGCTGATGCAGGAGAAATGCCACTTTGAAACTGGTATATGCTACTTACTGAATTTTAGACCTGTCTAGACTACATATTAAAACCCTGCTCCAAAACATCCAAAATGGTAGGGGGGAGGAAATCATTACAATTTTAAATCACTGATACTTTAATGGTTGTCATCTATACCTTTTGCACACAGTCTAGTTACAATTCACTTAATACATTTTGTTTTTCATTAACTATACTTTTTTCAAAAAATATCACTTGCATTAAATACTATCACAGATTATTAATGGCTAGTAAACAACCAAATGAAAAATATGTAAGACTTCTAATAAGTATATTTGCCAAAATGAAGTAAAAAAGGTGTACCAAAGGATTATTTACTAGAGCAACTAAGCATACAAAAAAAACCTCATTAACAAGCTATTCGCTACACAACCTCATGCTGTAATGCAGACCAAATTACAGCGAAAGAATACAACTAAAAAAAAAAAAAAAACCTTTCCAAAACAAAAGATAATCTAAATAATCCAAGTTCATGGTTTAGAAGACTCAAAAGATTTGAAAAGTGAGTTTTCCACCAAAATTATTTATACATTTGGAGTGGCCCAAATCAAAATGTAGCAAATTGTATAGCATGTGTGCATATGTGCATGTGTGTATGCACACAAACAGGCCGGCCATTCTGATATATGGAAAATGCAGTCACAGTATTTTTGAAGAAATAAAGTTACAAGAAGCACAGGATAAGCAAGGTAAGTGTGCCACTGGCACGAGGACAGAATTACTATGTCCACAGAACACAGTGCCCCAGAATAAACTCACGCATGTGATCACTCCCTTCATAAACAAGGATCCAGTGGGGCTGAGGACACAGCTTAGGGGAGAACACGGCCCAGATGCTACAGCCTATGGGAGGGAAGAGTGGACCAGGAAGGGCACAGGAGAACTTTCAGAAGGTTCAGACATTTTTCACAGACTTGGAGATGGCCCAGGGGTAGGCACAGTAGCTGCCTGCAAGCCCAATGTAGAGAGACAAGGGATTCCTGGAGTAAGTCTGCATCGCTGGACTAGCCAATCTGTGAGCTTTGTTCAAACGAGAGACCCTGCCTCAAGATGTAAGGAAGAGCTATCAAGAAAGACCCTGACATCGCCCTCTGGCCTCCACCCATGTGCACATAAACACATGCATGCCACCACACACATACATGCATGTGCATCCACGAATTATGATTATCTTCAAAGACCTCTTATGTATTTGATCTTATCTAAGTCTAGTTATGAAGCTATATATCTGCATAATGGACTTAAATAATAGTATCTATGTCACAGAGTTATTGGTAGGAAGACTGAGATATACCACAGGCACTTGGCCCTCTGAGATATTAGACATAAATGATATGATGCAATTAAACTTTTTTCCTTAAAGTCATTTGTACCTCTTTTTATTTTTAATTATATATTTAGTTACATATACATACAGAACTATTAGTTAATAGGATTACACAAAGGCGTTTTGAACAACATCATTGAATGTATCAAATGGAAAGAAACATAGTACATGTCACTGTCCAACATTGTTTCAGTTTGAAGAACACTTTTTCCAACTGATTCTAATAAAATGTATCAAAAAACAAATATGAAGTTCATATTTGGTGATGATCTGCTGGTTAATTAGAGTGTTTCTTTATACTGGTGAGAGTTGTTGCTTTTTTCTTTGAGCTTAGCAGCTTGTTTTGTGTAACTGAACTAGTGATTGAACCTATTCTCTCACACCTGCTAGGCAAGAAAGCATTCTACAACTGAGTTACACTGGTTACTAAAGATACCACACAAATATAAGTTTTCTAAATCTCAAGAAATAGTATATTAAAATCAGCCCTCGCATATATTATCTTCAATTCTAACAATTAGAAATATTACTTTCTTTTCTTTTTTTAAGGAAGAGGGTTGAGCAGCGTCCCCTATGCAGTCCAGGCTGGCCTCAGTCTCTCGAAGTGCTGGACTACAGGCATACATATTACACCCAGCCTAAAGAACTACCCTTTTTTAAAGATGGGAGAAAAAGAGACCAAAAAAAGTAATTTGAATTTTTTAATGTTAAATTTGCCATTATTTATGATGAAAAAGTAAAAATTAAAATTGCATTGCTGTAGGATTTCCCAGGGTCCACCCACCAGGGTCGGAAGTATAGGCCGCCATCATTTCTACCTGGCGTTTTTACATCCACACACAGTGCTCTCTGATACACCCACATGCGCATGCGCGCGCGCACACCCACACACACATATACACACACATACACACACAATATAAATAAACAAAATATTTTTTAAAATGCAGATATATTTTTCACATGATTTCTATAATGGAAACTACTGGGTCAGATTACTATTTTTCCTGGTACACTCTAATAATTTCCATTTATTTCAGTTCTGATTACCTATTTTTATTCAAGCAACAAAAATTCAGATATTTTCTAACCAAAAAAAAAATTACTACAGGATGTTTCATAAAAAACAACCTCAGAAAAATTATCAGTTCAGAATTTAGAATAGGGAATAATAATCCTAATATCCATGACATTCATCTGTCCACAAAATCTAGTTAAAACACAAAAGTTCACTGCCTCAAAACAAAATACCAAACACCTTAACAGAATATAAAGATATAAGATAAATGCAAGAACAGGAAGATATGATCAAAATACATTATATACATATATGAATTTTTCTAAGTATAAAAAGTTACTGAAAAATAAGATTAAGACATTTACTGAGTTCCATGAGAAACACCATAAATGATTTTCCTAGTCTTGATCCAAAGTTACAATGCAAATTCTTTACTACATATTTCATCTAACACTAAAAATAATCTGTTATTCAACCTTCCTTCAAAAAAAAAAAAAGGTACTTATACTATCCCAGTAAGAAAGCGTTTCTAATCACCAGGCTAGGCTCATTAATTCCTAGCTCAATTTGAAAGGGAAATACTTGGTTCAAGTACTCAAAAACTGAATTTCATTACAATGTGTATGATCAGTACTTTAACTAAAATCCTTAAAATCTCTATGCTCAATGTAGTTTCTTGAGCTTTACATTGCCAGCCCCTTCCTAAGGAAGGTGAGGGTGTGGCCCTCCTACCTTTCCTCTACCTGGACATTTATTACTAGGATTCGCACTGGCTTTAGAGTAAGCACACGCAGCAAAGTCTCAGCCTCCTCACAAGTCCCGTGCTCCCATCCATGTCAGCAAGCCTCCTCCAGAACAGGTCCCCACAAACTCTGGCACACGGCAGTCAGGCTCAGAACCCAGGCCGGCACAATATTCCAGGCGCATGACACCTCCCCTTTGTTCTGTTCCACTGCTGCGGCACTTGGCAGCTTCCTGCCCAACAGCTATGGTTCTTCCATTCCCACTGCTTTCTACTCGCCTGTGTCAGCTCCGCAGTTCACAAACCATTCCCAAAATAATCCCAAATATTATTCAAAAAACTTTTAACAAACACTCAAATTATTACATGGGGCTTTATCTGGGTAGAACTCCCTTTCCCCTTGAGGTTCTATCGTGAGTCCACTTTAGTTTTCTAAAGTATTATAAAAGGTTTTAGATGAAACGCAGAGTTAAATGAAGAAAGAAAAACTATTTAGCTGGGTGTAATGGCACCCACCTGTAACCCCAGCACGAGAGACTAAGCAGGAGGACTGGGTTATGCTGTAATATATCTCTCTTGGCTGCACACATGCACACCTACACACACACACACACACACACACACACACACACACACACACACACCACATATTGAACCCACAATTACAGATCTGGCTACACTAGGTGAAGCTACATGTGAGACATGTACAGATAAATATCAAGCAAATAACAGAAATTTTAAAGAAAAACAATTAATAAATAGCAGGAAAATTCAGTGAAGAAAAGAATATACTGGAGAGCTATGCTTATTTGAAGGAGTTAGTTATCAACTTTAAAATTTATTCTTACGTTATCAAACTTCATAGAATCTTACCAAGTATTGTAAATAACGAATTACTAGATGCTGGGGAGATGAATCAGGGATTAAAGCTTTTGCCTCCCAAGCAAAAGGACCTGAGTTCAGATCTCTAGATTCCATGCAAAAATGCTATTTAAAAAAAAAAAATGGTGAGAATCTGTAATTCTGGTCCTGGAAGGCAGAGCCTGGGAAACCCCAGAGCAAAGCAATAAGAAAGTAGGGCAATCTAGGATGATTCCCAATGTCAGATTTCCACAGGCAGACACAGTCAAGTGCCCTCTGGTACACACACACACACACACATGCACGCACACGCATGCACACACACGCACCATGTTTGAGTGTTCAAGCACATGCACTCTTGCAAAATAAATTACCAGGAAAATTAAAAAGCAGGATAATTTGTCCAAAACTTGTAAAGATGGCATACAAATTGCTAAAAATTACAAGCACAAACCTTCTTTTGCACACAAAGAGAACCTGTTCATTCCCACCTGCTCCTGGGTCTCAAGTGCCAATGGAATCTAAGGGAAGACATTGACTTTTCCAACTCCAGTTAAGAGCATCTGCAGAGCAGGGCTGGAGCCCCTGGTAACTCTCCAGCCCACAAAAACCCAAGCAAAGCAGCAGCCAGCTTCATATTGTCACCAACACAGGCTAGAAAGCTCAAAAGTCTGAAATGATTGCAAAGAAAAGCCATTAAACCTTTAAATCACAATCTCTTTTACTGCTTTTAGAATGTCAGAAATCACTGGGATAAACACCAAGATCATCTGAGACCTGTTCAAGGGGGTCAAAGTTGACCATAAACTTCAGTTCTTCTTTCATTAACTGATGAGCTTGTCAAAAGTAGAAATCTCACATTTCTTCTGGATGACTCATGGAACATGACCAAAGATCGGACCTACCACAGGCATCTTTTTTTATTTTTCAACTTTATTTATTAATTACTTGGGAGGGGGTGCACACACACCATCTGCTCAGAGGTCAGAGGACAGCTTTGTGAAGTCAGTTCTCTCCCGCATCCACCTTCATGTGGTTTCCAAGATCACACTCAGGTCATCTGGTTTGTGAGGCATTGTCTTTACCAGCTGAGTCATTTCACTGGCCCCTTAACTACAGATATTTAAAAATAAAATAAACACCAAACTACTTCAACGTAGTAGCTAATAACGCTAATGATTCATAAGCTAAATAGATATGTAGACTCAGAAGGTTCAGGCCAAATTGCAAATGGTAGAAACACCTGGATTGTAGTTTCAACAATCTCAACCTTAGTATTTTATACAAACATCATCGTCCATCTCTGTATCTTCCAAGTAGCCCATAATCTTTCTTAAACTGCCCTAGCTTGGATCGCCTCCTCAACAGCATTTGTCATTGCAAGTACTGCTGCCCCCTCTTCATGACCCACTGTTCTTCAAAACCAGCTTAAATGCCATCTCCTCCTGAAGCCTTTCCTGGTTCCCCCCACACAGCTGAGTACTCCCTCTTCCTCAGGAGACTCCAAGATTTCTATAAGCCTAAATGGCATGGCATCTGCGATTACTCATTTATGCATCTCTTGTTCTCCCTAAACTATCATCCTCCACAGTGGGTAATGGCCTCATCTCCAAATGTAAGGCTCTACCAAAGTCTGGCACACTGCAAGTGGTCTGAACTATTGGCTACTGAACCCCTTAATCTCTAGCCAGTGCAGGACGATGGGCAAGTTATTCAGCTCAGCAGTACATTTCTCATCATTTCAGACTTTTTTTTAGTTATGAGTTTGTTTTTTGTTTTTGTTTTGGAGGGGGGCTGGAAGAGGGTTGAAAGTGGCAGATCAAGCTGTGGATACCCCTGATTCTGTGCCCTAAAGCTGAGATTACGAAAGTGCATCACACCTGATATTGGGTTCTTATCATTACAGCCTGAAAACAGTCTTTCTCTTTGAACAAGAAGACAGCAATAACCAACACATTTCCAAATTCTTTAGAAAACATCCCTTTATTCTTTCTCATCCACGTGGGCTCAGCAAGCTCCTTGCAGCAATGAGCCCTGAACTGCTCCTGAAGATTCCCAACTCTGTGGATAAGCACAGCTGGACAGTGTGCCAGGAGGTGCAGGACAGCTGCTTCCCTCCTCCAGGTGCAGGTGAGACTGTGAGACGGAAGGAAGCTACCAAGGACACAGAAGCCAGAAAGCAAAAGCAAACATGAGTCAGGCTGCCATCTTTGCTCAGCACCATGTTCCTAGGAAGCTAGAAGAGGTACCAGGCATAAAGCACTACTTGGGCCTTCATCTCATCAAAAAACTTAACACTCCAAGACATTTTCTTTTCCCTGAGACTGAATTAAAACCTTTTATTATTTAAGCCTTAAAAAAAAAGGAACCAAAATGTAACATCACCCTAGTCATCTCTAAAAAAAAAATCCTTTAAGTCCACACCTGCAACCCCAACACCCGAGGCTGAGGCAGGAAGAGGGAAGGTTCCAGACCAGCCTGGGCTACATAGCAAGGCACTGTCTTGTTTTCTTTCTTTCTTTCTTTTCTTCTCTCTTTTAAGATACTGTCTTTAAAACCGAAAACAAGCAAAAAAAAAAAAAAAGATACTTTTTAACCAGCCAATTTTTTTACTCACCACAACTAGACTACAGGTGTTTATGCTTAGATTCCATCTACTTGGAAAGAAAAAAATACTGTGGCAAGATTAATGAAACAAGTGCAGCCCACAGAGCAGCATCTCTACGCAGCTATGGCCTGTGGAGCTTCCACAGTCCTCCAGCAGAGATCAGGTCAGACCTGGTAACGCTATTCCGCATCATGCCCCCCAAATACGAACGATCGAACTGAAAAATTTTAACTATGCTATGAACCTTTGAATTTCCTCCTCCCTTTGAACAACGATACGGACGTACAATTTAACGACGCTAATCTCCGTCACCCAGTCCAGTCTTTTTTAGCCAAAATATCTGCCAGCAATGTGGAAGCGTCAAAAGCATGTCTGAAGATGCCCGGCTGCAGGACAGTCGCTGCGTTCTGCATCTGCTACAGGTTCTGGGGACTTATTTTGATATAAAAGCCCCCCGCGGAGAGCTGCTTGGGGCTTGATCGACCACTCAACTTAGAAGCGAGAAAGGGGGGTGGTTAGCTCGCCAGAGGTCTTCCATTTTAAATTCTGGCCTCGTTACTTGCTGATCCCGGTTACGATGCCAGTGATTGACGGAAAGGAAAAAGACCAACAGGCAGACAGGCGCCTGCCCGCTCGCTGAGCAGTAGGGAAGACGCGATGGATCCCCAAACCCAGGGCGTGGCTCCCACCTTTAGAGGGAATGAGGGTGAGGGCCAGTGAGAATGGGCGGCGAACGCGGCCTAGGAGGGTTCCGGTGGGCATCGGGGCTGGAGGGGGTGGGCGTCGGGGCTGGAGGGGGTAGGAAACGGGGTAGGAAGCGACGTGCTCGGTGGGGCCGCGCGTCGGCGCGCAGGCTGGAGCGGGGCTGTACCTACCCGTCGAAGCGCACGGTGCCCGTCTGCTGGGTCTGCACACGGTAATGTTCTAGGAGCAAGCGAACCACCTTGGCGTGCCCGTTGCGGGCGGCGATGATGAGGGGCGTGGAGCGCTGTCCCCCCTGCTGGCTGACATAGCCCAGCAGGTAGCGGATGTCGCTCTCGGACCGGTTGAGCAGCAAGGCCGCCAGGGTCAGCACCTTGCCCTCGCTGGCCGCCTTGTACACATAGCCGGCCAGGCCCTCCATGGCCGCCGCCAACTCCAGCACCCGTTTGGTCGCCACCGCGGCTGCTGCCTGGCGCCCCCGGAGGCCGCGTCCGCCAGCACTTCAGACCCGGGGCCCCCGCAGCCCATTCAACAGGGCGCCGCCGCCGCCGCCGCCGCCGCCGCCGCGCCCGGGCAGCAGCGCGACCCGGGGAGGGCGGAGACGCGGAGGTGGCCGAGTGCCGCAGGGGGGTACGGCTGCGTCCCAGCCGGGGCGCGGGGGAGGTCGGTCAGGGCCGCCCCCAAGGCCCCTGGCACCGGCCCTGGGCCGAGGGGATCTCCATGGCGGCCGCCGCCCCGGGCCTCCGGCCGGACCCCTCCCTCCTGCGGGCTGCGACAGGCGCGCGCCCGAGCTACGGGTCGCCGCCGGGGTCCCTCGAGAGGCCCGCGCGCGCCCCGGATGGCGAGCGATGGGCGCGCCCCGGCCCCGGCCCCAGGCCTGGAAACAGCGGCCGCCTCCGCGCTCCGCGCTCCCGAGCCGGAGGGAACCTGTCGCCGCTCGCCCACCGGCGCTCGGAAGTGCGGGGCGGCCGAGGAGGGCTTCCGCCAGCCACGCGTGGGTGGGTGTTCGCGGAGCGACGCGGAACGCTCCCGCGACTGCGGCACCGGAACTCGGGGTGGGAGGTAGGCGGCCTCCGCGAGACAAGGCCGGAGGGCGGGAGCGGGAGCCGGGCTTAAATGAGGTGTCCCTCCCTAAGTCAGCCGGCTTGCAAACCGGGACTCGATGAAGAAAGGTTCTGCTGTGCGCAGAATACGCGCCCCGATTCTGATCCGAAAGGCCCCGGTGCCTTCATGAGCCGCCTACAGCCTTCCCAGTCCCGGACTGGAGCGCTCTATTTTATTATAAGAGGCGTCGGACCCTTTTCTGTCCCTTTTGGGAACATCCGGGTAAACACCCTAAGATCCACTTAGAAAGAGATTGTGTCTCCGAGCCTTTGAATTCTGGGAAGGTAGGTAACTGAACCTCCTTTGTCTGACATTTATCCAACGATGCTACAGGTTGGCTGTGTTCCAGCCTTTAGCTTAGAGTGAGGGGTTATTAGTAGGCCAGCCCTTCTCTCCAGGACCTCTGGTGTTGTGGAGGAAGCAGAGAATACATGACAGATAGACAAGATTAGAAGATTTAGGACCATTAGCATTTGCTATGAAGCAAATGAAACGGGATGTGGGCGTGGACCAGGGGACTGAGTTCGGATGGTCAGAGAAAGCCCCCATGACAGGTGACCACAACAGAGGCTGAGCAGAGGAAGTAGCTAGTGCAAAAGCCGGAAGCAGAATATGGTCTGCTGAGCTCAGGAACAGAAAGGGCAGCATGGCTGCTGACCATGGAAGAGGGCTAAGATACGAAGTCGGCAGTATGCAAGCATGTGGGGCGGCAGCCCAAGCAGCCCATGCAAAGGGTTTCAGTGCTACTGGGATGCATTTGAAGTTTCAAACAGGAAAACGACAGGATACTACTTTTTGTTTTGTTTTGTTTTCAGAACAGTCATTCTGGCTGCTATTGTGACAAGTAAACTCCCAGAGGCAAAGGTAGAAGCAGGCTTGGATAAAATAGCAGGAGTTGGGCCATATCTCAAATTCACTCCCATTTCACAGTACCCTTACCTACTTGCAGATCTCTCTGAAGATGATGAACTTGTTCTCCCCGTGTCATAGTTAGGCACAGGTGTCAACTGGACAGTTGAGGGTTTGAATTCTGGGCACATTTGTGGAGAATTAGCAGTTGGGTTAAGCTCAGAGCAAACCCGCAAGAGATTGTCTAGCTGATGGGGAAGGCCCAGGTGGGTGGGATAAGGCCCTGGAATAAATCATGGAGAGCTGGTTGAGAGAGTCAGCATCCTTGTGTACACTTGGCCAGACATGCTGGTATGGCAAGTAAGGATTGTCCCTCTCTCGGCCATTATGTGGAGATGATGTGGCCAGTTCCCTCCACCCTGGTGTTGATGTGTGCTCTCCCATCAAGCTGGACTACAGACTGTAACTAGACTATCATAAAAAAAAATAAATCCCTTGTTCCCTTAAGCCATTTGATGGTGATTTGTCAGAAACCATGCAGGCAGACTGCTACACCCCGCTTCCCATATTCAGTAAAAGGGTTTTGGAGACCAGGGCTGAAGGTGAGATTCTTCTGGCAATGTCTCTGAAATAGCTATTGGAAAAGCAGAATGAGCATGCTCCTTTTCTTCCTTGGTTTTAGGAGCAAGTCCAGGTTTTAGCAGGCTAACTCAGGCTTTGGGGCCTGAAAAAAAGGGGCCTTAGCAGTGACACACTTAAGTGTGCGTCCCTGGGGGTCCCTTCAGACTTCCACTGTGGTTCTAGGCAACCTAACTCCTCCCTCTCCTCTCTGCCTCTTCCCATCTCTCTATCCTCCCCACTCCTCTTTGACTACCCGGGCACGAGCTGGCAGTTGAAGAGGTGCGCCTGCCTCCCAGGAAAAGAACACCCCGAAGCCTTGTATATTGTCACATGTCAAGCATCATTTCCCTCCACCTGATCGTTAGGCCGGCAGGGAGAGAGCAACTCTGCCCATGTGTGGGCACCAAGCAGACATCCCTGAATAAAGAGAAACCAACACAGGGAGACACTTAAGAAAGAAGAGTTTATTTAGAGCGGAGGATCTGGTAGCCAAGAGAACCATAGTTTAGCCTTAAGGTGGGAGAGCACTGGAACAGCTTCAGACCCAAGAGGACAGAGAGAGTTACCATGACAGCCTGGCAGGGGGAGGGAAAAAAGAGACCCTTGGTGGGGTCACAATCTTGTATAGTCCTAGGCACCCAAGAGTTACTGGGGAAGTAAGACCGTGAAGACTGGAGGTATCATCTTCACAAAATGATCACCTGGCTAACAAGAAAGCTGTACAAAGTGGCAGCTGTCATGGTTAGATACAGGTATCAGCTTGATGGTCGAGGGTTCGAACTCTGGCACATTGGTGGAGAATTAGTAGTTGAGTTAAGCTTGCAGGAGATTGTCTAGTTAACAGGGAAGGCCCAGCCCATGGATGACAGGACTAGTAGCGTCCTTTGGTATATTTGATCAGACATGCTGGTCTGACACAGAAGGATTGTCCCTGCCTCAGCACTCCTGTGATATGGTGTGGCCAGTTCCCTCGACACCTGGTGTTGGTGTGGACTCGCCTCCCAAGCTGGACAAGGAGCTATAACTGGACTATCGTAAGAGAAAATAAAACCCCTTGTTCACCTTTGTGTACTTATGAGCAACAAGGACGGCAACCGCAGCTGTGGGTAACACTGACAGAAAAGTCTAGCTCTGCGTCCCTTATCCCAGCTCTGCTTTCTTTTTTTTTTTTTATTTCAGCTCATACAAACTTATTAGGTACACCAGTTCCCTCCCTCCCTCCTCCTCCCCCCGTACCCCCTGCTCCCCCTCTCCACCCCTCTCCCTCCCCATCCCCCAGTGCCTCCCGCCCCAATTCCCAGAGAGTCCTTTCTTGTGCATGTGTGATTTTCCTCTGGGCCCTCCTCTCCGATGACGTACAAGGACCCAGTGGCCTTTCCCTGAACCCTTTCCCGTGTTTCCCTTAGGTATAGGAACACTGCTGTGGCTGCCAATCCTTTGCCTCCAAGGATCTTGGTGCCTTTAGCAGATGCTAGACTTTGTGAGGTCAACAATGTGTTGGACTATGCGCAGGGCATGCAAAGTCCAATTATGATTGCTTCAGCCCTAACTAGTATAGAGTATCTTACATATCATTGCTCCTCCCATCCTTTTGCTCTTACACTCTTACCGCCCCCTCTTCCGCAAATTTCCCTGAGCTTCAAGATGGGGAGAGACTAAGCTGGCCTAGTTCTAGGTGGTTGATATAGAGTCTCTGAAGTTCTGGATTGTGGTTTGTTGATTTTCTTTTGCAGTTTTGCTGCTCCTGCAATGCCCTTCACTCCATCCTGGTGGGCATTGTATGTTACTCCCTGGCCAGCCCAGCTCTGCTTTCTACAGGAGACCTCATTCGTTCAGACATTCCCTGCTGAGACTTTCTTCTTCCTCTTCCTCTTATCCCCCTCACTCCATTTTGGTAGTGTATCTAACTAGACCAAGTTATCCCAGAGACGGGCCCAGAAGGACCTGTATCATAGCACGGCCTCTCCCTACAGACAGGACTAGATCTCCTTTCTCGCAGCCTAAGGTCAGGCGCCCTGGGCTTAGTGCAGGCTCCTTTGGTGGCGCAATAGCCCAGTTTCTCGCTGGAGACTGCTCGGCTGCGTCCTGCCCACCTGAGTTTGCAGGGTGACGTTTCTGTGGTCCCGTCGTGCGAATGTGGAAAGAGACGGGTAAACAGGGTGCGGCTGCTTTTCCACAGCAGCCCAGAAATAGCTCCTTGCACCTCTGACCCGTCACCCTCTCCCTGGACAGAAAGCCACGGAGCAAACAAAAAGTCGTAAAATACAACTTACATCCTGATGGTTTTGCTGACGGCAGTGAACTGCAGCCTTCCTCCCCAACCCTCCCCCCACACACACAGGTGGGCAGCTGCCTTTTGCAGCACTTAGCTTCCGAGGGAGTGCGGTAGCCCACAGAGAAAATGGCTGTTCTTTGCCCCAAGCATCCCTCTTTCCAAACTAGGTTGTCCTCGCTTTGCAGCTCTGAGACAGGGAATTCCTCAGATCTTTGTAGACAGGATATGTAAAACGTCATTTTTCAAACACCAGTGGGCACCTGCTTTAATCCTCTAAGCCGCAAGTTTAACAGAAGACAGTGAGTCTAGTTGAATAGATGTGTGTTGCCACTGGCCGAGGCTTCCAACGAAGTCTCTCAGCTATGCCGAAGAGCTCAGCACTCTTCCTTGCAAAGGCTTTGTCCCAAGTCTGCTCCTGTGCGGGTTGCCTGTCCA
Source organism: Typhlomys cinereus (assembly GCA_023101885.1). NCBI lineage: Eukaryota > Metazoa > Chordata > Mammalia > Rodentia > Platacanthomyidae > Typhlomys > Typhlomys cinereus. The sequence goes on along the minus strand of JALPQD010000042.1, from coordinate 985,913 downwards.
TAGAGAGCCTCCTCGCCTGTCCTTCCTCCTGCCCTGGCATGTGACATCATGTATACCATGTCAGTAGTCCTGCTTAGCCCAGGTTCAGGGGTGAGCAGTCCATTGCCCTCTGCTTCCCTGCTTCCCACTCTTGGCCTTTCCCTGAACAACAGACCTAATGCCTGGGAAATACATAAGCAAATGGAAACAAACGAGGCACCAAGGCGGGGGAGGCAGCAGCCAAGGTGTGTTACTGTGCGGCCCAGGTGGGAGCTGCTGCATTCCATCTGTGAGGAGGGCAGATGAGGGGCGCTGTGTTCCAGGCTGTCGCCCCTGGAAGGCAGACGTCCAGTCCAGCTAGATGTCCAGGACGGCGATGATGGATGTGGCCATCATGAACTCTTCCTGAGTGCTTCTCTGGGCCAGGGGTCACTAGCTGGATTTCCACAGGTGCCTGCAGATCAGAGCTAAGGCAGATGGGAAGCAACTGGCCCGCGACCTCTTACAACAGGGTTTGAACTCTGGCTACTACCACTAGTCTCCCTTCATCTCTATCACTTGCCCCAAGCCCGGTCAACTCCCTGCGGTTAAGATTCTGGCTTTAAGGGTCTAGGATTTCATGGACTCCAGATAAAAGGGCCTGTTGGCCAATCTATCATCCTGTGCTACCGGGAAAGGGCTGGAGGAAGCCCCACCTACAGACACAGGACACGCCCAGTTCCCACCTGCTCTCTCTCCTGGAGATCTTCCAGAACCTTCCCTTATGCCTCTTCTGAGACTCTTACCCTTTTCTAATAACAGCTGCCTCTGCACAGCCGTTGACTATCTTCAGAGCACATGACCCCTAGTTCAGTCCCTTTGTCCCAAGTGTCTGGAACACACTTGGAACAGAGCTGTGGACCACTCCCCCGGCATCCCGCATCTAGCACTCGTGCCAATAGACAAGCTACTCATGGGACCTCTCAACACAGCAGGGTCCCTGCCTGCTTTCTATTTGTGAGCAATGCGCAATGAGGCTCCTCATAGCACCTGCTCTTCTGGTTGGGAGGCTGAGCAACTTCTACGTGGACTCACGCGCAGCACCCCTCGGTCTGCGGTGGCTACTATTTTCAGCATCTCGGTGAGTCTTCCCTCTCAGACCCCGGGGGAATAAGCAAAGCAAGTCCGGTCTTGTCATCTGTGAAAACGAATTTGAACCACATGACCTCCCGGCTCCCAGCTCCATCCAGCTATGATTCAACCATGAATTGGTTATTTCAGGGAACATCCTAGCTCTCGCTCCTGCAGCCCTGGAAAGACCCAGCACAGGTCTTGTGTGCAGCTGACTTTCCTGCCGCATGGATGGTAGCATGTGAAGCCGTCCCTGCTCCAAGGCAGACATCGGGAGGAAGATGAGAAAACTTCCAACTGGCACTTAGCCTAGTGCCTGACATTGAATGAATCTAATAAGTCACAGATGCTATCGTTCCCCATCTTACCACAGCATCTCTCCCAAACCCCGTCAGGAGAGGCATAGACCCTTGCGGGCAAGATGGTTCAGCAGGTAAAGATGCCTTGGGTGCAAATCTGGTGACCTGAGTTCAATCCCCAGAACCCACATGGTGGAAAGAACCAAGTGCTGGAAGTTGTCTTTTGACCCCCTCTGTCTGTATACTCCCTCTCTGTCATAAATAAGTAACTATAAAATACTGAAGGAAAGCGCAGACTCACCAGGCAAGGTGAGATACACCTGTCATTCTGGCACTCAAAAGGTTAAGGTGAGAGGATCGCGAGTTCGAGGCCCACCAGAACAACATAGCAAGACCCCGTACAGAGAGGAAAAAAGGCAGGAACTCAGGCTGTGCTGGAGTGCACACAGTGTGACCCCGTGCTTCCTGGACAAGTCTCTGTCTCAGTTTCTCCTCTGCAAGATAAACATGGTGGTCACCGAAGCTGCCCTGGATTGTATCCACCAGCTGAGCCAGCAAGGAAGGGCAGGGAGATGGGTACCTGGCACAGGCTTCGTGTGGGGGGGTGTCTGTCATTGTTCACAGATGAGGTACATGCTCGGAGACATAGACAAGACCCCCCCAAACAGGAGCAAAGTTGGGCTCCAAGCCTGAGTCTCTTAGTTCCAGAGTCACTGTCCTTGGGGGAGTTCACACTGCCCTGTGAGACCCCCGCATATCTCAGCAGGACTCTTCTGGGTCCAGACTCTCAGCCCCCCTCCATCCCAACAAAGGGGATGAGAGAGATCTGGGGGAGGAAGGACAGGGAGAGAATCGGCATAAAGACCTCTGGGCTGAGGGGCCCACAGGAGCCCTCCAGTGGCACGAGAGAGAAGCCTCCTTCTGTCCCCCCCATCCCACCCCCTGTCTGGACACACAGCCTCAGCACCGATGAGGATGGGGCGTTGACCCCAAAGCCCAGAGACATTGCAACATCCACATCTGCTGGAATCTACCATGAAACCCCACAGTGCCTGTGCAACGTGGCCCCAGCTCAACACAGACAGGCCCCAGCCTGGGGCTTTTTCCATTTCTGAGGTATGATTCACCGTGGAGACAAGATCAGACAGACTCACAGCAGAGGCAGAAGGAACTAGGAGGCAGAGCCAGAGCAAAAAGCAACACAGACCTGGGTTAAGAACCGGGCAGAAATCACAGTAACCAGGCCACAGGGAGCAGGGTAGGGTGAGGTATCCACTTTAGGAGCCCCCAGCCAATAGCTACCCCTGGCCAGTGTCTCCTCCACACAGCCAGCTGTGATTCTAATCTCCCAGATGCTAACGACAGGGTGCGTCCTGTTCATCATTACTTTCAAGGCAGTCTGTAAAACTCACTCTCATTTTCAGGGTTTAAGAAAATTTTTTTGTTTTTCTTATCACAAAGTAATATATGCTTATTGAGAAATGTTTCAAGCGTAAACTTCCAGATCTCAAGTATGTATCTCGAATGATACCAAAAGCAATACAATGTTGAGTAATTTCCAGCCAGCTTGCCCTGGAAGCCCCTGTTTTTGTCTCCCGGGTGCTGGGATGACAGGGCTGGACCACCCTAGCTAGGATGAAAAGAGAGAGAGGGAGGGAGGGAGGGAGGGAGGGAGGAAGGAAGGAAGGAAGGAAGGAAGGAAGGAAGGAAGGAAGGAAGGAAGGAAGGAAGGAAGGAAGGAAGGAAGGAAGGAAGGAAGGAAGGAAGGAGAAGAGAAAGAAAAAAGGAAGGAAAGAAAAGAAAAGGAAAAGGAGAGAAAGAAAAAGGAAGGAAGGAAAGAGAAAGAAAGAAGAAAGAAAGGAAAGAGAAGAGAGAAAAAAAGGAAGGAAGGAAAGAAAGAAAGAAAAGGAAAAGAGAGAAAGAAAGAGAAAAAAAAAGAAGAGAGAAAGGAAGGAAGGAAAGAAAGAAAGAGAAAGAAAGAAAAGAAAAGAAAGAAGAAACCTGCCTGTTGTTGATCTTACTTTGTTACCACAAAATACACCTTCAGCATCTCATGGCGCTAACCCACGGAATGGGCTGTGAGACAGTCACCAGAATCAATATGGGCATGTAATAGAATGCATGGAAAATTAAGTATTCTAGAGGAAACCAAATGTATTAAACGATAAAAGCAAAAATAATGGTAAAGTGACACTTGAAGTCCCTTTTTAAATGCCTCAGTGGCGAGACCTGGGGTCACACACCTAGAAACAGGCTGCCTGGGGTGCTGAGTGTCCGGTACCTCCTGCTGATGTGTGGCCATGAGGTCAATCTATGACTCTGTAGCTTGTCACATGGGCCACCAGATTGGCTTGTTTGTCGTGTGCTTAAAAAGCACTAGGCCCAGGGCTGGAGAGATGACTCAGGGGTTAAGCCTTTGCCTCCTGGCCTATACATCTGACCCTGGGGAACCCCGGAGCAAAGCAATAAGGAGGTAGAACAACCCAGGATGGTTCCCAAAATCACCCTTAGGCCTCTGCAGCGGCACCACAGTGTGTGTGTGTGTGTGTGTGTGTGTGTACAAGAAGGCACTTGAGCGTGTGCGCCTATGGAGGCCCAAGATGACATCGGGAATCATCCTGAATTATTCTGTCTTCTTATTGCTTTGTTCTGAGGTTTCCCAGACTCTGCCTTCCAGGGCCGGAAGTGCAGGTCACCACCATATCCACCAGGCATTTTTACCTGGGATCTGGGGATCTGAACTCAGGTCCTTTTGCTTGCAAGGCAAGCACTGAGCCATGTCCCCAGTCCAAATGTGTTTCATTTCTAACAGCCATAATTAAAGCAAATGATAAATTCCATTTGAGGGTTTATAAAAATAAGCATTTCTTTCCTCATTCAAGTTCACAGCATCTGTAGGGACTCTTGTATGTCGCCAGCTGTCCAAAACAAGACCCAGCAAAACCAGTTCATCCAGCAAAATCTAAGTACTTATTTTAGGGCTTCCTTTAAAGTAAATGGGCGGGGCAGCCTAGCTGTATTGAGGCCAAATACCCTCTTGGGGGAACTGGAGGTGTTGGAGAGAAAGCCGGCTTTAATCCTGCGCACGGGCCCCAAAACCCACAGAAGGTGACACTGAAGACTCATCTTTACAGCACACAATCGGGATTCCTACTCAGGAAACTACACAATGTTTCGTAGAAAATTGAAAAAAGGGGGAGAAAATTTCCTATGACAAGAGTAGAGACCCAACTTTAGTCCCTGGCCGGGTCTAGAGAACAGAGAGAAGAAGGGAGTCAAGAGTGGTTTCTCCAGGGCTGGGATATAGCTCAGTTAGCAGAGTCTCATCTAGCATGCACGAAGTCCTGGGTTCGATTCCGGGCATTGTATAAACCAGGTGTGGCGGCGAATGGCATTGGGAGGTAGAGGCAAGAAACTCAAGGTCATCCTTGGTTTCATAGCTAGTATGTGATCAGCCTGGCTTGCATGAGATAGATAGAAGTGGAGGGGAAAGGGGTGGGGGAAACTGTTTGTCATAGTTAGACACAGTTGTCAACTTCATAGTTAGGCACAGGTATCAACTTGACAGTTGAGGGTTTGAGCTCTGGGCACATTTATAGAGAATTAATGGTTGAGTTAAGCCCAGAGCAAACCTGCAGGAGATTGTCTAGTTGATGGGGAAGGCCCAGCTAATGGTGGGTGGGATTAGGCCCTGGAATAAAATACAGCGAGCTGGTAAGAGAGTTGGCATCCTTCTGTATACTTGGCCAGACATGCTGGTCTGGCAAGTAAGGATTGTCCATCTCTCAGCCATTATGTGGTGATGGTGTGGCCAGTTTCCTCAGCCCTGGTGTTGGTACGTGCTCTCCTGTCAAGCTGGACTGAGAACTGTAACCAGGAATCGTAAGAGACAATAAACCTTTGTTCCCTTAAGCCGTTTGATGGTTATTTATTAGCAACCATGCAGGCGAACTGCAACACTGTTCTAATAAAAGACCTAAGTAAGTGGAGGGAAGCTCTATGCTTATGCCCTGGAAGACTCGGCACGTAGTGTTCCCCTGTTATTCTGTAGGTCTGAGGCAATGCCATCCAACAATGCTGTTGTCATTTTGCAGAAGTGGAAAAGCTGGGGAAGATTTGGAAACACGAGGGATGAGAATAGCAGAGACAGTGTGGAGGAGGAGGGAGAGTCTAACTAGAGGACACACTCTGTTGTACATGGGGATAAATTATAAAGCTGCAATCATTTTAGAGCAGTGCGTGTGTGCACAGAGATAGACACACAGACCCACTGGGGGAGACTGGGTCAAACAGGAACAGATCACACACATCAGCTACTTGGTGGCAAAAGGCCCTTCAAAATACAGAGCGGGAAGGATGGAGTGCCTCTCTCCCTCTCTTTTCTCCACTCTCTTTTCTTCTCTCTCTCCCTCTCTCTCTTTTCTCCACTCCCTTTTCCCTCCCCCCCTCTCTCTCTTTTCTCCCCTCCCTTTTCCTCTCCCTTTCTCTCCTTCTTATTCATCATCATTTTGAGACAAGGTCTTGCTATATAGCCCAGGCTGTCTTCAGACTCCTGACCCTCCTGCCTCAGTTTCCCAAGTGTGGGCACTACAATGCATGCCCTGCTATGCCCAGCTCTCATCTTCATTTTACTTGAACTTCTGATTTCAACGACATCAAACATACCTAAATAGTGGTAGAGAGAATTATCACCCAAACTGGATAATCATAAACTCCTAGTGAATTGTGATTCAATACATGCCCATTCCATTATTTTACCCAAACACTGTATCATTCCATAGATAATTAACTCCAGCATGTATTTTTCAAAGATTGATTAAATTTTAATTTAATCAAAATTAAGCATTAAATTTAAGCAAAAATACCTTCCAAGATATCACACCAAAATCCCATCATTGTACCTGATGTAGTTATTCCGCATCGTTGCTGATAAATTCACAACCAAACGGCTCAAGGGAACAAAAGGGTTTTATTCTGGCTTGTGATAGTCCAGTTACAGCTCCTCCTCCACTTGACAGGAGAGTTCACACCAACACCAGGGGCCAAGAGGAAACTGGCTAAATCATATCCACAGGACTGCCGGGGGCGGGGGGAGGGAGGGACAATCCTGTCTTGCCAGACCAGCACGTTTGGCCAAGTACACACAAGGATGCCAACTTCCTCAACCAGCTCCCTCCATCTTATCCCCCTGTCCTGAGGCTAACACCACTCACTATAGGCTGGTCCTCGCCATCAATCAGACAATCTCCTACTGGCTGCTCGGGGCTTAACCCAACTACCAATTCTTCACCATGTGCCCAGAGCTCTGAGCCCTCAAACGTCAAATTGATACCTATGACAAATTGATATCAATGACCATACCTTTACAATCGATAATTTATCAACATTGTTGGTGTTTCCACTGGATTCAGACAAATCTGTGACATGATGCTAGCTTATGCATTTACATTGGAAACACAGCCTATATCACCCATGCATTACATTTGGTAGCCCCACACCCCAAATCTGCATTAACTTAGAGATTGCCTCTCCCTTCTGTTTCTTTTCCTTTCTTTCATCTTAACTTATATGTTGAAGAGACTAGGTTGTTTGTCTATCAGTGTTCTGCGCAGACTGGAATGAGCTGACGCCATTCCTCTGGAATGCCACATAACGTGTTCTTATCCCTACATTTTCTGTGCCTGGGTAATGAGAGGTGGTTGGATTTTCCGACTTGGTCAGGTTTGAGTGTTCAGACAAGCTAGGGCGGAAGCAACGCTGTGCTCTCCTGAAGGAGACATAGAGAGGGGGCGTCAGTCAAGAGTGACCACATCATAATGATTGGGGGGTGCTTCATGTAGCCCAGGCTGACCTCAAACTCCCTATGTTGCTGAGGATATTGGTAACACTCCTGCCTCCATCTCCCAAGATGTAGGATTACAGGTGTGAACTACCACACCCACTACCACACCTCCTGCATGCTGGGCAAACTTCAACCGACTAAACTACACCCCCAGCAACAAACTGAGAAATATTGAAGCTGGAACAGGGAGAGCAAGACCCAATAAGAAGTCAGGTGATGAGCGAATTCACCACGGATCCCCTGAATCAGAGGGGCTGCCCTTGAGGTCCTGGAGGTAGTGGCCTGACAGATGGCCAGGCCCCAAGTTGGTGGAATTAGGTCTGGCAACACAGTCTGTGGGGTCCCATGTAAAATGAACATCCTGGTGGACTCATACAAGAATCTGGGTTCTGGAGGGACGGAAGCAGGAGGAGGAATTGTGAGTCTTGGCCCAGCCTTGGTTCCAGGCTAGCCTGGGCTACATAGCAAGACCCAGTTTCAAACAATTATTTTTCTTTCTTCTTACAGCTTCTTTGACTTACTGTGCATTATTGTTATTATTATTATATTATGTGTGTGTGTGTGTGTGTGTGTGTGTATGTGTCTGTGTGTCTATGTCTGTGTATCAGAGAGCATGGTGTATATCTGTAGAGACCCAAGGATGACTTTGGAAATCAACCTTTATTGCACTATCTCCTCTTTGCTTTACTCTGGAAATTCCCAGCTTCACCTTCCACGGCCAGAGGTGCAGGCTAAGGGCATTTCTCCTGGCATTTTTATGTGGAATCCGGGATCCAAACTCAGCAGAGACTTCACCCTTGAGCCATTTCTCCAACCCAACTTACTGGGCTATTTATTTGTTTGTTTGTTTTTTACTTAATGTCGAGGTAAAGAGAAATGAAAACTTGGCAGTTGCTGGCATAAATTTTACCCTTCACCTTTAAATCACACAAAGATGGTGTTGCAGTTCGCCTGCATGGATGCTGATAAATGACCATCAAACAGTTTAAGGGAACAGGGTTTATTCTCTCTTATGATTCTTGGTTACAGTTCTCAGTCCAGCTTGACAGGAGAGCACGCACCAACACCAGGGCAGAGAGAACTGGCCACACCATTGCCACATGACAGCTGAGAGAGGGACAATCCTTACTTGCTAGACCAGCATGTCTGGCCAAGTGTACAAAAGGATGCCGACTCTCTCAACCCGCTCTGCATGATTTATTCCAGGGCCTAATCCCACCCACCAAGGGCCAGACCTTCCCCATCACCTAGACAATCTCTTGCAGATTTGCTCTGGGCTTAACTCAACCATTAATTCTCTACAAATATGCCCAGAGCTCAAACCTTCAACAGTCAAGTTGGCACCTGTGCTTAACTGTGACAGATGGCTTTACACACTGGTACTGTAGTATCTGACCTGATGTAACACAATTTTCCTGTTATGCTTGTTCCCAGAGGGCTTCTTAAGCCGTCCAGAGGAGAAAAACCCAAGAAAGATGGGCAAGGTTGGCAGGAGGAGCACAGATGGTTCGCCATTGCCCTCCGCCAGTTGGGGTGGGGGATGTCCCACACAGGTGCAGACCTCTGGCCCTGTGCTGTCCGAGGACACCAAAGCTTGGGGATATTGGCTTCTTCCTTTGCACCTGCTGAGCTCCTGGCCCAGGTGCAGAGGTGGAAGGCTACGGATAAGGCTCAAGCCACCTGCAGGCAGGAGGATACCCCAGAGGGAGGACAGCGCAAGGGCCCAGGCTGCCATCCCCCCTCGCCCCCTGGCTGCCAGCACCCACCCAGGCTCCATTGCTTGCCCTGCAACACCACTTAAAACTCAGATTCAAAGACAGAATGAAGGATCACAGGGTTGTGATCACAAAATGTCAAACCAGCTAGGAAGACCTCTGCCCACAGGGCTCCTGGGTGACGTCACCGGCCAAGCCTCGTGAGGTCCATCTGCGCATTCTGGGCATCCCAGCAGTATCTGACATCGAGAGCAGGTGACCAGTGGAAGGGCAATCGAGGTGGGCACTGTTGCAGCCCTACATGTGGTTAAAATTGTCCACGGGTGGGGGGCTCTCGTGCTCCTGTGGACTTCACGTCTGTGAGTTCTATTCTTTTCTCTCACCTAGTAAACTCTGCCTTAATCCTCAAAAAGATTATCTAGGGGGGTCTGCGAGATGGCTCAGTAGAAAGAAGCTTGTTGCTCAGCCTGATAAATGCAGTTCAGTCCCCAGAACCTACATGGTAGGAAAAAGAATTGATTCTCACAAGTTGTTCCCTGATCTCAGCATGTGACTTACAAACCTGTTGTTGCTGAATCCCCGCCGGGCCAGCCGGGGAAAGGAGGGGAAAATGACAGAGCCTCGGGTGTTGCCATCCCTCCACTCCAGGGGACAGCCACCAATCATTTAACTGTTTACTAGGTGTCCATTGCAGGGGCAGGTTAGATGGCCGCTTCCCATTGGTTGTTCCTCCCTCTACCTGCATGATTCTCTATTGGGACATGTCCGGGGCATGTGTCCAGGCTTGTCCATAGCCGGGAGCCCTGGCTAGAGCCTCCCTGAATCGATAGTCCCACACCTGGTGACCTGAGTTCAATCCCCAGACCCTCCCATGGTGGAAGGAGAGAACTGACTTCTGAAAAGTTGCCTCTGACTGCCACGCAAACACCATCATAAAATGCCTTTTCTCTCCCTTTGTAAATAAATATTTTTAAAAGATTAAGCAGGTGAACATTCTCTTCATAAAATATTTAGCCCAACTTATGTCTTCTCTTTCTCTCCACTATCCTCTCAAATGAACAAATAAAATATTTTATATGTATGTATATGTATCCCTATAGGGATGTACTAGAATACATGATATTTTTATGCACATCTCCGTTTCCACTAGCCGTTCCTATTCATGACTTATTTTACTGGATATACTGACCTGCCACCTCGTGGCGAAAACGAGGACCTACAGGCTCCTTTAAAATACTAATGGCGTATTTGATGCATCAAAATATTAAAAGACCCATCAAGTGACCACTTGGAAACCCACCGTCCAATAGAGGACTAGAATATTGACTATCGATGCGTTCACACGTTTACGTCTTTTCTCCCTGACCCACTCAACACCGAACCCACGGAAGTCACTTCCTCCCCTAGTGGCTGTTTAGGGTCCCTGCTGAAAAAATTTCAAGCACGTTCTCAGTGAATCTCTGCAGAGTTGTAGGACTTTCAACTGCGACTTCCCTCTGGAAACCCAAGATGCGGGAGCATCCCAAAGATGCTCCAGAGCATGAGAGTCCTGCATGCATGCACACTTCCCGCATGCCGCGCCCCCTGCAGGCGATTCTTAGAAGCACACCCCGAAGCTGCCCAGGCACATCTCTGCCCAGGTGCCTGACGCGACCCCAGCGCCTGCACCCGAAACCTCTCACCTGGATTCTCATTTGCAGTCTCTGAAGCCCACGATGCGCATGGCCAAGGACTCTGGGAAATGTAGTTCCAGCTTTCTCTAAGACAAAGTCTTGACCACAAAAAGGGGTCAGCACATCATGCTCAGACCTGTCAGGCCGGATGGTTCCCCCAAGTGGCCACTCAGCGCTGGTGCCGCTGACTGCGACTCGGACCTCAGGCGCCCAGTGTTTCTTTTGAGTTCCAGCCTGTTGCACGATTTCTTTCTTTTCTTTTTGCCTTGTTTATTTGATTTTAGCAGTGGGATCCTTGGAAGGTTCGCTTCCATGTTTGAGACAGAATTGCACACCGTAGCTCAGGCTGCCCTGGACGCGCTGTGTAACCCAAGCTGTACGTGAATGTGGTGTATGTATATGGGTATGCGTGTCTGTATGCGCACGTGCGTATGTGGTACATGTGAGTGTGGTGTAGGCCACGAAAGGATGTCAGGAATTCTGCTCTGTCGCACGAATTTATTCCTTTTGTGGAAGGTTTCTCCCTGAATATGGAGCTAGGCGGTGGCCAGAATCCTTCTGTCTCTACCCTACACAATGCTAGGGTTACAGACTTTTTATGTGGGTCCATGATCCAAACTCAGGTCCCCATGCCTGTGCAGCTAGCATTCCTACGCACCGAGCTGTCTCCCGTGCCCTCCACCTTTGTTTAAGGCAACGTCTCTCCGGGAACCTGAAGAGCTCACTGATTGGGCTAAACTGGCTGGCCAGCTAATCCCACATATCTCTGGTCCCTGTCCTGGGAAATACCTGCAAGTGTTAGGGTGAGCCAGAATTTTACATGCATGCTAGGGGATCAAACGCAAGTCCTCATGCACTCGTGTTAGGTACGTCACTGACTGAACCATCTCTCCAGCCCACCTATCCTGATTTGTAAAAAGAGCAAGCCTGAGATCAGTGATGTATACTTCTGTGTTCGTAGAACTCAAGAAGCTGAGGTACTAAGCTTGTGGGTGCAAAACCAGCCTGGGCTACATAATCAGATGGCATCTAGAAGGGGGAAAAAGATTCTAACTCAAAACGCTGTAAAGTTAGTGGAATAATTTCGATGACATCACTTGTGACTGCATCCTAGAGATGTCTGAGGTGCTGATCAAAGCTGAGGATTTCACATATATACAGTGACCATCCCTAGTCTGAGAATCTGGACCCAGGACTGTTCTAAAATTCGAAATATTTAGGCTCTGATGTGATCATGCAGGTGGAAAATTCCATGCCTAACCACATGTAAATGGGCTGCCATCAAAGCGCAGGTGCGCTTAAAATACTGTGGACAATTACCTTCAGGTTATGTAAATAAGGTGCAGGAAACAAAGCAACCATGTAAATCAACTGATCTCATTATGCATATCAACTTGTCCAAATGAATTCAAACAATTTAGCCAGGGATATGCAACCTGCAAATCTGAAAATATGGTTGCATACAATCTCGGATGGTTCAGAGCTCCCCGATGCTTACTGTGGAGCATGTCTATAAAAAAAAAAAAAAAGAGTAATAATAAGAGTTACAACCTGGACATTGCAGCACACACCAGGAGACTCAGGCAAAAGGATGGTTGTGAGTCTCCCAAGCCAGCCTAGGCTACATAATGCAGTTCGGGACAGCCTGAGCTATGGTGTAAGAGTCTATCTCAAAAAAAAGCAGATGTGGAGGGCTGCCAAGATCAACAGGCAAAGGGGCAAAGGCACCTGCTTGCAAAACAGAGACTGAGTTCTGTTTTCAGAGTTCACATGGTGGAAGGAGAGAACTGACTTCTAAAAGTCTGTTATGCTCCACTTGTGAGTTTGCGCTCTCTCTCTCTCTCTCTCTCTCTCTCTCAAATAAATAAGCAGACAATGATCGAGGAAAAACAACTAAAGTCAGCCTCTGGCCTCCATACACACACGGGTACACACGTGCATGTTCACCCACACTAACAAGTACATATACAACAACAACAATACACACACACAAGAATGAATGAATGCAGGCTGGAGAAATGGCTCAGGGGATCAGACTTTGCCTCCCAAGCAGAAGGTCCTGAGTTCAAATTCCAGGTCCCAGGTAAAAATACCAGGTGGAAACAGCAGTGGTGGCCTGCACTTCTGGCCTTGGTGGGTGGAGATTGGGAAATACCAGAGCAAAATAAAGAGGAGATAGAAGCAATCTAAGATGATTCCTAAAGTCCTCCTTGGTCCTCCACAGGAACACACAGTGCACACACACACACACACACACACACACACACACACACACACAAACACACACACACACACACACAAACAGACACACACACAGACACACACACACACACACACACACAAACAGACACACACACACACAGACACACACAGACACACACAGACACACACACACAAACAGACACACACACACACACACACACACACACACACACACACACACACACCAGGCTAAATAAATAAAATAATAAAAAAAAATGAACAGTCCTCCTGCCCAGGACCCGAATCAGGCGGACTCCCTGCTCCTCAGGAGGAGACCTCCAATACCAATCAGGATGGAGCCAAGGGCGGTGCAGGAACAGCAAAACTGAAAATAAGAACAAACCATAATTCAAAACACCAACGACCCTACATTAATCACCTAGAAACAGACCAGCCAAATCTCTCCCCATCCTAAAGCTCAGGGAAACTTGTGGAAGAGGGGGCAGCAAGATTGTAAGAGCCTAAAGATGGGGAGGACCAACAATATGCAAGATAATTCACACAAGTTAGGGCAGCAGTAGCCATAACCCAACTTTGCATGACCTGTACAATGACTGACATGTCAACGACCCCCAAAGTCTAGCATGGATCACAGGCGCTAGGATCCTTAGAGGCAAGGGATTAACAGTCATAATAGTGTTCCCATACCAATAGGGAGCTCTAGAAAGGGTTCTGGGCAATGCCACTGAGTCCTTACACCTCATTAGAGTAGAGGACTCAGAGGGAGGTTTGGCATTCACACAAAAGAATGCCCCAAGGGATGGGAGGGGGATGGGAGGCACTGGGAGAAAGGGAGGGAGGGGGGTGAAAGAAGGGGAAAAAGAGGGGAGGGTGCAAGGGAGACTGGGGAGGGTTGGAGGGAGGGAGAGGACTGGGATACCTATTGAGCTTGTGTGATTGGGGAAAAGAAAGAAAGAAAAAGAAAGGAAGGAAGGAAGGAAGGAAGGAAGGAAGGAAGGAAGGAAGGAAGGAAGGAAGGAAGGAAGGAAGGAAGGAAGGAAGGAAGAAAAAGAAAAGAAAAGAAAGAACAAATGAATGAATGAATGCCTTATTCCAGTGCTGCTCAACAAATTCTTATTGATTGCCAGGTATCTGAGACCCTCCAGTGGTTACTTGTTTAGCTGGACAAAGGGGACCAATTTCGTCTGCTGGATCCATTAAGAACTATGACTTGCCCATTTTTGATGGGAGATCTATAGCCAAGCAAATGAATAGTTAATTTAATGTCCTACACTGAGGAGTTTTGCGTTGAGTGGAAACTTAATTCAGAGCATCCATGCATTATGCAGCCTGTCTTGACCTGATTCTGCTTGGGACACTCAAGCCAGGTCCCAGGCAAGGAAAATAAGGAAAAGACTGGAGTGTGAGAGGCAGGGAGGGCCGTGCTCAGAGCTCCCTTCTCACACCGCAAGCCAAAGACTCTCCAGACCAGAGATATTAAGCTCTTGACTCAATTTCCCTGAAGTGCACCAATGTCCTAGTTACTCAGTGCTCAGAGCTCAGAAGACATCTCTCTCGCCTCCTCCTACAAGACAGCCTCTGACCTCGCCAAGAGCTCGCATCTCTTGAATTGGTAGAGCTATTTTGGAAATCACACAGAAAGCTAAATATACTTTGCCCTATGCCCAACCATTCCATTTCTAAGATGATGTTCAAAGGACATGAAACCTGTCTGCAGTGACGTGTGCGTGCCTGTTGCTCGCAGTTTTGCCTGACAGCCCCAAACTAGAAACAACCTGAGTGTCGCTTCACAGTTGTTGCAGTTGGTCTGCATGTTGCTCCGGCATTCACAGCCCGCGGTGTAGGAGAATGCGCGGTTCCACTCTTGTTCAGGATTCTCCGTTACAGTTCATAGCCCAGCCTGGCAGGAGAGTTCATGCCAACACTAATGGCCGAGGGAACTGGCTTTACCATATCCACAGGGGTTGCTGAGAGAGGGGCAGACCTCCCTTGCCAGGATGTCTGCATGCCAACATGCCGAAGTCTGCCAAATTACCAAAGCAGCTTCCTCCACCTTACCCACCTACCCAGGTCCCAACCAACGTGGGCTGAGTCTTCTCACTTCAATTAGATAATGCTCCTGCAGGCCTGCTCAGGACTTGCCTTAACGACTAACTCCTCACAGATATGCCCCGCCTTCCATTGTCAAATTAACACCTGTGTCTAACTAACACAACTGACACAGCTTTGCCCTGTTGTGGCCCACCTAACAGAATTCTATCTGTTGAGCTCTTGGTGTACATAACCACACGAATGGATGGACCATGGATGGATGGAACTCAAGAGCATGGTGTTAAGCACAAAATGACAGACAGAAACTGATGCAGGACAATCGGGACTGTCCCATCTGGGGTGCCAAGTGATACAGGGACAGGAAACAACTGTCCCAATGTTGTAGGGTTCTCGTGTTCTAGAGTCGAAGATTGAAACCAGAACACGTGTAGAGGATTAAGGTAGAGTTTACTAGAGGAGAGAAAGGTTGGAATTCATGAACTCCAGACGTGGAGTGTCATGAGGGGCTAGGACGCCCTAGAGAATTCATGGAGCCAAGCATGGAATCCATGAGGAGCGAGGAATTCATGGAATGCATGAGAAACAGGCACAGAACAGAACTCATGGCACTAATGCCATGAGGGGCTAGGATGGCAGAGAACTCATGAGAAGCAGGCAGCTGGAAAAGAATCCATGGCACTGGAGTGCCATGAAGGACTAGAATGCTGGAGAACTCATGGAACTAGAAATGGACTCATGGCACCTGAGTGCCCTGGAGAACTCATGAGAAGCAGATAGCTGGAAAAGAACCCATGGCACTAGGGTGCCATGAGGGGCTAGGGCGCCAGAGAACTCATGGACCCTTGGCATGGAATCCATGAGGAGCAGGCAAAGAGCTAGAAAGAACTCGTGGCACAAGTGCCATGAGGGGCTAGGGCAACTTCATAAGAAGCAGGCAAGAAACAGACTCATGGCACTAATGCCATCAGGGGTTAGGGTGCTAAAGATGGCTGCCAGGATCAGGATATTTATACACCTAGGCAAGTCCAAGAAACTGACTTTTTCTCATTGGTTAACTCCCACTGGGTCCCAACCCAGTTGCTCTTGGGCCCACATAGGCTAGAGACCAAGTTGTTTGTTGGATATGGAGGCCTCATCTCCATAATTCGTCCATAGGGAAGTTGGCCATCTTATCTCTGGGAGGATTGGAGTCGGCTCGCAGCAGGGGTGTTCCTTCAGGGTGATGCCAGCAGTGGGAGACGACTTTCAGGAATTCCCAAGACCTTTGAAGACCTTGAGAGACCCATCCCAGCATGGCTGCTCTAATCCTGCCTCGAAACCACTCGGCGATGCCATGCATATGAAATTGGAGAAAAGGCAAGGCTGTATGATAGTATAGTAACCACTCATAGTGCCCTATGCCTGTGGAACTAAGGCTCGGGAGACTGAGACAAGAAAAATGCCATCTCGAGTAGCAGGACTACAGAGAATGATTTGTCTCAAAAAAAAGAGGGGTGCAGGGGGACGGCTCAGCAGGTAAGACTCCCACTCATAAACTGGCAACCTGAATTTGATCCTCAGAAGCCTATATAGTGGAGGAGAGAAGTGCACCTGAAAATTGACCTCTGACCTCCAACCATGAGCCTGGTATGCCCCCAAATAAACAAAATATTTTTTAAGTCCTTTAACTGATTTTAGATAGAACAATAACTAGATTAGGAGTTGAACCTGGATTCTAGCCTGACTGTTTCTTCCTCTTCTTTTTTTTCAAATATTTATTTATTGGACAGGGAGAGAATGAGAAAGAAAGAGGATGCACGTGACAGCAGCACGTATGCAGAGGTCAGAGGACAGCATTCAGAAGTCAGCCCTCTCCTTCCAATGTGTGGGCTTTGGGGATCGAACTCAAGTCGCCAGGTTTGGGGGCAAGCGCCTGTACCTGCGGTGCCACCCTGTAGCCCTGGCTTGCTCCTGACATGATGGGTAACACGCTTGAGGCTCTTCCCTGCAGAACGATGGAAGGAAATAAGAATGTAGATTCCTAGGCAGCCCTGTGGAGGGGCCTGGCCCTTACCAAGCAAGTCTCAGCAGAAGGCAACTGGCCTCCATCTCTCTTCCCAGAGATTCTGTCTGCTGAGCATCCTTGTAAGATCCTCCCTCATCCCTGTCCAGGGGTTGGAAAGCTTCGAGGTAGTGGAAAGCATCAAGCGAGCTGACCTCATGAATGGTCAGGAAGCAGAGAGGGGGGTGAAGGGGAAGTGAGATCAAACAGGAAGTGCATAACGGAGAGCCCAGGCACTGTGGCTTGCCTGCCATTGATGTCAAATCTTGCGGGATCGTCTTTAGAAACACTGTAAGGCAATGTGAAGAGCAAAGGATGGTCAGTCCAGAAAAAGGAAGAGGAAACTTTCCCACCTGCCCCTGGCTTTTATTGGCCAAAGGCTGTGAGAGCACACCTCGGTGGCTCCCTCATATGCCTGGGGCTCTGGGTTTGGCCCCCAGCATTCTGGAAGGAAATCACTTGCCCTGTAGTGTATCCACGTGCCTCCTGCATTTCTAAGGCCAAAGGGGGTAGAGTCAGGGGCAGGGCGGGGAGGGTAGCTGGTGGGGGCTGCTAAGATGATTCAGCGGTTAAAGGCACTTGCCACTGAGCCCAAAGAGTTTGATCCCAGGAACCCACATGGCAAAACTGACTCTAGAAGTTTATTCTCTGACCCCTACATGCATCATGCATGCTGTGACAGAGAGAGAGAGAAGATTATATATAGATAAATAGATAGATAGATAGATAGATAGATAGATAGATAGATAGATGATAGATGATAGATAGATAGATAGATAGATAGATAGATGATAGATAGATAGATGATAGATAGATAGAGAGATAGACACAAAAACAGCACTTTTAAACTGCAACCTTCAATCTTTGTCCCCCAGATGTTAAAAGTTATCTTAAAAATATAAATACATTTCATAGATAAATTTAAAATGTTCTCTCATTAAAACTTTAGTTCCGGGCTGGAGAGGTGGCTTAGGGGTTAAGCCTCCGCCTTGGAGGCGGAAGGTCCCGAGTTCGGATCCCAGATCCCACGTATAGACGCCAGACGGAAGCGGGGGCGGCCTGCGCTTCTGGTCCTGGTAGGGCGGAGCCTGTGAATCCCGGGGCAGAAGGAGGTGGAGGCGTCCATGGTGGTTCGCGAATTCGTCCGTGGTTCTACACATACACAGACACGCACGTACACACACACACAGACACGCGCGCACATACACACAGTTGAATAAATAATAATAATAATAAAAAAAAAATTTTTAAAAAAAAAACTTTAGTTCCAACATTTTAAAAGTTCAAAGTTTCTTAACCTTAAGAATGTATCAAATCAAAATAAGTTAAATACTTTAAAACAGATAAAACATTAAAGCAGAAGTATCTTGATATAATAAGAAAATATTAAAGTAAGATCAAAGTCCAGCAAATCAAATACCGCATCTTGTACTCCAATGTCTGTTTTCTGTTGCTCATCATTGAGTCAAGGTGGCTAAAGATTCTAGGCATTCCCAGTCCTTGTTTGCAGCTCGAAGTTGTAAAAACAGAGTTCCTCTGAACCAGGCTGAATCTCCACTTGCAGCTGTCCTCAGCATACATCCCACGGTTCTGGCATCTTAAAGAACACTCTGGGTTCACCTCTGCAGCTACATGCTTCACCTTTCCTTGCAGGAACTCTATGCCTGCCACTTGGGGCCAAATTTTTGCTGCTCTCCATGAACCCCTCAAATTGTTCACCAAAACCAGAACCACCTAGGGGGATGCTGCCAGATTTCGAAGCAAAGTAGAAACATAGCTTGGTCCACTGGAGCCACAGCTGTACCAACTTTAGTGCACTAACTCTGATAAGCAGCCAAACTTGCAAAGGGCAAGGAACGACTTTAACTTGGGCTTTCGGCCACTGAAGGAATCTGGGTTTTCAAACTATGAACTTGCCATCCGGTGGTTTTCACATCTTCCACTGTCCCAGTACAAATCACTAGGTTTTCCTTCACTGATGTTCATTTCTCTAACAGCAGCAATTGTTTTGCTGCCTTCCCTTTCCACGCCTAGAGCTTCGTGGCCACCAACACAGCTCTCCTCTGCCAAGCAAACCAGTCTATCTTGTTTAAATTTAACTTCACCAAAGTCCTTGTTCCCCTCATCAGAAACTGGGCCCAAACAATTCATTACTCTCTCAGCACCACTGTTTTCAAAATGGCCCACCAAACTCCGCAGAACAAGTATTGGTAATTCACAAAGTCCAAATCTTCAAACATTTCAAACTTTTTCCAGCAAAACTGTTCAAAAGCCACAAAGTCCACATAGTCAGATTTGTCAGCAACACCCCACTCCCAGTACCAAATTCTGTTGCAGTTCACCTACAGGGTTGTTGATAAATGACCATCAAACAGTTTAAGGGAATAAGGGGTTTAATTCCTATGACAGTCCTATTACAGTTCTCAGTCCAGTTTGACAGGAGAGCCAGGGCCGAGGGAACTGACCACACCATCTCAATGCAATGGCTGAGAAGACGGACAATCCTTACTTGCCAAACCAGCATGTCTGGCCAAGTGTACAAAAGGATGCCAACTTCCTCAACTGACTCTCAGTATTTTATTCCAGGGCCCAATCCCACCTACCATGGGCGGGGCCTTCCCCATCAGCTAGACAATCTCCTGCGGGTTTGCTCTGGGCTTAACTCAACCACTAATTCTCTACAAATGTGCCCAGAGCTCAAACCCTCAACTGTCAAGTTGACACCTGTGACCAACTATGACACATAGATAGATAGATAGATAGATAGATAGATAGATAGATAGATGACAGGTAGATAGATGATTGATAGATAGATGGTAGGTAGATAGATAGGTAGGTAGATAGATATGGATGGACAGACAGGCAGACAGACAGACAGACAGACAGACAGACAGACAGATAGATAGACAGATAGTAGAGGAAAAAGTGAAGGCAGGAAGACCAAGTGTTCAATGACATCTTTGACTACATAGTACCTTTGAGTCCCAACCCTACTATGTGAGGTTCTGTCTTAAAAAGTCAGGGTTGCGTTTTTCTTCATTCATCCTTCACTTTCCATTGTATGTTTTTAATCTCTCTCAAATCTCTCTGTAGTTTATAGGGGGGTGGCCCCGAAGAGAGGCAACTTAGCATGCCACAGAAGGTCTGAACCCCCATAAGAGTGGACAAGCCAGAGGGAACCCTGGGGTCCATGAAGCAGACAGAGAGGAGGATGCGAGAGAGTGGGAAGGATTGATGAAGAGAAGGGAAGTGGGTGGAGGGAATCTGGGATGAGTACTCAATATGCTTGTAAAACTATAAAAATAAAAGAAAGGGAAAAATATCTTGAGATTAAAAAAAAAAAAGTACGGGTTGCAGTTGGCTTTACAAAGGACTGGGAAGTCTGGATAACATCCAAAGATTTCTCAACAGAAAGACCCTTCAGCATCTAGGCCATGGTGCCTGCTTCCATGAGAGCCAAGAGCTGAAGACATGGTGTTCTTAAGGGGTTCTGATGGACCGGGATGAGAGGGACTGCAAATCTCACCAGGCCTGGGGACTCACAGGGCTGTGTTTTCTCATCAGCTCAGACTCCCCTCCACTCGGCACAGTTGCCCCTCCAAAAGGAAGGAAGGCGGATTTATTTGTTGGTATTTGAGGGTCTGGAGGTTTTAGCGAATCTTGGCGTCCCCCTTTATGCAGCCTCATGCTCGATGGCTGGACACCCACCTGAGGATTATTAAATTCACGAGCACATCCCCGGCACCTCAGGCCCCTCCCTCTGGAGTCCAGCAGCCCCAAGCTGCAGAGGAGAGATTGGGGTCAGCTTGGGAAGTCTCCATCTGTCTCTGCCGCACACCGACATCCATCGGCAGCTCAGATTCACTGTAATTAAACCTGGGACCCGGTCTGCAAAGATTATCGCTTGGTTTACCTTGAGCTTCAGTTCCAGATGTTGGTTTTCCTCTGCCCCAAAATGAGGAGATCGATCGCCTGCTCTGTTTATGACAGAGGCAAGATCAGCTGGGGTCCAGAAAAGCGTTGCAGCCGGGCTGAGGAGGTGGCTCGATGGATCGTGTTCTTACCTAGCACGTGCGAAGTCCTGGGTTCCACCTCTAGCTAAGCTGAGCACACTCGCAATTCCAGCACTCAGGAGGCGAGGGTAGGACAGTCAGAAGCTTAAAGCCACTCTCAGCTATACACAGTGCGTTTGAGGATAGCCTGGGCTACATGAAACCCTGTGAGGAAAGAGGGAAGGAAGGAAGAAAGGAAAGAAGGAAAGGAAGGGGGGAGGGAAGGAGGGAGGAAGGGAGGAAGGAAGAAAGGAAGGAAGGGAGAGAAGAAAGGAAGGAAGGAAGGGAAGAAAGGAAGGAAGGAAGGGAGAGAAGAAAGGAAGGAAGGGAGAGAAGGAAGAAAGGAAGGAAGGAAAGAAGGAAGGAAGGAAAGAGGAAAGGAGGGAAGGAGGGAGGGAAGGACAGAGGGAGGGAAGGAGGAAGAGAAGGATGGAGGGAAGGAAGGAGAATGAAGGGAAGAACAATCCCAATTTAAAAAAAATCCAAGGAACTAAGACAAGTTTTCAGGATTGCGGGCTCCTGCCTGCACCTGCCCCCTCTTTCTTCCTACCTCTTCCTTCCTATACACTGTTGCTTTTACTGAACTTCCCATTCATCCAGATCACTCTTAGTTTCTGGACACCAGGAACCCAGACCCGCAGGTCCCTCTGTGGTTACGTCCAGGTTCTTGTATTCGGGAGTTGAAGACTGAAACCAGAACACGTGGAGAGGATTAAGGCGGGGTTTGTTTGTTTGTTTGTTTGTTTTTAATTTGGGAGAGCAGAAGCAAAACCTGGGTGGGGCAAGTCAGCCACAGCTGACTGGCAGGGTCAAGGGTGTTTATAGAGTTAGACGGGCCCTGCGGGGAAAAGTGACTTTTCCTTATTGGTTAGCTCCAGTTTCGGCAAACCTGATTGGAGCTTTTGGTCCCCTGCATCTCATTGGTCAGCTCATATTGGAGCCCAGCCCAGTTGACCTTGGGGTCGACTGCTTGGGTCAGCTGTTTTTTGAGGAACTTAATTTATCTGCAATGGAGAGCTCACCTCCATATCCGTTCATGCAGAGGGTGGGGGATGTTGGTGACCTTATCTCTGTGGGGGATTAAAACCAGTTCCTTCAGGATAACCCAACTGTTCTGAAACTGCCTGGTAGGGATTCCGAGCACACCTCCAGCTCACACTGTACTTACTGCTGGTTCAGAGGTTCAAAGTCAGAGCTAAGACCTCCCTTCTCCGGGGTCTTTGTGGCCCTGCCTTCACCCTTGTCTCCATCTCACCACCACCGATGACCTTGGACATCAGTTCTATTAGGGCAGGGTTTCTAGATTCCACCTCACACAGCACAGGGTCACCGCACTGACGTCACACATTTGAGTGACACTAGAGGCAAATGACTTCCAAAGCTACCAAGCCTAAAAGATGAAGGGGCCCAGACTGGACAGTCCACCTTCCCCATGAGATCCGTTCTTTCTTTCCTCTAATAAACTCTACCTTAATCCTCTACACACGTTGTGGTTTCAGTCTTTGACCCTGTACACAAAAACCCTGCAGCAATAGGCCAGTCGTTCCAGCAGCATTTGACGAGGCTGTGGAGGACCAAGGGGGACTTTGGGAATCATCCAGGATTGCTTCTACCTCTTTGCTTCGCTCTAGGATTTCCCAGGCTGGCGCCCACCAAGACCGGAAGCGCAGGCTGCTACCACCCCTTCCGCCTGGCATTTTTACATGGGACCTGGGATCCAGACTCAGGACCTTCTGCTTGCGAGGCAGAGCTTTAACTCCTGAGCCATCTCTCCAGCTCGGAGTTGATATTTTAATGAGATGTCTTCAATCTCAGGAAGGAGGGAGCCCACCGTTAAGAATGCCCCAGGGCTTTCCTCCGACCCAAAGGGAATCACAACCCCACTTGGTCTCCTCCGCAGGACAGCACGTGACAACGTGATCCATTCGTTCCGTCTTTAGGGTCTCTCGATCCTCTCCAACAGCAGGGCCCCTGCCAGTCTTCGGCAAAGCTTCTCTCCTGGAGGGACCAAGGGGGCTCCAGAAATATCCCAGGCCCCGGGGAAGCCGCACGCGCTGCAAGGGCGGCGCCAAAGCTCCGAGCCCCGTGACGCTAGCTACGCCCCGCCTTCCTCCCTCCTCCTCCTCCTCCCTTCCTTCCAATTCTCCTCCTTCTTCCTCCCCCAGCTCCTCCTCTCCTTCCTCCAGCTCCTCCCTTCCTCCCGCCCGCCCCCCGCCGGGCCCGCGCTTTCCCGCCCGCTCGCCTCCGCGATCCCGGGGCTCGGTGGCCTGGGGGTGCGCAGCCCGAGGATCCCTTCTCTGGCTCGGGAAGCCGGGCCGAGCAGCCGGCGGCCGGGCAGCCATGGAGGCCGCGGCGCGGAGGCGACAGTTCCCGGGATCGGCGGGCGGCCCGGGCGCGCAGCCCGGCGCGTCGTTCCTGCAGACCAGGTGGGCGCGTGTGGAGTGTGTGGGCCCGGGGTGGGGGGCGGTCGGCGGGAGTCCGCGGGGTGCAGCGGAGCCCGGCTGTCCTGGCCTCGCTGCTGCCCCCCTCCACTGCCGTCAGCCCACTTGGGGATCCCGGGCCCAGAGAGATTCAGCGACCCGGCTCAGATCTGGGAACCGTTGCGGAGAGTTTGGGGGCGCGAGTCCTTCCTTTTCTTCGAAAGGGCAGCTTCTCCGCTAGGGAGACCTCTCCTGGTGTCAGGGACGCCTTTGTTGTGGCCGATCACCCCCACTTACTTGCGCCCCAACTTATCTACAAGTTCCAAGTTTTCGGGGTTCTAACAGGACTTAGTCTTCCATGAATTAGAAGATTCATTCTGTGACTCAGGACGTGAGGCTGTAACTGGCACCGACCGGGTGGAATCGTCCTTTCCTCACCCTAAGAGAAGACTTTTGGGGTTTGTTGGCTGGGCGGGTCTTTTCACTTTCCCCTCCATTCGTGGCCGAAAACTTGCACGGTATTCTGCAGGTGCCCACCCACATGTTGAACCATGGGCAGCACTTCGAGGTCCTCAGCCGAATTCCTGGCTTCTGATGTGCCCTGCACTAGGGGGGTGGGCAGGGTGAAGCGGGCCGCGCCTTGCGGTTCTGTAAGAGTTTGGAGGGTCTCAGCCCAGGCGATGACCACTGATCTTAGGAGGGCTTTTTGCAAGAACTGAGCCTTGGGGATTCCTCATGGCGTCCTTAAGAAAAGCTGTTCCCGATAGAGAACGAGTGGAAGGAATAGGCAAGAAAGTACACATTGCTGTGAACATTCCAGATGTGAGAGCCAGCCACAAATTTGAAGGGACTGAAATGTGTCAAAGCTAAGGTCTTAGAGTTAAAAAAAAAAAAAAATTAAGGAGGTTCCAAGTCAGCACAACCCTGGAAGAAGTGCCTACCCCATGAGGAACCCTGGCGCTTCGGGTCTTCAGCCTAGTTGCTGGCCTAAATGACAAGTTTAAAATGCAGCCTTTCAGCTGGAGAGATGACTCAGGAATTAAGACTCTGCCTGGCAAGCAAAAGGTCCCGAGTTCGAATCCCAGGCCCCATGGTGGCGGCCTGCTTTTCAGCTCTGGTGGTGGGCCACACACACGCACTAAATAAATATAGAAATAAAATAAGATGCAGCCTTTGGGGTTCCCTTGGTAGACCACATGCCTAACATGCTCCCAAACTGTGGTTTGATCCCCCAGCCCCAACCAAATGTGGTGCCTGCCTGTATTCCCAGCGCTTAGGAGGTGGAGCTGGAGGATCTGTTAGTTCTAGGTCACCTTTAGCTGCTGGCAAAAGCCAGCCTGGGTCTGTAAAAGGGAGTCGTAAGCAAAGACAACAGGGGAAATAGGCCGTTGTTCCGTAGGTGCTGGAGAGTGGTGGGAGGTTTGGGGGTGTTAGTATGCTGACGGGAAGCTTATGGTGTGATTTGGGGTGATGGTGGAAGTTTGGGAGATGAGCTGAAACCAGCTCTGTGTGTGTGTGTGTGTGTGTGTGTGTACATGCTAGTGAGCTCGTGCCATTGAGCATGTGTGCAGCCACAGGACAACCTTCCTTCTTTCTCAATTTTTCTGCCTTTTTTGAGGCTGAGTCTCTTCACCAAATACAACAGGCTGGCTGGCCTGCAGATAGGGGAGGGGTCCTGCCTCCTAGCTGCTGTTGGTATGCTGGGAGCGTAGATGTTTTACGTAGGATCTGACAGGTCATCGAACTTACGTAACCAATGATTTCCCAGCTGAGCTATCTCCCAGCGGGAGATCTTTCTTTTGTTCCTGAAGAACATGTGAACTGAAGAACTGTAGATTTCTTTTTTTTTTTTTTTTAAGTCTGAAAACAACTTGTGGCACATGTGCATCGTGTAATAGGGTCCCCTGTAGGAGGATTCTAGACCCCACTGACATGGCAGCCATCTTGCTTTGTGTAAATACATTCTATCAGGTCGCCTAAGTGCACCAGGGTTCAGCTGAGAGTGACCAGCACTTCACAGCCCGCTTGCTGACTTAAGTCTCCTATGGTCAGCCCGAAGCTCACTGTCTCGAAGAGGAAGCAGGTGGGGGGAGGGGCTAAGAACCTGGTCACTCCCTGAGTTTAGCAGGCAATCTGTAAGTGCCTCTGGTGCCCACCCACCAACGAGGTCAGAATTACTT
Source organism: Typhlomys cinereus (assembly GCA_023101885.1). NCBI lineage: Eukaryota > Metazoa > Chordata > Mammalia > Rodentia > Platacanthomyidae > Typhlomys > Typhlomys cinereus. The sequence continues at coordinate 960,327 of JALPQD010000042.1, read as the reverse complement.
TCTACATTTTGGACCCTCACAGTTACTGCTACCAGCAGATGTTTGTCCATCTTGATTCCCAAGCTGATATCTGCCCTGTGACTACTTTTTTTTTCCCTTCCTGCCCTACTAAGCTAGGATGAACTAATGGGAAGGATTCCCAGTTCCTATAGACTGAGGTGCTGCCTGAGGTAGAAGAAATTGTTACTGAGCCCCTAAGGCCTGGATTACTTCTAAACACAGAAACCCCGGGTATACCATATACATTCTTCAAGTGATGGCTTAAACATTTACATTTGCCTTTTTAAAAATTTTTTTAATAATTTTTTAAATTTTATTTATTTAGTGTGTGTATGTGTATCATTATATGTCCCTGTGGAGACCCAAGAGTGACTTCAGGAATCACCCTGGATTGCTTCTTTTTCCTGTTTGCTTCATTCTGGGATTTCCCAGGCTCTGCCCACCAGGGCCAGAAGTGTGGGTCACTGCCATTTCTGCCTGGTGTTTTTACGTGGCACCTTGGATCCAAACTCAACTTTTCTGCTTATGAGGCAGAGTCTTAACCCTTGAGTCGTCTTTCCAGCCCCACGTTTGCCTTTTTTTTAAAGTTTATTTACTTATGAGAGGGAGCACGCGTGCGTACACATGAACGACACAGCGCACAGGTGGAGCTCAGAGACAACTTTGAGAAATCAGTTCTCTCCCACCACAGGGGTTTCCAGGAATAGAACCCAGAGTTGTCAGGCTTGGAACAGGCGCCTTACCCACTGAACCATCTCCCTGGTCCCTACATTTGCCTTCCCATAACACTTTATTTTTCCTGGAGCTTTTAGTTGCTTCCCTCCCATCCCCCGTTATGATTTGCTGCATTTCTTACTTATTCATTAGAAGTTCTATCGTGTCTGCTATTTCATTATTCTCTATATAGAAACAGAATCAGCCTCTGAATCACCCCCCATTCACAGGTGTCTGTTTCTCGGGGGATGAGGCTCTCCTTTTCTTCCTCCCCGACTTGCAGATGCTGCCGTGAGGTGTCCGCTTCCCACGTGGTAGATGGAGAAGCAAAGGTCACGCTTGGTTCAGGTTACCTGCACTGTGCTTTCTTCTTTGTCCTCTGAGGACTGTGCGGATGATTGAGACCCAGGGCTGGCACAAGGGGAGGAGGGGTGACTTCAGGAATCATCCTGGATTGCTTCTACCTCTTTCTTGCTTTGCTCTGGGATTTCCCAGACTCCGTCTACTAGCTAGTGTTTTTAAGTGGGACCTGGGATCTGAACTCAGGACCTTCTGCTTGCAAGGTAGAATCTTAGCACACACTGTAATAAAAAAAAAATATTTAAAAAAATATTTTTAAAAGGATCTATGCAAAGCTGAAGCTGTCAGTGATAGAATATTTTTTTAAATAAATCTTTCCTTGTACTATAAACGTCTCACTCTTTGTCCAAATTGGAGGTTTCGAGTGCAAACGCTGAGGACTCTCCTCTGTCTCCTGCAGCCAAAGCCTTCAGGCCTGGGTGGTCAACACTGCCTGTTCTTGGTGTGCTGATGCCCACGTAGAGGAGGGGTGTGGGCGCCCGAGCCCCTGCTGCTCTGAGCATCCTGGTCCAGAAGCAGAAGGGGAGGGACTTCCACCTGCCACAGTCCTGTGACAGTCAGGTGAGGTGGGAGGCAAAGCTGGGTGAGCAGCGGTATGTGCAGGGACCACAGAGTAAAAACAGGAAGAGGACTTCCACCTGCCTGTCCTGTGTCCCAGGGGTCCACGAGATCTTGGGTTTTTGCATCCCTGACCCTCCCCCCCCATTGCTCTACCAATTCTGGTATTGATTTTCTTTGAAATTAGCTTAAAAAAATAAAAATGAAAAATATCCCATAAAATTATGAAAGTAAGGCAGGAGAGATGGCTCAGGAGTTAAGCCTCTGCCTCGCAAACAGAAGGACCTGAGTTCGGATCCCATGTAAAAATGCCAGGTGGGCTTGCACTTCAGGCCCTGGAATGTAGAGCCTGGGAAACCCCAGAGCAAAGCAATGAGGAAGTACAGCAATCCAGGATGATTCCCAAGGTCACCCTTGGGCCTCCACAGGGACACACCAAGTACTCTCTGATACATACACACGCCACACACACTTGCTATATATATATACATATATATATATATATATATAGGAAGCAATTAGAGCATCTAAGCCAAATGGCATTCCAAATGCCATTGAAGTCACTGGGCATCGGGACAGTTTTAGATCAGCTGTCGCTCACTGGGTTGGGACTAGTGCTGAGCTGAGAACTCAGGAATTCATGTCTAGCAAGACCAGGAAGCCACTGCAGTGCCAGAGGCGTTTGGGAGTACTTATCTGGGGAAGGTGTGAATGTCAGAAAATGGGTTTAGTCTCTCATGGGGAAATGGGAGAGCTGGGGGAACTTGAGGGCCTAGATGGAGGAGCCCCCACCACTCCATGAACAGGCGGCTCACAGCGGCGCCTCAGGCACAGTCAGCGGACGTGACCCTCTGTCGTGAGCTGCATTTCTAGCCATGTTTGCTCCTCTGCTTTGTTTCCTTCCCTGTCATTTCACAGTGGGGGAAATGCAACCGCTGTGGATAACTGTTTCGTGGGCTCTTTCTTCCTACATTCCAGGAAACTGCAGTTTGGGGGCAACCGAAATCTCCCTGTGCCCCGGGACTGGATGCCCCGAGAGTCTTCCTGCCGGGGATAATTGCAAAGCAAGAAGAGAGCTGACCTGTCTTGTTCCTTCCCAGGCATGGATCCGGGAAGGCCGAGGACACGAGCCGCACGGCTCCCTTCCACCTTGACCTCTGGTTCTACTTCACACTGCAGAACTGGGTTCTGGACTTCGGCCGTCCCATAGCCATGGTGAGTGAGGGAGCCCTGCCCAGCGCCAGGGAGACTTAGTGTGACTTCCATCTCTAGCACCTCTCCCTTCAGAAGACGGAGGGGCACGTAGGTTTCTCGTTCCAAGCTCTATGGCTATGCGGCTGGGTAGTCACATAACCCAGGAGATCCTGGGGGGCCTCCTAACAGGCTGCCTATGCCCAGCATAGCCCATATCTCAAAGCAGGTGAACCAGGCTGCACTAAATCACTGAGCCCAACAGAGCGCTTTGGGAAAGGAAGCCGACAGTGTCCCCTGGCCTTCCTCATTGGCTTGAAATGATGTCAGAGGTGAAGAGAAACTAGTTTCTTCAATATTCATTTTTTTCTTTTCATGTATGTATATATGGGGTGCATGTGTGCGTGCATGTGTGTGTGAGACAGTGTAGCATTTGCGTGTAGGTAGGTGTACATGCGTCTATGTATAAGACTGCATTGAGTGTGTATGCCTATGGAGGTCCAAGGGTGATATCGAAAATCATTCTGGATTGTTCTACCTCCTTATTGCTTTGCTCTGCTCTCCAGGGTCAGAAATACAGGCTGCCACCATATCTATCCACTGGACATTTTACGTAGGATCTGAGAATCCAAACTCAGGTCCTTTTGCTTGTGTGACAAGGGCTTTAACCGTTGACCATCTTCCTTGCCCATATTCTGTTTTTTAACATATTACACACTTATGTACTAGAAAAAGAGTGTTGCAGTTTGTCTGCATGGTTGCTGATAAATCACCATCAAACGGCTTAAGGGAACAAGGGGTTTATTGTCTCTTACGATTACTGGTTATAGTTCATAGTCCGGCTTGACAGGAGAGCATGCACCAACACCAGGGCCGAGGGACCTGGCTACATCATCACCACATAACGACTGAGAAAGGGACAATCCTTACTTGCCAGACCAGCATGTCTGGCCAAGTGAACAGAAGGATGCCGACTTTCTCAACCAGCTAATCCCACCCACCATAGGCTGGACCTTCCCCATCAGCTAGACAATCTCCTGCAGGTTTTCTCTGGGCTTAACTCAACCGTTAATTTTCAACAAATGGGCCCAGAGCTCAAACCCTCAACAGTCAAGTTGATACCCGTGCTTAACTATGACAGAGAGATTTTACAGTGTACGCTTCTCGGTGACATTTCTGAATTGGAAAAGACACACACACCTTGGGATCTTTAAGACCTTTTGGTTATTTCCATGTATTTGTCTCTCATCCATTATTAGTACTACAGTTTGCGGGTCTGAAATGTTTCGGCCTTGCATAGGGTGCTTCTGCTGACCTTAGAGTAGACCAAGAAGAAGAGGGGGTGCTCCAGGTAGGAGGAGCTGACCCTGGGCTGCCCTCTCCTCTGTTAGGAAAGGTGGAGAAGGAAGAACAGATCTACCTTCTAGCCAGTCCTTACGCTCCACCTTGCAACCCAGCGTCCACTCAGACCTGATATGCAAGCTGTCCACCAGCTCAGTGGGCGGAGTGGTTTTCACAGGTGGGCCTGGCTGCCAGGAGACCACCATCATCACAGAGTATCGGATCCCTGAGGATCCAAGTAGACCCCCGCGTCGGCTCTCTCGTGTTACACATGGGAAAACTTCATCCCAAAGAGGGGCAGGACCTGGACCACCCAGCCCGTGGCTGGCACAGTGGAGGCCCACGGAGGCTCTTTGTCTTTATTTGGCACCTGGGAGTGCGCTTGAGCCAGGCCCTGAATTTCTGCCTATACTGTGCGACCAGAGACACTCTGTGCTGGTTAGTTTCCGGTGTCTAGTTGACACCTGACATGGGTCTCTGGGAATTCCTGTGAAGAAGTATTTAGTTAAGGCACGGTCTGAACCCCAGGATGAGATAGTTTTAACTGCATGATTTATTGTGGGAAGACCCGGCACCCCCCCTACACAAACATACACACCCCTATGGGTGCAGGCAGATAAGATGAGCAGAGCTGGTTAACATTTTGGGGGAAAGCTAGAAGTAGCCCATAGGGGTCCTCGACCCCTCTACTTTTGCTGGGGACGTGGCATGTATGGTTCTCTTGGCTCCTGATGCTGGTATTTCTCTCCTGCCGGGATCAATGGAAGCCAAGAATCGTAAACATGAATAAAACTCCTTTGTTCCCCTAACTATGCAATGTTAGCTTATTGGTTACAGCAACGAAGTCACAAAACTCAAGCCTGTTAATCTTCTGCGAGACTCAGTTTGCCTCTCTGAAAGTCCTTTGGACTGCAGGGCCTGCGGGCCGCTGGTAAGTGTGCGTCTCTCTGCTCTGCAGTTGATATTCCCTCTTCAGTGGTTTCCGCTCAACAAACCCAGCGTCGGGGACTACTTCCACATGGCCTACAACATCATCACGCCCTTCCTGCTGCTCAAGGTACCATCTGGCTCCACCCCCTCCCGGACTCTGTGGTGCCAGGCAGGGAAGCTGGTACTGCTGAGTTGCCCACCCCCCTTCCACATCTGGGAAGGATGGTTATTATAGAGAGATGCATCAAGGGTCTGGAGCCAGGGAAAGATGCCCAGGAGGGACCCTACTAGCTGGGTGTGCCAGAGGAGGAGAAGTGCGTGGTGGCTGCAGACAAGGCCGAGCTCGGGAAACCGTAGAGCATTTGTGGGAGCGCAGGCAGAAGGAGTGACGGGGTGGCCGGGGAGGACGGCAGGCACAGCTGGGGGCTCGACAGGAGAGCAGTTCTGCTCCTGGCCGAAGAGCTAGGAAGTTAAGTGTCTCTGGATTCCTTGAGGTCGGTAAGTCCCAAGTCCATAGTTGTTACACTGCATCACTTAGGGAGTGGCCACGAGCAAGAAGTTCGCCCCTGGTCAGTATGGATGCAGAGTTCCTCAGATATCCAGATTGGCTGGATGTGTGGGCTCCGAACTGAGGGCGTGGGGGGCCAAACAAATTAATACCTCCGATTATGCACATCATTTTGTTTATTTTTTTAAAAAAAAGACACTTCAAGGGACAGTGGGGGGGCGCTCCATTGGTAGAGCGTTTGTCTAGCGTGCACGAAGTTCTGGGTTCCCAAAAGTAGGAGAGGTGTGATCTGAGAATGGGAGCGTCCATCTGTTTAGAACACGCATCACCATCTTGAAATCCCCAGCATTCTCTTCGTGTTTGCTGGGCAGTCCCTTCAAAATCAGGTCCCTACAGTATGCTAGCCTGGCCACCTGGATAACGTAAGGGGTAACCAGAGGACCAGGTCTGGCCTTAGAAGGCCTGGGTGCACCTCTAGCACATGACGCGACCACGGCAGTGAGCCGCACTCTCCCCACCCCCAGATCAATGTTCTAGGGGTTCATGGGGATGACATGATTTCCAGCAGGGTAGCCCCGAGGGACCCAGACCCGAACACCTCATGCACCTCGTTCTGACCCGCAGCTCATTGAGCGCTCGCCCCGCACGCTGCCCCGCTCCGTGATCTACGTCAGCATCATCACTTTTATCATGGGCGCCAGCATCCACTTGGTGGGCGACTCTGTCAATCACCGCCTGCTCTTCAGCGGCTACCAGCACCACCTGTCGGTCCGCGAGAACCCCATCATCAAGAACCTGAAGCCCGAGACTCTGGTGAGGCCACCCCTCCTCCGTGGGCGTGTGGGGGGGTCTATCCTGAGAAACCAGTGTCCCAAGCTGTTACTTCACTGGGTTTTCTACTTAAAGGCAAGTAGCCTGGCGAAGGTGTTGCCTTGTCGAGTTCGGGTGCTTCTGGGTTGTTACAGGGCAGACCCATGTGTGAGCACGGGGGGCTCACCCTGTAATTCTAGCACTCAGGAGACAGGAAGAGTGCTGCATGTTTGAGAGCAACCTGATCTATAGTGTGAGACCTTGTCTCAAGAAAAACAAAAAAATGTGGGCATAAGATATGGCTCGGGGGTCAAAGCCTTTGCCTCACAAACAAAAGGGCCTGAGTTTGGATCCCCAGATCCGAAGTAAAAATGCCGGGCAGACGTGGCAGTGTAATTCCAGCCCTGGAAGACAGAGCCAGGGAAACCCCAGAGCAAAGCAATAAGGAGGTAGAGTCATCCAGCATGGTTTTCAATGTCACCTTTGGGCCTCCACAGATGCACACATTCAAGTGTACACATGCCCCCCACATATGTACAGATAATACACACTAGCAAAGAAGGGAAGCAATGCGGCACAGTGACTGGCTTGGGGGCACAGGGTCCTGGTGGAGGTAAAGCTCTGCGGAGGGAAGGGGGAGGCGGTAGGATATCTGAGGGTGGCCAGAAGCACTACGTGGGGTTCCTGCTCCTCACTGAAGTGCTTCTCCCTCTTTTCCGGCCACACCTGCACGTCCTTCAGATCGACTCCTTCGAGCTGCTGTACTACTACGACGAATACCTGGGGCACTCCATGTGGTGAGTGAAGGACGGGTCTCTCCATCCATCTCAGGACCCCCGGACCCCATGTCTCCAAGTATCGAGCGGAGTGACTGGATTGCCCGGGAGACCCAGGGCCCCAGTCTGAAAACCAGCCTTCTCCCAACCCGCAGTTCCCACAGTCTCCACTAGAGGACAGAGAGCAGCTGTTTCTCTTGCCCTGATAAATGACTCCCCCAGATGGTCATGTCCCAGGAGGATGGGGGTGGGGACATAGGAAGCTGAAAAGAGCCAGGAAGGCCATGTTGGGGGGGTATAATTTGTGCCTTCCCTACCCCATGCTCAGAAACCCCAGGGAATCAATCTCCTACTACCACCGCTGCTGCATTAGAAAGAAATCTCAGAAATGTGGGCGATTCGAGCCCGTATTAGGCTGTTTCCTTTACCACCCTTCCTCCTAAGCAGAAGGAGGCAGAACACGGGGAAGCTAGGCAGCAGCGAGCCAACCCTGCATCGGGTGTCTGCAGGGTCCGTTCGAGGCGATGGGAGGATGATGCTGTCCCCTCCCTGACTGTGCCAGAAGCCCCTCCCATTACAGGTTGGGTAGAGAGGCGAACAGGCCTGGGAACTATATCAGGAGAAGTCAGAAGACAGCGTGATTGGGAGCTGGGGATGGAACAGATGGGGAAACGGCTGTGCGTGCCTGTACGTGTGTGCAGCGAGCGTGTGTGCACAGTACTTGCACGCGTGTATATGCTCATGAGTACATGCACTCCCGCATGTGTGTGCATCCGTGTATATGCATGTGAATGCATGCATGCGTGCATGGAAAGGGGACAGACAGAGAGACTGTCCTTTCCAATGAAATGAGGGCCTTAGGTTGAGTATGAGTGAGGGGCTCCTTGGCAGCCCCCCAAAGTCTACTCTGCACACCCTCAGCCCTATGGGCACCCCAGTTTCCAGGCCAGTGTGGCGGTGGAGCTGTTGGTGCACAGGCCGCATGGATGATACAGAGCCCCTCGTCCTCTGTCTAGTGTGGAGTAACATGCGGGGCCAGCAGGCAGTCTTGGGGGGTCTCTACTTTGTCCTTTCCTACTTGTTTCTGTTCCTGTCCCGCTCTGGACTCTGGGTGATGAGGAAGGCTGGTGGGAGAGGAGTCACCTCCATGCTGTGCCAATGTTTCGTGAGCCCTGAGGCGATGCACTGTGGGACATGGGCCCCAAGGGGGCGTCGGGGACCTGCAGTGTTTAAGGGGTGTCCTGTCTGCCCCAGGTACATCCCGTTCTTCCTCATACTCTTCATGTACTTCAGCGGCTGCTTCACCACCTCCAAAGCCAAGAGCGCCATGCCGGGGCCCGCCCTGCTGCTGGTGGTGCCCAGTGGCCTGTACTACTGGTAAGTGGGCGTCCGCACTCGGGGCCGGGGCCAAGGGCAAAGGCGGTCAGCGAGGGAGCCGCCACCGTAGAAACCCACACTGGAATGATGTCTGTGGCCCTAGCACATGGGAGGTAGAGACAGGAGGACCCCAAATTCCAGAGCCATCATAGCTACATGACACCCCGTCATAAATAAAGAGAAGGAACCACATTTGATCACGAATGGGCCACGCAACCCAGGGGCCTTGTCTCTTTCTGGGCCTCTTGTCCCTTGTGGGTCTGCTGGGGGTGGTGACAGGGTCTCTGCTATCACAAAGCCAGTGCTGAATGTGTAGGAAGTGGGGCGCAGGCTGCCCCCCCTCAGCCTTCCCACACCCAGCGCCACTAGCAGGCCAGGAGTCACCTCCAAGGCCTGGGCCTGTTGAGTCTTGGGGATTCGATTCCCTTTGTGCAATGGAGGAGATGCCTCTCTGTCCCCCTCTGCGGAGGCGTTGGGATCTGACGGGAGAGAAAGGAGCTTTGCGATTGTAAAACGGCAAGGTGACGCGACAGACTTGGGAGAGATTCTTAGCTTCTAGCACCACCTCTCCTGCCACCCCTTACCCGCCATGTCCCCGTCCACACTACAGACTCTTATCCTCCTGTCATATCTGACCTGGAGACAACACATTCATACGTGTGCGCGCACACACGCACACACACACGTCCTCAGGACGCAGGTGCGCAGGAGGACCAGCAGTACACACTGGAAGCCCCCTCTGCCTGAAAATGCTCCTTCCTCCCTGGGCCTGCGCGCCTGTCAGAGAGTTCACCAGGACTGACCTATAAGCTCCCTGAGTACTCAGCCACAGGGATGGCTGGCATGCGTGCCAGAGGGAAAGGAGCTCCACGTGCTGCCGGGGTCTCACCTGAATACATTAGGGGCAGCAGTGGCAGCTTCCGGCTCAACCTGCCTTTCGGTCCTTTCCAGCCATCTCGGAACCATCTTTTCCAAGTAGGAGATGCACACAGCCCTTAGGGGTCACCTGGAGTGGTAAGACCATTTGCCCTCCCTTCAGATGGGAGAAAACAGCCTAGGAGATGTCCTGGGGGGTGCCGAAAGCCCCCAGGCCCCTGGAAGAGCTAGAGTACCCCGAGGGAATGCAGGCGACTCGTGACCCGCCCTGCGGGAGGGAGTCGAGCAGATGACCCAGCCCAGCAGGGGCCTCTCTATGTCCTGCCTGCAGCATGTCTGGGAGACAGTGTTCCAGGCTCCGAGGAAACAGGGTGACCGCTTCCCTGAATGGAAGCTGCACCCCCAAATCAGAAGCCAGCAGCAGCTTTTGAAGCGCATGGCAAATGTGGGACAATTTTCTTTCTTTCTTTCTTTTTTTTAATTTATTTTTTCCGCTCATACAAACTTGATAGATGCTCCATTCCCCTCCCTCCCTCCACCCTTCCCTGGATCCCCTTGCTCCGTCCCCCCTTTTTGTGGGACAATTTTCTATCCAAACGGGGCGGCTTGCTTGCTCCTATAGAGTCAAGGTGGGTGTTGTTGGTTTTTTTTTTTTAAATGTTTATTTATTTATTTGAGAGATCGTGTTATTAAAAAAATATTTTTTAAATGTATTTGAGAGAGACAACAGAAAGAAAATGAGAACATGCCCATTTATGTGTATCGTAGAGGTCAGAGGGCAGCTTTTGGAAGTCAGTTCTCTCCTTCCAGCACGTGGGCTTAGGGGGTTCAAATTCAGGTCGACTGGTTGGTGAGCAGGCAGTACCTTTCCCACTGCGCCTGATCGCCAGCCTCCCTAGAGCCAGTGGTTGTCTGGAAAATGTGGTTGGAAAAGCCCAGAATCCACATTTCAAGACGGTGTGTTACAACAAACTCCAAACTTTTTACATTTTTAAAAATTGCTTGATCCTGGGCTGGAGCTCAGAGGTTAAGACTCTGCTCACAAGAAGGTCTTGAGTTCAGATCCTGAATCCCACGTAAAAACACCAGGCAGAAATGGCCTGTACTACCAGTCCTGGAAGGTGGAGCCTGAGAAACACCCTACATAGCAAAGCAAAGAGGAAGTAGAGCAAACCATGGGTGATTCCCATAGTCACTCTTGGACCTCTACAGCCACATGCAGTGCCCTCTGATACACAGAGACACACACACAGTCAAGACACAAGCCAAGAGGCTGGAGAGGTGGCTCAGGGGTTAAGCCTGTGCCTTGCAGGCGGAAGGTCCTGAGTTCGGATCCTAGACCCCACGTATAGACGCCAGGCGGAAGTGGGGCGGCCTGCACTTCTGGTCCTGGTAGGGCGGACGGAGCCTGTGAATCCCAGGGCAGAGTAAACTGAGGAGGTGGAGGCGTCCATGGTGGTTCCCGAATTCTCCCGTGGTTCTACATACACACACACACACACACACACACACACACACACACACACACACACGTGCGCGCGCTCACACATACGCACAATTGAATAAAAAAAAAAGGTTTTTTTTAAATTAAAAAAAAAAAGACACAAGCCAAAAAAAAATTTTTTTTGACTTATCTTGTGAATGTATGGTGGTCTCAACAGCTTGTGGGAGTCGGTTCTCTACTTCCATCATAGCAATTCCGGGGATCGAACACAGGTCCTTAGAGCTGGTGGCAAGCCTCTGCCTGCTGAGCCATCTCTCCAGCCCCACAGACGTTTTTAAAAGACTTCGAGTCAGAGCAACATGCCGACCACTATGGGTGGTGATTTGGACTGGCCGGGCACCCTGGGCCCTCTTGCTAGGCAAGCAGTGCAAAAACAGCACAGCGCCAGTCCAGAGGGGGATGCTGGGCAGGAGTAGGGTTTCCATGGTGCCCGCCTCACCGCCATACCCGACCCCCTCCAGGTACCTGGTCACCGAGGGCCAGATCTTCATCCTCTTCATCTTCACCTTCTTCGCCATGCTGGCCCTCGTGGCGCATCAGAAGCGCAGGCGCCTCTTCTTGGACAGCAATGGGCTCTTCCTCTTCTACTCCTTCGCCCTCACGCTCCTGCTGGTGGCCCTGTGGGTTGCCTGGCTGTGGGAGGACCCCGTGCTCAGGAAGAAATACCCCGGTGTCATCTACGTCCCCGAGCCCTGGGCCTTCTACACCCTCCACCTCAGCGGGCAGCACTGAGTCCACCAGGCGAGGAGGTAGACCGTCGAGGACGTCTGGGGGGGGCACCTGCGAGCTGCACACTCCGCCTTGCGCGTGGACATTACCACAGACTACATTGTTGAAAGACTTCGGGCTGTTTCAGTCAAGTTTCTGTTTGCTTTGAATATTCGGGGGATGGAGTTTAGTTGGGGAAGTGTTTTTCAAGACCAAGATCTAAGCTCCTGTTCTCCCCTGCACTTGACCAGTCCTGGCCGGGAGGGGGGGGGCGTCTCTTTGAACCTAGAGCACACTCCACATTTCAGGCTTGGGCCATGCTCATGGGGTCTCTCCTGGTGGGTGTGCAGAAGACGCCTGGGTTGGGCAGAAGTGTGGAAGCACCTAAGCTTACCTTCGACACTGGATCCTAGGTTGCTAGGTCAGCCTTCTCTGGACGTGCCCTCTCTGGGCCTCATTTGTACTCTGTGAGCCCAGGGGACTCCGTGGACTGGGGTCAGCTGGTTCCCTTGGGTCAGTCTGCATAGAGGAGAGCTTTTCCCTCACCCCACTCCTGTGTTTCCCCGGCCTCTTCCCTAACCATAGACCCCCATGTGGTATTGAGTTCCTATACCCAAGGGAGCTAGACACCCAGTTCCCTGTCACTGCCACCTTGAGCAGGGGGCCTGGCCTTGTCCGTGCCCGCCCAAGCCATACACAAGGCAGAGTTCTCAAGCCCTTGCTCTGGGGGTTCCCCAAGCCCCCGGTAGGCATCGGAGTCACCTACTGTCCGCCAGGACCCTTTATCCCCTCCTCAGGCTCAGCTACCAGTCAGCTCCTTGCACTTCGTGCTGAGGGGTCTTAGGGTCTGCCATGACCTCCTCTCCCCATGCTCTCAGGGAACCCCAAGTCTCAGTTTCTCCTTTTATATCGGGACCCTTCCACGAACCAGTCACCGCTGGGTGGTCAGAGGTCTGAATCAATAAAAGCTGATGTGAACCGCAGCCTGGCTGCAGCTGTTTCTGGTTGGAGAAGAGATTTCTGGAGTTGGGGAGAGAGTGACTAGTCTGGAACTCAAGGTGGGGTGTGGGGCTCTCTGTAGTTCTCTCGACCCCATCTGCATGCTGGCCGGGCATGTATAGCCCTTTGCTCCCAGGGGTAAGAAGGGGATCTTCTCTGGGCCAGCAGGGGGCAGGAAGACATCTCTAGGTCTCCCTGGCGTGTGGGGGTGGGGGGTCCTTCCACAGACCTGTCAGCCATACTGACCTCTGGGAAGAGGTGGGAAGTCAGTTTGTAACCTTGGCCAAGACTTTAAGCACTGAGAGTCTTGGTGTTTGATAGCCAAAGATGATCTAGCCGCAAGGTGGTTACCAGAAATGGGGGCGGGGTTGATGTTACCAGTCAATACAGGGGCAGGAGACTGGGTTCCATTGTGTGTCATGTCCAGCACTTTCCTTGCTCACCGTGTGGACACTGGTTTGTGGGGGCTGAAGACTATACCTTTGGGGGAGCCCTTAATAAGAAAACTGAGTGTGCATGTGTGATGTGTGTGTGTGTGGTGTGTGTGTGTAATGTGCATGTGTGTGCCCATGCATGTGGAAACCAGTGGTTAGCATCAGAACTACTGTCTCATCTTGAGATGGAGTCTCTCGGTGGTCTGGAGCTTGCTTGTCTATTAAGCTGGCGGGCAGTGAGCTCATCTCAGCACTGGAATCACAAACACACCACATTTGCCCTGAACTCGGATGAAATTAGGGTCCTCCTGTTTGCAAGGCTAGCACTTCCCCAGCCTAAGAAAAAAATAAAAAAACAAACACATAATCACCAGGGTTGGCGAGATAGTTCAGTGGGTAAGGTGTGTGCCTGCAAACCTGGAGGCCTGAGTTCAATTCCTGGGAAGTCCATATGGTAGTAGAAAAATTGTCTTCTGACTTCCACCTGTGCGCCATGGCATGCATGTTCTCTCTCTCTCTCTCTCTCTCTCTCTCTCTCTCTCTCCCTGTCTCTCTCATAAGATATTTAAAAACCTATTCTAGGAAGAGCAAGTTTTTTGAAGCCTTGGACAGTTACCTCCTTCTTGACCGAAATTTCCTGGGCAGTTGTCTGAGGCTGTCCTCCGGGACGACAGCCTGTGCTTTCCTCCACTGAACAAGCAGCAAGCTTCCAGAACACTAGCCTTTAGGGAATGCAGGAGAAACCAGACCCCATCAAGATGCACCCCAACCCCCCATCCCCTCACCCCCGCCAGGCAATTTTGACATAGGCTCTGGCTTGAAGGCTACCACCCTGCAGGCCCCGCCTACTCAAACCATTCTGCAGCCTCAGCTTTTCCCTGGGAACTTGGGGAGGAACATAGCTTCTCAACACCCCCCCCCCACACACACACACATCTTGGGTTGCATCTTGTGGCATCTGTGAGATCCCAGCACCTCGCTACCCACTGTGTCCCATACAAGGGCTTTCGCTAGGTCTATGGCTGTGACGACAAGGTGGCTCCAGAGGACCCTGGCCATCCTAGGCTGAAGCATGTCGGCTGCCTTTGTGACCATCTGGCTCCCCCTGCGTAGCCCTTGTCTGAACTCCCTTCATTAGGATCTGTTCTCAGGATGCGCTCGTTGTACCTCAGGTACAATCGCAAACCTTGTTTCCAAACAAGGTCCCTCAGACGCCTGGCGGACATGAAATCTGGAGACTTTCTGCAGCCCACTGAAAGCCTGAAATCGAAGCTTCCTGAGCGAGAGGAGAAAATTCATTTAGAATGTAGCATTGGGGGTGGGGCGGCGGTGGGAGTGGAGCTTGGAGAGATGACTCAGGGGGTTAAGCCTCTGCCTCGCAAGCAGAAGGTCCTGAGTTCAGATCCCACGTAAAAATACCAGGTGGAAATGTCTGTAAGCCTGTACTTCCGGCCCTGGAATGTGGAGTCTGGGAAACTTCAGAGCAGAGAGGAGGTAGAGCAATCCAGGGCGATTCCCAAAGTCACCCTTGGGCCTTCACAGGGACCCATTGTGCCCTCTGATACACAGAGACACGCAAAAATAAAAACAAAATTTAAAAAAATCGTCCTCTGTCCTCCACCCATGTGCTTATGTTTCTCTGTCTCTCTCAAAAATAAATACACATATTTTTTAAAAGGATGTAGAGGGCTGTTACGATTGAGCTTCCAGCTTCACATAGTTAAGAACTAATGAGAAAGCTAAAGAAAGGCAGTGTTGTCAGTCTGTCGTGAGACTGATTGAAGCTCAGCCTTCATTTGCTGCTGCACTGGCGCCAAAGGTCCTGGTGGGAGCACGTGGAGCCCAGCCTCCTCCTGGGAGGCATCACCCTGTGAACACAGGGAGCCCTGTCCACAGGATATAGTGCAAGTCCACATATAAATTCTTTGAGGTCCTCATGGATCCATTTTATCAAGTGTTCAGAAGAAATGCTGATACCTGGGGCTGGGGAGATGACTCAGGAGTTGCAGTCTTTGCCTCACAGGCAATAGAACCTGAGTTCGGATCCCAGATCCCCAGTAAAAATGCCAGGCAGAAATGGTGGCGGCTTGTAACTGAAGCCCTGGAAAGCAGAGCTGGAAAACCCCAGAGCACAGCAATAAGGAGGCAGAGCCATCCAGGATGATTCCCGATGTCATCCTTGGGCCTCCACATACACACATACACACACACACACACACACACACTCAAGTGCCCTCTTGTACACACACACACGCACACAAAAGAAAGCAATGTGACGCCTGGTGGGTCGTTGAGCCGGTTCACAACCCAGGGAGACGTGCTGGACGACACCTGTCAGGCACAAGCATCAAGGCCTTGCCCAGGGCCACAGTTTCCGCCGCGCTGTCGCCACTGTGCAGCCTGGAGAAGCGCAGTGCTGCCCAGCTCCGCTGTTACTGCGAACGCAGGTAAGTGTTTGTAAAATTCAATCAAGACCAAACAAATAAAGCAAACCAAATACGAGGAGGGGGTGGGCAGGGGTGCCAGGATGCCGCTGGAGCACAAGCTCACCCCAGGACACTCTGACCTGAGTCTAAGAGCACGTCTTCCCTGTCCTTCCCCAAGGCAGGGTGATGGGGTCTCGGCTCTGTGCCCACCCAATAGAGCCCATCTTCCTGGAGAGACAACGTGGGGCAAAGGAGAGCTTTCCACATGGAGGTGGCCGGGGCAGGAGGGAGGCCCATGTGCCCGTCCAGGAATTTGCCCCTCCCCGCATCAACTCCACGGGGCCTCTCGTGCCATATGCAGCCAGTGTGACCCCACGGGACTCAGTGTGACCCCACGGACCGGCAGCAGAATGCTGAGGAATTGAGGAGTCAGCAACTTACACAGGAAGGGGTGAGACTCAAGGAAGCAGTGGAAGAGCTTCCTGCCAGGAGAAAAATCAAGAGGTCCAATCGCGAGGCCCTGGGCAGCGGGCGCCAGGGACCCCAAGGCGGCTGGTGGGGGGGACCAGAATCCCCAGGAGGGAGAATTTAATTGACTGTGTTCTGTGCCCTTGGAAGGAAACTGAGGCACAGGGAAGTAACGCAGAGACTCAGCCGAGGAAAGACTTGAATCTGCGGTAAGGACAGACAGCGAAGCGACATATCTCTGAGCAGGGTGCCCTTCTACCCATGATAAACCGGGGTGACACCCCCCCTTCAGTGAGACACCAGAAAGGAATTTTTTTTTTAAACATACACACAATTTTTTAAATTTTTTAATTTATTATTTATTCAATTGTGCATGTATGCGTGTGTGCGCGTGTGTGTATGTATGTGTGTGTAGAACCACGGACTAATTCGGGAACCACCATGGACGCCTCCACCTTCTCCTTGTTTACTCTGCCCCGGGATTCACAGGCTCCGCCCTACCAGGACCAGAAGCGCAGGCTGCCCCTGCTTCTGCCGGGCGTCTACGTGAGGTCTAGGATCACGAACTCAGGACCTTCCGCCTGCAAGGCAGAGGCTTAACCCCTGAGCTACCTCTCCAGCCCCCAGAAAGGAATTTTTCAGGTCCCGCATCAGCCCCAGAGGAGACAGAAAGACACCCGGCAGCCCCAGGCTAGAGTGCGGTGGGCGAGCCCCCCAACCCCCCTTCTGTTCTTCCCTGGCTCCTTCTGAGCGTCTGGGATCCCAGGAAGGGAACCTGACTTTTGTCCAGCCGCTGTAGAACCAGAGACAGGGACCTGGGTCCCGAAAAGCCCATCTGTAGCTTGTAACTCCAGATCAACCTGCCTGGGCTGGGCAGGGAAGGGGAGGGTATCCACCGAGCAGGACCAGTTGGAATCTGACCCTGGTGGCTTCAGGCCGGTCTCTATGGCAGCAGAGGATTTATTACCGGGGCCTCCACCCAGCCCCGAGGACTTTCGACTTGAAGCCAGAGGAAAGAAAACCAAGCCCAGCTCTGGAAACATCAGGACACCCCAGGATGGTGAGTTAGAACCTGTGCCAGTGGGAGGGAAGGACCCCTTAATGAAGCTTTTCCCCCTGATTGTTCTCTCTGTCTTTCTTTCTCTCTGCAGGCCAAGTTCCTTTCCCAGGACCAGATTAATGGTAGGTCTGGCTTGTTCTTTAATTAGTAACTCCCAGCAAAACGTGGGTCTCATTAGGCAATTTGCTCTGTTCCTTTTTTGTTGGTGAGAAGGAAAAGGCATGGAGTGGGGGGCTCTGGGAGCTGGCCCACCCACAGGTTTGGGGCCCGTAAGGTAGGGACACAGAGGGCCGCACTGGTGAGGTGATTGCTGCCTCTCTCCATGTCAGGGTGGTTTTTCAGATTAAAGGTGGGTCTGGGTGGGAGGCGGGAAATAGGTGCTTTGCCATCCGTGGAGAGAATGAACGAGTCCAGGGCCGTACCCCAGGGCAGGTTACTGATCTGTGGATTTCCCTCTCAGTAAAATAGGACTCGGCTGGGCTGCCTCCAGTTCGGTCCACGTAGGACTTCGTTCTCTGGCTCTCCCACTTTCTGCAGAACACAGCTCTCTTTCCCTGAGACCAGAAAGACAGAATTGAGTTGCACAAAGAGATCTCGCCAGAAGCCTGGTGTGGACCCGTACCTAGCAGGAGAGGGGCAAGAACCCAGCCAGGAGCCCTCAGGCCACAGCTCCCTGTTTCTGGAGGCTGTTCCCCGAGGCTGTGTCCAGAGGCAGTGTCCAAGAACCTACCCCCAACTGACATGGCCCTCAGTTGAAATGACACCTTGTCAATGAGCTAAAACTGCAGATGCCCCCGGGGGGCCACAAAGCCCCGTGACCCAAGAGGGCAACCCACAGGCCCCTGAAATGTCTCCCACTGAAGCTGGCAGAGATCTTAGCATTGGTCCAGAAGGTGGGGAGGGAGTTTGGTCTAGAGGGTGGGGAGACGGTGGTAGGGCCCAGGTGGTCACCTCTCCCGAGAATCTTTGGCTTTCTACCCTGGGTCCTGGGGCCAAGGCCTGAGGATTTTCAAAAACACTGAGCTCTCCAGTGCAGCATCCTTCTGGCCCAGAGTTAAAGGCAGGACCCGGCTGAAGGTCAGCTCTCAGGGGTAGTGGGGTCCTACTGTGCCTGGACACGAGGCTCACTGGCCCACCTGCCTGGGGCCTTGAAGCTTCCAGAAAGGAAGAAGGAAATTTCTGGTTGCACTCTGGTGACGGACAGCAAGAAAGTAGCTGCCAGTGTTTACTGAATGAAAGCGGTCACTCTGCCCAGCGGTCACTCTGCCCAGCGGTCACTCTGCCCAGGGGCCAAGGAGAGAGAGTGATGTCACCTTACCACACTGTTGTAAACTAGAGATAGAGTAGAGAACCAGTTCCCTACTGGAAACGGGTGCACTTTCGGGAACTTCCCAAGCAGGTATTAAAGCCAGTCATTGTTTTTGTTTATATATATATATATATATGAAACACACACACATATATATCATATATACACAAATATAAATATCATATCATATATATCAAACATATATGATTATTTATTTATTTATAGGGGAGGGAGGTGCACTCATGCATGTTATGGCATATGGTAGAAGATAGGGACAATTTTTGGAAGTCAGTTTCCTCCTTCCACTATGTGGGCTTCCAGGAATTGAACTCAGGCCTCCAGGTAATGAGCAGGCACCTACCTACTGTGTTCTCTTGCCACCCCCACCCCCACGAGCTGGCCATTATTAAATGAACAAGGCACAAACCATGATGAGTCCTGTGGAAAGCTAAGAGACCTGTTCTGACTGGTAGCCCCGACAGCTTCGAAGAGGTTTTAGTTTGATAACTAGAGTGTGTACCAGGACGAGGAAGAGTATGGTTCACTTGTTAGAAGAGATGGCGATGCAATTTTAATTCATGGGGGAGGGTCAAGTTCTTTTGTTGAATGGAAGCTGTAGATTAAACGTGAATGCAAGGGCCAGAAAATCCCATTACCAACGACTGATTTTGTTCAGATCGACCCACGCGTGCTACATGGTAAATGTGCAAATGTGTGCGAGCCAGTTGCTAACCTCCCACTCTTCACCTGGGGCAGGAGGGTCTCAGGCTAGTAGAAAGTCTCTTCCTTCTTCCAGCCATTTATGTTTCTCAAGGGAAACCAGAAAGTGGTCCAATCAGTTCATTCATTCTTTCATTCTACTCATGCAAAGTCCTTTCTCTATGTCAAGCCCTGTTCCGGGTGTGAGAGATACAGTTGTGAACTTAGTGGACAAAAATCCTCTTTTGGGGGTCAAAGGGAGGGAGGGAGGGCCCCCAAAGAAAGCCACCAAAGACCAGGTCAGGTGGCTGTGCTTTGAGATTCAAGGTTCCTAGAGCAAGGCCCATCTGCAGGGTACACTTTAGCCAGTGATCCTGGGGCCCTAGCATAGGTCTGGTTGGCCTTCTTCAGGAAACAGATGGGATTCAGGGGGAGACGGGTCTTTGGAGGTCTCACACACGCGCGCACACACACACACACACACACACACACACACACACACACACACACACACACATACACATCCAGCAAAGATGATCTCCCTCTCAGCAGAGTTGGGGTCTTTCCCAAGTCCCCAGCTGGCTTTCCTAGGCCTCTTTCAAACTGCATGTAGGGGGCTTCTGGCTGGAAGGAGGGCCGCAGGGAGAGGCTCACATGTTCAGACCCTGGGCACATTTCCCAGCAGTTCCCTAGGGAGACCTTTAAAACATAGGCCCAGGACCTGCCCCAAGACAGCTCCAGAATTCCAGAGCCCAGCCCAGCCCAGCGACCCCCTCCGACACTTCCTGTTAGCTACCTGTACACTGGCCCCCAGGCGCTGCTGCTCCTCCTCAGAATCCAGAGGCGGGACTGTTTGCAAAGGCCTGTGGGAGATTCCCTCTGGGGTCTCCCTTCACCCTGGCTAACCCTGGAAGAGAGATTTAGGTAGCATTTAAGATGCAGAGCAAGAAAGGAAGGGGCAGCATGGCCAGATAAAACAAGACCCCCAGTTAAATTTGAATGTCAAATACGCAGACTTTTTAAATATAAATATATCCCATGTAAAATCTGGCACATGCTTACGCTAAAATTATTTCTTTGAAGTTTCTTTACCTTGATAGTTTTACATCTATTTTCTTTCTTTCCATCTTGTCTTCCCTTCCTTTCTCCTTCCTTTCTTCTTTCTTTTCTTTTCTTATTCTCCTTTTTCTGTCTTTCTTTCCCTCCTTTCTGTCTCTTTCTTCCCTTCCTTCCTTTCTTTCTTTCTTCTTTTTTAATTTATTTTGTGTGTGTGTGTGTGTCAGAAGGCACTGTGTGTTCCTTTGGAGACCCGAGGGTGACTTTGGGAATCATCCTGCCTGATATTTTTACATGGGGCCTGGAATCCCAACTCAGGACCTTCTGCTCAGGAGACGGAGTCTAACCCCTGAGCCATCTCTCCAACCCTATCTCTTTCTCTCTCTCTTCTTTCCTATTCTTTCTTTTTCTTTCTCCTCTCTCTCTCTTCCCCTCCCAGTCTGACCCCCACTTTCTACACATCCAAAGATGACCTTAAACTCCTGGTCCCCCTGTCCCACCCCCCTGGGATTGGAGGCCCCTGGGCCCACTTTCTGCAGCACTGAGGACGGAAGCCCAGGGCTTTGCCCAGGCCAAGCAAGTGCTCTGCTAACGCCTGTACCTTCCCAGCCCGAGAGCTTCACATTGTTCTTTACCGCATCTGGCAAGCCGGGGGTGGGGCAAAAGCTGAGGGCAAAGAAGAGGGTGGTGAGCTGTGGTGAGCTGAGCTGAGCTGAGGGTGTAGCCCCGGCTAGAGAGCTTTCCCAGCATGCACCAGCCCCCCCTTCCCGACTTGCTCATTTTTAGGTCTGGAGGGTGGTGAGTGGAGAGGGTTGGGGTGGGACCTGACAGCCACTGACTCTCTTCCTGGTGTGGGCAGAATACAAGGAGTGCTTCTCCCTCTACGACAAGCAGCAGAGGGGGAAGATCAAGGCCACGGATCTCCTGGTGTCCATGAGGTGCCTGGGGGCCAGTCCAACGCCAGGGGAGGTGCAGAGACACCTGCAGACTCACAGGATAGGTAAGGGGGCGTGCGGGGCGTGTTGGGGGGGGGGGTCTAGCCTGTGGGAACAGGCAGCGGAGACCAGAAAAGTTCAGCAGCCCAAGAAGCAGGGGTGAGGCGCTTCACCGAGACCTCGGAAGCACTTGGCCAGTGTGTCGTGACCTATCCTCACGGCAGCTAGCGACACGGCCACCTGTTAGTTTGCTTGTTTGAGGCAGGGTCTCATGGACCCCGGGCTGTTCTCCCACTCACTGCATAGCAACCCAGGGTGGTCTTGAGTTCCTCATCCTCCTGCTTGCGCAGGTCTCCAGGTTTGCGAACAAGCACTTACCCATGAGCCCTCTTGCTCGCCCAGCTCCTCTAATCTCTGAGGCTGGAAGCAAGCGCGCTGAAAGTATTTCCAAGCAGCTGTCTTTGGCGGTGGGACTAAGGTGTCTTTCTTTCCTTTTATTATTGTTCTGAATGTTCCCTGTTCACAGGAACATGCAGGACTTTGTAATCAGAACAAACAAGCTTTATAGCTTCTTTTTTTTAAAATTATTTTTATTATTTATTCAATTGTGCATGTATGCGTGTGTGTGTATAGAACCACAAACAAATTTGGGAACCACCATGGACGCCTCCATCTCCTCCTTGTTTACTCTGCCCCCGGAATTCACAGGCTGCGCCCTACCAGGACCAGAAACGCAGGCTGCCTCCCCCCCCCCGCTTCCGCTTGGCATCTATACGGGATCTGGGATCCAAACTCAGGACCTTCCGCCTGCAAGGCAGAGGCTTTACCCCCTGAGCCACCACTCCAGCCCTATAACTTCTTTTTTACTCTCATTTAAAAAAATATTTTAGGGGTGAAGAGATGGCTCAGGGGTTAAAACTCTGCCTCGAAAGCAGAAGGTCCTGAGTTCGGATCTTAGGTCCCATCTAAAAATGCCAGGCAGGGGCTGGAGAGATGGCTCAGGGGTTGTGACTCTGTCTCACAAGCAGAAGGTTCTGAGTTCGGATCCCAGGTCCCACGTTAAAAAAAAAAAAAAATTTAAAAATGCCAGGCAGAAAAGGTGCTAGTGGGAGGAGCCTGGGAAATCCCAGAGTGAAGCAAGGAGGTAGAAGTAATCCAGGATGATTCCTAAGTCACCCTTGGGCCTCCACAGGGATACACAGTGCCCTCTGATACACACACACACACACACACACACACACACACACACACACACATACGCTAAACAAATATTCCAAAGGGAAGGAGAAAGAGAAGATATGTTTACATGTATATATGTCACAGCGTGCATGTGGAGGTCAAAGGAAAACTTTTGTTGATTCTTTCTTTCTACCATGTGGTTTTTGGGGTCTAACTCAGGTCACCTTTACCCACTTTTACCCACTTTTGTTATTATTGATGATGATTATGTTTTTTTTTGAGACAGAATTTCATGTATTCCAGACTGGCCTTGAACTCACTATGCACGCACGCATACACACACACACGCATACACACACACGCATACACACACACGCATACACACCACATGAACACACACAATGTATATACACACACATATATACATGCACACATACCACATGCACACATACGATGTATATACACACACATATACACATGCATGCACACAACCATATATATACACACCACACGCTACACATGCGAGAAGCTAATATACACATATATACACATGCACACACACATATCACATATATACACATACATGCACACACATATACACATATACACACCCATTTATATATATACACATACACACTCGCACGCGCACACACACCATGTGTATATACACACATATATATCACAGGCACACACACGCTATATATATATATACACACACATAGACATACACATGCACACACATACCATACACACACACACACACATACACACACACTGTATGTGGGTAGTGTCTGTCCCCAGGGTATCTGTTAGCACTGGGAACAGGATCCTCCGGAGGGCCGGGCCCAGAGCCCAGGGGAGCTTGGAAAGAGAACACTCGGCTCTCAGTCTCTGCTCATGTTGCACGAGACACATTAGCTTCTTGTGCTGCATGCCAAGCCCAGCTGTGCAGGCCTCTGAGGGCCAGAGCCAATGTCCTGAAACCTGGGGTCTCCCTGTCCACACTGAAGGGGCAGGGGCTGCCTCTGCTTCCTGGGACAGTCGGGGCTTGGTGACCAGGACATGGGCTGAGGCCGGAGGCAACAGAAGGCCAGGAGAGCAGGAAGAGGCAGAGGTTCATTCATCTTGGTGATGTCTGGCGGGCTGCCAAGATGGGGGGGGATGCGTGGGTGTGGCCGCCTCCAGTTTGGGAGCACTAGAGGTGGCTCTGTCTCCGTCCTGGGCCATGACTCCGCATCTTGCGCCTCCGTCTCCTTAGCAGGCAGATAACAACCATGCGCAGTCAGGATGGCTGGGAGGATGAAATGAAGGTCAATCCAGTGGGCCCCCCCCACCCCCCTCTCCGGCAAGACCCTATTTCTCCCTTTCACCCTGCTGTCGGGGGTTTCCTAGATGCACATGGAGAGTTGGATTTCTCCACCTTCCTAACTATCATGCACATGCAAATGAAACAAGAGGATCCAGAGAAAGAAATTCTTCTGGCTATGCTGATGGCGGACAAGGAGAAAAAAGGCTACATCATGGCATCCGAGCTGCGGTCGAAACTCATGAAACTAGGGGAGAAGCTCAGCTACAAGGAAGGTAACAGCCCCCCAGCCCTGCCTCCCCCCAGCCCTGACCGTCCCTGAGGTCCAGGTTTTCACTGGGCTGGCTAACTGGGCATCGGGCAAAGGTCCCCACATCCACTAAGCACTGTTATCCTCTAACTGCATCCCTAGAAACAGTGCGGGCTGTGGTTTGAATCCTGGACTCCCTCCTTCAACCTTTCCTGGCTGGAAACGAGTTTGTAACAGACCCTTCCCGGGGTCATCCTTGACTTAGTGTACTGTGAACCCGGCCTGCTCAGACTCACGAAGGTCCTTAAAACAGCTGTCGTAGGCAGCTGCGTCCTCCCCTTCTCCACCTTCCCTGGGGTGCCCGTGCAGCGTGGGCTGTTTTCATGGCCCACCCGCCCTCCTTGGGCTCCTTAGTCCCCCTGCTGGTGGAGTGGTTGGAGGGTTCTATCCAAAGTGATGACGACCCCATATTCCCCTCACCTGTTAACCACCAAGTGACATCTGGAAGAACCCAAGACACCCATTTTCCCTCTGCTTACTGTGGAAGGCGGGATGTCACAAGCAGGACCCCCTCGGGCTCAGACGCATCCTTGCGGCTCAGGACACACACAATGCAGCACAGGGCCTCGAGGTGCTGCCCCCTTCTGGACAGTCACAGATGCTGCAGCTGCAGCCAGGCCAGTCCTCTGAACAGGCAAATCCATTAACTACTCTGCTCCGGGCTCCCGTGGGCTCAGGCACAGGCACAGCGTTCGCTCAAGAAGTTGTTGTTAGTGGGGAAACAAAGGAAGAGCTCACTGTTCAGAATTATATATGGACCAGGAATTGGCAGGTAGGGTGGTCTAAAGAGCCAGACAGGTGGATCCTGGAGGCCACTGTGCCCCAGGTGAGCTGATGAGGCTTTGCTTGCCTGGCCTGGAACAGGCTCCTCCCTCTCTCTCCCTCTCTCTCTCTCCCCTCCCTCTCTCTCTCTGTCTCTGTCTCTGTCTCTCTCTCTCTCTCCCCTCCCTCTGTCTCTCTCTGTTTCTCCCTCTCTCTCTCCTCTCTCTCTCTGGCACTTTTTGTTTGCTCTATATTTTAAATACATTTAAATACATTCAAAGCCTCCAACCCCAACCCCAACCCCAGAAGCTAGGAGGAAGAGGATCGGAAGTTCAACATTATTCTCCATTACACAGTGAGCTGGACGCTAGCCTGGGTTACCCGCGATCCTGACTTAAGAACAAGACCTGCTGGGGATCAAACCCAGCGTGCAAGGGATGCACATGCTTTGACCACTGGGCTGCACCCCCCACCCTCCTCCCCACTGTTTTGTAGAACAGCAGCAGATCACTTGCCACTCTGCTGCGGGGGCGTTGAGGGGGTGGCAGCGTGCAGAAGGAGAGGGGCAGCCTGAAGCCCGGGCCACAGGACTGACTGTGGAACTCTGGACGATGCCTGCGTAGCTAGGACGCTGATGGGTGGGCTACACGGGTGGGATGTTCAGGCCAGAGCTTTCCTAAATGTAGGCACAAAGGGCAGGTTTTTTTCTTTTTTATCTTTTTTTCTTTTTTTTTGAGACAGCACGGAAGAGGGCGCGAGGTGGAGGGAGGTCTCTATGAATGAATCCTCCAGGGTATACTCCCTGCTCCCGTCCTGGCTCCTGCACCGAGCCTGAAAATGAAAGCAATGTTTTCCAGCAGGCGGGCAGGCCAGGGGCGGGCAGGCCAGGGGTGGGCAGGCCATCCTTGTGTTCTGTAATTTGCTTTCTACGCAAAACCATTCATTGAGCTTTCGGCAAGACTCCTGGACACCGCTGCCCTCTGCAAGCTTGAGCTGAAATCTTAATGTGACTTATTACAGTGGACGATCTCTTCAAGGAAGCGGGCGTCGAACCCAATGGCCAAGTGAGATACGACGAGTTTATCCGGAAGATCACCCTTCCCATGCAGGACTACTGAGCCGGGTGCCAGACAGCCTCCCCGGCCCTCAGACCTGGGCTGATTAACTTTTTAAGAGGGAAGTGTTCTTCTCACTCTGGGGAGATGGGAAAGATGGCAGGAACATCACATGACCCAACTGTAGCTGGAGATACTGGCAATAAATGATTCCATCCTAGTGTTGTATGTCTGTAATAAAGGGTTTGTGTTGACTTTTTAAAATATTCGTTTTTTGTGGTGTGTGTGTGTGTGTGTGTGTGTGTGTGTGTCAGAGGGCACCTTATGTTTCTATGGAGGACCAACCATGACTTAAGGAATCATCCTGGATTGTTTCTACCTCCTTTTTGCTTTAGTCTGGGTTTTCCAGGCTCCGCCCACTAGGGCCAGAAGTTCAGGCTGTTTCTGCCTGGCATTTTTAGGTGGGACCTGGGATCTGAACTCGGGACTTTCTCTGCTTGTGAGGCAGAGCCTCAACCCCTGAGCTATCTCTCCAGCATGTGTTGATGTTTTTATAACTTACCCTTCGTAGCTTGGGAGGAAGCCAGGCTGCATTTTGGAGTTGGGCTTAACGTTCCAGCTGTGGCCTGGTCACTGCCCAGCTGGGTTGCTTTGGGCAGAGTGTTTTGTGTCTCTGAGCCCCAAGGAGCCCGCTGAGGAAGGATGAAGATGGTGACCGGCCGGAGGTGATTGAAGACGGCCCCCAACCACAGAGCATGGGGGGACTGAGTTTCAGGGGCATCTCGTCTCTGAAGATGTCTACCCTTTGACTGTGGTCTGCATTTGGGTGCTGGGACCACTTTCCACAGTGCCAAGACGAAGCCAGCATTAGCTGAGCAACAGCGACAGCCAGTGTGTGCACGTGTTTAGCTGTGTGTGTGTGTGTGTGTGTGTGTGTGTGTGTACAAGAGGGCACTTGGGTATGTATGCCTGTGGACGTCAAAGCGTGCTCTACTTTCTTATTGCTTTGCTCTGGGTTTCCCAGGTTCTACCTTAAGTGCAGGCTGCCATCGCATCCACCCAGCGTTTTTACGTGGCATCTGAGGATCCGAACTCAGGTCTTTTTGCTTGTGAGGCAAAGGCTTTAACCCCTAAGCCATCTCTCCAGCAGTTACAGTTTAGGGTATTCTTTCTTAAATGGGGCAGAAATGTGAAAGCACACATCACATTGGCACGAAACCAACATCATCCGAGCAGGGGCCTGATAGGCCTGGCTACCCCAGCCCAAAGCAATGCGAGGCAATGAGTGGGCACCTCCAGCGGCGTCAAGCTGGCCTCTCCAAGGCTCTTTGTAGAATTTGGGGCAGGAACTGGGTGGTCTGCTTGAGTGACTGAGGACAATCATGACTTCAGCAGCTTCCTCAGGAATAATGGAGGAGTAAGGAGATGGACCGGGTCACGAGCGGGAGACACTGGCAACAGTACAGGAACCAGGTCCGAGCCCACCAGAACCAGGCTAGGACAGAGCAAACCAACTGTTTGCTAGTGTAGGTCTGCTGGGATCAGCCAGAGTGACACACAGTGTCCCAAGGCACAGGTGTCAACTTGACAGTTGAGGGTTTGAGCTCTGGGCACATTTGTGGAGAATTAGTGGTTGAGTTAGGCCCAGAGCAAACCTGCAGGAGATTGTCTAGCTGATGGGGAAGGCCCAGCCCATGATGGGTAGGATTAGGCCCTGGAATAAATCACAGAGAGCTGGTTGAGGGAGTCGGCATCCTTCTGTTCACTTGACCGGACATGCTGGTCTGGCAAGTAAGGAGGGTCATCCCTCTCTCAGCCATTACATAGAGATGGTGTGGCCAGTTCCCTCAGCCCTGGTGTTGGTGCGTGCTCTCCTGTCAAGCTGGACTGAGAACTGTAACCAGAAAATCGTAAGAGAAAATAAACCCCTTGTTCCCTTAAGCTGTTTAATGGTCATTTATCAGCAACCATGCAGGCGAGCTGCAACACAGTGTCCATGCAGAGCTCCAAAAACCTTCATCCTTCATGTATGGGATTCTGTGACTTTGTGCTTTGGTGTCTCCAGCGGAAAACCAAATCAAGAAAGCGGGTCTATCTGATCGTTGGGGCGGACATAAATCTCTAAAGGCCAAACGCTAGGGACACTGCAGGTGACCAGTGAGTCTTGGCTTAATTGCCTTACTGACCCTGTGTGGCTTCAGACCGAACAGAAGCCCCAAGACAGGAGGGTTCTTTTCCTAACCATGGATTGTTTACATATCCCCAGTAGTGTAATGGTCAATAGGAAGAGAAGTAGAATAGATTTTAGTCTTTATAACATTTTATTATGGAGGTCAGAAAATAACTTTCAGGAGTCAGTTCTCAGGGATCAAACTTGGGTCATGCAGACAGGCGCCTTTTATTTGCAGAGCCATCTCACTGACACCACAGAAGGGTCTTATTGGAGACAGGGTATCTATGTAACCCTGACTGGCTTGAAACCCACCATATAACTGGGCAATTCTCTACTGTCAAGAGCACTGGGAGGCAAAGGATTCTGGGGTGAGGGAGCAGGCATTGTAGGATTCACATGGGTGAAGCTGTGACTATCTTTGACCAGCGCCCACAGTGCAGTGGTGGATCTGGTTTTGTGGGGTGTGAAGCGTATCTTTGGAAACCATTTTTTTTTTCTTTTTGAGGAGGTTGAGCCTCATACCATGCCAACGTTCAGCCCCTAAGCTACATTCTCAGTCACCTTTTTAACATTCTCGTTCTTTCAGTATTTATTTGAAGGGGTAAGGAAGAGGGGAGAGGACCTTCACCTGCGTACTATGGCCCAGATCTTTTTATTTTTTTTTGATACAGGGTCTTCTGAGATTGCCGAGGTTGGCCTCTGACTTGCCAGCTTCCTGCCCTGGCATCTCAAGCTGGAATGGCAGGCGGCCTCCTTTGAGACTACAAAAATAGGCTAGGTATAGTGGCCCATGCCTGTAAGAATTAGGAGTTTGAGGTCAGTCGGTATGGGCTACACGGCAAGATGTGTCTCAAAAAGAACCAAAAACCAACCAAAATATGTCATTTCCAAATGACACCAGCCCAAGTGAGGACAACTAACACTTCAGTGTCCTCCTCACCTGCCACACCCCTAACTCCACCATGGCTCTAGTAGAAGCATCTGCTCAGCCAGACGGGGAGACCCAAGATTAGACAGGCGCTCGGGGGGCACCACAGGTGGGCAGACAAGCAAGTTCGGGCTGGTTTCCCACAAAGCTCCGGTGTCGCCCGTCACTGCCTGACCTTGGACTTTCTGAGACAGGGTTTCAAGTTTGCCTTGGGCTTGCTACGTAGCCGAGGAGGAAGGTGGGTTCTGACCCTCCACCTTCCAAGGGCTGGGGTTGAGGTGTGTGCCACCATCATGCCCAGCTAGTGGGGGTCTGACCCTCGTTTTTTCGTGCATGCCAGGCAAACAAACCCTTCATCAACCCACCCTTATCCTTGGTCTTCCCAGGGTGGCTTTTTATTAAGTTTTCTGAATCTCATCTGGATCCTGAGTCCAGTTGCCAGAGATGCGTGGTCCCTGCGGGGGTGTGGATCACCTGGGCCCCTGGCTCCTCTTCAGGGCCCAATCAAGGGTGTTCAGTGTCGGAGTTAAGCCCTGGAAGTTTCTACTTTCCGCAGGATGCCTGGAGAGGTCCGCTTCTCCCACATTCTTCTAATTCTAAAGGGCTTTACCTAGCACCTGGGCTGCTCAAGAAAAAGGCCCAGGGCCCAGATACTCAAGCGCAATTACTGGGCAGATTTAGAAGCAAACACATGCCTGGTCACCACAGAGCTTGCCAGACTTCAAGGAGATGGTGCCCCACCCCCACGACCTCAGAGCATGCAGGAGAGTATCTGTGACTCGCCAGCTTTGAAATCTGGATGAAAGGGCTTCGCAGGCTCAGAGCACAGGGCTTTTCCCCAGGGCCAGTCTCTCACACCCGGGAGCATCATTTTACAGAAGACAAACTAACTGAAGGCTTTTCTTTTATTACATCTAAAGAGCTCTACATAAACAGGTAACATTCAATAGGTAAACAATTTTTTTTCAATGCATGTAATAAATATTTTCACTTGGTACTTTTATACAAACTGACATTGGTCTACTATACATTTTTAAAAGCCATTTTGTACTGGTTTGGCATGCGGTATGGAAATTCTAAGAGAGAAAGTTTTAAGGCAATGAATCACAGATTTAAGTTCATGGACTTTATGGTAACTTTTCTATCTGCTTATGTACATTTCCCCCTTGTTCATTAAACAGCAGCAGCACGCGGGACCACCAGCTGTTCTCCATCCTCTTTCTGAAATCTAAGCTTTGTGTTTAGAAAAAAACTACAACTCAACATAAAACAAAATTCTTACTAAAATAAATTCAAATGTGCTCTTAAAAAGCCTGACGATCCTGATACCTTATGTATTTAAAATTGAAATTGCTTTAAAAAGAATGTTCTTTCCACCGTTATTAATTTACAGTTGGGACAGATTTCCATTCAATTTCACACACTTGACTCAAAGGAAAATCTACAAAAACCAAAAATGGACATCTTCCAGAAACGTTAACCGGATCTCACGTCAGTAATGCAGGATTATGATAATGTCTAAACCTGTAACAGAAACACTTTAATGCTCCATATAAATTAGTCAGCCAAATGTGGCATGGTTAAGTTTCAAATTTTTACTTAAAAAAAAAAAGACGTGTCCAGCAATGCCCACACAGAAATCAAACGCCACTTCAACCCTGCCAGCTGCAACGAAGATGCATACATGCACACACGTGCGCACATAACACTGTACGGAAGACAAGTGTGTGCACACTGTTGCGAAATGGCAGTGGTGTGTCCACTGCGCATGGCAGAGATGCTGGCAGGGCTGGGGAGTGAGCGTGGGGGCTCAGAAAACACAGGACAAGGTGAAAGTCAGGATAAAGTAGTGCGTGACTGTACTAAGGATTGTTAGAGATCCTGCGAGTCTGACTAACGCTTTAGAAAGTCAACCGCTACAAAAACTACAACGAAAAGACAAGGAATGGCTGGGCCTCCCGCGGGGACGTGACAGAAGCCCCCCCCCAGTTATTTCTATCATCTACTCTTCCCTTAGGCCGTATTACACCCCTCCAAATCAGGACTAAGAAAGCAGAGGGTGGGTGTTCAATTGGATCACAGAGTTTTTAATTCTGCATCATACACAAAGTTATTGGTTAGAATTCTGAGACTAACAGGAAAAAACAAGCATCCAAGAATATGGAAAGCTATGTGTGTTAACTTAGGAAGCTGAATCAACAGAAATGTTTCTTATTGCAACCAACAGAAATGACACTCCACATTTATAGGAATTTCTACCTCAATCCCAATTTAGAAACCAATTAAGACACTATCTGAAATTAGTCTCAATCAACCCAGCAATGGGAATTCTTGAAATGTTTACTCACCTTAACAACAGATTTTTTTATAAAAGTAATTGTTTCTTGTTTTAACTGACAATGAATGTTTTATTGCAGATTGTTTTCTGACTGTAACTCAGCCACTTATGTGTGGAATACACATGCGCAGGGGAAGACTAACTCACTTGTTACTCACACGCACTGTTTATAAATACATATATACACACACACATATACATATCAACACCAACTTTTTTTTTCAAAATTCAAGTCAACAATTTAGTAGCAGACGAATGCTATTAAAAAAAAAAAGGTATCTTTTTAGATGCCACATAGTCATGTGAACCATTCACTTTATCATACAGCTGAAGATACACCATCTTGAATTCTACCTGGATTAAAATAGATCACACACAATGGTGGTCCTGTGGCAACCTGGGGAAAGACATAGAAGCCCCATCTGGAATCTGGCGATCGCTTGTCCCTTCTTACCTTTTCTGTGTTTAAACCTGTTCTCTCAAACACCACTCTCAACCTTAGGACCCCAGAGAGAAGTAGGGTGTCTGGACCCCTTTTCCTTCCTTCCAACTCCTACTCCTCTCTTGAAGAACAGTTTCAATATATTTACACACTTTGCTACTGAGCAGAAAAGACTGATTGCTGTATTTGTTAATAATTTCCTATGCCACACTTGTTCAGTTAAAGGAGGAAAAAGAAATACTCCTAAGAAAATAAGTCAGCTCAGGACCAGAGAAGAAAAATCCCATGTGGCAAGCTCATTTTCAATTTCAACTGTTTGCCGAATACATCTCTATAGATCCATGTGTGGGGCGCATTGTCCTTTCCAAGCAGAATTGACTTTTAGGGTAACTGACTTCTTTCATCTTTCTTCTTGTGGGGACGTAACTTTTCCTGCGTCAGCTGCACAAACTGCCAACAGGTTTCTAAGAGCAACTTTTACACCTTACTTTGGCTATGAAGACTTTCAGTGAGCTGTTACCCAGTGGCCAAAAAAAGAGAAGTAAAAACAGAGCAGAGCCGCACAGACTTGCCTTAGATGCAATACTGGCGATCAGACTCAGAATGAAGAACAAAGGGGCGAGGCATTCACTCCTTACCCAATAGCTCTGAAACATATTCTTAGGGGTACATGAGAGTAACAGAGACCTGTGATGGAAAACACGCGTGGGAGGGGAGAGCTGTGCTGACACTTGGGCATGAGCCCAAGGCCTTTGGAACTGGTGGAGAGCAGCAGCTGGCTGGTCAGCTGGACATGCCCGCAGCAGCACACACTGGGCACAGCACCCATGAGCTACGTTGGAAAAGCACACAGGAAGCGTGAGATTTATAACTTAAGGCTGGATGAAATATGCACACACAAAAACAGAATCCAAGGCTGGAGTTTTTTAAAAAATGGAAAACGAAATCACCCCCGGGCCTCTCCCATAACAAGGCCCACAATTGAAAACTTCATACATGCAACTCCTCTCCTGTTATTGCAAATAAAATAATGCCATTGAAGTAAAAGGAAACCAAAACATAGGACAAACGATGAAGTCTTCAGAATCCAGAAAATGAATGGAAGGTGGTTTGTGGGTGCTTGTTTTTTTTCTTTTCTTTTTCTTTCCTTTTTTTTTTTTAAACAAGTGTTTTATCAGACAGGCAGTCTTAGATTTATATACAAAAGTAAAACTGAAAATATAGTTTTGTTCTCTGTACATTTTCTTTTAATTTTTTTCCCTAAAAAAAGGAAAAAAAACCCCACACGTGTACTTTTCTAAACAGAATAAGGTAAAACAAAGCACGAAGTTTTCTTCTTCTGCCAAGTTCATTCAATCTGGGGTGGGCAGAGCGGCAGGGCGGGGGAGTCAGTCCAACGAGATAATGTCCGGGATGATGCCGAAGATGGACGCCGTGTCGGCGCCGCTCCTGCCAGCCACGCTGTGGCTGTGGCTGTGGCTCTCTCTCAGGCTGTTGGAAGACACCAGGCTGCTGTTGCTCCCGCTGCTGCTCCCGTTGGTGGTGGGCAGCGAAGTGCTTCCTCCGGCACTTAACTGATCGAGAAACATCTGGGAGGAGGTATACGGGAAGAACCGGGACGAGTGGAGGAGGTCTTGATCGTCCGAGACGGCGGCGGCGGCAGCGGCCAGCAGCGAGGTGTTGTAATGCTGCAGACAGACAAGGTGCTCGTTAAAGTCACAGGCTCACAGATGCCTTCTCTGTACACAGCAAGCCCCGCACACCATGCCGAGCCCCTGTGCTTTCCAAAATACTTTGGACACCTGGGGACTGGATGAATGGGTCACTGATCTGGAGTATCGTTTTTTGGTTGTTGTATCTGGATTTTTCTCTGTTCTTAAAATTTCTCCTCTAGAGCCAGCAAGAGAGTAAGACACCTGTTCATAAGCTTGGCGACCAGGATTCGAGCTCCCAAGTCGACATGGTGGGACAGAACTGACTCCGGAAAGTTACCCTCTGACTTCTGTCTGTGCTCCACGGCATGCGTGTGCCCCCCCCAACCCCCCAGCCATTCTCTCTCAAACGAATGACAAGAATTCCCTTCCTAACAGCTGGGAAGCAACAGACTGTCCCCAGGACAGTCCACCTGCTCTGGAGATGCCCCCCCAGGTCGCGCTGCGGCTCCATGGGACTCGGGCTACGAGCCCGTTTGTGAGCACCGCGTCTGTGTGCTCGTGCCTGAACTAGAAAAGGCATCATGAACATGGTAAAAAACAAAAGACCCTCCCCCTGGCGGGCAGCTCAGCAGGAGTGGGCAGGTGGGGCTGCAGGGTGCGCTGGGGCTGGGAAGTGACAGGAAGAATGTGACGGCGGCTGGGGACGCGGCTGTGGCTCACTGTAAACTTGACACTCAGCACTGAGGCTTCTCGGTTATAAAAGATCCAAAACTCACCTTTTCTTTCTTCAATTTTTTTTATTATTATTTATTCAATTGTGCGTGTGTACATATGTATGTGCCTGTGAGTGCGCGCACACGCGCGTGTGTGTAGAACCACGGACGAATTCGGGAACCACCATGGACGCCTCCACCTCCTTCTGCCCCGGGATTTACAGGCTCCGCCCTACCAGGACCAGAAGTGCGCGCTTCCGCCTGACATCTATACATGGGATCTGGGATCCGAACTCAGGACCTTCCGCCTGCAACCCCTGAGCCACCTCTCTAGCCCACCTTTTCTTTCTTCAATAATAAACTGATCATGGTTTACCATAAGGAAACTTCAGATTTGGAAACTCTGATTCCTTTAAAACAGCTTTTATTATCATGTATTAGTTATACAGAATGGGTTTCGCTTTGACATGTCCATCCATGTACACGACAAACATGGCTCCCACTAGCCTTCCTTCTCCCTCCGCTCCCGCTGAGCCCTTCCTCTTCCCATCCAGTCGCTTTTTCGTTGATCCAATGAGTTTAATCAGCGCGGGGGAGGGGGGGGGCTGGGACACGACGACTTACCAACAGTTGCACTAAGAAAAACACCCCCCTCTAGCACCATTAACTGCCCCAGGTCTGGAGGAAGGGTGGGGTCACCCAAGCCTCTGGCCCTACTGTTTTAACTCTTTACAGTTAACATTTAAAAACAAACATGATATACAACTATGTGGAATTCTTTATATCCGCAGTCTGAGATTGAACAATTTGTTAAAAACTAAGCCACTGTGATGGCTGAGATCACGAGACAGTCAGGAGATAGACCTCAGGCCCGTCGGACAAGGGTCCTCTAGTCAGGGTCAGCCTCTGCAGGCACGCCTGGGAGGGTCATCCTGATTGGTTTCTGAGCTGGGAAGGACCACCTATTGTGGATGGGTTCGTTCCCCAGACAGGGACCGAAAACTGAGGAGGAGCAGGGCTGGGCCTGGGCAAGCCCAAGTGCACCCCTGCGTGGCCTGCTGTGACCAGCTCTCAAGCCTGTGACTCTGCAACTGTCCTGCAACAAGGTCGCGGAGCTGGAGTCTCAGGTCTGTCACAGGTCACGTTACAGAACAGGCGCGAGCACATGGGTCACCCCAGCGCCCGTCAGTTGGGGTCAGTGTCACCGCATCCCACCTCTACATTCTGTCCCCTGAAAGGTCTTCAGGACAATCAGGTCCATGGTGCCGTCACCTCGTGGGGAACAGCTCGGGATCCCTCTTGATGACCTGAGGGTCTTTCCATGTTGCTTCTTTTTCGTCAGGCTGCTTCGGCCGTGCAGCAGCGCGTTCCTCTGTTAATATGGCTCCATGTGGCGT
Source organism: Typhlomys cinereus (assembly GCA_023101885.1). Taxonomy (NCBI): domain Eukaryota; kingdom Metazoa; phylum Chordata; class Mammalia; order Rodentia; family Platacanthomyidae; genus Typhlomys; species Typhlomys cinereus. Next base: position 925,030 of record JALPQD010000042.1, on the reverse strand, counting down.
CCATGATGCTTCATGTAAATCCTTTCTCCCCAAGCTCTTCCCAGCCAGACCCTGCTGCCAGACAGTGTCATATCCTCTCACCACCCAGGCACGCCCCGCTACATACGCCAAGGTTGAAGCTATTTGCCACAAGACCGGAACCTGAGAATTTCTGCAACTTTCCAATTCTTGGCCACCAGGGTGGAATCTTTTTTTCCAGATGTCATTCAGATATCTTTAGTCATCAGTGCAAACAGACGTGAGATTCCCATGTACTGGATATGGCAGTAGCTGTAATCTCCTCAACCCACTGGTCGGGTGAGAGGGGGCAACATCACTTTGATGGGGGGATCACAAATAGGAGGGTGTGAGAGCACTGCTGTCAGTGAGCTGCCTAACCATTTTCTACCTCGCTGGCACACAACTCAGAAAAGCGTCCCATGGCCACATGAGCTCTGGCGCACTTGGGTTCCACAGGCCACTGGGGGCGTCAGCTGTGTAGCCCCAACACAGAGGCTACTCATGCCTAGGAGCCTGGCAACCTGCTCTGGCTGGCGCACTTTATGGACACGTGTCCTTCTGGTGACCGGTTCCAGGACAGGGAAGTCTTGTCAAGCGGGATCTGTCTGGCGGTCACAGAGGTCCTTGTCCTCATCAGCTGTCTCCTCGGAACCCTTTGGCTGCCCCGGCACCAGCACTTGCTGCTGTCCACGCCATTAAACCACTGAGGGAGAGCAGAGGGCCGGCCATGTAGTTGGGGTCACCCGCATGGTGGGGATCACCGCGGCAGAGAGCGGGCGAGCTTCTTCTGTCTAGTCCTCAACTCGCGTCCTTAAGTGGGTCCTCCGCGCCTGATGCGGGCATATCCTGAATCCTCCTTGCTTGGTCGCTGTCTTCACTGCGGGGGTCCTTCACGGCTGCTGCTGTTTTGTTCTCGCTTCACGCTGGGGCCACGGCGGAGGGAGCAGCTGCGCGGGCGACCAGCAGTCACTGGCGGTGGTCACAGGGCGCGGTGCTGTGGACCCGACGGAGCGGCACAGGCCCCAGGAGACCACAGGCACCAAGTGTGAAAGGCGCTGACAGCACGACGGCCACGGTACCCTGGGCTCCGCCAGCGTCTTGGGATACCATCTTCTGCATGGCTGGTCCCTGACTGGAGAGATGCACTGTGTCTGTCGGCCGTGAGGTACCCCATTTCTGTGACACTCGGGCGCTCATCCCCCTCCCCCTTGGATGCTGCTCAACAATAGCTTTTATTTAAATTCCTAAAGGCACAGCAACACCGGGGCACCTTTATGCTGTAGTTTCAAGGAAATTCAGTTTTTTCTCTACTATGTAGTGTATACTTAAATATTTTAATATACAATTAAAGTAACTGAGTTTTCACATAACATACCTGATTGTCTCCTGATAAGAAAGGAAAGAAATCTAATCCTGTGGGAAAGAAAAAAAAATTTAGTTTGGAAAAAGAAAAAAAAATTCTTCCCCAACAGTTTAATCTGTAAGAAACAGATGCTGCCATGCCCTACACAACCATACGCAGGCACCAAGAGCTCGGCAGACCATCTCCAGCCGCTTCTGCCTCAAATGATGAAGGACGAAGCCCAAGCTGGCTGTGAGCTCCTCCTCCTCTCAAGCAGCCTTTCAGTCTAAGTTATTTACAAATACCCCGTGAGAGCTGCAGTTAAACATCTCAAATTTACAGAGAAATTATGAAGTTCCAAGAGATTACATAAGTTGCAGCGAAGATTTTCACTCTTTCTCAAATTTGCTCCCTTCTCAACATTTGGACCACATTCAAACTCACACTGCGGCGTGAGTAGGGCAGAAATCTGCAGGGGGCGCATAAGCTGGAGTCCGCGACAGAAAGCCTAGACCAAATCACTGGCTGCAGCAGAGCCCTTCCAATGACGAGATGAAAAGCTCCAATAAACCACACTGAAGGAAGCACCTCGGAGTGACATGGACAGTGCATACGAAAGTACACGCCATCACGGACACTCTGGTGGCCTCACTGTCCACACTACATTAGAATATACACAACACCACAGCTCTTGTGGGCCCTGCTTGTATTGTGCCCCAAGGACGGAAGAATATCCAGCAAAGTGCTCAGTATTTCTGAGAAGTTAAGTGAATGATACTAAATCACTAAACCACAAACACAAATGAGGACTTACATTCTTTTTGATATACGGAAGAACACAAATTTCTTTTGAAAAGAAGCAATGGATTCAAAAGGACCAAAATCAAACTTTAAAATGTCTCAATATCACTCTATTTTAAAAACAATACAGGGGCCAGGTCTGGTGCACACGCCTGTCATGTCTTACAGACAGCCCTGTGGCACTCACCGCCCTGTGTGGAGACGGCGGGCTACGACTCACCTTGCAGGTCGTAAGGCATAGGCGTCATGTGGAAAGGATGCCTGTAGTCTTGGATGAGGGAGGTGTTAATGTAGCTTGTGTCTACGGCGGGAAGGCTGGGTGTGCGGGACACAGGAGATGCTTGCTGAGGAAGACTCAGAATACTGCGAGAAATCGGAAATTTTCATGAGTCAGTTTAAGTGTGACAAACAAGCTGTGTCTCACAATGAGCCCTAGCTTTTATGCTAGGGAAACAACAACAAAGCACAACAATAAACCATGCAAAAGGAATCATGGGAAGTAGTTTTTATATGTAATAGCATTTACTGAGACTAGAAGAGAACCAGAAAGGTAAAGGGGTCCCCAAGCCACAACCCACACTGTCTCGGTGGTGAATGCGGGAGCAAGACACACTGAGCCGCAGCAAGACAGGAGCGAAAGAAGCACAATGAAGAACTCTGGCTGTACCTAGCAAGGAAACAGCCTGAGTGTCGAGGAGGGGGAGGCGGCTGCGGTGGCAGGGCCCAGCCCGGCACCAGCACACTGTGTGCACAGAAGTCTGAACGGATGGCAGCAACCAGGCAGGGCTGCAAAGTCTTCCAACATAAAGGGATGAGAGAGCTGGGAGTTTTTAAAAGGAAACCACACACAGATAAAGAAAAACAAAGGTCAAATCTTTTTACCTCCTTTTAGAAAAAAAAGGGGGGGGGGCTGGAGAGATGGTTCAGGGGTTAAGACTCTGTTTCCCAAGCAGAAGGTCCTGAGTTCGGATCCCAAGTCCCACATAAAAATAGCAGTAGCTTGCATTTCCATCCTTGGTGGGCAGAGCCTGGGAAATCCCAGAGCAAAGAAAGGAGGTGGAAGCAATCTAGGATGATTCCCAAGTCACCCTTGGCCCTCCATAGGGACACACCGTGCCCTCTGATACACACACACACACACACTTTTTTTTTTTTTAAAAAAAGGGGGAGTCAGCAAGATGGCTTAATAAGTACAGGTGCTTGCTGTCAAGACTGAGTTCAATGTCAGGAGGCCACACGGGGGAAAGAGAGTCCACTCCAGAAAGTCATTCTCTGACCTTCGGTGTGCTGTGGTCATCACGCATGCAAAGAAAGCACATGCGGATCCAAGGAAAGAACATAAGGTTCACTTTACATTATCCCAACTATTAGGCAAGCAAACTAGAATGTAAGAAAGGCACATGCACGCCATGGCGTGCATAGGTGGGAAGACAGTCAAGCTGGTCTCTCCTGCGCCCTGTGGGCTCTGGGCTTCACTCATATCACTGGGCCACATAGCAAGTGCTGTTACCCACAGAGCCATCTCACCCATCCTTTTAACACTCCAGGAAAAGTACTTGGGGTACAGAGCAGAACTTCCAAGAACAGGGCTTTAACTATGATCAGGCACCACATTAGGTCTAAAATACTCTCATCTACCACATTAAAAAAATTTCTAACAGAAACTGAAACCTTTTACATCAATTAAAAAAAAAATATATCACACTCCACTTGCTGTGCCCTGTGTCAATGCTTAATGTGAATGTTTAAAAGAGAACAAGCTGCTGAATTACTAGTTTTTGAAAATACTCTGCTATATCAAACTTCTAAATGAACTAAACGCTCAATACTAAGGCAAGATACTCTACATTTTAGTGTTTGTCTCTTTTGATTGTGGAGTGACTGCTTTTCTTTCATGTTTGTGATTCTGGCTTGAAAAGTATTTCCATCTTTACAGCACACAGCAACGCAAGAGGGGCTTCAGTTTCTAGCTGTTGCCACTAGTATAAGATGGCTAGTGGGGCTGACTGCGGTGTTCTGAGGACAGTGCAGATGTTCACGGTTTATTGGGTATCTGCAGTGCTGCATCTGGATGCATCAGTCACTGGGAAACTCAGAAGTACTTGATGCATCTAATACAATTTTCCAAATATTAGATTTCTAGACTTATAAGTGTTTCCTGAAGGGGGAAAAATTAGATCAAGATAGTAAAACTGTTCAGTTCACAAATGACTATTAATATTCTAAATAAAAGAAAAGGAACTACTGGAATTAACCCCAGAGTCTTTATGCAGTATTTATGTGTGTGTGTGTGAATCAGAGGCACTGTGTGTGTCTGTGGAGCCCCAAGGATAACTTTGGGAATCACCATGGATGGTTCCACCTCCTCTTTGCTTTGCTTTACAGTTTCCCAGGTGCCATCTTCTAAGGCAGAATACAGGCTACCGCCATTTACACCTGGCATTTTTATGTGGGATCTGGGATCTGAACTCAGGTCCTCCTGCTTGCAAGGCAGAGGGTTAACCCCTGAGTCACTTCTCCAACCCTTTATACAGTATTTAATGAAATGTATTTTAATCTGCAATTATGTTATTAAAAATATCACAACTGCAGCTGTCCCTGATGTCTGTGCCTTAGGGATGTTCAGGACGTCGTGAAGACATCACCTAGACAATGTCCCCCTGGCCAACAGGCTCTGGGCTGCGGCGACACCGGCAGCACTGTCTGTGCTCTGTCACTTTCTTCTTGGGGTTATGAGACAACGGAGCCCAGGAGAAGCTCAAGTGTGAGCTGAGATCTGCTGTCTCATCCCAGTGCTGAGATGGCAGGTACGTGCCACCTTTTTTAAGGTCTTTTGAGACAGAATTTCATCATCTAGTGAAGGCTGGCGCTGGCCTAAAACCATACAGTGACTCTCCTGCCTTCATCTTCTGAGGGATGAGGTCACAAGCCAGAGCCCTACACAGTACCCAAGTTACAGCAAGGTGGAGGACAACAGGAAATCCGGGAAGCCAGTCTGTAAAAAAGGAATCCATGTACTGAAACCTGAGTCATGCCTGTGCTCTCTACGGGTGTCCCACGCACACTGAGACACTTTAATGACCTGCTTTCCCAGCTTTCTATGGGGAGTGCCTCAACTTGGGGTCGATTCTATGTTGGGTTCTTTCCATTTTCAGACAGTGTTTGAGATCCTGTGGAGAGCTGTCAGGATCATCTGGCCACCGCGACAAAGTCAATTCCTGTCTCTCCCCCTGCTGCAGATACGAGGTAGTGGGTGCTGTGTCTCAGAGGGCGCCTGTCCCTGGAAGAGGTTCGATGTCTCTGCAACTTCTGACTGAAGCGGGAACCGTAAGGTGTTCGAGGCATCCACATGTCCGAGGGAGCATCTGGGGGAGCATGGTCCCTTCTTCCTGAAGAACGTGGTGAGCGAGGTGAGGCTTGGGCGTGAGAGGACATGATAAGCATCAGCAGAGCAGCAAAGTGGTCCAGGTCCAGAGAGGAAACTCGCCATCGAAGCTGCACATGTGGGCGTCCGCCCTGGCAAGGTGGTTATCTCGTTAAGACCAGACGAAGACCACAGACAGATCTTGGAATAAAAGCTACATCTCAACCAAGGGGGAAGAAAGGAAAGTCACATACTATGAAGGAGGCATGTACTCACCACGAAGGGAAGAGGCGAGCGGAGAAGATGTGGACTGTGGCCCTGAACTCACTGGTGAGAGGCCTGTGTACACCTCAGATGCGAATTACTGTACATACCAGAACCACCTTTCATATGACGGGCATCCAAGTGACTTTCAAAATACATTTCTGGGAATTTTCATCTACTGTAGGCTTCACAGTCAAACCTAATTATTTAATTGGCAGGACTTTAACCCCATTTACACCAAGTGACTCTGTACTGAAGTCTTCTGGAAGGTCTCAACACACACCTTTTATTATTGAGCGGTGACGTGGGAGACAGGGACGGGCAGGTCCGCTTGGCCGAGGGTTCTTCCTCCTCCTCATCGGATGAACTGTCAATAGTTAAGTCGATCACCTCTACCTTCTTGTTTTTCTGCGAGGACTGGTTGTGGGAGGCCACCTGGTGTTCCGCTGAGGAGCTCAGACATCCTGTGCGGGCAAACACAGAGTTCATACATCAGAGCCCACGCGGTGCTAACATGGGGCCCACACATCAGGGCACACTCGATGCGGTGGCCAGAGCAGGAAGCCAGCAGGGTCTGCTCTACCACGTTTAAAACCCAACTAATTATAATTGTCTAGAAGTATTTTGAAAAGCAATTCTGAATTACAACACAAATATACATTTTATGTCCATTTTAGAATAAAAAGAGTCAGAGAGCAAGACTGTATGTTATACAGTTTACCTATACCAATCTGATATAACTAGGAAATGTTAGTTAAAAACTTAAAAATATTAGGTCTTAAAAGTTCCCCTGTAGTAAAAACTTAAGTAAATATACATATGGTACATACATACATATACATTTAAAGAAAAAAGAATGTTCACTACTCCTGCAAAATGTTAAAACTTTCAAAACAATGACTACAAATGGCTTATTAGATAGCTCTGACATCTAGTATTAGACCAAAAAAACTGATTTAAAAGTTCTGCTATTTGTGATAAGTCAATTGACAATTTAATAATTATAGCACATCTCTACAGTGCTCTGAGTTTAAAAATAAATGTATGGGTTGCAGCAGGAGACACTGGGCTACCCAAGAGCAACCCCCACTTACCGTCAACTCCGTTGTACGAGGCAGACACTTCCTGAACTTCCTTTTTCGACCTCATTGGGGCCCAAGAACCATCCTCCTTAAACTGGATTTCATCACAGTCTGTGCAGTATTTTAGGATTTCCATAAACAAGCTTAAAAAAACACACATACATACACAATAATAATCTGTGGTTAGGACATCCATTTTAAATGAAGATAAATGAGACAGGTTGCAGCTCAAACATTTACATCTTCTAGGTTTTGCATAAATACAAATGAGGAACAAAATAGAAAAGGTAAATTATAAATTTGTGCTCAAAACTTAAGTGCTAAAAAAACCCTTAGGGCTAAACAGAAAAATGTTATTTAAATTGCAGTTCATTTATGTCAGGAAATACTATGATAATGATGAATTTTCAATAATAAAGGAAAATGTTCACAAAAACTGGGGCCAAGAAAAAAATATATCTGAAAACATTAAAATTCTGTGAAGTAAAACACACACATGCCGTCACCTCGTGCTGACTTTATACGTATTTACTTTTTCTTCCCTATAATTTTTTGCACATTACAAATTGCTTATATAAGTAGGCCTTTTTTATAGACTTATATTTATAAGCAATGCATGTAAAAGTGTATACCCAAAAGTTGTCTCAATAAGTTATCATGTAGACATTAAATATTTATAAGGAATATTTAATTGTGGTCAAATAAATGAAACCAAAGACTAAGCATTATTAATAGCATTCAATCACAATTATGTAAAATTAAAACCAGAAAACTTTACATCAGAAAAGATTTCTATTTACTGTGCTTTCCATTTTTTTCTGAGACCTTAATTATAAGGAAGAACCTATAGATTTATATGATACATACAGCTGGTAAAATATTCCCATTATTTCAGATTTGCCAACTAGTCAGTGATAATTTCATTTCTGAAAAATACAACATAAAACATTTATGCTATACATCCATTTCCCCCTGACTGGCTTCTTCAAAGCTCGAGGTTATAACTGCACTGATAAATACATTCAATTTCTTATGTCTCTCCCTTCGGACACCGATTTTCTCCAACACTGTAAGCAAGCAGCATGGAGTATCAGACATTAGATGAACAGCCCCTTCTCACATTCAGTTCTTGTTTGCTGGCAAAAGGCAAGCATACAGTGAAGCCAGTATCACACTCAAGACATCTGCAAGGACAGAAAAAATACCAAAGGAACACAAAAGAAACGACAGAGGACTGTGATGTCACGGAGCAGGAGAGAGGGCGGGGATGGAAAGAGAAGGGGACGGAAAGGGAGGGGAAGAGGAGGACAGAGAGAAGGGAAGGAAGAAAGCCAAGAACAGAAACACTCAGCGACAGCAAAGGAGGCTGCTGTTCTCTGCCGCCACCCTCCAGGGTCTTTATAGAGGAAGAAAAGGTGGTCGCCCAGGGCTGAAGCCAGATCCAGTCTCTAGAACCAGGCTAGCTTCTACTACTGAAAGCCTAACAGGACTTCAGTTGTCAGCGCTTGCTGACGCCGTATGCTCGCCTGCAGGACTCGGTGAAGGAGTAGAATACAGGTGCTTCCCACGGCGACAAACATCAAAACGAGTGAAAGACAAAGCACTTTAATGTATTACTCACTGACTTTTGCCAGGAGGAAAATCCCACAATATACGACTTGAGAAAATGACCTATAGAATGTTTACCTTGAACCTGAGGAAAAACAGTAGTTTTCAAGATAGAAGGAAAACGTGAACAGGACATACCCATCAATAATAAGGTGTTCATATGGTGCCTTCTTGTCACAGACGGGGCAAACCCACGTTGGTTTTTTCTCGTTCATTTGAATGTAAAGAGTTGCATCAAAACACTGCAGGTGAGAACATGTAAGGGCCCGACACGGGATCGTCAGCCGCATCTTACCGAGCTTTGAAGAGAGAAGTAAATATTATACGGCTGCTGCTCAGAGCTTAAGCCTTAAAACTTCCCTAAAATACAGCGTACATGAATTCGCAGTTAAGCACAGTGCTTTGTTGCAATGTAGAAGAGCACAAAATATATTTCCTGTGAAACCTACCTAAAGGATAAAAATACAAAACAGAATTCGTCTATCACGGGGGGAAGGGGGATATTTACTCCAAATCTACAGACTGTTGGATGAGGTTCTGGTTGGGCCCTTGAACTCTTTCAAATTATATGCAAATTTTTCTATGTGTGTGCATGCTCTTTGAGAACATGCTAGAACATTCTTTTTTTTTTTATTCAATTGTGCGTGTGTGCGTATGTATGTGTGTACATGCGTGTGTCTATATGTGTGTAAAACCACGGACAAATTCGGGAACCACCATGGACGCCTCCACTTCCTCCGTCCCGGGATTCACAGGCTCCGCCCTACCAGAACCAGAAACGCAGGCCGCCCCCGCTTCCGCCTGGCGTCTATACATGGGATCTGGGATCCGAACTCAGGACCTTCCACCTGTAAGGCAGAGGCTTAACCCATGAGCCACCTCTCCAGCCCCATGCTAGAACATTCTTAAATCAGTTCTTGATCTGAAAAAGTTAAGAATCATCTAAAAGTTAAGAATCATCTAAAAGTTAAGAATCATTTGGGATTCTGAAAGAAGGAGGAACTTGTGACTGGACCCAACAAGATACAGAAGACTGATTCACATCGCCTGGTCCCATCACCCACTGGCTAGGTGGCAGCTCTGAGGACATAGGTGAGTCTCGGAACAGCTCCGGCCCCTTGCATCTCCATGATACATTAGCAGGAAAATTCTCTTCTTGCCACACAACTGGTGCTTGTGCTGAGTGGGTCTATCCCCTGTTCACAGCCGCACAGGTCAGGGGCCATGAATTTTCCTAGAGGACACCTTGTGCCATCAGGGGGGGTCCCAAGGCACACAACGGCCACAAAGAGCACACGAGTTACCTATTTAGCACTTTCTATAGCCACATTATTTAACGAGTACATGGGAAAATCAATTTGCCTTGTTAGTGAGCTTGAGAGATATAGAAAGGTATGAAGATATGCGTTAAATGAGGAAGAGTCCTGGCTTAGAAGAATGTCAGGGAAACGTGCAATTTCCTAGTCCGCAAAGGAAACTGATGTCACGGGGCAGGAATTATTGTTCTGGTCCATTATTTACTGTGCTTCTGGCAGAGGTGCTTAACCTTGCTGGGCCACCTTTTCTATCTTCACAGCACACTATTTCCTCCTTACTTCAACTGGATTTTAAAAAAGACTGTGAAGGGGTCACCAACTTATGAGCAGGAATATGCCCATTTACAGTGTCCAGAGTAGGATCAGGAGGCCCAGAGTATAGCACCCCTCTTGGTGCTCCCAACGCCACCTCTGCACATTATAATATTCATTCATGTGGGTCCTGCTAGAGACAAGCAGACTCCATCCCTGCTCCCAGTCCTGCTGTGCGGAGGGGAGACACTGTGTGCTGGTAAGACACCAGCTGTGCATGCCCTGCAGTTTCTGGAAAACTCACAGACAGCTGGGAATAAAGGAGCCAAATGAACGTGAGATAAAAGCCTTGGGAAAGAGCCTTTTCCAGAATATAAATTCTTTGGCTAGGATGGGATTCTGAAATAATCTTGAGGTTACGGCTACAGCTCGGGTTGGAGTGTTGGCTAGGCCCATGGCTAGAAGGCACAAAGCTCTGGCTCAGTCTCCAGCACTGCAGCCCAGCGTGGTGTTCACATTGTATTCCAGCACTGGGAAGGCAGAGGCAGGAAGACGAGGAGTTCAAGACCATCCTAGACAGAAGAGTAAGTTTGAGGCCAGTCCTGGGCCACATCAGATACTGTCTTGACAAACAAAACATGCTTTATCCCAAAATATAGTAAAAAAAAAAATTACTTGGTATGACTAATCAGATCGTGATTTGGAAAATAGTACAAATGTTTTGCCTAATGGCAAATTAAGTGGTGGATTTTCTGTTGCAATTACTAGTTTGTTCTTTGGCCTTCCATTTATCTTATGTAAATCAAATCATAACAGCTGGGTAGAAGATCAGTGAAAGCAATCATACAGTTGTAAGGGCCCGAGAGCCTTCCCCAGGAATTCTTGCCAAGGGGACCTGCAGTTTTAAGGACCATGTAGAAAGGACACGACACATGGGTGTGAGAAACCAGTTCATTTCCAAATGTGCTTAGTAATAAACAGCTTCTGACTTCAGAAACGAGTCCTGGCTTTAAAGGATCATAACCTATTGTGTGCCAACCCTCAACCTCTGATTTAGAATCACCAACTATCATGTGCTAACCTCCAACCTCTGATTCTTAAAACCAATCTCCAAGTTTCAAAGATCTAACTTGAATTTGAGTTTTGAACATTTTCATCTTGTGATTACAAATTTCTTTTGTAGGTTTATTTGCATCATTTGCAAATAACCTATTGCTTTCCAAATGAGCGCTCTACTGTGGCCCGTCTCACCCTGATTAGGTTATATTTTAACTGATAATGCTTAAAGAAAAAAAAAATAGGTATCATTCCAAACCAGCTTTAAACAAAAGGACCCTTAAAATGTCAATAAAATATGGGCTTTCTTCTTAAGAAATGTGATATTTAGAAAAAAGCTAACTTTTTCTTTATAAAAAAGAGCTCATGGGCTAGAGAGATGGCTCAGGGGTTAAGCTTTCTATCTTGCAAGCAGAAAGTCCCGAGTTCTGATCCCAGATTCCACGTAAAAATGCTAGGTGGAAATGGTGGCAGCCCGTATTTCCAGTCCTGGAAGACAGAGCCTGGGAAAACAAAAGCAAGTAGGAGGTGGAAGCCATCCAGTGGGATTCCTGAGGTCACCTTTGGGCCTCCACAGGCTCACAGTGTCCTCTAATACACACATGCTCACGTACGCAGATGCGCATATTAAAAAAAATTCATAAATAAATTTCTCGTGTTTATTTCTTTTCCTATCAACTCCAGTTCATCTATACAGGTCTGTGGGGTAGCTTATACAAACTGAGTTTCAAAGACTTTTCTATTGCTATTCTTAATAATAAACCAGAACCAAAAACTCTCAAAACAGCAAAAATACTTTTAATTATTTTTGTTGCCTTTAGCCAAATGATGCACAAATAACAGAAACTCATTTATTTCAAGCTCTGCATATCACAAAAGGGCAATTCAAATGCACAGTGAGAAAGCATAGTTACATACTTCAAAGAAAACAAATCTCTTTTTATGACTACATAAAATTTGATATATACAAGAGCTATCACTAGTATATTTTGTTTTTGAGTAACACATACCTACTGTTCCTGAATATTGTGAGGGGATTACCCTTTTAGCCAAATAGTGTACAGTTGCTTTTCTATAATCTGAAATTTGACAGCAAATGCCAATGTAAAACGAACTGCTAAAACTGATGCGACTAACTAGAGAGGAGGAGGAGGGAAAGGCTGAACGGCAGTGCCTCAAGCAGGAGGCACAAGGAAAGAAATGAAACTGATGATTTCTACAACATGCAAAACCAGTTCCACAAATAAACGGTGTGAGACTTACACTGCACTGCCTGCTTAACGTTTCATGAAAGTGTTCAATGCAATCAATACCATATATTAGCATAATTATAAACAGTCCTAAAATGGGACTGCAGAAAAACAGGGCTCTCCCCAGCTACTTAACTGAAAATGAAGATTTTATGCTTCCTAAAACTTATCATATTCCTAGAAACTAGATTTTTAGAACAAAATGAAGTAGCAAGGAATCATGGGCAGAGAGAACATAATCAGGACATGGAGAAAGAAAAGACTGGTCACTGACAGTGGTTAATTTTTAAATGTCATCTTCTAATTTCCCTCGTCTTAAGCCAATTTTATGGTTGTTTAAAAAATACATGTTACTCTGGTTTCTATATTTTCCACAGTACTTTAATACATTTTATTATTTATAAACAGCAACAAATACTTTGCAACGCAGACTGTGGTAACACTTACCTGGTCGTTAAGGCGTTTTTAATAATAACATAAAGTATTTCCCTTAAGGACAAGACAAACTATAAAGAGAATCGGGAGGAGACTGGATGGCAGCAGGTACTAGAGATCTGGTAGCTTCTCACTATCCAGCTTCCAAAGTTTCATCATGGGCAGGTGTTTCTTCAGGAATTAACAAAAGGCTCTATTTTTAAAGATCTATGTCAAGTACAGTTATCAATTACTCCATGCACTAGTGACCTTTTCAAATTCTATGTAAGAAGACCACATTTTCAGGGATTATTTCCACGGTTCGTTTCAAATTGTATTTAAGGCTTAATCATACAAGACAAGATGTAAGACAAATAACGTTTAATTCTTCTGCTTGAAGTCCTTCTGTCTTCATTCACTAACTACGATCACCTGCTTGAACGATGCACACAAACCAGAAAATCTGAGTTGTTTAGTCTTTTGGATGTTAAAATTATTACTTTGACTAAATATAGAAAAGGTCAAAATATTAAAGTAATTCATTATTAATTTTTACCCATTTTCCTATTAAAGTCATATTCAGCCACCATCCCTACTCTTAGTGGATCAACACTGAATTAGTTATAAAATAAACTTAACAATGTAACTTTATATAACTTTTTCCTACAGGTTTAATAATCTGGCAAAGTCTTAGGACCTTCTATTTATTTCATGCAAATGATTGATTTTGACCTCATTTTTTGGTTTAAAAATGTTCTTAAGTTAATTCTATAAGCACAACCAAATGAATTAGGCTGAACAAATAAATACTTTCCTTCTTTTTGAGACAGGCTCAGGCTGGCCTTGAACTTGCTGTACAGCCCAGGGAGGTCTTGAACTTGGGATAACCCTCTTGCCTCAGCCTTCGAGGTGCTGGGATTCGAGGTGCTGTGTTGAGAGTGTATTTGTGGGGCTGAGGAAGGGAATCATTTTTAATTGGTAGGCTCAGATAATCAGTTGTGACAAAATGGCTAAATAAGATGAATAATTATGGCTCTGCTTTCTTTAGAGGACTCCTTTTCAAAGGCTGAAGTCCTACAGTAAACCGAGGTGGAAACATTCCTTATTCTGCTGTTTCACACTTAACTGAGGCAGCGTTTCTTAACAGCTACATTTTACTTGAGTAAGACATACGGCAGAACTGTTTCCATTGTGAATTTTTTACCCCAATCTCTTTCTGCTTTTACAAGTGGTCACAAGGGAAAGCAGGGCATATTTTAAACATAACGAACTTCTCAGTACTGAACAGTAACAGGAAAAGCCTGTCAAGTCTCCAGAACGACATCAGTTGGCACTTACTGGGCACAGCAGAGACACCCGTAGGCTGGTGGTGGCAATCTCACTGTCCGGATCTGCTGTTAATTTCTCTTTAACTGAAGCCCGTAGAAAAGAGAGAAATAAGAGTTCATTACAGACACACCAATGCAGCATTTTTGAAAAAAGAACTCAAAATATAAAAATTTAAAAAAGGAACTCAGAAATAGTTATTTTTTGATTGACTGAATACAAAGATAAAGCAATTACATGGTTTAAGGCTCTGTTTCTCACCATGAACAAAAGCCTCCTCCAGTTTCTAAAACAGGTTACAAGTCAGATGATGGCATACCCTTTTCCTTTCTAGAACTCTAAAACACAAAAAATCCTCTTCCCTTAAAATTATGACTAATATTATTCACATTATTTAAAGGAAACAGCAACTATAAAAATAATATCTTGGGCTGGAGAGATGGCGCAGGGGTCCCACATAAAAACAGCGGTAGTCTGCATTTCCATTCCTGGTGGGTGGAGCCTGGGAAATCCCAGAGTGAAGCTAGGAGACAGAAGCACTCCAGGATGATTCCTGAATCACCCTTGGGCCTCCACAGGTACACACAGTGCCCTCTTGATAAACATGCACATGTGCGCGCAGGCACACACATGCACGCACACGCACATGCACACCACACACATACGCATGCACACACACGCACACTTCAAATTCTGAGAAGATGTCCGAGTCTGATTCCTCTCTTCTCACAGTTGAGTCCAAGTCAAGCTGTCAGAGGAAAGTCGGTCCTCTTAAGCTTAATTTTACCAACACTAGAGAAACTTGGTCTTCTCATTTCAAACTTGCTGTCATTTCTAAATGGGGAGGCAGGGAGTAAATGATTTATTTGTGGCTATTCTTTCACTGTCCTTGGACAGCAGAAGACTCTTCATTCCTTGTCTAGAAACCTGATCACTTGCCACCTCCACAACGGAGACTGCAAATGTCTTAAGAAAATATTCCATCCAATAGCCTCAGAAACTGCCTCAGAGGAATTTGAAAGCCCCTACTGTATGAGGGGGGCCCAGATGGAGTGCTTGGATATACAGTCAAGAGTCTAGGGTGACTTTGGGAATCATCCTGGATTGTCTCTCCCTCCTTTTTGTTCGCTCTGGGCTTTCCCAGGCTCTACTCATCAGGGCCATTTCTACCTGGCGTTTTTACATGCAACCTGGGATCCAAACTCAGAACTTTCTGCGTTCGAGAGAGTCTTAACCCCTGAGCCATCTTTCCAGTCCCCACCTAAGTTTTTTTTTTTAATATATTTCATTTATTTATTTAGTCTGTGTGTGTGTGTGTGTGTGTGTGTGTGTGTGTGTGTGTGTGTGCGCGCGCGCCTTTGGGAATCATCCTGGATCGCTTTTATCGCTTTCTTGCTTTGCTCTAGAATTTCTCAAGCTCTGTCCAGCAAGACTGGAAGTGCAGTCATTTTTGCCTGGCATTTTTATGTGGGACCTGGGATATGAACTCAGGACCTTCTGCTTGGGAGGCAGAGTCTTAACCCCTGAACCATCTCTCCAGCCCCCCCTACCTAAGTTCTTGAGGCTGGGTCTCTAAGTCAAACCCAGAAACCACCAATAGGGTTAATCACACTAGCTAGCTGCTCTGGGGATTTCCTCAGTCTTGCCTTCTGCAGCTAGAATGATAGATGGTCACCATACCTACCCAGCATTTACATGGGTTCTGCAGACCCACACTTGGATCCTCTTGCTTGAATGGCAAGTACTTTAACACTGAATCATCTCCCCTGCCCTTGTGTTTAGACGACCAATACTTCTATCTCAAGTGTTTCCTGAATTAGTGAAATCTCAGCAAGGATGCGCAGCTGAATTACATTTGGAGCATTTTAATGCATAGTTGACCAGTAAATTAGACTCAGGAAGAGAAATATGAACAGGTGGTTAAAAATGGTCCATAGTAAATTCTGATGCCAGAATAAGTCATTTCACAGCTGGAAACAAGTTTTCAAACCCTCCATGTGTTTACACACTGACCTTTACTTTCTAAAAGCTGCAAGCTTCTGGCTTTTCGTTTGGAAAATAGAATCATGAAGACACTCTACTAATTAATACCATATATGAATTTGGAAAAGTATGTGTTGGCCATTATTCACCCACCCCTTTAGCCAACATCCTATTTATAAAGACTTTTAAGAATAGTAACGTACTGAACACAATGGTGGCCAATGACCGCTTACTCCTTCAGTCCTACGACTGCTGACTTCCAGGCCTGCCTGGGTTGTAGTGTGAGTTTTGGGGGACTACCTAGTCTACAAGTACTTGAAACCAACAGAAGGAAACAAATGCCCAATAACAACCACCAAACCCCTCACATCTGCCTACGACAACAAATAGCCACAGAAAATAAATATGTGCCAACAGAACTGTGTGTGGAGATTTAGTGAGAAGACTAGCATGTGAATCCATAGACCACTCTGGAAGATCTGTCCCAACTGTGGGTGGAACCATGATGGACAAGCAAGGTCCAGGAGGAACGAGGTAGAGGAAAGGCAAAGTCCCTCTATCCCCAGGAGGTGAGACAACCTTCTCTGAGCTTGCAGCAGAAAGGTGCGGGGCTAACTAGCAGCAAAATGCAGCCATGCAGCTTCCTCACCTCTGCAGCATCAGAGGGCGTCCTGTGTCAAGAGAATCCCGAGTGACACGCTTTGCATCACCGCCCCCTCCTTCCCTAGCAGCCTCCTGCACAGCAATGCAAACGGCAACGATTTTGAGCTTTGGTAAACTTGTGCTTCAATTCATCAACACCATGGCATGTACCTTTGAATCAAGGCTCGCCGGTCACCACTCTGAGATGACTGGAAACAGCGAGGAACATAAGGTAGGAGTAACAGGTAAGACTAGAGCCACTCACGTCAGAACTCAGCCTTTGTTAACTGACTTCCATAATCAGTAAAAGAATAATTGTACGTCACAGCATTAGATTAAAAGAGTTTACTCCCATGAAAAATGTCTTAAAATATTTAAGATTATATTCAATAAATGCTAGCTATTGGTACTTAAAATAAAAAAGTCATCTGTATGTTTCCTTTCTCTCAGAAGGAGATTTTCCCCTCCACTCCTGTGAACTGAATCCAGAGTTGTGCGCTTGCTAAATCCCCGAACTCCCAAGGTGTGTTTCCTTAAATTTATAATCACTGTTAATTTCTATGACAGCATCTCTCCCCTGCTTTTACAGATCTAATCCTAGTTAATTCTTTCTTGTAAAAATACATTTTTTGAAAGTGACTACAGTGATTGAGCAAGCAGGTGCTGCACCCCAGCCCTGGCGAAGGTGGTTTCTAAGATCCTATCAGGACTTAACCAGATTAGATGAACCTACAGAGCAAAGAACTGGCAAAGAGAAAAACTGAGCCCCCAACAGCCCTCTTCACTCCTGGTCTCCTTCAGGTTTTTCTCAAAGATGCTTCCATTTCCAGCACACAGGTCTCATCCAGATTTCATTCATACCCCTATGGATATGACTGGGGATAATATAATGCTATAAGATCTAGTTTTCTGAATTTCAATGTCCACTTATGCATCACTAACAAAAATTTACTGCAAGCCTTGTGCTGCCATGAATTCTCCAAACCCGATACACTCATGTATGGCTCTAGCAGGTTCTGTAGGGCTTTTTTACGTAGGTCACCGAGCTACAGCAGTTAAGAATGTGGCCAATGGAAAGGAACAGAGCGCAGGAACAAATTCACACCTGGGCCCAATTAATTTTTGACAATATGCCAAAGAAATTAAGTGAGGGAAAATAATCTTTTCAACACTTTACTCAGACAGTTTGTAGCAGGGAAAGCAAACCTGAGCCCTTATTTCAAACCGTGGTAAAAGATGAACTCGAAAAAATTGTGGGACGCACTCTGGGAGTTAAAGCTTTCTTGCGTTATTGTATGCTAAAGTTACACCAGCCATGCTGAAAGGCAATCTTGTTTATTGAACGCTGTTGCTATGAACTATCAGTGTTAACCACACAGGCTACATTTAAATTAAATAATTGGAAGTAAAATTAAAAAATCAAGGTCCTTAGTGTACACTTCAGGAATGACAGCCACAGAGCGGTGGCTCCCGTATGGAATGGTGCCAATGGAGGTGGATCCAGTCTCAGGAGGCTCCCCTAGATAGTACTCTTCCACGGTCGTAAGCACTGTTTTCTACGCTTCATTGATATCAGAATATTTCAGTTCCATTTTTTAGAACTTTAAGCCTGGAAACAACTACAAATACATTAAATCCAATACTGCATTTTTTGGGGGTAGGGGAGGCATGTGTCTCTGTGTCTGTGTTTGTCAGAGGGCACTGCTAAATTAACTTCATGAATGATGATCTTTTTCAATGTAAGAATCTATATTAGATTTCTTTAAATGTTGCATTTTTAAAACTTTATTTTTATTTTGTGTGCGTGCGCATGCAAGTGTGTGTGTGTGTGTGTGTGTGTGTGTGTGTGTGTGTGTGTGTGTGTCTCAGAGGGCACTGTGTATTCCTGTAGGGGCCCAAGGGTGACTCTGGGAATCACCTTGGATTGCTTCTACCTCCTATTTGTTTTGCTCTAGAGTTTCCTAGGCTTTGTCTCCCAGGACTATAAGTACCTGGTATTTTTTACATAGGATCTGGGATCCGAACTTAGAACGTTCTATATGCGAGGCAGAGGCTTATTAAACCTCTGAGCCATCTCTCTGCCCCCCCCCCCAAATACTGTATTTTATAGGTTAAGAAAATGGAGGAGTGAAATGATCACAACTTTGAGATGGGCCTGGGCTACAGAAACATTGACTCAAATAAAAACAACTGACCACATGCCAAGATTCTGTGCTAAGTAAGAGTACAAGCAGAGGTAAGGTTTGATTCCTGCCGAAGGAGCTCATGGTATGCCAAAGGAAGTGGTGAGGAAAGCGTGAGGCCAGGAGAGCAAAACCACAGTGCTGAGTGGGAATGAAGAAGTGGCACTCTGCAAAGTAAAGAGAAGAACGAGCGCAGACCCTGAGAAGTAACAAGGAAGTCATACTAACGAGGTGTACAGAAGCACGGAAGGGGAGCTATACAAATAAGGCAGGCTACCAGGAAGAAAAGGAAATTCAAAAAAAGGAGAGAATATGTGACTTAGGAGAGAGGCTGGACGTGAAGGTTTACACAAGGACAATGACAGAGCACAGAGGTTTGAAAAGCAGCTGTCAGTTTGATCAAGCTCAGCAAGCTGAGTCGAAACTCTACTTTGTGATGAGCAGAAGAAGCAATGTTCAGGTGGTGCAGTTACATCTGACTCAAGACGGATGCCAGCGATGAAGACGCACGTGTGGGAGGTGGTCGCGTGCAGGAGGAGAGTGCATGCAAGTAGGCAAGGATAGCGTTCTAGGAGCGTGAGCAGAGACGGGAGAGGGAGGACAGGATCTCAAGACAGAGGTCAGCATCAAACACCACACAAACACCCAAGCTAGAAAGTGAAAAGAAGTTCACACGGAGGAGAGAACGCCACCTGTGGGACCCACAAGAGCAACTGTCCGTGGAGCCAGGGGCTAACACAGGGGCAGAGCAATGCGGACACCCCTGAAGGGGAGGAGAACAGGAAGAGCAACGAGATGTAGAGTGGGGCGGCAGGGGCTGGAGGACGGGCAAAGGGCAAAGCAGAGGAGAAGATGGGTCTGGGAGGCATCACAGCTCAAACACGCCAGTCCAGGAATGCCGTCAGCTCACCTGCACATCTGATCCTCTCCTGTTCCCATTTCAAAAGATGGTCCAGACAAGTCCCAGCGCTCATGAAGCCTAGAGTTCATCCCTGACCTCCCACACTTAACCACTTTTATCCTTCAACAATGCTCAAAGCTGCTAACTTTAATCCTAGATGACTACCTTAGCCTGGGACACCAGGTAGCAGGTAGCTACTTATGTGCACTACTAACAGCAGGCTGCGAGCTGGCCTCACTGCACCAGCCTCACCTACATCTCATCTGGTCATCCCTCTGTCCCTCCTGGCTTCCCGAGTGCCTTTGTGCCCTCCAGGAATCTGCACTTGGCCGTCTTCCTGGGCACCCTCTTGCCGGCCTTCTTGAGGATCACCTTCCCTCCTCATCCTGAGCGTCACTGCACCACGACTCCCTTCCCTGTTGTGTCTCTACAGAGCTCTGTCTTTCTTCCTCAAGCTACTTGTTCCAACTCATTAATGACATGCACAGCTACTAACACCTGACTTTCCCACCAGACTACAAACTTCTGGGGACACAGAAGACATGCACCCTCTTTGATGCTGTGTTCCCTTACTCCCGGAATGCAGGAGATTCTCCATATAATTTCCTGGATGAGACGCACATAGAGAATTCATTTTTCACAGCCCCAATTTTCTTACACTGGCAAGGCCTTAGGGAGGGGAACTAGTCTTTAAGTACAGTACTTAAAGTCCTAGTATTATCAGCTTTGTTCTTTCAAGAACATAATTATGCTTGGACTTTAATAAAACTATCAGTTTTTCAGTAGTTTCCTTATGAGGTTAAGAATAACTTCTAAAGAACAGATTATGTAAGTGATTTGATTCTTCAAAAATCTTTGAGTAATGTGACATTTTCTCATCATTTAAAATGATGTTTAGTGACATGATTGGAGAAAAACTATTGCCTTATAGAGCTGAACAGTCTTTGGTCATCACAGTATGGTTCTTACTGGTGGGATTCAAATTAATGTTCCACTTATTCCTCTGGCAACGGGTCCGGCGTGACTCCTCTCCGCCCTGCAGGATGCCGCGGCTAAGCAACTCTGGAGCTAAGCAGGTTTGATTCCTGGTGGTAGTGAGCTGGGGTTCTTGGGAGAGACTAAAACCCCATACCCACCTTCCCCCACCTTCTCTTCAGGGGGTGCTCTGCCTACACACAGAGAAGGCAAGAGGTTGGACAGAGGTGGCTTCCTGTGGTCAAACACAAAAGCTTCGCGCCTGTCTTCCCTGGCGATGCTGCCCCTGCGCAGGCTCGCAGGCTTTCTCACTAGCGGGGACTCAAGTACGACGGGGCAAGAATAAAGACCCTTAGTGGGAAGCCAGGGAGACATGGGCAGCCATGAAAACCAGCAGCTCCTCGTTCCGCAGAAGGCTGTCCTTCTCTCCCTCCGGATCCCCACTGCTTCCCTGCCGAACACACGCGCCCCTCCAGCCCTGTCCACTGCCTGCTCCCCCTTCCAGGCTCACGTCTTCTTCCTGCCTCAGTTTACCAAGCAGCTATGAGTACAAGTATGAGCCACCATGCTCGACTATTTGCATTTTTAAAGAACCCCTTTAATACAGGGAAGTGCTTCAGTGAGCTATTAAGGGATAGTAAGCACTGGTAGGTTTCTTCACTCTAGTACAGGTTAGAGGAAGAAAAAAATCTACGCTGCGTGTGGAAACGAGGAGAACTACCCTGTCTAGCTTGGTTCTCCCATCAGGATGCTAGAAGCTGACAGGGTCTTCACGAGTCCTTCAGAGCTGGGCTCATGTCTGTCATCCCAGTTCGCAGGAAGTTGAGGCAGGACTGCTACCCGAGCAACACTGGCATCCTGGTGGGGGAAAATCCCTCCGAACCCCAAAGGCCAGGGATTCAGCACCTGCCTGTCCCAGCACGGCTGCCCAAGCCCAGCCTGCTACTAGAGTCCTCCACCCCTATTTCTCAGAGGACGCAGGGACCCCAATCAGCTCTTTCAAAGGCTGCTCTAAAACAGGCTGGTCAAGTCCTTCCACAGAACTCACTGACATTTCCAATCTAATGCAGCACAACGACCCATCTGTTGGTATGTGGAGCCCAGACTTCAGGAAGGCCTTGGAAACCCCTCATTATAGATGCAAGACCCTGGGGACCATGGCAGCTTGTCTGAGGCCATGTGATCAAGTTTATTTACCACCCCATGGATGCCTGTTTTACTCCAGTAATGTAAGGATAGAGTCATCATTTAATTCAACATTTTTTTTTCCTGGACCTAAAATAATCCTAAAAACTAAAATTTCTTTGAAATGGATGCCAAGATTTTCATCTCCTAAAATTTCTTAAACATTAATTTTATGAAGTTGCAGTGCAATATTCTGTGTTCAAGACACAATTTTACCAAGTAAAATTTAGATCATAAAATATAGCTTACGAAAGTGACAGTCAAACCACCCCTAGGTCTCATTTTACAAGCTCATAATACAAGGTTCTCAGAGTTTTTAACCATCTACAACAGACTCTTGTTTAAAAACAAAACTCAAAATCTGAAATAAGAAAAGCACTACTCTATCTAACCCTTAACAAAACAGTTCAGTGTCACAAATAAAATAAATTTATCATACGTACTTAAAGCTCTAGAATGATCCGGGTTCCTGATTCCCTTTGCTCGTAACCTCTGAAGAAGAACTGTCGAGGACAACTGTTTTACAAGATACACTGCCATGGAATAGGTCTGGAAGACAAAAGACGCAGAAAACCAAAAACGTAAGTAAACAGCACGTCTACTGTAATCTTGTAGCCATGGGGAAGGAAAACCAGCACCTTCCAGCACCTGTGTGTCAAGCACTGTCTTAGGTGTTTTTATGAGCAGTAGTTCGTTGGGTCCCGATCATAAACTTGTCACAGATGAAGTACAGAAGTCAAAGAACCTGTTCTGTCTGCGACCAAAGTGATGAGCCCAGGCTTCATGTAACTGCCTCTGCTTGAATTAATGAGCGCAGGAAGTGGGAAGAGCACTGCTAAGGCCAAATATTAACTAAGGTCATTGAGAAGTCTGAGATATCATGAACTGTACTTAGTTGTATCAGCACAGCAAGCTACAGAAAATGATACAGGCTTCCTAACTGTATCTTGTACTTAATCTCTTGCCTCTCCCTAGATCTTACAAAGACTCGGTTGGGTCGTGGCCACGTGCAGCACAAACAATAAGGCAGTGTGCAAAGAGACACACTGGTTTGGCGAACGAATAGACACAGATCCAGGACCTGCAGAGACCACCCTGAGACGGCAGCGGGAGAAGGAGACAAAGAAACAGCAAGCCGAGGCTGAGGGTGTGCAGCTGGACAAGAGGGAGAAACGAAGGCCAAGACATAAGAAGGGAAGGGAGAAAGAAGAGTCTGAGAGGACCATTTTCTGTTTGGTGCTGGGATCAAGCAGAAGACCAAGACACTTGAAAAGAAGAAGAGAGGGGACCACCTTGGACTTTGTAACACAAGGTTTTCAAAGCATCCCTAATATATGCTATTCGCCCCACTTAAAATTCGCCAAAGATCTGTAAAGGATAGGATAGATATTGTTTGGGGTGAAGCAATGCACAAATGATTACACAATCTGTTTAGGATCATGTGATTCCTGGTGACAGAACAGCAGTCCAAACAAGAGGATAGGAAAGGATGCCGGACACAGGCCCTTGGGTCAGTCTGGCTTTCACACACCCTACTTGCTCGGAACCTCTTACCATAGTCAGATACTCACCCCAACTTTCATGGCTTTCACGTTAATCTTTTGGTTTGTTTAACAGTATCAGGACCTGGACCCAGAGCTCAGGCATGCTAGGTAGGCATGCTACCAATGAGTCATGTCCCCAACCCTACTTTACAGTTTTAAACACACAGTCACCAAATTTTCATGTTAACCTCTGACACCTCTGTCTTCACATGCTATACATTTTCTTAAAAAAAAAAAAAAAAAAAAAGGAAAGAAAAGAAAACTGAAAACCAAAAAACTGGTTAGAATAACTAATTTTAATCAGCAAATATAACAATGTTCATGAGGAACAAGTAACTACAACTTCTCCAAACTTCAGAGCACACCTACTAATCTAATAGTGACCTGATAAGCAAGCATCTTTTAGAGGAAAACCAACCCATATTCACCACCATTATTTACTGACTAAATATTTCAAATATAGTAACTAAGCACAGGACACTCAGATCCAAAACACCTCTGTGTATGTCCTGCACTAGGACATACTATAAGAAAACTTGTATGAAAGAAAACTTACAATAGTAGAAACTGGAGAAATGCTAATTAACACTGCAAAATTCTGTACTGACAGCTGAATCTTCAGAACCTGGAATTACCCTAAGGCTTTATATAAATATTTAAGAAGAGATCAAGTAAAAACCACAACTTCACTGAAAGGTATGTTTGCTCTAGTTGAAACATGTAACCAAATAAAGAAAAAAAGAAGCTGCAAAAAGAATGGCAGGTATTAACAAATGTCACATGTATGATAGCCCAGAACTATATATGACACCACAGGAAGACAAAGGACTAGAAATCTTCAGAATTTAAGAGTGGCCAAGTATCTATGTTGATACGGAGCGCCTGTTGACTCTTTAAAGTACTACCTAATCCTAGCTACTGACATATATCATAACTGTACTGCTATTTTTATCTATTTCTTTTTCCAAGTTCTTTAAAACGGTTGTATCAAGTTCATAAGACACTCGGTGACAAAACACAATCTAGTCATTATGTCTCCTTCACAACACATCTATGTCATGATTTCTCTCTAAGCACTGAAAGCTTAACAAACAATAAATAAAGTGAATCAGACCAACATCAGACAAGAAGTCCCAGCACACTTGCTTCCTTTAGGCATTGTAATGCTCTATTTATTTTCTTTAAAGAGACTGTCCTTCTCTCCCCTTCTTTTCTCTCCTTCCTCTGTTCCAGGGATTGAAACTAGGCCTCCTGTGTGCTGGCAAGCACTCTACCACTAAGCCATAGCTCCAATCCTCTTTCCATTTTTTGCTTTGAGACAGAGTCCCACTAAGTTGCCCAAATGACCTGGAACTTGAGTCTCCTTACTCAGCCTCCCAAGGAGCTGGGAACACAGCCGTGTAACACCAGACACATTTCTTAAAAGTAACCGATTATACAAATTTCTGTAAAGTAATAAAAGATTCTGTATGAACTACTTAAGAGTTAAAATAATGATCTAAAACATGATTCAATTATCACCTGAATAATTTTTTCATCTCCATGATTTGGAAGACTTCCAGGGGGAAAGATTTCCCTTTTCCTTTACAGCTAAGCATGAGTGAACCTCCTCTCCACAATGAAAGAATAGCCCATTTCTTCCTTGGTGGGCTACACTTTACACACATGCACACACACGCACACGCGCACACACATGCACATGCACACGCACGCACGCACACACATGCACAACTATTTTCTGTTGTTTAGTTTAGGGGCCAGGGTAGGAATTCCAAGATACACTAAAAGTAAAACCAAATAAGGACATGTGAATTAGTCAAAGGGAAAAATACAATTCTAATAGATGTCAAAAATAATTTTGATGAAATTCAAAATTCTTTTTTGTTGTGATTGTTTTTGTTTTGAGAGAGGGCCTCATGACCTTGAACTTCTGAGCTGGGACTACGGATACTGCTACTAATCCTGATTTGTGCAGCGTGGGGATGATGCAGGGCTTTCTATGGGCTATTAGAGTGCTCTACCAACTGAGCACATTATACTTAGTAAAACTTCACTTCTGACAAATTTAATAAAAGAATATTACAAATATCTCATTGATATAATTAAAGTCCACCAAAAACTAATAGTTATTATAACAGTTAATATTACAACAGTGGCAGTATTCTCACTAACAAGTTCATTTAAGTTCGTTCATGAGCATTTGTGTTTTCAACATTGCTCAGAAATTTTGTCAGGAGGATGACAAGCAGGGTCATCGCCTGTGTCATGACAATCTCAAACCATCGCCTTGGTGGAAATTAACGAAGAAATTAACTTGAAAGCTACTATATTAATATGTGGATTTAGATATAAAGCAAATTTCTAGTAATAAGTAGCTTTTAAACCAACAGTAAATAACTTTAGAAAATGTAATAATAGGAAATGCATTAAAATTTCAACAATAATAAGCTGAATGAGGAGTGACACAAAAGATGCAGGTGTGTGTGTGTGTGTGTCTGTGCGTGTGTGCATTGCGCACACCTGTGGAAACCCAAAGGTGACATCAGGAATCCTAGATTGCTCTACCTCCAGGCTCTGTCTTTCTGAGTCAGAATTGCAGACCACTGCCATATCTATCCAGATATTCATGTGGGTTCTGGGGACCCAAACTCAGGTCCATTAACTTTTGAGACAAAGACTAACCCATGAGCCATCTCCCCAGCCCAAGGTCAAGGTTTATAAGAAAGTTATTAAAGTGAATTCCTGAGAAATGCCAGAGGATATGAGTAATAAAGAAATATACAGTTCCTGGAATGGATAACATAAAAGGCTAGTAAAAATAAATTCTGACTAACTTCATCTGTAAACTTAAATCTTATTCAAGGTTTCAGAAAGACATCAGAGGTGGGGCAGGTAGACAGAAAAGAAATTATGATTAAGTAATTCTACCATCCTTGTGGGAAAATAAATGTGAAAACAGCTAACCACTAGAGCTAATCACTCTAGTAATTATCCATCTTTCGACTCTCCTCAAAACTGTCATTTTTACTTTTCTGTCCTGGCTGCTAACCTACTTCACAGGCCTGAAGTCTGATCAGAACTTTCCTCTCCAATCTTTCAAATGTCCCATTAAAGAAGTTGCCCATCCCACCTATCATTGTGCTTCTCCTAGGACACAGTTAATTCCTGACAGTTCCTTCCTGCTGCATAATCAGGATCCAGAAGACCCTGCCATCTTTGTTTCACACTTCCTTCCAGCTTCTCCTCCTCTTTCAAAAGTTGTTTTGCTTTTCATTCATGTCTACTACCTTGCTTCTACTGCCTCTAGCCAACCTAGCTTCTAGCCACCTTCCTTTGAAATAGCTCATAGTGCAGTCGCCTTCATTATTCTAACTGAAATTGTGTTGTGTGCGCACAGTCTGCTGACTCTCCCACCTCGAAGGTTGGGATCACAAGCACGTGTGCCACACCCAGCTTTACATGGGTGCTGGGAATCTGAGCTCAGGTTCTCATGCTTGCGCAACAGGCACGTTCCCTCCTGAAGCCCCTGCCCAGTCTCCACAAGACACTTTCTACACTTACTAGAGCGCTCAGCACTTGCTCAGCAACACTCCCACCCCCTTTCCTCCAGAGCTCTTCCCCTGCTTCTCGTGCACCCATCCACACGTCCCACTGCCTCTATCCTCTGGCTTGCGCTCCCCTACTATTACTAAATGCTCCAGAGCCTCAAGGATAGGGCTGAGCCCCTCTTCTTTGCCTGAGTAATGCCAACCCTACCCACACGGTTCCAATAATGGCTAATATGCAGATGAGTCATACTGTTTTCTCCAGCTCCAACTTTGCTCCTGAGCCTGATTGCAAAATGCCTAGTCAAGGCATTTAAAAGTAGCTTGAACTGCAAAGCTTCAAAACCGAACTCTACCTAGTCCCTCAACAACCCTCCCCCAAGAATAAAAGGAAACTCCCAAGCTGGGTACTGCTGGCTGGTGTGCTGGACTGCTGCTGCTGGAGCCAGGAGTCTCTTTGGCCTTCCTTGCTGGGCATCCTCGTTTCCTGTCCTTTGCTTAATCCCCACTTCACTGCACCCCCACTGCTGCCACTGGAGGCCAAGACTGTCCTGAGAGGTGACCACTGCGGACTTCTGTGCCCCTCCGACCTACTCAGCACAAACTATGACCTTGCTAAACAACGTGGCCGGACACTTGGTGCTAAAGAGAAAACCCTTAACTTTCACATGCTCTCCATGCCCGGCTACCTCTGCGGGCCAGTCTTGGGCTGCTCTTTCCCCCTCACTGCCCCCTAGTCACAGCGGGGCCCTTGTGGACTCAGTCTGCCACTGGGCTGAGGCACCCACTATTTCCTCTGAGCCTGTCGCCTGCCCTGCCCTGACCTCAGCGGAGCCCCCGGAGCTCTCGCCTGCTCCCACGTGCTCTTATGGTGTGGAAGCCCCTCGCGGGACTTATAATAAACAGGGCCTTACCTCTTCGTGTGTGCATGAGGCCCCCAACAAAAGCAGGGCCTCTTTGTTTGATCAGTATAGTGCTTAGCACACAATAAATACTCAACCATCTCAAATCGTGAAGTGATGTGTCAACATGACAAAGCTACAATAAATTTAGAATTGTAATTTTTCTGTAAGGGATATCCCAGATAGTGAATGCTAGACTAAGAAACAATACAGAAAAAGTTCAGAGACACAGACACACACAGAGACACAGACACAGACACACACATGCACGCACGCACGCACGTCACAAAGGTGGCTTTAAATATCACCATTTATTTACGTAATAGTTATTAAAACCAGTTGATTAAAAAGTAAAGGAAATTATTTCACATAACAATGAATTCAATTCTATTGAAAGAGAACCATGAAAGCCTAACAGTCTAGAAGTCTAGCTTGTTTACATCAGTTGGGAAGGTGGATGGACTAAGCATGAACGGAAGGTCAATGACTACAAAAGAAAATGCAGGTTAAGATTTGGTTGTATGAAAATGTAGATCTAGGTATTAAACAATCACATGACTAAAAAATTGACAACCAGAAATAAATATTTGCAATATGTGACAAAAGGCTAATTCTCAATATGAAAAGCTCCTAGGATGTTAAGAAAACCTTAACAGAGGTGAACGTGCACATAAATTTGAAATGTCAACACTTACAAATATCATACATGTTTCCCATCAGCAACTGGGTAAGGGGTACTAAGTAGCGATATATTTACTTGGTAGTAAAGACTTTAAAAGGTTAACAGTGTTGGCAGGCATGCACCCCCCCATCTGTCTATCTTTCAGGAAGGTAACCTACCCACATACACAAACTGTCCTAAAATTCTGCATGCTCTGGTTCAGAAACTCTACTTCTGAGGACTTACAGTAAGAAAATTATCCTGTAATGCTTGCAAAGCTATAATTACCAGGACAGTATTCAAAATGTTGGTTGAATTAACAACAAATGAATGAATCAGCTCACAGCAGTACTCAATAATAGGGAATGATAAAATAATAACATGCTCTTAATAGCCCAGTAAATAGCCATGAATATGATATTGCAGGAGAGAATGTGATGATGTAGTCAGATGATAAGCTGATGATAAACTGCTGAGTGAAAGGATCAAGTTATAAAACCCAAGCTACTGCACCATCTTGCTTTAAACAGGAGCATGCTAAAAATTCAATGAGACAAAACCTTTTTCAACTCATTTTACAGTATAATTTACATATCAGCTTAGGTAGCCATGGTGATTAACACTTCTTTACAATAGGAAGAAACAGAAGCTTACTTACTCTTCCAATTTCTGCAGTCCAAGAAACAACAATGGTATTTGGTACTGTTGTGGACAGTCGGACAAGTGAGGTGATATTGATTGGTCGGCTGGGTCGCTTTGGTTCCACACCATTTTTAGTAGGTGGGAGGTAACCCTAAGAAAGAAACAGAATTATTTCTATTCGTTTTCACAATTATTCCAATTTCCATATATCAGAAGATACGAATGTCTTCACTAAAATGTAGAGAAGCAAACATTTACAAGTTACCTCTCTAGCAACATATATTTCCTGGTAGTGAAATTAAGAAAAAAATACTAGTTACAGAAAATCAAAATCTCTTACACCAAAGAATCAGGACAAATTCACAGACCTTAAGACAGGTCTGTAAGGAGCATCTTCAAGGAAACGAGACGCCTTCACTGTCTAAGGCTTGAGATGGTTCCCATCTTTCTACCACAGACTAGAGAAGCACATGCAGATTCACAGGAACGTGCTGAGACGTTAGTAAAACAACATCCCCCTGAATCCAGTACAAAACTGAAGCCACCGCACTAGCGCAGGAAGTGAGGCTTTCTCCAGGCCTAGTTTGCAACTGCCAACTGCACGCAACTGGTGCCGTGCTCTACCCAGTCTCATGAGTATGCAGTCAAAAGAAGAATGACTTGTTAAAGTCCAAGTGTGAGCAGCAGTTGCCATGATAACCCATGTGCATCATTTTTTTAAAACTAGCTCTGGGACTTACTGGGAGGCTGCAAGGCTTTGTGTTGACCTTCACACAGAGATTAGGCGGGAAGTGATCTTCCTGTGGACAACTGGTTTCTGATAGACAGAACCTAAACAACAAAAGTTAAGTTTAATTTTCTCAGGTAACAAAACCTCTAGCACCATTTGCTCATTAGCTTAAGAGATGATCAATTTAAAGACAGAAAAATAGACAAACTATGAAAAAGTATTTCACATAAAGAATACACATGCACACAGGCTTAAAACACGGCTGACTACTGAACAGGAATTTGAACAATGTAGGTCCACTAGCATATAGGGGTGTGTGTGTGTGTGTGTGTGTGTGTGTAATATTTGAGACTCATGTTGATTTAAACTAGCAGATAAATCAACATGTTGAAAAACACCGAGAAAAATTTACAAATATATAAAATATATACAGCTAACAGTCATTTATCAAGTTGCCACAACATATCTATTTTTTTCTAGAAAGAAGAAACTTTCTAGAAAGTTGAAACTTATTAGCTTATGAACAAAAACAGATCATACGTGGTGTGATTCTCCATCAAAAGACTATAAAGCCACAGAGTTAAGTCATAACTTCAATAAAATTTAGTCCATACTCTACTGTGGCTTAATAATGTCACGACTACCTCCTGTTCATGTAAAGTGGATCTCAGGTACACTCTGGGAATACAAAGCAAAAATGAATAGATCTTATCATCTATTCATCAATAGCAAGTAAATTTAAAACTCTTACTAGTGTGTACATGGTAAGTGCCTGCAAATAAGGCTTCAGGTCAGCGAATACTAGTAGTTAAGCTTTGGGGGAGTCAAATGTTACATGAACAAAAATGTGGATTTATTTTTGACTGGGGGGCAGGATAGGCTTTAGCTCCTTACTTTATCCAAGCTGTTTAAGTCAACTATGAGTAATTCTGCTAATTATTGACTTAGCAATTATGATCATCAACTTAAAGTTAGTCTTCATGTTGACTGTTACTTATTAACCATCTCTGAAGATCATTAACTTCCTCAGACACTTTTTAAATCCCCCCAATTCCTTTTTTTTTTAAGTTTTTTTTTTTTTTTTTTTTGGTAATTAAGGTTCTGTAGCTGATTAAATTGACAAAGTTCTCAATCAAGCAAAGCTTCCTGATCAAGAAGCTTGGAGCCTTGAAGACTCACACATTTCACAAATCCAAGAGGAAGACGTACCACTCAGTGCTTCTGAGATTACTTCTGAAACATTTTTCTGGTTCTTGGCAGAATATTCTAAAATGCTCTTCTTTGGGCCTAAATCCTACCCCTAAGACAAGTTCTGTCTGTTAAAGCAAAGAACTTCTTTACTAAGTAAGAACTGAAGATGTTGAGCAACAGCAATAGTACTTGTGTTACCTGTCTGTATAATCTTAGAATACTACTACAATCTCCTGATAACATTATCTCTAAATGCATATAAGCTTTTGGGAAAACCAAGGGTAGCTAAAAAACTTCTAACTTCTCACTCTATTTGCTCACACAGATTGAAAAACTATTGCTTATTTGCTACCAAGACATCAACTTTTTATTACTTCCCATTTCCCCACATAGACCTGTAGCTCATTCCATTTTTGAAAAATTATCAGTATTTGAGAGGGAGGGCTAAAATGAGGGATGTAAGAAAGGCACGTGTGTTATGGCACATGGGTGGAGGTTCTCTCCTTTTGCCATGTGGGCTTTCAGGATCAAACTTGGGTCACCAGGTTTGTGAGCAGACACCTTAAAGACTCACTGGCCCCTCGCTCCATTTTTAAAGAGTGTTCACAGCACCTTGGGTATCTGGTTGGGAAAGCCCTATTTCTGAATTCTGTACAAACATTTGCTCTCAACATCTCCCGTGTGAGGCTTAGCCTGGCAGTTATGAGTCTGTGTGGGGGTGACCCACACATCAGCTACATGTAGATGCTCATTTTCAGGAAAATAATCCACAGCTTCCAACAGCTTCTCAAGGGATCAGGGACCCCCAAAAGTCTAGAATTATTGGCCTACAGTGGTTTTCTAGAAATATTCAGAGAAAACAGGTACTGACTCCCCCAGGGTCAGCCCTCACTGCAGCAGAATTTGCCAGTGCAGAGGGCTTCTTTTCATTGTTGCTGTTTCTATTTTGCGACAGGTCTCGCCACATGCCCCCAGCTGGCAGTTCCTCTCTGCTGCCTCCTGGGATGGCAGGAGCTGGGCCACGCCTGGCTCACAGGCTGGTTCTTTACATTCCAACAGCAAGAAGATGCCACAATTTTTAATTACTCCAGTGCAGGGATAAAACACAGACACCTGATACCAGACGCTATGGGAAAAGAATAAATGACAAGTTGACTTCCATTCAACTAGGTAAAAAGTGAACATTTAAATTCTTGCCACACTGGAAGGGCAAAAAGGGATGAACAGTAGGCAGTGTCTGTGAGCCGGAGCAATAGGTCATGGATGAAAACAGACAGGATGATGTGTAGTCACAGCCAGGCTACTCTCACGCTTTGGGTTCCTAGGAGGAGAGCAGGTAAGCGCACACTCCTCACTAACTACACACTGGTGTGAGGCTCAGCAATGGGAAGCTGACGCAGAGCTGATGACTATTTTAAGGGTGAAGGAACTTACTTCCTCTTTTCTACAAAGTTCTGGGAACAAGTTTGAATTTAGGCTATTTTTAGCCATAAGAGATTCCCTTGGAATTTTTAATTCTCTAGTCTCTTAGAAAGATAACCTTCAAGGGGCTGGAGAGGTGGCTCAGGGGCTAAGCCTCTGCCTTGCAGGTGGAAGGTCCTGAGTTCGGATCCTAGATCCCACGTATAGACGCCGGGTGGAAGTGGGGGCGGCTTGCGTTTCTGGTCCTTGTAGGGTGGAGCCTGTGAATCCCGGGGCGGAGTAAACAAGGAGGAGGTGGAGGCGTCCATGGTGGTTCCTGAATTCGTCCGTAGTTCGACACACACATACACACACACACGCACAGACACACGCATACACGCACAATTGAATAAATAATAAAAAAAATTTAAAAAAAAGAAAGGTAACCTTCAAAACATGAACCTCCAGTGTGAAATATGGAGCGTGGAAACTAGACCTGTTGTTCTAGAACTATGATCTCTGGGCTTTACTCTGTCGTGGAACCCTTTCTTCCAGTGAGAAGGGACACAGACGTCAGAGACACACGACAGGTAAGGGCAATGTAACGTCCTGGAATAGAACTTTGGGTGCACGAGAGTGAGGGACAAAGGGGCCAAGGCCCCAAGGAAGAAGATTGCAGTAGGATTACTGTGAGTTCCATCCTGAGTTACAGCTGAGAAAATTACAGCAATATGAAATTAATTATGAAAGTGTCTTTCTTTAATATTCAAATTCTTATTTGGCCTTATCACTTGCTGTTCCCAACACAGTCTTTGACCAACCTGCCATTGGCCTGCAAGGGTGAGGCTGCAGCATGGTAACAGTCACTGGCCTGCAGGGGTGAGGCTGCGGCATGGTTTAATGGGAGAAAGGCTGCATTGTCCTTGGGAGAGTCTTCACCTTCGCTTTCCCTTGTTCTAAAGGTTAGAGTAGGTTTTCCTTGGGCAGTGATGGCCTCAAGCGCTTGCTTCAGAAGGATGACCTCTTCTCTACTACTACCATGCTTATTTCTAAGCGCTCTCTGCTTCCTGCACCTGGCTTGTTGACCTTCTCCAGTATACAGGGAAAATACGCTGAGGAACACAACAGTCTGTTTTCTCTTCCCCTTCCCATTGCAACAAGAAAACAAAGAACACTTAGATTTGTACCTTGATAGTTACTGAATAATGAAAGCTGTATAAAGTTAGTTATACATGCAAGAAAAAAATCTCTCAGAAGAATGGAAGGGCTAAGTGCAAGGGACATCTGTGAATCCAGTACTGGAAATTTTTCTGTTCATCTTTGAAAACTGTCTCATGTGGGTTCTAAATCTTAGGGTATATTTAAACTGATGACTTAAAAAGAGAGGACAGAGCAAATCAGAATATTCAGTGTGTGTTAGTCCATGAGATTCTGCAGACTTCGACTAGTCCCTTGCTCATAGGTAGATAAAGCTCTTCCTTCCAAGAAACTCGACAGGTCTGCAGGACTGATCGGCATGGTTAGACGTTGCTATCAGGGGCAGCTCAAGCACCACGGGCAATCACTCTGGGGGCATCTCCACCACTGTGGGGGAGCACCTCTGCACCCTTCACAGCAGGAGATCATTTGCCCTGCCCAACAGCCATATGACATGCTTGCTGAAAATGCAAGATTAAACAAATCTCTAATCGACACTGTATCTTATATACCCAATATATACTGAAGTCGTCACTGTACCTTAATTGGACCTGCACTGTGAAGTCACATTTGGTCCCAGAAATATCCCTAAAATAGAACAGAAATCAGTTATTTTAAAATATGTACATGAAGACACTGTTCTTCAGAAACATTTTCCTAATTACCAGAGATGTCACTGTTCTTAAGTAAACAACACACTGCATTAATATTTTCAATACTAATATCCGCATGACATTAGCATACTCAATGTTTGAGTGCATGTGTGCAATACACCTTGCACACATTAGGCAAACCCTTGAACCCTGTGCCATGTCCCAACCACGTTCTTTTAAGCAGTCATTTATTACAGACAGCACTGGCTTGCAGCCAGACTGCGGTCGCACTGAAGACAACTTACATGGAACTACTTATCTGCTGCACTTGCTGTGGTGTCAACGCAAATGCAAAACAGGTTTCTCGAAAGCGCTGACTGTTGTCTGATGCTAAAGAAGACAAGAATTATATTTTTAATTACCTTTAAGTTCATCAATACAGAAGACAATAGCAAAAAACACATCCTTAATTAAGTGAAATATATTCTAGAGTTTAGATAACAAGATGATTTAAAGCACTGAAAATTGAAAAAAAAAAAAAAAAAAAGCTAGATGTAATACAGCACAAAAAGGTGAAGAAACACCTGATTCCAGAAACAGCACGGGAGGATTCAAAGTCAAAGAAAGCTTAAGCTGAGAAAGTCTACCAAAAGCTTATCTAGGACCAGCATCTGAGATGGCTCGGCAGGTAAAGGCACTGCCCCAAGCCAGACCTCCTATTTAATCCCTGCCTGAAACCCAAGTAAAGAGGGAAGGAGAGAAACCACTCCACGAAATTGTCCTATGACCTCCATTTATGCCCATGTGCACAAAGACACATAGTAATAAATTAAAAACAATTACAAACTAACAACAATTAGCTGTCTAATCATATTAACATTATCCAAAATGCATTTCTATAAAAGCATACTGATCCTAATTTTATTTAAAATTCAACTGTATAAATTTTGTTACCAAGAAAGGACTCTCTGGGAATTGGGGTGGGAGGCACTGGGGGATGGGGAGGCAGAGGGGTGAGGAGGGGGAGCAGGGGGTACGGGGGGAGGAGGAGGGAGGGAGGGAACTGGTGTACCTAATAAGTTTGTATGAGTTGAAATAAAAAAAAAATTTGTTACATGTGGTTTCTGAGCTCAGTGGCATGTCTGCATAAATAAAATCACATCTGATTTTTAAGGTAAATGAAAATTCTTTTTCAGCTCCTATTTATACCAGACCTTTACAAACAGTATTTGTTTTGTTTGAGACAGGGTCTTACAATGATGCCCTACAGCCAGGCTGGCCTCAAATTTGTCCTCCTGTGCTGGGTTAAATAATACCATATACACTTTATCCTACTAGATAACTTCACTCGTTATCATAGTCCTTGTTATCATCTATCTAAAGAAAAAACAAAAGAATAAAGAATGTTAAAGATGGAAAAAGAAAAAAAGCAAGCAGGTACATAGCAGAGATTCCTAATTCTGCTGGTTCTCCCCCTCTTCCTCTCTCCCACGCACGTGCAAAGCACAAGGAAACACTGAATGAATAAACTAATACAAAAGTTTTAAGAGACACCAAGGCAGGGAACATATGAGCTGGCAGATGCTTGCTGAGCACACTCGGACGCTGGCCTTGGCCTCCAGCACATCAACTGGATGTGGCAGGACATACCTGTAACCTCAGCACTAGGGAGGTAGAGGCAGGGGACCAGAAGTTCACAGCCATCCTTAACAACATAGCAAATTTGGAAGCCAGCCTGAGCTACACAAGACCCTGTCTTCCAAAAAAGATTTTTTTAAATTAAGCTGTATTTTTCCAAGGTAATTTTCTACCACAAAAGGATCACGGTTCTTGGCAAGGAATCCTTAAGACAGCGCTGAGTGGTGGGCGCAATATCTTGCTCAACCTGAGGCTGTTCTTACTTGCAACCTGCCTTGTCAGCTCCCAGACTGCAGACAGAGAAGCACACAAGTCTAAAACTTAAAACTGCATCTCTTAAAGGCTAGATTTGCATTTCTGCTTTACATGCTATGAGAAGCTTCCTCTTAAAGAATCTTCCACCAAGACACTTTCATTGTGAACAACCAACCTGACAAAACGACTAGTAGCCAAGGTAAAATGTAGAAAAGCAACATCGCCTGTGAGCGACTTAAATCATTAGCTCCTTTCCTTCCCAGAGGTGCCTTCATGCAGACTGCAGTCCAGCAGGTCTGGCCCAATTTAAATATTTGGCTCCACTCTGAAACAGTACAAAAATAACCTCAAGGGTAAAAATTCATACTATTGTCTAGGAAAATCTTAGGTTCACTCTCGCATACATGAACCAGTGGAGTTTGAGACACAGACAGGCTCGAAAGACACAATTATGACTAAAATATAGCCATAACAACCTTCATTCACATCTCTGTGCACATATTGTAATGTTCCTGGATTTGCTACCACTTGTGGCTCTAGACTTGGTAGCTTCAGTTTTTAACAGCCAATCTAAAACCCTTCTAAAAGGCAATGAAGGTATCACTAGCCCTTCAAAAAAAAAAAAAAAAATCAAAGGTTTTAGCAGAATCACAGAATCAAAGGAATCTCACAAAGTCACATAAAATGACCTACAACAGTGCTATGTATGTTGACGAAACGAGAGACACAGAATGAGTAGATGTCTACCTGTAATACAGAAGCATCAAGGTGGAATTTTACATAAAATTTAATTTACAAAAAACAATTCTCTAAGATTCAGTGTAAATTCTTAATTTTTTTATTATTATTTATTCAACTGTGTGCATATGCACGTGTATGTGCACGCGCGTGTGTGTCTGTGTGTGTGTGTTTGTCTGTGTATGTGTAGAACCACGGATGAATTCGCAAACCACCATGGACGCCTCCACCTCCTTCTGCCCCGGGATTCACAGGCTCCGCCCTACCAGGACCAGAAGCGCAGGCCGCCCCTGCTTCCGCCTGGCGTCTATACGTGGGATCTGGGATCCGAATTCAGGACCTTCCGCCTGCAAGGCGGAGGCTTAACCCCTGAGCCACCTCTCCAGCCCTCAGTGTAAATTCTTAACCAGGCCTGACCTAAACTTGTATTTTTCTTACAGTAACACCTCTGAACCTCCATTTCAAGATCAGAAAAGGGGCTTGGTAGCTTTTTTGAGGTAGCTCTCACTAGGTGGCACAGGCTGACCACAAACGCAGCTCCTCCTGGTGTGGAGGCAGGAGGTGTGCAAGCCAGGCCCAACTTGGTACCTGTCCATCAAGCACACATGTGCCTGACGGCGGCATGCCAAGCTTGCAGCCATAGCCTAGGATCTAGCTTTCCCTTGGGCCTTTCTATTTGTATTGCTTGAACTCTAACAGCACAGGAGAGAACAGCAAGAGATGGTACTTAAGCATAGCATTTTCACATCCCTGTTCTCTCACCTGAGGGCAAGGACCGAGAGTGAGGTAGCATGTTTGATGCAACTCTTTTCTGTCCCTTTTCCTCTCTAGGTCTCCGCACCCAATTAAAGTATCCCCCTAGCTGATGCCCTGAGGCACTGGCCTAATCTCTCCATCCAGAACGGCCACTTTGCACTGAAGCGCCATCTTTCCACCAACTCGCTCCTCATGGACCCCAGCACAACTTCAGCCTTAAATCTCACCAGCCTCGGTTCACCCCCTGGACACACCCTGGGTGGTCGTGTTCTTATGAAAGTGCCCATCCTCTCCGGACACTCTCTCAGCATGCAATCAAAATACATGCTGCTGCTCTGTGCCAGCCCACTCCACAAGTCACTATCAACCCCTTCAATAAAATACGAGCTATCCATTCCTAGCAGACTTTTAAGAGCCATCCTGTGGTTTTACCGTCTTCCTCTCACCTATCTTGATCCCAGAGCTAAGTGCACAAAGAGCAAAGTCACAGCTGGTAAGTGAGCCACTGAGATGTAAGGTGCCTACACCTTAAGGACAACTGTCATCCGACAATTATGAAGAAACGCCACACACTTCTTTCAGATGAGGAGACTGAAGTTCAGAGTAAGTTCTGACTGTTATGCGGAAGACTAAGAATCACAGCTCAGATCCACTGTTCCTGAAGCGGAGATCTCCGAACTGTCTTGACCTGAGTGTTGTATTTCCTGCAGCCTCCTATCCCTTATCACGAGTGCCTGTCAGTTTGATGTATTTCCTCCAGTCACTGTGTATATACACTTTGATAGTAGTTTTTGATGTTGTTTGTTTCCTTTGGTAACTGAGGATCAAACACAGAGTCTTGTGCATGTTAGGCAAGAACTCTATACTGAGCTGCCTCATCCATCCCAAGCCCTGTAATTTTCAATTACAGTATCGACTGCCATATTCTAATTACTTTCAAATGATCACTAAATGGTGTGTGTACATGTGCTGGTGCATGTACCAGGGCATGCACATGGAGATCAGAGGACAATCTGCAGAAGTTGGCACTCTCCTTTCACAACCATGTGGGCTCTGGGAATCATGTAATTGGCCTCTTTACCCACCAAGTATTCTTGCTGAGCCATTTTTTTTTTTAGAAGAGTAGTTCAGGGCTGGTGATATAATACAACAGTAGAGAACTCAAGGTCTTACATTCAAATCCTACTACCTCAATCAACCAACCGAAGTCTTTTGGTAATATTCTCAAGTTATTGTCAATATATCCAGTTTTCATAATGTTTTGATAAACACATGGGAAAAACATTTGGAATGCTTAACATATTTAGGAACTTCACTCAAGATTTTGAAATTTATACCAAAAGTCTATGCTGTGTGGTTCTCTTAATATTTCCATACGTCATGTATTTCTTCTATGTGATTCATATTGACATGGAAAGCAGAAACTAGAAAGAGGGATGACTGTGTGTGTGTGTGTGTGTGTGTGTGTGTGTGTGTGTGTGTGTGTGTGTGTGTGTAAAGAGGTCAGACGTTAAACCCTGGGAATGTTCATGTGCACCTGTCCTCTGAGATGGTCTCAGCAAGTCCCAGGGATCCACTTGATCCACCTGTCTCCTTCTCTGTCCCCACCCAGCACTTTCTTTAAGAGAAAGAGAGAGGCCCAAGGGTGACTTTGGGAATCACCCTGAATCATGCTACTTCCTCTTTGCTTTGCTCTGGAGTTTCCCAGGCTCTGCCATTGAAGACCAGAAGTGCAGATCTCTGCCATTTCAGCCTGGTGGTTTGCTTGTTTTGTTTTGTTTTTTAACTGGGATCTGGGATTCCAACTCAGGAACTTCTGCTTTCAAGGCTGAGGATTAACCACTGAGCCATCTTTCCAACCCCATCCAGCTTTTTTTTTTAAATGTGGGTTCTGAGATATATGGCAAGCACTTTACCAACCGAGCCATCTCCCCTGCCCTAAGCAGTGAGTATTAAGTCACAGATAGGTTAAGGTACTCCACAGTGAGGGATTATAGATAACAGAATGTCATATATTTTTAAAAAGCTGGGATAAAAGACTTCAAATTTTCATTGTAAAGAAGCAATAAAAGACTTCAAATTTTCATTGTAAAGAAGCAATAAATGTTTGAGGACCCAGGTTTAGTCTGAGACACACTACAATGGACAGCTATGGTATTTCATGGGTAATTTCATTTTCATGTTTAGTTGAAAAATAAAAGCTAGGTGTGGAGGCACATGCCTAGAATCCAGTACTATGAAGGCAGGAGAATAAGGATTTCAAGGTCTTCCTCAGTTATATAGCAAGTTCAAGGCCAGATGTCTCAAAACAAAAATTAAGTTCTAAGGACATCTTTTCACTACATGTCAGGGACTACAAAGCCATTAAATATTCACAACTTTAAAATAATTTGTACTTTTATACTTTGTTCCTTCTGTTCTTTTTTTCTTAATTTTTAAGCTAAATTTCT
Source organism: Typhlomys cinereus (assembly GCA_023101885.1). Classification (NCBI taxonomy): domain Eukaryota; kingdom Metazoa; phylum Chordata; class Mammalia; order Rodentia; family Platacanthomyidae; genus Typhlomys; species Typhlomys cinereus. The sequence continues at coordinate 884,843 of JALPQD010000042.1, read as the reverse complement.
CAGTTCTTCCTGTTTTTAAATGATGGGCAGATACAGTGTTCCTTTGTTGGCTTTTCCTATATATCTTGCGTTCACAATCTTTATTCTTACTTCACATTTTGAATTCTTAATATACTGAGAGCAGTAACTTTTTAAGTTTCTGTTGTTTCAAATTAAATACTTCATAGTCAGGCATTACATTTTTCATAAATATTTCAGATATGTAGAAAAACTGTATTCCCTAATATTTATAATATGTATAAAATTCAACAGAACACGTCACATAATAAATATTAACATGAAAGGGCTCATCTGCTTCACCAATGGCTCCTGCTACTTATCTTTACGTTTAGTTTTCTGGGAGAAAACCAGTTGCTGCTTATATTTTAGATTTTCACTCCTGATCCTTCTCAGCCAACCATACTTATTTAATGAGCATTCTGTAGCCAGAATGCACACACGCATGTGCCCTATACAGACTTTCAGCAGATTCATTTTGACAATTATGTTCTTATTTATTAGTGTGTGAAAACTATCAGACGTTCAAGAAAATCCATTGACTGGCTGGAGAGATGGCACAGGGGTTAAGCCTCTGCCTTGCAAGCAAAAGGGTTCAGATACCAGATCCCATGTAAAAAGTCTAAGCAGAAATGTCATAGGCCTGCACTTCTAGCCCTGGAAGGCAGATCTGGGAAACTCCAGAACAAAATTCATGGTGATTCCCAAAGTCACCCTTGGACCTCCACGAGGACACACACTGTCCTCTGATAAACACACACACAAACACACACACACACACACACACACACACACACACACACACACACACACGTAAGAATTTTAAAAAAAATTTAAAATCCATTTTCACTTCTTGCTATTGCTAAGAAAGAACCCTATTTCAGTGGACTCTGGGATATTTTAACAAGTGACAACAGTGCTGATTTTCACATTTTGTGGCCTCTTCGGAGTTGTTCCAACTTTCCCCCCCGCCCCCATCCCCGAATCAGGGTTTCTTGAATCTAGTTACACAGTAGAGTTCGTTGGAAAAATGAAAAAACTAAGCAAAGGAAAACTAAACCAAACAAATACTACCTATATTACAGCCAGCCCCACCAAATGACACTTAATGGTGTCATTCTTAATGGTGATTTTAAGTGTGCAGCCATCTCTATACCGCCTAATAAAAGACCTAAAATGGAGATTGGGGGGTCCTGGTAAGGCTTATTGTCTTAATATTTATTTTTGCTTTGTTGCGTGATTCTAAGAGTTTTTGTTTGCTTCCTTGTTTTCCTTAGGTGTTACGAAAGAATCACCCACCAGCATGGTGGAGGGAACCAGGACAGCAAGCAGTCAGTATGGACACTGAAAAGGTGGTTTATGAATAGCTTGAAAAAATGTTACAGGGACGGGTAAGATAATGCAATGGGTAAGGCACCTGCCAACAAACATGGCAACCCAATTTCAATCCCTGGAAGCCCACACGGTGCATGCGTTCATTCAAAATCAATTTCTCTCCCCCCTTCCCTCACTCCCCCCTCCCTCTCTTCCTTCTCTCCTTCTCTCCCTCTCAAGTACACAGAAAAACTACCCTGCAGAGTGCAACTGGAAACAGGAGGACCGACCAAACGGGAGGATCGACCTCTTATTGAGCAACGCACCTTTGGTGCAAAGCAGTGAATGAAGATGCTACAGTAGGAGACTCCCCAGAAGCTGCTCCAGAGCCAGCAGACCCCCAGGTCCTTCTCTTCTAAGGCAAATGAACACCTGACCTATCTTTGATCCTGAACAAGTCTGCAGGAATTCCTCAAAAAGGAAACTAAGTGGGTTTACAGCCCATGATGTACATCCAGATTAGAAACCAGACACCGTGCTAGAGTGTAGTTCTTGCTACAGTGTTTCCTAGTCTACCTGGGTTCAATCCTCAGCGCTGCAAAACCAAACCAACCAAACACCCAGCAAGCAAAACAACATGCGTGCATATGCCACATTGGTTGAGCTTTGAGGGGAAAAAAGTGGTAAGTACTCTTGCAGAGTAGTAATCTGGGTATGCCACGGCTCCTGTTTCAAAGACTGTATCTGAGATGGCATTCGAATTAAGCTAGTAGCTCGTCATTTTTTTTGTCATTTTTTTCACTACAAAAATAAAAAATAAAAATTAAGATGGTGGCATTTCATTTCTTTCACTACAAAAAAAAAAAAATTAAGTAACTAAAGGGAACAGGATTAAACGGTGTTTTGAAGCATTCCTAGCTGTAGCACCCTGGCCACCAGGGCTGCCCTCCGCTCTGGCACTCGGGTCTCACGTTACCTGTGTGGCTTGGCAGGGCTCTACACTCCCTAACGGCTGCCTGCTGGACTGCACTGTGGCCACTCTTCCAGGCCCAAGTCCCCCGGGTGAGCCTCCTTTTGCTCAAGGCAGCCCTGCCTGCAGCGCTGGGCACAGTGAGGGAGCGAGTGGGGCGGTCGGTCTCGTGAAGCAGCTGCCACGGAGACGTGGCCATTTCTCCTTAGTTCTTCTTTGCAGATCCTATTTCTAGCACTTGTCCGTGTGTGATCATCTCATGCCAGTTGTGGTCCTCCAGGTGAACCCATTCCTAATGGGTTTGCTGCTGGCTCTTCCAATTTACTTACTAGATACTGACAGCGACAAGGAAATGCCAGTGTGAAGCTCAGGAGGAGGTCTGGGTGGAGACAGGCAGCAGATGGCACCAGGAGAGTGGGTGAGGACACTTGGGCATCTCTCTCTCTCTCTTTTAACTTTATTTATTTGGTGTATGTATCAGAGGGCAGTACCTGTGGAAGACCAAGATGACTTCAGGAATCATCCTGGATGGCTTCTACTTCCTTTTTGTTCTCTCTGGAATTTCCCAGGCTCCGCCCACCAGGACCAGAAGTGCAGGGCTGGTGTTTTTATGTGGGACCTGGGATCTGAATTCAGGACCTTCTGTATCTCTCCAGCCCTTGGGGATCTCTTATGAGTCAAATGAATGAACTCCTGGGCACACCATTTGAGAATTAGAAAAATGACCGGAAACATGGAATAAAAAGCAGAAAAGGACAAAAGTTAAAGAAACAGGCGTGTTCAGCAAGCCTCATACACAAGAAACAAAAAGCAAGCAACTGTGGGACATGCGTGAGGCCTCTGCTTAGACAGCAGGAGCAAGAAAACCTTAAAAGCAACCAAGAGAGAAGGCAAAGGGATACACAGAACAATGAGTGACAGAAGCCTTCTTGTGACTGAAGGGAGAAGACAGCAAGAATGACCACACACGTCTGTAATCTAGAAGGCGGGAAACAGTAAAGCCTAGAATGATACTTTAAAGTGTATTTTCACAGAATAAATAAATTCAAGAACAAACAAAACCATGCCAGCTGTGGACTCTTTAGTCAGCAAAAATATCCTAGAAAGCAAATCAGAAACATAAAAGGTAAGAGATCCTAGCAAAGGGAAAACAAAGTGCTGAGACATTTCAAGGGAGACCCCAATGACTTAAACATGTATTCTAAAGCCCTAAGCAACTGACAAGTAACACATCCCACATCCATTACAGCTAATAAACCTAACAAAGGAGATAAAAATGGACAAGAAATGTAATCAAGCCAAGAGACGGCAGGTGAAAAAGAATTGGGGGGGGGGGCGGAGAAGATAGGACAAAAAAAAAAAAAAAAAAAAAAAAAAAACCACCAAGATGGTCACTTTAAAACCAACTATACCAGCATCATGGTTGGGCACAGGTGTCGACTTGACAGTTGAGGGTTTGAGCTCTGGGGACATTTGTAGAGAATTAGTGGTTAAGCCCAGAGCAAACCTGCAGCAGATTGTCTAGCTGCTGGGAAAGGCCCAGCCCATGGTGGGTGGAATTAGGCCCTGGAATCAAATATAAACACCTGGTAGAGGAAGTTGGCATCTTTGTGTACGCCTGGCCAGACATGCTTGATCTGGCAAGTAAGGATTGTCCATCTCTCAGCCAGTTATGTGGTGATGGTGTGGCCAGTTCCCTTGGGCCTGGTGTTGGTGCGTGCTCTCCCATCAAGCTGGACTATGAACTGTAACCGGACCATTAGTAAGAAAATAAATCCCTTGTTCCTTTAAACTGTTTGATGGTCATTTATCAGCAACCATGCAGATGGACTGCAACAACCAGTAATACTAAATAACCAATAAAAGGCTGGTATTACTAGACAGGCAGATGTTGTCAGACACTGTTTGAAAAGATGCAGTTGTAACCTGCTTGTAAGAAACTCATTTTAGGGCACCTGCCTCTCATGGCACTCTACGTCTGGAGTCTGTGAGTTCTGTTCTTTCTCTTCTCTAATAAACTCTGCTTTAAAAGGTGTGTATGGGAGGAACACTGGAGAGATGGCTCAGGGGTTAAGACTCTGCCTGACAAGCAGACGGTCCTGAGTTCAAATCCCAGGTCCCATGTAAAAATGCTAGGTGGAACAGATATAGCAGCCTGCACATCCAGCCCTGCTAGGTGGAACCTGGGAAATCCCAGAGCAAAGCAAGGAGGTAGAGCAATCCAGGATGATTCCTGGTCACCATTGGTCCTCCACAGGGACACACAGTGCCCTCTGATACACACACACACACACACACACACACCACGCACACACAAAATGAATGAATGAATAAAGTTAAAAAAACAGAAACTCGTTTTAATATAGAAGCAGAGTTTAAAGAGAAAAAGCTAAGTGGGTATGGGTGCTGCTGGCCTGCAGTTCCAGCACCTGGCGGGACAACTAGATCAAGGCTATCTGGGGTACGCAGGGAGATCCTGACTCAACAAAACAAAACCAGATAAAAGGAATCGCAAAGAGATGTGCATAAAATCCTACAGGCAATCTTTGACAAGCCATAGGCAGAACTTCAAAAGCTAGGGCTGGAGAGGTGGCTCAGGGGTTAAGCCTCCGCCTTGCAGGCGGAAGGTCCTGAGTTCCGATCCCAGATCCCACGTATAGACACCAGACGGAAGCGGGGGCAGCCTGCACTTCTGGTCCTGGTAGGGCGGAGCCTGTGAATCCCAGGGCAGAAGGAGATGGAGGCATCCATGGTGGTTCGCGAATTCGTCCGTGGTTCTACACATACACAGACACACACACACAGACAGACATACACACACGCGCGCACATACACACGCACATGTGCACAGTTGAATAAATAATAATAATAAAAAAAATTAAAAAAAAAAAGAACTTCAAAGGCTACACCAAACAAGGCATATGACTTTAAAAAATAAACCAATACAAAAATGACAAGCTGCAGTCAAGGAAAACAATTCCTGACTAGAGCCTGGTTTTCAGACTTAGCACTACGTGATAATTAACCTGTGCAGTTCTAAACAAAACACTGCACAGAGACATAAATATCTGTGGGATAGAACTGAGCGCCCATAAACAAAGTCATGCATTTTGGCATACCGATTTACGACCAGCAAGCTAGGACTATGTTATGAGGGAAAAGGTGAAGGGTCAAATGGACACAGACCATCTATAAAAATTAACTTAAAATAAATTGAAAATTAAATTTAAGAAATTAAAATATAACTCAAATGAAACCTAGTACACCATACATGTGAAACAATGAGAAAGAAGGAGGGAGACTGACTAGAAAAGAGAAAGTATGAAGGAAGGTGAGGGATGAGACTGGGTAGTAAGGGATTTAAAAACACACAAGTTCATAGTGTTTATGTATGAATGCATCAAAAGAATTTTTTTAAAAACTGAAAAAAAGTGAGTCAAAATATAAAAACCTTGTAAGAACACAGAGAAACTAATTCTCTTAGCTTTGGACATGATGCAGTAAGGTGAACTTCATTGAAAGACAATATGAAAAAGCTTTTATATGCCACACAAAGGATATTCTAAAGGAAATCAAAGACAGCCCTCAGGAAGGGAGAAAGCATTTGCAATCATATGCCTGGCACCTGAATATCCAGCATTTGTAAAAAGCTCCCATGAGCTGGCACAATGACCTGCATCTGTGATCACCAGCCCCAGCAGGAGACAGGGAGACTGGAAAGCAAGAGTAGGCTGGGAAGACCGTGTCTCAAATACCACACAACAACAATTAACTCCTACAAAAATACAACCCAAGTTAGGGGGTTATAGTTTGGTTGGCAACTTACTTCCCATGACAGCATGAAGGCCCGTGTTTGATCACCAGAAGCTGTTTTGTTGTTTAAAAAAAAAACAACGAAGGGCATGATAATGCCCCTTGATATCCTAGTCCTGGGGAGTGGAAGGGGATGGGGCAGAGATAAGTGGATCCCTGGACTTTATGGGCCAGCCTTAGCCTTCTTAATGAGCCAATGAACAATTCTCAACAACAAGGTAGAGGATGTTCTTGACAAACACCTGGGATCATTCTCTAGTTTTCACATACACAACCCCAAATCCACAGTCATGACGCATGCGCACGTAAACACATATACACACACACACACACGCACACACACACACACGCGCACACACACACACACGCACACACACACACAGCACACACACACACACACGCACACGCATGCACGCATACAAAAGGACAGTCCAATTTAAAATGAGGAAGAAAAAAAAGCCCTGACATTTCTTCCCCCCACAAAAAAACAAAAACAAAAACAGGAAAAGATGTTTGGTGCTATCACTCATTATGGGAATGCAAATCAAAACCCCAAGGTACCTCCCTGTACACCACCAGGATAGGCACAGTAAATAAACAAAACCCAGAAAATGACAAGTGTGAGCAGGAATGCAGAGAAACCGGAATCATATCCATGCTGACTGGAAGGCAATGGTTGCAGCCATGCAGGCTGTGTTCGGCATAGCCTGGCGTTGCTCAAAAGTGAAACAGAATTGTCATGTGGAAGGACAGTTCTAAGTGTACACTACATAAAAGCATGAAAGCAGGGACTTAGGCAGATACTTGCAGCCAAATCACAAAATGATGTGATTATGCATGTATGTACATACACACCACACAGGATTTTACCATAAAAAAGATGAGGTTCTGATATGACTAAATTTGTAATCAAATACCAAGTGAGACAGCTGAATAAAAAAGACAAACATTACATGATTCTACTTACATGAAACACCTAAAATTGACAAATTCGTAGAGTTACAAAGTAGACAATAGTGGTAATTGTTGAGGGCTGGGAAGGAAGCCAGAGTGGGGAATATGTGGCCTAATCAGTCAGATACCAAGTTACAAACTTGTAGAAACACTGCTGTACAACATTATGATTGTCATTAACGCCACTGAACTGCAAAATGAAAGGCATCTGCAATCCTGGCACTAGGGAGGCTGAGGCAGGAGGACTGTGAGTTGAAGAACAGCCAACATTTTTTATGTTTTTTTACGTGGGAACCTGCGATCCAACCTCAGGACCTTGCAAGGCAGAATCTTAACCCCTGAGCCATCTCTCCAGCCCAAGATATGGTAAATTTATGTTACACATTTTACCAATCTTAAAACTTAGTCATACAGAACATTCTGTGAAAGAAAATGTGACCTTGAATTAGGCAACAGTTGTTCATTTATTTACTTACTCTTCTGAGACAGTGTTGCCACGGAACTCCAAGTGTACTCCGTAGCTAAACCAGCAAAGGTTTCCTAAGACAGAACACCAAAAAGACAACCCCCTTCTGTTTTTGTACAACTGATCCCTGCTCTTCATAAAAATTAGGAAAGAAACTTGCAAAAGAATGAAGAGAGAGAAGCCACCAACGGAGAGAACTGTTCATATAGCACATATCTATTACAGGACTTGTCGCTAGAATACATACAGAGGTCTTACACGTCACTAACCAGAAAGCAACAATCTGGGGAAATGAGAACAGGCAAGATCTGAACAGGGTTTCACTAAAGAAAGTAAGTAGTCGGTGAAAGTAATTCAGTGATATTCAACATCTGTAGCTTGTGGAAAATACAAATAAAAACCACTCTGAGAGATCATTACATACCTACTAGAACATCTAAAATTAAAAGGATGGTAATACCATTGCTGACAAGGATACAAAGCAACTGGCATACTCACTGGCTAATATGGGAATATAAAAAGTCTAAAAGTTGAGTTGTTGGCTGTGTATGCAGTACTTGCCACCAGCAGCTTTCAAAAAGGACAAAAACTATTTACAATGGCTGCAGAGAATACTTCTTGCGAATATTAAGTCTATGATACCTAAGGGAAAAGATTTAAGACTCTCTCTTTTCAGTATAAATTGTCAACATTTCATCCCCAGATAAGTAAAATATTGCCTACAATAATCAAATATAAAATCCTAATTTAAAATATACAAAACATGAAGAGAGTTTAGAAACTTCACCCTTAATTTTTCTTTTCTTCTTCTTTTTTTGGCTTGTTATTCCAGAGAAAAATGAGCTAAACCAAAAAGAAAAAAAAAAAAAAGGACTCATGTTGCTACGTATTCAAAACACTGGAAAGTAAAACTTTGACACACAAAATAAACATGGCTACTGAGATTCTGACGATTGAAACACACCTAATCGAATTGGATGTACTTCCAACTGCTCTAAAAATATTCACTGTTCTACCTCACCAGTAGAAGGGCTAAAATTAGTCATCTTTCTGTTATAGAATATTTGAGTTGTCTTGCTTGGAAAAGTGAACCAAAGCTCCTATCTTCAAATGTCTGCCGTAGAGTCTTTAATGAACTCTCTCGTTTATTGAACAAACCCAAACCTGACTGCTGTGTAATTTTGGACAGCAGCTTCATGACACAGTTTGGTCAGCCTTCCAAAGGTGTTTAAGGGGAAGCTGGCAGGCTGACAGCCGTGGTCCTGGCCTGTAACTCCAGCACTCAGGAGGCTGAGGCACAAGGTCGTCCCACGTTCCAGACCAGCTAGAGCAATACAGTAATTAATGTATGTGTACCTGGGTGGAATGTGGGACTTGAGGCAAACACTCTATGCCCACTGAGCCACACCCCCAGCCCTGGTTATCTCAGAGATGTGAGCGCTTTAGGAAAGAATAGTGACAGGAAAGCAGTCATAAAATATTAAGTGAAAAAGACACGATGAAAATAAAATATAATTGTCATATATGTATACATATAAAAGTGTATGTATCATGTATCGAAACATCAAAATAAGCATCTATACTGAGGTCTCTGCAACTTCTAAAGTTTTTCATACTAAGGAAGCACATACTCCTTTGTAATATTACGCAACATGGTGCAAAACCAATGTCATATACATGTGTATATATTGTATATAATCACTTTGTCTTTTAGCTATTTCAAGTGCAGCCTATGTGTACATATCTGAAATGCACAATCCTGATCCCACTGTTGAGGTTCTGAATTTTCAAGAAGGCAAATATTTCAAAATAAAATTGGCTTAACTCTTCAGGGCATGACCTGAGTTACAAACTTTCCACTCATGCCTGAAATTACAAAGGAACAAACACAATTGCACCATGTGACACTGCTGGATTTCAGATGCACAAATGCACTGATTTCATCTGCTCTCTCCTCCTGCAGGCTCCTATCAGCCCATGCTCAGCTTACACTTTATGCTATCTTTCTCCTTTAAGTCTAAGCCCTACATATTCTGTTTATTTGATCTTCACAGTATTCTGAGAGTCGCTTCCAGAGTTAGCAACTGGCCTTCTGTTAGACTCACTTAGTGAACCTATGAAGACTAAGGCAGTTTGGGAGCTAATAGATGGGAAAGATTTTATCTGGTCTACCTATTCTCTCACAACTGGCTATCAATGTATTTTAAGTCCAATGGAGACTAAGAAACAGGCCTGGTTTAAACTAATTCGCCAGCTATGAATCAAGTGAAATGATGAAAGTTTAAAAAGGGGAGGAGTCTGAGTGGGTAGAATTCAAATCCCCAGGACATGTACAAAAAGCCAGGTATAGTCACATATATCCCTATAATCCCTGAGCTATAAGTGGCGGAGGTGAGAAGAGATGGGAGAACTGCTGAAGCTTTGCTGCCATCTGCCAGCCTAGCTCTGGTTTAATGAGACCTGTCTCAAGGGAATAAGGAAGAGAGGGACAGAACAGAACATTCAATGTTCTTTTCTGGCCTCCATGCATGTACACAGGCCACAAGTGCACAAACACCCCCTACCCCCCCCCACGCACAAAAAAAAAAAAAAAAAAACCCTTGCGAAGAGGCAGTTTTCTCCTTCCATCATCAAGCACTGAGTTGTCAGGCTTGCTCAGTGGGCACCTGTACCCAAGCCATCTCGCTAGCCCAAGTTGATTTTTGTGCTATCAACTATCCCATTGGGCTGCAGTAGTCATTCTTTTATATTTATTGTGTGTGTGTGTGTGTGTCCCTGTGGAGGACCAAGGGTGACTTCAGAAATTATCCTGGATTGCTTCTACCTCCTTCTTTGCTTCCCTCTGGGATTTCCCAGGCTCCGCCCAACAGTGCTGAAGTGCAGGCTACCGTCCTTTCGGCCTAGAATTTTTAATGTGGGACCTGGGATGGGAACTCAGGACCTTCTGCTTGCAAAGCAGAATCTCAACTCCTGAGACATCTCTCCAGCCCAGCAGTCATTCTTTTAAAAACCTAATTCTGCAAAGCTGGAAACTGATAATTGGATTTAATGTATAATGGTCACTGATGATATAGATAACGGCCATCCCTTTGGCAAATAGTGGGGGGGGGGATTGGAGAGGAACCTACTTGGACAGGGTTCAAGATGAAAAGGAAGAAAGAGTAAATCAAGACATCTTGACAGAAAATTTGGGGGTATAGGAAAAGAAAATGAAGATAGTAAACTAAGTAAGAATAGCTTGGGAATTTTTTTAAAGTAGAAAATTTAGAATACTAAGCTATGCATTAGTAAGCTAGCAGACAAAACGTGATGCTATAACACAGATAGTGGAAAGAATTGCTACACTACTTCCTCCAATAAGCAAACGAGTGGGATCTCATGTAAAGACTGGCCTCAACTCTGAGACTGAACTCGTCTCCAGTCATGGGACGCTACCCAGCATCACAGTGGAGATGGAAGCCATGTGAACGAAACACTTACTCTGGCGACTGGAGAAGGCGCCCCTGACTGGTTCTCTTCTCAGTGAGAAAATGAAAAAAGCAACATCGTCACCAAAGAGGTTACAGTGCAGTAGCCATGAGAGCGCAGGGAGGGATGAGGCATAAGACAGCCCCCAAGGAAACTGGGAGGTTTGAAGAGTTACATAAATGCCCGCAGCCTTCACATGACAAGTAAAAGACATGTGCTATGGTGATAAGCTGCAAAATCTCTCCTGGAGTGTGTGTGTGGGGGGGGGCACCATGTCTACCTAGTGCTTTTACATGGGATCCGGAATCCAAACTAAGGGCCTTCTCCTTGCAGGACAGAGGCTTAACCCGAGTCATCTTTCCTGCCCTTAGTGTTTTGTCACTTAGTGTCAAAATTTGTTTTTAGCCCTCACATGAAATCTTAATGATTTTTATGGGTTTTATCCAAGAAAAAAATCTTTCCTTACACCAATATATTTAACTATTATTCATGCATTTATTTGAATGCAATGTATATTTCTGATAACTGTCTTCATTTTTAAGCATTTACATCTTTAAACTGTTTCATTACTATTAAATTGCAAAAAAAGAATTTCACTTCTGAATGGACAATTAAATACTCCTGAACAATTTAATATTCAATTCATGCAACTAATTAGAAATTTCGCTTTTCCTTATTTTAAAATTATATTGCTTCTTTAATAACTGCTTACCTAGGAACCATTTCCACAGTTTCATTCCCTTATCTCTGACTCACAGTTCTTTTGGAATTCCTTTGGCTTTTTCTAACTAGCAAGCTTCAGTAGATATTTCAGTGTTTCTTGTAGTGTGCGCCATGAAAACAAACCTTAAGATATTCTTGAGGGAAAGGAGTTTCATCATGCTGAAGGAATTTGAGGAAGCTGTTTAGAATATCGAATAATCCTGTTCAGTGATTATGGATCACATTATCATACTGCAATTTGATTTTTGTATGTGTATATGTGAGCACATGCTCACTTTGGAAACCCAAGGGTGATTTCAGGAGTCATCCTGAATTGCTTCTATCTCTTTTTGTTTCTGGGATTTTCCAGGCTCTGCCTTCCAGAGCTAGAAGTGCAAGTCCACTGCTATTTCTGTCTGGCATTTTTACATGACTCTGGGATCTGAACTAGGGTCCTTCTGCTTGTGAGGCACAGTCTGAACTTCTAAGCCATCTCTTCACTCTGAAATTTGGTTTAAGTTTTAGTTTCAAACTCAGTGGAGCATAGTCTAAGTGTGCTTACTGACGCCCCTTGGAGCTGGGATACAAGTCACAATGCACCTCACCGGTACTCAGGCTAGAGGACATTTCTTGGTTACCTGCTCAGCAGCTTCTATTGCGGCATTAGACAAGTGTTTGTGGCTTTCTCTCCAGAGTCAGAAAGGGCATGACATTCTCTTGGCCATGCTTGACTGGTCAAGGGCTGGACTTGGCAGCTAATGTAGTTCAAGTGAACCTCGGGATTTTTACAGGGAATGCTGGGACAAAGACTTTTTTCGTGTTTTTGCTAGATTTGAATCTGGAAGGATTCCAGAAACTGCTGGCAACAATACAAAGCTTAAAAATACCATCAATATCAAAGAAGAAAAGGCACAGAATAGAAAACATGAACCAGGTTTGACCCACAAATATCCACAACAGATATCGAAACACTTATATGATTCTAGGTACTAAGGAGCCATCAATAATAAGTGAACAAGAGACCCCAAACCACAACCCAACAGCATTTACATTCCAAGATATTTTAGAAAGCGATTAATGCTATAACGATGTAAGACTTGACAACACGGATTTGGAAGGGGTTAAGGAGGAACTTAGTGAAGGTGGCTAAGGTGGGTGGGTGTCTGTGACTGCAAGGAGGGGAGCATGTAAGAGAAGGAAACTCCACAAATGCGAAGCTCTCAGACAAGTATGGTTCACTTGAGAACAGCAAGAAGGCAACATATAAACGTCAAGTTCACAAAGAGCAGCTACAGACAATTATAATGAAGACCTGTAAGACCTGTATCCTTGCTACTTTTCATCTTTTTTTTCTTTTTTTTTAAACTTTGCTTATTTTTTGCACTGGTGTGTGGGTGTCCGAGGGCACTGTCACTTGTGTCCCCGTGAAGGACCAAGAGTGACTTGGGCAATCATCCTGGATTGCTTCTACCTCTTTTTTATTTCACTCTGGGATTTCCCAGGCTCTGTCCACCAGGGCTGGAAGTGCAGGCTGCTGCCATTTCCACCTGGCGTTTTTACGTGGGACTTCGGGTCCAAACTCAGGACTTTCTGCTTGTGAGGCTGAGTCTTAAACTCCTGAGTCATCTCTCCAGCAGTCCTTGTCACTTTTCAGAGTGAGACAGAACAATTATGAGTTCAAGGCCAGCTAAGGGAACATGATGAGACGCTTTCTCCCAAACAAAATAAAACAGAGCAGAGAGCCACTGAGAACGCCAGCTCATAAAGACTTTATGTGACTCAGTCATACAGGACGATGGATATTTAAATGCATAGGAGTAATGTAGTAAATTTAATTTCAAACAATCACTCTAGTTGCAACCCAGAGAATATAACAAAGCAGACAACTGTACAGGCAGAGACAGATGTCTCTACATGCCCAGGGCAAAAGACCATGGGGTTGCAGATGAGGGAGTAGCCCTGAAGATCAGAAGGACATTTCTAGACACACTGAAAAAAACATCCAAGAGCACTTACTAATAAGACCCCAAGGATGACTCAAGCCATGAGAAATGAGGATGGGGCTAGAAGCGGACTCAAGAGTTGCATGAGTACCTAGCATGTCACAGTCCTGGTTTTGTTCAGCAGATCCCCCACCCCATTCATTCTGGAACAAAAAACAAGATGCAAGATTCAGTTTCAGCCATGCTGAATAGGAGATCGGTATCTAAATAGTGATCTCAGACAAGCATTCAAAAGCTCTGAAGGAGGATTGGGATCTTGATTAAAAACGTAAATTTAAGGTCATTAATGTCTATTATTTCAAGCTTGAACCTAGATAAAAGCACAACGAAAGCACGAGACAGACCAGAGCAAACACATGGAGTTGTAGGAAAAAATGACCGACGAGAGGAGACAAGAGAGAAGCGGAGTTCTGAGTCCTGGAGATGGCAGAAGAGAGCTATGAGGAGGAGGAGGGTCTCGCCAACAGAGCGAGCAAGCTGCAGACCCTGCGGACCCAAAGAGAAGCTCTGGTTGCAGAGGACTGTTTCAGTGCAGTGACAGAGTCAGTGGCTGGCTATAGTGCACTTACCCAGCCTAGGCAAGGAAAGGGCAGAAGCAGCAGCAGAGCTAGACGGTCCAGAAAAGGTTTGTGCTACTGTGAATTAGCTCTATGCCACATCTCGTATTATTTGACTATATAAACTTTTGTTCAGCTTTAATTCTCATACCAGTTTATGCGTTGAGTGTGCATGTGTGTGTGTGTTTGTGTGTGTGTGTGCACGTGCACGCACCTAAGAAAGACCCAAGAATAATATCAGGAACCAACCATCCTGGATTTTTCTACCTCCTTATTGTTTTTATTCTGGGGGTTCCCCAGACTCCACTTTCCAGAGCCAGAAGTGCAGGCTGCCACCATTTCTACCTGCTTTTTTTTTTTTTAAGCGTGGAATCTGGGGATCTGAACACAAGTCTCTAGAGCAGATTTTAAGCATTTCTTTTAGTCCCTCATTATTCATTTTCTAACAATTTTTCTGGTTTTTGGCTTCTGGCTTTCTGAGCCAGGATCTCATACGACACAAGCTGGCCTCAAATTCCCCAAGTTGCTGAGGACGACCTTGAGCTCCCCTCCTCCTGTTCTGGGCTGCAGGTATTGGGCCACCACGTAGATCCTGTAAGAACTTTCCTGAACCAGAGGGTGTATATATGAATACAGTGACTGAGTGGACGCGGTGACTCACACCTGTAATCCAGTAATTGGGAGCCTGAAGTGGGGATATAAAGATCCTGTTTCAAAACAATCCACAGTTGGCCTAAGCCTGTAATCTCAGTCCTTGGGAGAAGCAGGAGATGGGCAAGTTCAAGACCAGCCTGGCAAGTAGTTAGAAAATAAGGGTTTTAAGGATCGTGGTCGTGCCTGACCAGCACACTAGACGCCACCGGTTCTCTGTGAGGGTAAGAAAAGTGTGGTCATGTTTTTACATGTTTTACTTTTTACAGACTGGGACTGATGTCAGGGCCAAGAGTACCAGGTAAACATTCTCCCACCAAGGCAGGGTCCTGCTCAGACCTGAATCTCCATTGGCCAGTCTCAGCCTGAACGGCTGGTCCTGCAGGTGTGTGCTGCATGGGCTTTAGGCTTGGTGGTGTCTTCCTTGAATGGGTATTAAGTCTAACGGGTATTGCATCTAACTAAGCACGTGTTATTCCGGTCATCTTTTTTCCTGTTTACAACTGTTGACCTTTTATTCCTCATATATTATTGTTAGTTGAACTGAATGTTAGATACAGTTTAATAACAAAACTGTCTATACCAGCCCTTCTCCTTTCAAGGAAGAATAATGACAAAGAAAAATTTCAATACAATGATGGCAAGGTGGCTCAGAAGGGAAAGGTACTTTCTGTGGAAAACTGATGACCAAAGTTCAATCCTCCAGACCCACATAAAAGTGGAGGACAGACCAACCTAACAGAGCTGTCCCTGGACCGCATATGCTTGCCATGGCAACTTCCCGACACAACAATAATCAAAAGTAGATTAACACATAAATGCACGAACCTAGGAAAGGTTCCAAAGACTATAAATATCAAGTGTAAATATTAGACATTTAACATTTGCCCATAACTGATTTTATATTCACAACAGATAAACCAGAAGTTCCAGGCATTAGGGTAAATATTGACTTACAATTCTGAAATTTACAGCTTAAGAGAAATGGAATTCCCTCTGATTAGGAAAAAGAGGCATTGGGGTGGGGCAGGGTAAACCCAAATCCACATACACCAATGTGATCAAGGACCAGAGGACAGCAACGTACCTGGATCCCAAGTAAGCAAGCCTGTGTGGAAGACTATCCACTTAGGCGCCCCACTGTCAAGCAAAACCAGCAGATTCCTATGATATACAATTACAAAGACTAGTCTATTAGGGCTTACCCAGACAAACTGGAGCGTTTAAAAGTGGGTTTCTTAGATTTAGCTACTGGCCTTGAATTCTTTCCTTTTGGTCCAAATAACCAAAACTACCGCCAGCCATCCTGTTTCGCCGAGAAAAGCACAACAGAAGAAGGACGCTTCCCTGTCTGCACCTTTGCTTACGAGGACCTTGCTGCCACACAAAGCATCAAGTGTTCCACTCATGACATCCCACAACATGGCCCCTACATGTAAACTAGCCTCACCTATGCTCGACTGAAATCTAGCAATCTAAGCCCATGCTGAAAATCATACATCCATGTAAAAATGTATACACAAATATTTCTATTAGTCAAAAAGTGGAAACAAGCCAAATGACCATCAACTGACACTTGGACAACCAGAATGTGATGTGTGTACGTGAAATGAACTACTACTTAGGCATACGAAAAGAACACAGCACTAGTACATCCTGCAACATAAACATTAAAAACATTCTAACTGAAAGGGCTAGTCATGGGTAGGCACTGGGGGATGGGGAGGGAGGGGAGGAGAAGCAGAGGGTTGGGGGGGAGGAGGAGGGAGGGAGGGAACTGGTCCACCTATTAAGTTTGTATGAGTGGAAATAATAAAAAATGTATTAAAAAAAAAGAAAGAAAATCACCTCCTAAAATGAAAAGAAAAAAAAAAAAAAAAAAAGAAGTGTTCACAGTAGGCAAATCCACAGAGACAGAAATTATATTATAGATCCAGAGTATGGGAAGGTAAAACTGGGGTGTGACCAGTAACAAGTCTTTCAGGGAAATGAACATGCTCTAAATTGAGACTGGTGGGACCGGGAAGATACTTCATACATACAAGTGCTGCTATGCAAGCATAAGGACCCAAATTAGCACACTCAGCACCCATGTGAAAAAAGCTGTGTGCCTGGTGCACACTTGTAACCCAGTGCTATGGAGGGAGGTAACCACAGATTCCACAGGAGTATGCGGGGCTGCCAGCCCAGTATCAGGTGCCATGCAAGACATTGTCTCATGGGAATAAGGTGGAAAGTAATAAAGCAGGACATCAGGAGACTTTCCCAGGTATCTGCATGCATATACACATGCATACGTGCGGGCGCGCACACACACACACAAATTAAGAGTGATGTTGGTCACACATTGATACTGTACTAAAATAAGTGACTTTATACTTTTAGAGAATGCATTTCATGGTACATAAACTATATGTCAGATAAAATAACAATGCCACAAAAAGCTTTTTAAAAGGAAAACAGGTTGTATCGGGTAAATACTATAAAACAGATTTTAAAAGGATAATGCAAAACAAGGTCAGGTGTGGCAACACATGGCAAGGAGGGTCAGGTTAAAGGCCAGCCTGGCTAGACAGCAAGATTCTCTTGAACAAAGTAGAAAAAGAGAAGAAGAAAGAGGGTGGCGAGGGAGAGAGTCAGGCACAAAGAAACAAGTTACAAACCAGACACGATCATCTGCAAACTATTTCTGAGCGAGGAGCAAGGACTAGAATCTAAAGCAACTCTCTGCCAGGTGTCCTAGCACACGCCTCCAACCACAGCAAACAGAGACCATGGCAGAGGAGCTTGAGTTTAAGATCAGCCTGGACTACACAGTGACAGCTTGTTCACAACCACACAAAGCAAAACAACAATAATTTTTAAAGCCACAATAAGAACACACATGCTATACATTTTAAAACAATAAAGGAACTCTCAAATGTCAAGAGTTACAGTAACAATGCAGTTAAAAATGTTTAAGAGGGACTGCAGAGATGGCTCAAAGGTTGACTGCCTCTCAAGCGGAAGGTCCTGAGTTCTGATCCAAGGTCCCACATAAAATGCCAGGTGGAAATAGCAGCCTGCACTTCTGGCTGTGGTAGGTGGAGCCTGGGAAATCCCAGAACCAAGCAAGAAGAAGATAAAAGCAATCCAGGATGATCGCCAAAGTCACTCTTGGTCCTTCACAGGGACACATGAGCCCTCTGGTTCTCTCTCTCTAAATGAATGAATAAAGTTTAAAAAAATTAAGACATGCATGGACACTTCATCGAAGTACACACATGACAAACAAACCCAGTGGAAAGACACTGAGGAGCATCAGCTGTAAGAAAAGGATAAACCACTTGCCATGCAAGTGTGAAGACACAGTTCAGATCTTCAGAACCCCTGTAAGAAGCCGGGCAAGCGTCCTGGGCACCTGCAATTTGGGAAGCAGACACTGGACATCCATAAGGCAGCAGGCTCGTTAGACTGGCTGGAACTGGTAGGCTCTGGGTTCAAGCGAGAGTCCACCTCAATATATAAAGTACAGAGTGACTAAGCAGACACCTGCAGTCAGCTCTGGACCTCCACACACCGCCATTTCCTCCAAATAGGAATATTCCACTCTAGAGAGAGGCTCCTGGAGACTCTGGAAATAACAAAACTGAGGAGGCAGGAAATAAATAACTCACAAGTCTCAGGAAACTCCTGAAACTTAAAACCCACAAAAACCATCTTCCAAAGTTACAAAAACACCAAGGGCAGCTGGGGAGGGAGAGCAAATTCAGTTTGGCCTCTGGCTGTAACTCTGTGGGGGTGGGCTGTGAGGGTGGGCTGTGTGAGGGTGGGCTGTGTGGGTGGGCTCAGTGAGAAAGTGGGCTGTGTGAGGGTGGGCTGTGTGAAGGGGACTCTGTGAAGGACGGCTTTGGTGATGGCTCTGAGTTGGCCGTGCTCCTCGAAGTACCCCTCAATAACCTGCAAAAGACCCCAATGCAGCCACTGGACTTCTATGGGCCCACTTCTCTGTCTGTTACTGGTGCGGTGTCTGGTGTGAGGCCATGTTTGTTATGTTTCCCCAGGAAAAGTTAATACATGTGCCCACACATATTTCTACACACACAAATACACTTGTACACACCTATACACACATACACAAACACACACCTCAGACATACATATACCAAAAAAAACCTACCTAGGAACAAAATGAAACCTATAAAATGCAAAAATATAATTACAACAACAAATACATTAGCAAGCACACAGATGCCTGCAAACAAACCTTGTAACCTGAGTTTGACCTCAAGAGTCCACGCGGTGCAAGGAGACAAGTCTCCCTTCACTGCTCTCTCTCTCCTCTCCCAAAAATCAATGAAACACTTGGAAAACACTTTTCAGCTATTAATTTGGAATGATCAACGAGTTTTGTTTAACACTCCATGTACTGAGAGCCAAAGGGAGCCCAGACCCATCGTCAGTGGGATTGCACGTGAGCACAAACCTGCCTCTGGAAAGAAATTTAGATATTGCTTCCAGAATTTTGAACACGAATTCAAATTTAGAGATATGCTATAAAAATACAGGCTATATATATATTCACACAGTAAAGTTACCACAGTCTCTATAGCACTGTCCTCAACAGCAAGAAACAACTGAAATGTAGTCAACAAGAAATTGCTCAGTAATACATAACCAAACCACTTGCGCTGCCAAGTAGCAGCTAAAGAAGAATGTGACAGCCATCTCCAGAAACATACGGAAGCAAATGAAAGCAGCACCTGTGCTGGGGGAAGGGCAGCAGAGGAAGAACTCTCACTGTAACCCTTGTCTTCACTAATGACATGTGTGTACACACATGCCATAAAGAAACCCATTGCTTTGCATGCTAACTTAACCAGCAGTGGCAGACACTTCCTGCAGCGGTGGGTGGAGCCTGGGAAATCCCAGAGTGAAGCAGAGAGGTAGAAGCA
The DNA here is from genome assembly GCA_023101885.1 of Typhlomys cinereus. NCBI lineage: Eukaryota > Metazoa > Chordata > Mammalia > Rodentia > Platacanthomyidae > Typhlomys > Typhlomys cinereus. Next base: position 865,014 of record JALPQD010000042.1, on the reverse strand, counting down.
ACCCAGGATGATTCCCGAAGTCACCCTTGGGCCTCCACAGGGAAACACGGTCCCTTTGATATACACGCACTAGATAGATAGATAGACAGATAGATAGATGGATGGATGGATGGATGGATGGATGGATGGATGGATGGATGGATGGATGGATGGATAGATAGATAGATAGATAGATAGATAGATAGATAGATAGGTAGGTAGAAAGAAAAAATATATAAAAAATAAAAAACAAGTTAAAAAAAAAGCTCAGCTTTTACAGGAAGCAGGTGTATAACACATGCAGGAATACCTTTCTAATCAAGGAAAGTCAACGCAATGACACCATGTGAGGGGAAGGGTGTCCCAGGACACCAGCGAGGGTCTGGTGTGCAACATCACCCCTGGAATCTCAGCACTGGGAACCCAAGGCAGCGAGTGCAGGAGGTCCCAGACCAATCTCAGCTGCACAGCAAGTTGAGGCCTGACTGGGCTACTGAGATCCTATCTCAAGAACAAAGCAGGACAGCAACAAAATCCTACATAGCTCAGGGAGACAAAGGAAGCTCCCGGCCAGGTGCGGCGGAGCCTGCTGAGTCGCACAGCTGAGGCAGGAGGATCCTCTGATCAAAGGCCCCAGAGAACAGACTGACATCAAGGCTGGCCGCAGCTACTGCCCATCTCCAAAGACAAAAAGGCTTAGAGAAATATCCATGCAAAGAAAATTGGAGGAGGGGCTGGAGAGGTAGCTCAGGGGTTAAGCCTCTGCCTTGCAGGCAGAGGGTCCTGAGTTCGGATCCTAGACCCCACGTATAGACGCCAGGTGGAAGCGGGGGCGGCCTGCGTTTCTGATCCGGGTAGGGCGGAGCCTGTGAATCCCCAGGCAGAGTAATAAAGGAGGAGGTGGAGGCGGTCCATGGTGGTTCCTGAATTCTCCCGTGGTTCTACACACACATACAAATACAAATTGAATAAATAAAAACAAAACAAAACAAAAAAACTATATAGAAAATTGGAGAAAAACCAAATCAGAGCATTATACTCGTATATATTAGAATGATAGTGTATACCTGCCTGGGAAGCTGGGGCACTAGGGCCAAGGTCATACTCAGCTACATAGAGAACCATGTAACAAATACACAGAGAACCATGTAACAAATACATAAACATGTAACAAATACATAGAGAAACATGTAACAAATACAAAGAAGCTGGATGGCAGGACTCAAACCTATAATCTTAGCATTCAGGATGGGGGGCAGAAGGATGCTATGAGTTTGAGGCCAGTCGAGGCCTCAACAAGTTGAGGCCAAACAAGTGAGTTTCTGGCTGGCCCCGCTGCACACTGAGACCCCGGCTGAAACAACCAACCAACGTGTACTCTAAAGAGACAAGCGTGTGCACTCTTCAAACTTCTCAGCCTGCCAAAAGGCTACTACATACCGTGACCGAGATCTATTTTTTCAGGAATGCAACAACAGTCCAATACAACACATGCTACATTAACAAAACTTACATGTGTGAGAGTGTATGGGTACATACATCCCAAGACATGTAGAAGAAGTATGTGGGAAAATTCAACATGATAAAAACACTCAAAGGCAGAGAAAACTATCAACACACTAAAGGCCAAACATAAAAAACCCATGGCTAATACACTCAGTGGTAAATGATCAAACCCCTCATTAAGATCAGGGGTTCCAGATAGCCACAAATGAGCACATGCCCATGAAATCCAGAGTCTAAGAGATCGGTGGTCCTCAGGGCCAGGAAGAGCAGTTAGAGCCGGTGTTAATTAGCACAGACAGGGCTTCCTTCCCAGGCAGGGAAGTCTGAGATTAGGACCGTGACTAGTTCTCTCTGCTCCTGGTTTACGTGAGCACATTTCCCTGCCACTAAGATGCGCCCCCTCGCCACGCAGGGAAACAGAAGCAACAGAAGGGAGCGCTCTGGCCTGGGAGCAGACAACAATTCTTCCCTTTGTCTCTATTATTTGTCACAGCAGCAGGAAACTGGTACCAAGGTGGGGCCATGGCTGTGGCTAAACCTTCTGTCCTTCCACCGCGTAGGCTCTGGGGACAGAACTCAGGCTATATGTGCCTTGAGAATGCAGGAGGCCAGGTTTAGACGTAACCGAGCAATGAAGCTGATAGGAAATTCCTAATGCAGATGTTGCTGGCAGCATGTGTCTGTGCTTACAGTGAGAACTGTAGCAGAACAGTCTGAAAACCTAGAAGTTTGTGGGCTAGAGTGATTGTTCAGGGGTTAAGCCACACTGCCACACAAGCAGAAAGACCTGAGTCTTTTCCATCCCAGGTCCCACATTAAAAGGGTGGAGATGGTGTCAGCCTGTATTTCCAGCCCTGAAAGATGGAGCCTGTGGAACTCCAGAGTAAAGCCAAGAGAAGGTAGGGCAACCTAGGACGATTCCTGAAGTCATCCTTGGACCTCTTCGGGCTCATGCAGTGCCCTCTGATACACACATACACACACACACACACACACACACACACACACACACACACACATACACAATACAATTTTTATAAAATCTTTTAGCTTGACTAGGAAAGAAGTGCATGAATAGTTGGGGACAAGAAAAGTATAGCTGGTGAAGAAATTGCTGCTATTAAACACAAGCCACCTGGCTTGTAGCAGGACAGGAGGAAAAGGCCTTGAAGGTGCCGCCTTCAGAACTGGTCAGATGCCACCCGGCAGCCCCGTCCTTGCAGGCTCACGATGGGAAGGTCTTAACACCTTGAAAGACTGTCTGGAGGAAAGAGCTTGCACCCTGCTCACAGGGGGTCTTCAGGCTCCTGCTAGAACTGGTGGCTGAATGTGGCACTGCCCACGTGAAGCTGGTTTTGCATGAATGCAGCCTAGGACACCTGACAATGTGCATCCAGAGTAATACGTGACACTGAGGGTGAAGCCCAAGTAAAAACAGGACTCCAGGACAGTCAGAGATGAAGAGGAGGGAAGGCTGCCAAGGAAAGCTGTAAGCAGTGAGCAGGACCAGCCCACAGGAGAAGCCCATGGGTGTGGCTGCGCAAACCCCCCAGAACTTACCTGGCTCCATGCCTGGCATAACCCACAGGACTAACTGTCCGCCCTGCTGAGTGTCAGGGTTGCTTCTGTCCCTCCTTCCTTTCTAGGCCGAGTCCTCCCTTCGGAACGGCAGTGTTACTCTTACTCCGTGCTTACACTTTGACAAAAAACTTCACTTGCTTTTTGATTATGGGGGCTCACAGCACAGTCTGCCTTGCGTCCAGAAGACTTTGGACATGGACTTTGCAACCAAGCTAGAACTCTTGAAGATGAACTAAGGGCATTGTGTAATAAAGGGCCATGAGCCACTGGGAGCCAGAAATAGAAGGTTGCAGCTCAAATATGAAACGCCCCCCACAGGGTCATGTGTTGCTATGCTTGGTGGTTACTGCAGCTTTAGGGGTCCTGACCTCATCAACAGATCCATCTCCAGAAGGACTGGAACAGGGATGGCATTCCTGTCACAAACAGGAAGTGCTGCCAGAAGAACTGGCCACTGGGGACTGGCCTAGAAAGAGGTGTCTTGTCCCTGCAGGCCTTCATGACCCTCTCTGCTTCCTGTGCACCCTGCGGTGAGGAGCTTCTGTCCATGCTCCCACCATGATCCTTTGCTTGGCTGTGGGCCCCAGCACCAGACACAAGGACTGGAACATGGAACCTCTGAAGCTGTGAACCCAAATTAACAAATTCCCAGGGGCATGACGCCTAGGCCTTCAGACAGACAGACGGGTTTTGAGGTGCCAGCTACACTTGAATGTGAAGTCAGCCTGAGCTACACAGTGAAACAATCTTAGGAGGAAAAATAAAAGATGAGAGAGGAGAGAGAGAGAGAGAGAGAGAGAGAGAGAGAGAGAAAGAAAGAGAGAGAGAAAGACAGAGAGAGAGAGAGAGACAGAGAGAGAGACAGAGAGACAGAGAGAATGATTTGTGACAGATGCAAATCTGTGAATACACTAAGAACTGCTGAACCCTAGGGAAACAATGAATTGCATACCTTAAGTCGCCAAACTTTATCTCAGTAAAGCTGTAATTTTTAAAAATCTAAACAAAACATCCAATTTGGCAAAGTACTTGTTTTCCATTTAATGAAAAATCTACACATTCTATTAGTGACGAGACGAAATATTTATAGTATATCATAGAGAGCAGGCTATATGTGTTAATGCATAAAGTATGAACCAACAGAGAAATGCAAAGTAAGAAAACCAAAATCTGAACAAACGTTTTCAAACACACATGGTTAATGACCGTATTTAACTTTGGACTATATAAGCGTCTACAGATTAAAACAAGGTGTTTCGGGGCTGGAGAGGTGGCTCAGGGGTTAAGCCTCCGCCTTGCAGGCGGAAGGTCCTGAGTTCGGATCCCAGATCCCACGTACAGACGCCAGGCGGAAGCAGGGGCGGCCTGCGTTTCCGGTCCTGGTAGGGCAGAGCCTGTGAATCCCGGGGCAGTCCGTGGTTCTACACATACACGAACATGCGCACATACACACGAACATGCGCACATACACATGAACATGCGCACAGTTGAATAAATAAAAAAAAAAAAATAAAACAAGGTGTTTCACCTTATCAGATGATACAAAACTGAAGATGGCAGATTATCTCCTGAGAGACTTGATGAGAGTGTAACTTTTCCACCAAAGTGGGGAGACCAAATGCATTTGGCAACAGAAAATAAGAAGTATGCATGTTCTTCGAGGAGTTCATAAATACAAACTCTATATCCTTTTACATAAGAATATTCAGTTTTAATAGTAATAAAAAAACCAAAAACAAACACCACATATTCATATTCCCTGGTAAAATCCCTTTAATTTAACCACTAAATGTGGTATGAGCTTGAGGATGACCTTGAATTTCTAATCCTCCTGCCTTCTCCACGGCCACCATAGCAGTTTTACACGGTGCTTGCGAACAAACCTAGAACTTGGTGCAAACTAGGCAGTCTACCAACTGAGCTGCATCCTCAACTTACACTGTGTCCTGAAGCTTACTTTGTCCCGATGAATTATACAGCTTGATTCTTTCACTAGAACATGAACTCATTAAATAACTTTATTTTTTCTCAACAACTAGAATGGCACTTAGCACAAGAAAGTACTCAATAAATGCTGAATTTTAATAAAAATATATTTGTATTTATGTAGCTAAAAAAGACACAGATCTGTTAAGAGTAAGGAAGGAACAACAGAATATATTACAATGAAAGCATATTTTAAATAAGAGGTTCTTTAGAGTTTGGGGTGCTGGGGGTCATATATGTAGGGTCTTGTGTTTAGGCAAGAGCTCTATGCTTAGCCATTAGAATCTTTATTCTCTTGGAATGTTTCATAAAGGCTTACCATAGAAGGAAAGCATACAGATCAGTGAAAAATATCAAACTGAGCTGGAGAGATGGCTCAGGGGTTAAGATTTTGCTTTGAAACTGAGTTCCAAACCCAGGTCCCACATCAAAAAAGAAAAGCCAGGCAGAAACAGCAGTGGCCTGCATTTCAGGCCTGGTGGGCATATCCTGGGAGATGCCAGAGTGAAGGAAAACAGAGGTAGAAGCAATGCAGGGTGATCCCCGAAGTCATCCACAGGTATACACAGTACCCTCTGACACAGACACAGACACAGAGACACACACACACACAATAAATAAATGAAAAAAAATAGAAAAGATGAAACGGAAAACAAACTAAGGAAGGATGATAACCGCATGTGGAAAAACATGTTTGTAATCCCAACTACTTGGGAAGCTGAGGCAGGAAGATCACTTGACTTATACCATCTTGGACAACACAGTATGACACCCCAAGAAGGAAGAAGAGGGGGCCAGAATGGAGTGCTGGGAGGGAAGCAGTCAGTAAAATAGACTGATCCTTTAGTATCTTCATTTTAGATTTGTTTTTTTACTAAAATAATTTTGAGAAGTTATAAAAGCTCACCTTCAATTTTCATTTAGAGTTTTATTTTTTGTATGTGTGTAGTGTATGTGTGTGGTGAGTGTGTGCATGTACACGTGTATGAGTGTAGTGCGTGTGCACATGGAGTGTGAGGTGAGTGAAGTGCGGGTGCACATGTGAGCATGGTGCATGTACACACAGATGAAGGCCAGCAGGAAGTGGAGAGCACTCTCCATCTCTACCTGGTCTCTTGCACAGCCTCTCTGACTCGGCGGTATCCGCGGGCGTCAGTGCTCCTTGACTGGCGCCTCAGTGCTAGGGTTACAGTGAACAATTAACTTCAAAACAGATCTTAAAACAAAATTCAAAAATCATAGACTATTGGGGCTGGAGAGGTGGCTCAGGGGTTAAGCCTCTGCCTTACAGGCGGAAGGTCCTGAGTTCGGATCCTAGACCCCACGTATAGACGCTGAGCGGAAGTGGGGGCGGCCTGCGCTTCTGGTCCTGGTAGGGCGGAGCCTATGAATCCCCGGGCAGAGTAAACAAGGAGGAGGTGGAGGTGGTCTGTGGTGGTTCCCGAATTCGCCCGTGGTTCCACACACACACACACACACACACACACACACACACACACACACACACACAATAAAAGTAAAATAAAATAAAAAGTCTTGAAGGGGGCTGGAGAGGTACCTCAGGGGTTAAGACTGCCTCCCAAGCAGAAGGTCCTGAGTTCTTATCCAAGTCCCATGTAAAAGTGCCAGGTGGAAATGGCAGCAGCCTGCACTTCCAATCCTCGTGGGCAGAGCCTGGCAAATCCCAGAATGAAGCAAAAAGGAGGTAGAAGTAATCCAGGACAATTCCTGAAGTCACCCTTGGTTCTCCACAGGGACACACACACACAAACGGCATGAATGAATGAATGAATGAAGTTAAAAGAGTGCTTTCCTATTAGACAGGCTTGAAGGAAACCTGACGAGACGAGGTTCTCTCCTAGGCTGCAGCAACCACCGGCTGCCCTGCAAGGACGACAAGCACCAGGTGCTCCACTTGGAGCTCGGCACCTTTCATCACAACCTGCACTCAGAAGCGTGGCCAAAGGAAGCTGCCAAACATAGCTGCCCACTGTGCAGTGCTGTTTCAACCACTGCTAGAAGCCCTCCGCAAACACCTCTGCAAGATTACATGTATGATTTCTTGGCTGAACTGCACTTACCTCAGATCCTTCCATTTATTTACTTCATTAATCTATCTTCAAGAGGTTTTATTTCGTATCAGCAAATACATAAATGAGATCTCTCAATGATTCTGTTAAATTTTCTTTCTAACCAAAAAAGTCCATCATTCTTAGTTTCCAAGATCACATTTTAACAGAGAAGAAAAACACCTGAGTGCCGAGGGTTCAGGACGACTGTACCAACACCCTGAGATAGTCAACTAAAATCACTACGTAGAGACAGATTCTCTCCAAAAGAACAGAAGATTTGGAAGATAAATCTTGGGACTTTTGTTTTGCAGATCAGAAACCTGAACTGAAGACACAGGAAGTCAAGCTTTTGGTGTTGAAACTGCCTACAGAGAAAGAAGTGGTTCAAGTGGAATTCAGCTTGTGCCCAGCGGCTCTTCACAGCGCTTCCAAAGCCTTCCATACTCAGGGGGCCGCAGCCTTGAATTTACATCACACGACCATCAGGCACTGGTTATAAGGCATGTGGAAGAAGGAAACTCAATTATAAAAAGTGAGAGGAGGCGGAAATGGTGACATATAATCCAATGCCAAGAAGCCTTTGGCAGAAAACACCAGCAGCCGAGCCAGGGAGCAGCAGCAGCAGGCACAACACAGAACAGAGCAAAGCAGAGCCGTCACCTTAACTACTGAAAAATGCTGAAGCAAGACCCAAAGGTACGCACAGGAGTGCACCCTTTTATATACACACACCTCCCAAGCAAATGGATTATTTTATTCAAGGTTTACGTGTTTAAAGGATTCATGTCTTTAGAAGCATAAATAGTTATAAATATCTGCATGAAAATATTCTACTGGGGAGTGGCTCAGTGATGGAGCACCTGCCTCACAAGCACAAACAAAAGGACAAAGAGGGGAGGTGCCAAGGTAGCGTTCTAGAATACTATCCAGCCATCACACGATGAGCCTCTCTAAAGCACTCACAAAAAGGGAAGAAATATTTGTAACAGAGCTCAGGAAAATATACATATGTATAATCCAGAAACAAAGAGAAGGATGAAACTCAAAGAATAAACCCACACTGTTTCTCAGCTCTTCAGCCTGCAACACCCACAGTCCCCAGATATTAAACTATTAGGGCACACTGAGAATTTAGTAATAGATCTCCAAGAAGGAGATCTTTACAAGTTATTTTCAATTTACACTTTTTTTAGTGATGAATTTAAGAGAAGAGAAAATGCTTGTGAAATGACTTCATTTACGCTCACTAGTCACTGATCCATCCTTTCGAAGGAAAGCACGGGGATGTGAAGTTCAGTGGTGGAGTGCTTGCCCGGCGTGCTCGAGGCCCTAGACAGAATTCAGAGCACCAGCAAAGTATGGTAATAAAAAGGAATAAACCAAATGAGTTCTAAAGGCAAGAATGTAAATATGCAACATAAAATTCAACGATTCTTATTTTACTAGATACAGCTGAGGGTGACTTTGACCCCCTGCTCCTCCCGCTTTCCTCTCCCAGTGCTGGGCTGCAGGCCTCCTGAGTCCAGTCTGAACCATGATTCTTAAAAATAAGATCTGCTGGTGCAGGGTTGGGAGGGAGAGGGGGAATGGTAGGGTGCAGTCAGTATGGCAGCCTTGACTGATGTACATGACACTCTAAATTTGATCCCCAACACTCAAATGTGCCTACTCTCTACTTTCCTCCATTCTCTCCCCTCCATCATAATCTAAAAAAAAAAAAATTGTATCTCCTCCTCCAAAAAAATTACTTAACATTCTCAAGAAGGAAAACCAAGCTTTTAATTTAACTAAAAGTGACTAAAAAAGAAAATTAAGGTGGAAACCTTACTGACATCCAATTAATCTGATTAACTGATGCTCTCCATTCTCTCTGTAAAATACCCTGGCCAATGCGCTAGCAAGCTGCACTGCCGGTGACCTAACACTTGTGTTCAGTCACTCTGGGCTCACCGAGAAGCAGACTCTCAGACCCATTCATGCTACTTGCGCTGGTAAGAACTAGACTTAACCAAACATTACAAAACCGATGCAGAAAAAGGGGAGGGGCTACCACAGTTGAGGTGAAGTAACTAAAAGAGGTTTTCCCCAATTATAACATATTCTGTACTCAAACTGCTCCATAAAGTCTTCCCACCTTACTAGTTAAGGAAGCTAAAGGTGATACATGCCTGCAGCCACACTGCTTGGGAAGTAGAGTCAGAGGATCATGCATTAAAAAGCCAGCCTCCTCAAAACAGAGAAGTGGAGGCCAGCCTGGACTACATGGGACCCTGTCTCAAAAAAAAAAAAAAAAAAAAAGGAATGTGTAAGCCCCATCTCATTTTATTAAATATGGTTTTTAGAACTATTTTAGTTAGAAACACAAACCACATATAAACAATTCAAGCCAAGCCAGTACTCAGGAGGCAAAAGCAAGAGGATCAAGTATGAGACCAGTATAGACTACATATTGAGACACTATGATTAATTAATTTCAGGTATTAAGCTGAGTGTGTGTGTGTGTGTGTGTGTGTGTGTGTGTGTGTGTGTAAATGCCTGGGATTATGAGCATAGACCAATACACTTAGAGTTTGAATATTTTTTTTTAATTTATTATTTATTCAACTGTGTGTGTGTGTGTGTGTGTGTGTGTGTGTGTGTGTGTGTGTATGTGTAGAACCATGGGCAAATTCGGGAACCTCCATGGACCACCTCCACCTCCTCGTTTACTCTTCCCAGGATTCACAGGCTCCGCCCTACCAGGACCAGAAACACAGGCCGCCCCTGCTTCCTCCCGGCGTCTATACGTGGGGTCTAGGATCTGAACTCAGGACCTTCCGCCTGCAAGGCAGAGGCTTAACCCCTGAGCCACCTCTCCAGCCCCCAAGTTTGAATATTTTAAAATGTGTCTACATCTAATGCTCATGAAAAAATAGAAAAAAAACTCACATTCTCAATTCAAGTGACAGATGTGGTAATGTTAACTACCCAAAACTAAGCTCTTTAAGAGCCTTACTTAAAATGTATGTATTTTTAAAAATAAACACTAGAAGCTTACTTAATTTTCAGACTACATGATTTTCCCAGATTCAAAATAGCAAATGAGCTAGGGGGGAGATGAGGAAGGTGATCATTTAGGAACTTCTATGTGAATACAGCCACTTCATTTAATGAAGTTAAAAAATAGGCCATGGGCTAGAATTAGCTTGCCACCATGTTTGCTAACAGGTTACTGGGTAACAGTGAGACCCCACCTCAAGAAAAAAAAAAAAATGAAAGTACTTTAAACTACTAAAACAGCAAAATATAAATATAAACTATGGTGTATTAAGCTACAATGTTCACAACAGGCACATGAAAGAACAATTAATGCAGATTAAGAAATAGAAACCTATAAAAAGAGCAACTTAGATTAAGTTAATTTAAATATTCTAAACATCCTCTACTATCATATCACTGTAATATGTCCAGGCTGCATTTCTACTCTCACAATAAAATTTATACATGTATTAAATACTATCTAATCTCAACAAGACCTGAAATTTCTACTAGTGAAAGTAAAAGAAATAGGTTAATTAAGACAAGAAGAAAGTTTGAAAGCTGGAAATCAAATAAAATATAAGCTATCAATACTTTTTCCTTTTGAAGCTCATATGATTTGGTAACATAAATATGCATATTAATTGTGTGTACACATAGAGCTAAGACATATATGTATATGTGAATACATACTAAACAGATGTGGTCTTTAACTTAAAATGGGTGAAACATCAATGCTTGTATTATTAAAGAAAAAAGTTACACGCTACTATGTACATAATTCATTTAAGAAAAACTAGAAATTTTCTTGTCTATGTATATACACAACTAACAAAGAAAAGATTGAAAATTTCATTTTACAATGAGCACAAGTAAGCTTTATAAGCATTAAGTAGATTGTAAGAGTTATCTTTTTGTAGCCATTTGAAAAATGAAAATATGACTGTTAAATTCATGTTGTTTAAAAATGACTCTATCTTCATTTATTCTGCTAAATATAATTAAAAACAAACACTTCCAGTGCAGACAGGTTTTATAGTAAATGCTCTCAAAACCTCCAAAAGCTGGGGCTGGTAGTAAATGCCGCACAGCCGGCACCTGACAGGGGCAGGAGGATCAAGAACTTGCTGTCATCTCCAATGGGGCTGCAAGGCCAGCTTGGGCTATGAGATCCTGTCTGCTCTCCCCTCAAAAATTTTCATAACTTGTTCTCAACATGCACTAATCTCCAAAACTGAACTGTTTAATGGTTTACAATAAAACAGACAAACCTTCAGAGCCAGACAGTAAATATTTTCTGCTTTGCAGGCACACAAGGTCAGTAACATAATCATTAGCTTTGCTTAAAGATGTTTCAGGAATACAAAGAAGAATTCTGAGCTACATTTGGTGGCTCACATGTGAATCTCAGCACCAGGACAAGAGAAGGATTAGTGAAAGTTCCAAGCCAGCCTGGGCCAGAGTGACAGCCTGTCTCAGAAATCTACAAAATTCTTAGCTACACTTCATACAGAAACAGACCACAGACTGAAACCAGCTTGCAGTCATAGCACTGATCTGTAACAACAAACTAGATTGGAAGTCTGTTACGTCAAATATATTACATCAAAGGTATTAAAGGTCATAACAGGGTCAGTTATATTTTACATTAAGGAACACTGTAACAGTAACTGAAGGCTGATTAATACACTGAATTCTACAACTAGGAGAGAAAAATCAAAAAATGAGGAGTGTAACAGAAATTTTAGGTATTCAAATTATGTAGGAAGATGAATTCATACTATGTCATCATATATATGTGTATAAAACACATATTCACTTGAAAAATCAGCTGACAAAAATTACACATCAAAGCTCAAATCTTTCTTAATTAAATTATTCATACTTAGAAGTAACTAAACTCGTCACTCTTGTTTTAATGTCACCCACCCTTAAAAATTAAGAACCAAATTCAGAGACTGACAGTGATTTCTTTGGCTTTAATTTTTTCAACTTTTTAAATTTATAAGGGCTATTGCAAATAGGACCATAGGAGTTTTATATATCTGATTTCATTTAAAAATGAGAGAGTCGTGATCATCTGCATGCTACCACCAAGTGTAAATGTCATTAGGAACAATAAACTAACTCAAACGAAATCTAAAACGAAAATCTTTTCCCACAAAAGTAACCAAATTCCCTTATATAACAATCTTACCTAGACTGGTAGGTTTTATCAGTTCATCCAGTAAGTCATAAAATGGAAGCTTTTGAAGTTTTATATCCGGGTGGACTGGGTGGAGAGCTGATGTCAGATGTGGGAGCTCCAGTTCATGTTTAGGTCCCAGAAGAGAAACGGGGAGTAAGGGTGACGCAGGGTGACCATCGTAAGTGAGCTGTGGAATGGTCGATGGAGACAAAGTTGCTGGCATAGGACTTGAATGTACGCTGGGGATGGATAAGTCCGCGGGTGTCATAATTTTCTGGGGGAACCGCCGCCTATAAAGTTCTTTAATTTTCATTTGTACAGCAGGGCTGCAGCCAGCCTTGAGCAAATGCAGGGCTTTTGTGAGAAGTTCGTGTTTGCGTCCGTGCTTGTTCCTCCCAGCGTAGCCCAACAGTACTTGGAGTTCAGAAACTCTAAGGCTCATAACCATTTGCTTAGAGAAAAAGTAAAATGCAAAATTAGTGTCAAAAAATTTATAGTATTAAACAATTTTGATTAAAATTCCTCTTTTTATGGTTTCCTTAATTTGGGGCAGTCCATTTATACTCTTAAGTTTGGCCAGTTAAATGGTCAAAACAAAGTGTGTATAAACTCACTAACTCCCACCTAGGATTATTTACGTAAGACACAAAAAGCATACACATTATGTAAAGCTAAATCTCACTTCATGCCAGTTTTGATGAAATTGTTGCGTATTTACCAAGTATTAGAGATTGTAAGGGTGGCAAAAGATAACCATGAGCCCTCCAGAATATTCCTGCTTTTTTTGGAGAAGATAATTTTAAGCATATGCAAAACAAACATCTCATATCAAACACCAGATGCATTACTGAGCACTATATGATATCAAGTATTACGATCTATATTAACTCTAGAATTTGTAGAACTTAAAACTACACTTTTTGGACCAAATACTACAGTTGACACTTTCACAAGGATTGTCATTTAGTCTTTGCAATTCCCGAAGATGGGGTTCCTTCTGTTTATATAAGACCACCAATTCAGAACAGTTAAATAACTTCCTGAAGGCCACACTGCTAAGTAGCTGTCAGAATTCAAACCCAGAGATGCCAGACTGCAAAGCACATGCTTCCCCTATGCCATTAGGGACTGATCTGTACAGCATAATGCAGGGAGCTGCAGAACAGAATCTACTTAACTTCATTTAGCCCGAGGTCACAAATGTATCACACTGGTTCTCCCTTCCCCCACATAAGAAGTAAACAACAGGAAATGAACAACTAATGAAATTTTAAAGCAGCCGCTGGAGTGGAAGAACTTACCCTGGATCACACTGCTACCAACTGCTAAACTTCACAGCAGACAGGGAGCATTAGGATGGACAGACACCTGCAGGCTTCCTTCATGAACCCAATTCCTCCCTCACCTCACACCAATACACAGAAACTCAGGGACCTTCCCTAACTTACCATACAAACACCAGCTTCCCAGACTGTCCTTTAGAACTCCCCTGCAGGTATCAGGTTAAAGAGCTTCACGAGCAAAGTAGCTGGTGAACCAAAGAAATACTGAATACAACTGCTTCTCTGGCCTGGGGACTGCTGATTCCTACATGGTCCAGTTTCATGAGCTGCAGCCTACCCAGCAGGCCTAAGATGTCTTCACTAAACACTGGCTAGTTTTCAAACACTCACCTGCTGTAACTGTCATCTTCTGTGCTCACAGTGATGCCTTGCCCAGATGGAGGTTCTCTAGGGCCCAAGACTATTTGCCTATCTTAACCCATGGGTTATATGGATGGTGAAGGAATGAGCGAGAAAAGCACAGAAGGTAGGAAAGGAGGCGGGATCTGCAATGGTGACTATCTGAATGGACGCCTGGATTCATCCACTCCAGACAGGCAAGGAGAACACAGATCTGAAAACCCTGGCAGGCACGGGAGCCACATCTACAGCGCCAGCAAGTGGGTGGGGGAGGGATTAAAATTCCATGGTTAACCTGAGCTACAAGGCAAAACTCAGACCTGAAGAAAAAGAACAAAAGCAAAATCTCCAAATCCTACATTGGCTTTATAAGGAAACCCCACTTCAAAATAAACAAATAAGCTTATGATTTTAATGAAATATTTTCAACTTTCAAGAATTAGAAGTTAGAAACAAATTAACTTGGCACTGGCCAAATGTATTTATGCTACAGTTTTAAAAAAGTGTAAATTTTAGAGACACTAGCTTTCATTTTAATTCAAGTCCATTCTCTAAGTCACAAACAAAAACAGCAATTCTGTAATTACAATAAATTTTAGAGATGTTAACTTTTGTCCTTAACTCAACAGATACAAGATTAAACATCTCCCAGATGCATTACTGTTTGTTTTTATAGGAAAACACGCTGACAATTTACATAAGATAAAATCTCTTGCTTGAAGTACCAAAAGAAAGTAAAATGACAATAAACTTAACAGCTGTCAGTTATATTCTGACTACCTCTAAAAGTAAAACCAAGCAATAGTGATCTAAAATAATACTGGATGCACAGCAGTACTCAAAGATAGCTGTAGGCTGGGGTGTCTCCATGTGGGAAGGTGCTTTCCCCACAAGCTGAGTACCTATGTTAAAATCCCAGAATCCTTATGAGCCAGACATGGGATGTGAACCTATAATCCCAGTGATCCAATGAGAAGATGACTGGCAGAAAGAATTCCTGGAAGCTTACACTGGAGAGATGGCTCAGGGGTTAAGCCTCTGCCTTGCAAGCAGAAGATCCTGAGTTAGGATCCCGTATTCCACATAAAATGCCAAAAGGAAATGGCATCAACCTGCAGTTCTGCCCTGGAAGACAGTCTGGGAAACTGCAGAGCAAAGCAAAGAGGTGGAACAATTCAGGGTGAATCCCAAAATCATCTCGGGCCTCCACACACTATCCTCTGATTCACACATGCACACACACAAACACACAGCCAAAAAAAAAAAAAAAAAAAAATTCCTGGAAGCTCAGTCTAAGCTGGCTTATGCAGTCAGCAGTAGCAGCAGCAGCAGCAGCAGGGATGCCCTGCCTCAAACATGGCGGAAGACAAGAACAAGCACCTGTTGCCCACGTGCACCTGCACAGACATGTACACAAACACACATACAGATGAAAAACCGAGATAGCTGCTATTAACAGGTCTTTTAAGTCTTGGGGGTACTTTGACTTTTAAACAGAATTCATCATTAATCATGATTTTCAGACAGGTATTATCATTTTTCTCTACATAGGAAACAGAAAAGTTAGAAAAACCTATCGACTATCAAGACACTCTATACCAGAAATACACTTAAATGATGACAACGGAAACTAACCATGTGCTTTTTAATTGTGAGACAAAAAACCCTCAACTCAAAGATTACTTTAACACTAATTTCCATTTCAAGCTTTAGAATTTTAATTAAAAAAAAAATTGTGGTTGTGTGTGGATCCAGACTAACCACTATACCTTGTAATCTTTACTCTGAATAGCCAGGTGGCACCTACTGTTAATACTGGAAAAGCTGTTGCAGCCCTCCAGAGAACAGAAAGGGCATGCAGCATTTTAAAGAGCCAAAGAAGGGATGGCAGACATTGAACCACCAAAGCATCATCACTCGTGGAAGAGCTGCGCACAGTGTGGACCTGTCCTCTACATGCAGCAGTGTCCATAACACACGGGAACACACGTAAATACTTCTGAGATGTTGAAGTGAAATATGTTTTAATCTTCATTTGTTAGCACTACAATAAAAATGAATATTTACAACTAAGGATGGCATTAGCCAATGGTACTACTAGAAATCACCTCGGGAATTCCAACATTTTCTCTTGTTTTCAGAAATTTTGCAATGTTATGCCTTGGGTGGAGTTTTTGACTTACTTGCTTCCATATGATATAATAGCTGCTGAGCTTTTTATATTTGAGACGCATGTCTGGCAAGTGTTCTGACAACACTTTGGTACTTTGCAGTGCTCTTTTTTCTGTGTCTATTATTAAGATACTCACCTTCAAAGAATGACTCAAAGTGTTGTTCTCAGGAAACAATTGGGAGAAATGGGGAAAAGAGGGAGGCCCTCATCATTCAAAAAAAAATTTCTTAAATCCCCTCTGTATACATGCAAAATTTTACACACACACACACACACACACACTCATATACATACAGCAATAACCATCTTAACTATACAAAGCAGGGACGGTATTCTGTGAAGAGTGCTTTCTGCAACTAAAATAGAAAGTGTCAGTTTTATTGCCTCACTAGCTATGACCTTACATTCTTAAAAGTCATATCTATATGCTGAACAATTACTCTCATTCATACATCTTACTGTAATGTTCAGGATTAATCATCTGATATCACTACATAACCAATTATAAACCAGAATAAACTTAAAGACAGGCAAAATAAGCTGTTTATAACATATTATTTATAGCTTTACATATAAATCCAAACTTCTGTAATTATATACATTAAAAGCTAAGCATTGTGGTCACATGGTAATCAGAGACAGAAGGATGGCTGTTAAGTTTGTGGCCAGCCTAGTCTACATAGCAAGTTCCAAGCCAACGCTATATAATAAGACTGTCTCCAAAAGCTAACAACAATTACAAAGAAATCATATACACTAAAGCATACAAAGTATAATAAAAAGCACCTCACCCACTACTTTCAAAGTCAGATTAGTGCTCAGCAGTGCTTCCATGGTCTGCACTAGGCATAGCTAATAACTTGGGCTTGGCGCTGTAAACCAGCGCCCAGGAAACAATTGGGAGAAATGGGGAAAAGAGGGAGGCCCTCATCATTCAAAAAAAATTTCAGGTGATCAAGGGCTAGGCCAGCCTGGCCACAAAGTGAGAGCCAGAGAGCCGAAATTACAAAATGAGACCCTGATCTCAAGGAAACAGAAAGGAATGAGAAAGGAAAAGAAGGAAGAGGGGAGGAAGGGGACCTGAAATCAAAACCAAAAAAAATAAGCTCACAAGCAACTGGTAGGTGAGCAGCTTGTCACTAATGCCCAGTTCAACCAGAAAACCTGGTCTGCCAGTCTCTAGCCAAAGTCGTAAATCAAGCTGGTCATGTATTTCTCCACAATCATCTTCCTCCCCAATGCTCATCTTTTATTTATTTTTCATCACAAAAATCACTGGAAAATTATCTGCAGCATCAAGACCACCCTCCCCACTTCGGCTCTCTCCGGTGTCATTGCATTAAGGTGTTTATGCTGCCTGCTACAAAATGACAAGATCTAGGGCTTGTACATATGTGGAAAGTCCGTTCTCCTTCAGGCAATGTATAAATGACACTTTTGAAAGGGCAGCAGAGCTTTAGTTTTTGACAGATGATTTACACATTGCCCCAGCTAACTCCTACCAAGTTTCATGAGCATATGGACACATGTTTCAAAACGCTGCTTCTTGTTAATGTGAGTACTAAGATAAGAAATCTAACTTGGACTGCTTTAAAATTGGATAAAAGACTAAGCTCAGTTGAATTTAACTGAAAACCAGAGCTTTAGACACTAGCACTGACCCACTTTGCTCCCTGGCAAGAAAGCATGGTTCCTGTTCAAGGAGAACACTGTTCTGCAGATGTGCACACGTGTTTTCACAGAGATGCAAGTGTGCAGAGCAAGGGACTACAGAACGGTCAACAGGGGTGAGCAGTCTTCAGAAGCACAAAGTATCACATGCACTAAATTCCCAAAAGGTAATCAATGCCTACTAGGGATAATGCTACCATGTATAGGATTTGTACTCTGCATGGACTTAGGCTACTAACTTACCACACCATAACCTTACAGAGAGTGTTCTCATTTCAAAAAATGAAGGTTGCTAGATATGGTGGCGCATACTTATAATCCCAGAAACCCAAGAGAGTAAGGCAGGAGAATCACAAGATCAACATGGGCTAAACAGTGAGAACGTATCTCAGAAAAACACAAACAAAAAACAGTGTGTGGGAGGAGCTGATGTCAAAAGTTCCTTTAATTTATAAAATTCTATAATGCTCTAGCTATCACATGGAATCTTCTCATTAACTTTGAAGAAGTAATTCATGGTAATTCTGTCTTAGAACTGTTTTCAACAGAGGGGGGAAAATAGGCAAGTGGCTCAGGAGGAAAAGAGATCCAGGGCCTAATGCAGTAGTGAACGCTGTAAGCCTACTACAACTCCAAGAATTAGGGAAGCAACAGAGGTATGTAAGACTTACAGGAAAGCAATTACTCTCTGAATGGGTTCCTAACCCCCTTAATGTCAGGGAAAGCATGCCTGACACTGTAAACCTATCTAAATAAAAGGAGAATTGAAGTAAATAGACAGGAACAGATATCCTAGTGTTAACTATAAAAAATTAATAATAAATCACCATCTAAACACTCCTTTTTAAATTCTTACATAAGCTCGCAAAGAAGGAAGGAAGGAAGGGAGGGAGGAAGGGAGGCAGGGAGAGAGGGAGGGAGAGAGGCAGGGAGGGAGGGAGGGAGGGAGGGAGGCAGGGAGGCAGGGGGGAGGCAGGGAGGGAGGCAGGGGGAGGCAGGGAGGAAGGCAGGGAGGAGGCAGGGAGGGAGGCAGGGGGGAGGGAGGGAGGGAGAAAAAAAAGGTCTCAGAGCTCAACCAAATTACACCCATTACAATGGAAAACTATTGACTAGTGAGGTAGAAAACCCATCAGACCAGAGCACAGAATGTCAGTGAACCTGGCAGAAAAAGAGAACCCACCACTTTTTAACGTCATACTCTGACTTCTATATGCATGCTGTGATACACACATGTCAACACTCCAACACACATACAACTAAAAAATAAAAATTTTTAAAAAGCTGTTTTCAATTATTATCATAAATGTTATTTACATGAGTGGATAGGATGAAAATAGTATATTAGATGCTTAAATGTGCCTGTTCTGTACTTGTTCTAGTAAACTTACTTATCCTATTTAACCCTTGTGTGAACCCCAAGACAGATTATTATTTCTACTTTACGTATAAGAAAATTGACACCAAATTTGAGGTTAGCTAGTAAATAAACGACCAATAGGTGGAGAAGTGAGGGGACACGAAGCACAGCTGTGGGATTCAGATCACAAGCAGGCAGCAGAAAAAGCTCATGGGGGGACAGTGCTTGAGAAGTTATTAAGTAACCTGTAGTAGAATGGGGGGGGGTTGACAAGGGAAGCTTAAGAAACAAGGCTTCTAGTTAAAAAGTCACACCAATCAGAAATAACTACATGAAAAGTAAGAAGAAACTGTGACAATAGAAAAGGAGAGGAAAAGCAAAAAATTCTGCAAAAGATTATCAAGTTCAACATTTTGGTTATTGGTAAATCTTTCAGAAATTAATATTGTCCTTGATCATGGGACTTGTCCTTGACCATCACTGACTTTCAAAAATAAAACATAGAATGTAAACACTGGCCAGGGATTTGAGAATTTTACGACTATTAAACACTGAAAAAACAAGTATTCTTTCCTAACTTTCTCCAACCCGAACCCAACATTAGCACTGTATTTGCAACTGAAGACACTATCTCATCCAATTTGTTTCTGTAGAGTAATAAAAGAAACTGTGTAGCTGTCTGAGAGTTAAGGAGCCTAAAAAGAGTAAGAAGTTTTAACAAATCAGAGAGAAAGAACAATATATAAACACATGAGGTCCTTAATTATACAGCCCCAGACTGGAAGGACTGGATCAGGAGGCCAGCTTCAGAGAACCAGCAGAGACTGCTCAAGGTCACGGGGCTAGAAAAGCGTGGTGTTCAGACTCCAATGTCCACACAATGTTCCCAGTGCTGACAACCACAGGGCCTATCATTTTAAAAGATACACTTGAAATAGTAGAAGCGGGCTGGAGAGATGACTCAGGGGTAAGACTGCCTCACAAGCAGAAGGTCCTTAGTTAGATCCCAGGTCCCACGTAGAAATGTCAGATGGAAAGGCCAAGATCTGCACTTAATGCCCTGATGGGCAGAACGTGGGAAATCCCAGAGTGAAGCAAAAAGGATGTAGAAGCAATCCAGGGTGATTCCTGAAGTCACCCTTGGTCCTCTACAGGCACACACAGTGTCCTCTCACACACACGCACGCATCCACATATGCACACACGCGAAAACAAATAAAATTAAATTAAAAAATAAATCACAGAAGCAGAATAACATAAAATAGAATCTTAAACGTGATCTTGTCTAACCATTTCTCCCATACATTATTTGAGAAGAAAGGAGGGAGGGGAGTGTGTGTGTGTGTGTGTGTGTGTGTGTGTGTTGTGCTCACCCGGATGTGCACAAATGGAGGCTAGAGATTTGCACTGGTGTTTTCATTCCCTCTGCCTCATGTTTTGAGGGCTTCTAGTGAACCTGCAGCCCCCTGATTTAGCTATATTAGTTGGTCAGCAAGCCCCTGGGATCTTCCTATCTCACATCCCCACACCAACATGGGGTCACATGCTGGCCACCATCTTATTCAGCTTTCCCATGGGAGCGGAGGTCTCTATTCTTATATAGCAAGCACTTTTCCTATGGAGCTATCTTCTCCCCAGACATCTGAACCGCTTTACTGTACTTCTCAGTTGTACGTCTTCCAACCCCTGCTAGAACACTTCTCAGAGTTAGCAACTTTTTAAAACAGTTCACATCAGTGAAAAACCCTAAAAGTTGAAATATTCCTTTAACCTGCAGCCAATGGATACATCAGTTTATTCTTAAAATCTGTTCATAGGTTCTTTTCCTATAACCAGCTCCTTATCTTCTCAATCTCAGATCACTGTCCTGTGTGCCCTTCAGTCCACACCCTTTAGGAACCAATGAATTAATACAGATACAGTATGACTGGTCGTGAATGGCCTCTCTGTAAGATTAGGAACACAAGCTGTCATTGCAAGGTGAACTTTCCTTGAAACTACTATGGACGTGATGGTTCTACCAATGTAATTAATAAGCCATTCTCCTTCCTCCCTCTCTTTCTCCCTCCCTTCCTTATTTTGCGTGCACATCAGAGGGCACATGTGTCTGTATGGAGGACTAAGGGTGACTTCGGGAATCATCCTGGATTGTTTCTACCTCTTTTTTGCTTCATTCTGGGATTTCTCAGGCTTTGCTCACAAGAGCCAGAAGTGCAGGTCATTGCTGTTTCCACCTGGCATTTTATGTGGGACCTGGGCTCTAACTTAGGACCTTCTGTTTGTGAGGCAGAGTCTTAACCCCTGAGCCATCTTTCAGCATTTTAGCTTCTTTATTTGTGCAAGGAGTATGGTAGGAAATGTGATGTTTTTGTAGGGGTTATCATCCTGTTAGTTGTATTAAACTTGAACATTATTAAGATCTCTGCTCCTTCTTCATTCAATATTTTATACATGAACTAATGTTAAGTCATGCCACATCGTCTTCTAATACAACTTTAATTTACAGCCACAACTTTTTATTTTGTGCTGTTACACTTCTTTTTTCCCTATTGATCATTCCAACTTTTCAACCCTTTCTGAGGCGCATCCCTCCACCTCCAACATGGTAAGTCACTGCTCTTCCAGTCTAAGTCCTCCAGTAGATTTTGAGTTTCTCAAGGACGAGTATCATCACCACGTCTCTTATGTTAACAGTTTTTTAATTTTTTTATTATTATTATTCAATTGTGTGTGTGTAGAACCACGGGCGAATTCGGGAACCACCGTGGACCACCTCTACCTCCTCCTCGTTTACTCTGCCCTGGGATTCACAGGCTCCGCCCTACCAGGACCAGAAACGCAGGCCGCCCGGGTTTCCACCCGGCGTGTATACGTGGAGTCTAGGATCCGAACTCAGGACCTTCTGCCTACAAAGCAGAGGCTTAACCCCTGAGCCACCTCTCCAGCCCCATGTTAATAGTTCTTACATGTACCCAACAAGTGTCCAAAAGGTGTTGATGTAGGATTTGTTCACTGAAACAGGATGTCAGGCTGGCCTTTGACTTGTGCCAATCCTCCTGCATCAGTGTCAAGTGCCAGGATTATAGGCTCAGTCACCTCGCTCCACTGACAGGAGACTCCATTGCTAGTTCCCCTTAGCTCCATCTACCACGAGCACCTCACTTTGTCTTATTTATCGAAATGAATCTCAGTCTCTTTAATACCCACCAGGTCTTCTATTAAAGTATAATAGAGGGTTGGGGAGATGGCTCCTGGGTTAAGCCTCTGGCTCACAAGCAGAAGGTCCTGAGTTTGGATCCCAGATCCCATATAAAAATATCGGACAGAAATAGAGGTGGCCTGTACTTCTGGCCCTGGAAGGTGGAGCCTAGGAAATTCCAGAGTGAAGCAAAAAGGAGATGACACAATCCAGGGTGATTCCCGAAGATATCCTTGGGTCTTTACAAGCACACACAATGCCCTCTGATACACACACAAGCAAAAGTTAAAAAAAAAAAAGTCTGATATGACTGAGACTATCTGTGATGTATCACGAGATCCTCCTCTTGCCACAATAAAGTGCCATTATTCTACTACATGTAATTCTGATGACTCTTGAAGGATGACTTAATTTTGAAGTAACTTACTCAATAAACGTTGCTTTCACAGCATATATTTATTTATCAATGGCTGGCAAAGGCTTCCCAAGTAGAGGGATCACAGGCATATACTGTCATATCTGACTTGAAAAAAACAGTTTTCAGACAGGTGAACAGAGCTAGAGAGATGGCTCAGGGGTTAAGACTCTGCCTTACAAACTGAAAGTCCTGAGTTCCGATCTCAGGACTCTGCCAGGCAGAAACAGCAGCAGCCTGCACTTCCAGCACCGATAGGCAGAACCTGAGAAATCCCAAAGTGAAGAAAAAGGAGGTAGAAGCAATTCAGGATGATTCTCAAAGTCACCTTTGGCCCTCCACAGGGACATACAATATCCTCTGATACACACACACACAGAGACACACACGCACACAAAAAAAATAAATCAATTAAAAAAATAAACAAACAGATGAACATAGGACCAAGATACGGCTAGGTCTACACGAGCTTAGCAAGAAGCCCTTCCTCGGCTGGGTCCCCAGCAGGGTATCAACACCACCATCAACAACCATATATGCAAATGTTCTGGAAGCTGTGGGGATAATTCATCACAATCTACACTAAGAAACATTAAAAGGTCAAAACAGATTACAGGTTAACAGCTCACCCTACTCCTTCCTTCTCTATATGGAATGAAACACTTTCATTTGATTACTACATATAAGAAGTAATTTCACAACAAAAGTTCCCTTTATTCTGCAGAAAGTTAAATCGCTACCTTTCTATACAACTTGGCTCATTGTCTTCAGAACAAACCATGATGATGAATTTTACCTGTAAAATATTACAGTAGTGAAAGCAAGTTTAAGAAAATATTCATATTTTCTTTTCAGAAATTCTACTAATGTCGACATAAATGTACTTTAAGGTAAGATCCATGAAATCATATTGCAAACTCCTGAACTACACAGAAGTAAAAGAAGGCAGGCTATTCATAAAATTCAGGAGCCAAAACCACAACTAAGCCATTTAGCATCAACTGTAATATTCTAAAACATTAACTAAACACAAAGCAAATCAAGAATTATAAAACAAGTGAGACAGCTCAGCATTCAGGCACCTCCCTCGAAAGCCTGGCGACCTGAGTTTAACCCCCACCCCCATCCCCAGAGGCGCAAATGGTGGAAAGAGAATCAATTTCCAAAAGTTGTCCTCTGATCACCCATATGCCATGCATGTATATGTATGCCATCTCTCTCTCCTCTCACAAATAAAATAATTTTAAAAACAAATGAAGGTAAAACTACCAATAAACAAAGATTAACTTTAAAAAACACAACACGGGGGGCTGGAGAGTTGGCTCAGAGATTAAGCCTCTGCCTTGCAGGCGGAAGGTCCTGAGTTCCGATCCTAGACCCTAAGTATAGACGCTGGGCGGAGCAGGGGTGGCCTGCGCTTCCCTTCAGGTCCTGGTAGGGTGGAGCCTGTGAATCCTACGGCAGAGTAAACAAGAAGGAGGTGGAGGCAGTCCACGGTGGTTCCTGAATTCGTGGTTCTATACACACACACACACACACACACACACACACACACACACACACACACACCCAACTGAATAAAGTTTTAAAAATTAAAAAAAAAAAAAAAACACAGGGGCTGAAGAGCCGGCTCAAGGGTTAATGCTCTGCATCACAAGCAGAAGGTCATGAGTTCTTATCCAGGTACCATGTAAAAAAATGCCAGGTAGAAATGGCTGTAGCCAGTACTTCCAGCCTTTGTGGGCGAAGCCTGGGGAATCCCAGAACGAAGCAAGAAGGAGGCAGAAGCAATCCAGGATGACTCCCAAAGTCACCCTTGGTCCTCCACATGGATATACAGTGCCCTCTGATACATACACACACACATACACAAAATAAATAGTAAATTAAAAGCATAGCACACACACACAAAAACTATTTAGCTGTCATATCTAGAAAACAATTCAGGAATTAGCTAATAAAAGAAATTAATCTATGATTATGGTAAAAAATCATTTTGTTATATAAAACAAAAGTGAAATGAAAATTAGTTTATTATAATAAAACAAAGCTATTAATAGGCAAACTCACTTCTGCTTTTGAGAGTTCAGCCTGACCTACACAACAAGTTTTAAGTCAATCAGGTTTGTCTCAACAAGCAAAAAAAAAAAAAAAAAAAAAAAAGCCAGCTAGCCAGATGGAGTTTGTAAGCCTATAATCATGGCTACTTGAAAGCAAGGTGGAAGGATCACTTGAACTCTGTGGAGTTCTGAGCAGCCCAAATGACATGCCAAGACTGTGAAATGGGGAGGTTGAGAGATGCTGTCTAAAAAATACACTGCAGAACAATTCAACAAGATGTCCAACATTGACCTCTAGCCTCCACATGCACACAGTTTAGAGTTTGGTCAGACGTGATGACACATGCCCATAATCCCAGTCCTCTGTAGTCAAAAGCAGGAAGATAAAGAACTAGAGGCCAGACTGAGTTACACAATGAGACCCTGCCTTAAAACATATATACACACAGAGTAAATGCTAACTTTATTCAAACTTCTTTTGCTCCTAATGGATTACAGTTTATTTAACTTGGCAAATAACTAATCTAAAAATGAAAAATACTTTTAAAAAAATTGGGGGAAAGAAGGGAGGCAAGGAACTAAGAGGAAATAGGAACCTTCAAATCAAAGGCTTGACTATAAATCCATACTGACAATACTTACCACCACTACGCCTCACATATAAATACTCCTCTTTCTTTCAGATGGAGTCTGTGACTGTTTGGACAAAAAGTAGACTTCTAAAGTTACAAGTAAAACCAAAATATGTTTTTAATGAAATGTTACAAACTACCCTCCACAATCAATAGAATTATCTGGCAAATTCTGCCAATTCTGGCCAACACAGACACAAGCAACAAGGAGTATTTTACCTTAAAAAATGGACTGGACTATTAATTACTCAATTTATAAGCAGCAGAGTTTCACTCACACAACAGAACTCCTCACTAAGGATTCCCTATGTACACTGCTGTGTAGGTAATTCTAGCACAAATGAATCTTACCTGCCTTTCCACTGGACACAGCAGAGTGGTTAGATAAACTTTCTAATAGTTGCCACATACACCAAGATTCTAAAACCAATCTGGAATTAAGGGTTGTTAATATTAACTATGCATCTTTCCCACTGGCCTGCACTATTAGACCATCTAAATTCAGGAGTAATGGAGAACTGATAATAGGATTGGCACATCATCCACCAATAACACTCCAGGGTATATATGCCCAGAGCGCCCTGTGTTTATGCTGACACTAGTCACAGGGCCAACTATGGACCAGCCTCTGTGTCTAAGAGAATGTGGTGCATATACACAGTGCAGTTTCATTCAATCATAAAAGATGAGTGATACCATCTGCACTATCAGACAGATGGAGACTGCCATGCTACCTAAAGCAAGTTGGACTCAGAAGGACAGTATGTTCTCCCTCATATCTGTGGGATCTAATTTAAATACCCGCCCAGACACACACACACACACACACACACACACACACACACACACACACACACACACACAGATATGACAGCAAAGCTCTACAAGGGGGAAGGGGACAGTGGGAGGGAACAGAATTACTGAGATTGACAATCAGCCACTTCTTAAAGACTGTTACAACATGGAACCTGAAACACATCCAAGATCATTTCTATTTACTGAAATTCCCTTGGAAGTGTGGTGGTGTGTGCCTATTATCCTGGTACTACTCAAGAGGTGGGAGCAGGAAGATTAGAAATTAGAGGTCAGTGCTGGAATTATGACATTTACTCAGCAAGCATCAAACCTTGGGCTCTATCCACAAAAGGAATCATCTGACAGGATGATGCACATACAGAATCCCAGCATAGATCAGAAGTTCAAGGTTATCACCAACACATGACAAATTTGAGGTTGACTTGGGATACATGAGACCATCTCAAAAAAAAAAGTTCAAAGCCAGCCAGCCTGCCTTAGCTACATAGCAAGTTTAAGATGGGCTACTTGAGATCTT
This sequence comes from Typhlomys cinereus, assembly GCA_023101885.1. Taxonomy (NCBI): domain Eukaryota; kingdom Metazoa; phylum Chordata; class Mammalia; order Rodentia; family Platacanthomyidae; genus Typhlomys; species Typhlomys cinereus. The sequence goes on along the minus strand of JALPQD010000042.1, from coordinate 838,162 downwards.
AACTTAAAAAAGGGGGGGGGGCTGGAGAGGTGGCTCAAGGATTAAGCCTCTGCCTTGCAGGCGAAGGTCCTGAGTTTGGATCCTAGACCCCGAGTATAGATGCCGGGCAGAAGCAGGGGTGGCCTGCGCTTCCTGTCCTGGTAGGGCGGAGCCTGTGAATCCCCGGGCAGAGTAAACAAGGAGGAGGTGGAGGTGGTCCATGGTGGTTTCCCAATTCGCCTGTGATTCTACACACACACACACACACACACACACACACACACACACACACACACAATTGAATAAATAATAATAATAAATTAAAAAAAAGAGAACCCATTTATACATGCATGACACCATGCATTGGTTATTGAAAAATGTAAATTCAGTCAACCATGCCAGTAATCCCAGCACTTGGGAGGTGTAGGCAGAATGATCGGGAATTCAATGTCCTCTTCAGTTACAGTGTATTCAAGGTCAGCCTGGGCTACATGAGACTTTTCAAACCAACCAAACAAAAAACATGAGTCCACTATGTTCCACACTTCTTTCTTACACTGACATGCTTTGAAGAATAGCCGCAGTGTGAAGCCCTCATTAATATCATACTGATCTTGTCAAAAAAAAAAAAAAGCCTAGTGTGCGGAATCTGTCAAATTCGTAATGGCAAATACAGTAGTTTTCCAAAATTCTATTTTCACTTGAAAGCTTAAATTTTATCATTAGCAATGAATATTGTCAGTTGTTTTCCTTGCAGTGACAGGCTCACTTTATTTTCAAGAAAACGTGTGCCAAGTAGCCAAGTCTGTGGAATCGTACTTTGCCAACAACCACTTCAACTGAGAACAGCGCTCCATTAAAAAGGGCAGCCACCTTGGTTACTACTCAGGCAGTTCTCCGAATTCACCATCAAAGCTACTGTCACTGAAAAGCTTTACAAGTGCTTCTACTCCACACACCTGAAAACTTACTCAAGGGCTAAAGACATGAAATGAGTCTGTTTCACTGGCTTTAAGAGTAGCTAGCCCCCCCACACACACTCACTCACTCACTCACTCACTCTGTTGGGGGGGATATCAAATTCAGGGCCTCAGACATGCTGATCCACATAACCCGCCCAGAATTTATTTTCTCAGTTTCAAGAGCCTGGCGATGGTGAAGGCAATGCTTGTACAATTTGGTGCCTCCTTATCAGTAGGTCCCATTGTCACTAACAGCAGCTTTACACTTCAATGATCCTGTAAATGTCAATATACCAAATAAAGCCTTGCTGTTACTGTGAAAATGGTCTTGATCTAGAAGACACCAGAGGAACCACCAGGGGTCTAAGAAACAAATTTTGAGAGCTATAATAATTGAGATATTGCTTTTTTTTTTACAATTCTTTAATAATTTTTATTTGACACATTTGTTTTCTTAGCTGCATCTTTTTAGAAGATAATTTACCATAATGCTAAGAGAGGTAGAGTAGATAAAATTGTTACATGTAATACAGAAGCAAACCTATTCTAGTTAAGATCATGGAATATATTTGGCAAGGCCAGTTAAAAGTCAGATTTGCTGGGGGCTGGAGAGATGGCTCAGGGGTTAAAAAGTCTTTGCCTGGGAAGCGCAAGGACCTGAATTTGGATCCCAGATCCCATGTAAATATGCTTAGTGGAAATGATAGTGGCCTATACATCTGTCCTATAGGGTAAAACTAATAAACCCCAGAGTAAAGCAAGAAGGAGATAGAGCAATCCAGGATTATTGCTGAAGTCATCTTTGGGCTTCCACAGGCAGAGATACTGCTTTTACAAGTTTTATATATATATATATATATATATATATATATATATAAATTTTCAGTAAATATATCCTTATAACACGTGTTTAAATATTCAACAAGTGGCAATACAGTCAAAACACCAATAATCTGGTAACTCACAGACAACAGTCACTCAAACATACAAATGAATGGATGAATGATAAAGATACTTTCTATATGCAAATACCAAGCAAGTACTTAATACAAGCCCAGTTCTGAGCTGTTATGGTTTGATTTGCGAAACATCCCTCTTGTAGGCTAGTGTTCAGAGACTTGTTCCCAAGCTGGTAACATTCTTTTGGAAGTTCGTGGAAATTTGAGGAGGTTTGACCTCACTACAGGAAGCAGGGCACCGGGGAGTGACTATGAAGGGCACCTTGTCCCTGGCCCTTCTCATCCGTCTGCTTCCTGGTGATCAGCAGCTCAACCACAGGCTCCTACCACAAGTTCTGCCTCTCCACAGCCCCCACAGCAGGAGTACAACCACCACAGACCCACCCCCGAAACTGAACCAAAATAAACCTCCCTCTCTTGGGGTGCCCATGACACGTATGTTGTCATAGTGACAACAGCCCGACGGCTCTTTTTCTTGGGAAACTGACAGAAGCTCACAGAACTGAATGATTTTTTTTTTATTCAATTGTGTGTGTGTGTGTGTGTGTGTGTGTGTGTGTGTGTGTGTGTGTGTGTGTAGAACCAAGGGTAAATTCGGGAATCATCATGGACTGCTTCTACCTCCTTTTTTGCTCTGCCCCAGGATTCACAGTCTCCGCCCACCAGGACCAGAAGTGCAGCCCCCCCCCCACCCCGCTTCCGCCCGGTGTTTGAACGTGGGACCTAGGATCCGAACTCAAGACTCTCTGCTTGCAAGGCAGAGGCCTAACCCCTGAGCCATCTCTTCAGTCCCCTGAATGAATGAGAAAGACATTCACCTATATATATGCACAGTTATGTCTCAAAGAGAAAATGTAACTACAAATAAAACATTTAAAATGGAATACATGAATATCCTTTGAAATTAAAAAGAAAAAGTACTCTGAAATCTTTCTGACCTTTAAAAAAATAGACCTGCATAGTCAAACTATTTTTCAGAAAAATAGTTTTTTAATTCACTATAAAATAGAGGTAGCATGTTAAAATCTATTTTAAGCACCAAGCATACTGTGAAACTGAAAATAAGCTTGCTCATATTCAGAAACTCAAATGCAGATGTGCTGTAGCCATGCAGTCCAGATCCCAGAAAGTCGTAAGAAAGTCCACTTCTCCCCAGGGGCCAAGCAACCCTTACCTGATAGTTTTTACATCTATTTTGATGTGAAACAGCAACATTAACATTGTAGAGGTTATTGTAAATGTGCTCAGCTGGGGAAATAGCCTAGCATTTTGTTTAGTGTGCACAAGGCCCTAGATTTGATCCCTAACACCAATTAAGGGGGAAAAAAAGTACTAATTCTTGAAAGGAAAAAAAAAAAGTGTAGCAAAAATATCAAAACAGCCCAACAAGATAGTACACTCTTGCAATGCCAGCACTCAAGAGACTGAAGCAGGGGGCTGGCAAGATGGCTCAGGAGTTAAGACTCTACCACATAAACAGAAGGTCCTAAATTCGATTCCAGGTTCCATGTAAAAATGCCAAGCAGAAAGATTGGCAGCCTGCATTTCATGCCCTAATGGGCAGAGCCTGAGAAATCCCAGAGTGAATCCTCAGAGACACAGGGTGTTTGTCTTCTGATACACACACACACACATACACACACACATGCACACTAACACACTAAAAAAAGACAGCGAGACAGACTGAGGCATGACTGCTACTGGTTCACAGGCAGCCTGAGATCAGCACAGCAAAAACCTATCTCAAAAATAAATATATAAAAGTATTGAGATAGTAAGATGGATCGGTAGATAAAACCACTTGCAGTGCAAGAATGAGAACCTGAGTCTGCATCTCCAGAATCCATTTGGAAAAAAATCAGACACATAGAGATCCTGTCTGTAATCCCAGCACTCCTACAAGGAGATGGAAGAGAGCTGAGTGTGTGTGAGGGGAAAGAACATGACTTTTTTTCATTTTGTAGCTAGGGTTTACAGCCAGTGCCTCACACGGTAGGCACATTCTACCACAGACTATGCTCCATTAGAAATTTTAACTACAGGCACTGAATTCAAAGGATAAATCTCTACAAACAATACAGATACAAAAATAGTACGCAGCATTAAAAAATGACACTATGTCATTCTTGGACATGTCATGGAAACATCTCCACTACATATGACTGAACAAAGAAAGTAGTATGTTACTGTGCATTTATACTATTAGAAAAGATACTTATGTACATATCAACTGGTAAAAAGTTGATCTAGATTTACACACATATAAAAAGTTATAAATACATAGATATAACCACTTAATGCACATACAAATGGCCACACACCATCTAGAGAGACAAAAACTCTATCAGCCTAGGGCAAGTGAAGTAAGGCAGGAAGCTTGCAGCAACAGCCAAGATGAAGTTTTTCCTGAGGTGAGAAAAACTGTAGTCACAACTGCACAATTTGGTTGTACACTTTAAAAGGGTGAACTACTTGGCACATGATCTGCATATCAATAAACCTACGAGTGCTTCCTCCATTCAACTAAAAACAGGTCTAGGGTGGTATAAACCTGCACTCCCAGCACTCAAGAGCATGAGGCAATGGATCCCAGGCTACCCTGTGCTACACAGTAAAACCTCAGTAAGAATCCTTTGTAAATTATCCTCAATTCAACGTTACGCTATGTAAAAAAAAACAAAAAACAAACAAACAAAAAAACTCTAAGAAACAGCGTGGAGGGGAAAGAAGTAAAGACCATGCTGCAGAAAAACTGAGTTTAGACTTCCACAGCAGACATCAGCATCAACCCTCCTCCCAACAGAACAAACAGTAACACAATATTTAACCTGACAGACAATGAGCATCTACTCCCAGATAGACACAAAACCCCTATCAACAAAAGAAGCAAACTAATGTAAGTTGTGGACTTTCACTATGAAGTTAAGGGACAAAACACAAAACTCAAGAAAGCCCGAAACCAGACTCATCTAAGACTTTATCCCATTTTCAATGAAAAACCATTAGAAGCTTTTATGGACAGGAGGGGCAGGACGAAAGACCAGCCTGAGTGAAAGTAACATGGCAACCCAAGACAGAAACTGAAAGTAGGGACAGCAGGAAAGGAAAGGAAGCAAGGAAAGCTCCAAATATCAGCATGTTTGCAGCAGCCCTAAGAAGTGATACTGTATTGATACATAGTTCAAAAGGTTTACATCTATTTGCTTGTTTTAAGTATGTTTTTGGTTTTGTTTAACCTAAAGAAAAGGAAAACAAATGATGTCTTCACTGAGCTCCTGAATTTTGAAGTCTGTAGCCAACAATGAATGCTCACCAGGAAATTCTGAGGGGAAGCTCCAAGCAGTCATCTGACACTACAGAAACCCGACTGGATGGAATCAGAAGCAATGTTTAACATGCAAGGTAGAGTAGTCTAAACATCCAGCAGGAGGATGGAGCTGAGCTAGAGATGCAGGTTGACTGAGCAGCAGCAGCACGGGATGCAGCGTGCAGAGAACAGCCCTGAACACTCAAGCCGCACCATGGAGGGCTGGTGCTTCCCCTTGCTGTCATGCAGTTAATGCCTCTGCCCAGCACCAGAAGATACAGCCACAGCAGGAAAAGATCAAAATTCAATACATCAAGTGGGGCTTCTGCAGAATATCACTTTCTCACCATCTCAAGACCTATACTTTGAAATCCAAAGTTAAAGACCTCTTGATCAACCATGAAAAAGGTTCATCAAGATGACATGCTCACAAATGACTTAGACTAGAAACCCTTTCACTTGCTTAATTTCATCAACTGTTCCTTTTCAGATGCTGCCCAAGGTACCACAACAGGCCTGTAGCCTCAACACTGGGGAGGCTGGGGAAAGGTAATGATGAGTTTGAGGCTAGCCTCTCATAATCAACAGTATTCTTAACTTACATATGCACTTATTAGCAGCGTAACCCATAAAGGTTTCTTCTTAAAATAGAAAATATTTTCACAGCCTATGTAACCTCTCTCTAACCAGCTCCTCAAAGCAGTATTACCCACCAAGTAAAAACCATGGCAACGGACTTGAGACGACAAATGAGTAGAAATTCTCATCTCTGTTTTTTCTATATTAGTGTTCGGTACAGCTGTAACAAGTCAGGAGTCCTGATGCACAAACCTCGTAACAGTTGACTGTATTTAATATAATTTCTGATATCAAGCACATGTAAATTAAACACACTGCATCATACTCCAGTTCACTCTTTATCAAATGTTCTGATTTAGAAGCAGTGTTGACTCACACTGTAAAACCTCTCTCTGCCATCATTTAGTAACCTATCTGACACATTAAAGAAACAGCAACAATAGAGGTAAAACAAGGAATACACCAAGAGTTACTAATTTACTTCACTTACAATGAGCACTGCTCTCTAAAGCACAAAGTCTGTCCTATTAATGTGCTAGTTAAAATAAACATCAGCAAAGTTTTATATGTATTTGTGAAGGTATTAAAATAACAAAAAGGGTCTAAGAGTAGAGTTCACCAGCCCAACATACCAGCACTTGTTTAACAAGTACAAAGTCCTGGGTTCAATCCCACCCATGCATTTCTCTCCTCCCCTTTAAAAAAAAAAAAACTGAAATAATTCAATTGTGTAATGGCAAGTACTAACTGAGTAAAATATAAGATAAACAAGACCAGTATTTACTAACCTGGAAAGATTGTTACAAAAGCAACAAATTGCAAATAAAAAATACTAACTGTAGAGGAAGCTCAATTGGTTAACTTCTTTCCCTGGCATTATAAGACGTCCCAAGGTCAATTCCAGTACCACATATATCAGGCAAGTCTCTATTTCCAACACTGTGGCGGAGATACAATAAATCAGGTATTGAAGCTAATCCTTGTCTACACAGAAAGTTGGATATTAGCCACTAAAGCATTAATAATAACAAATATATCATAATCTCTGTGGTCAATATGTACACTTATAGTCACATCTACATGGATACACACATGTTAACCATAGCATTTCTGAGAGCTAGAATTACAGGTGCTACTTTTTTCTGTCTTCTCTTCAGTGTTTTATGAAATTTTCCCAAGCAGAAGATGTATGTACCATGACATGTATGTATTGGTGAGTTTGAGGTCAGCCTGAACTAGTGAGACCTTATTAACTTTTTTGATTCCAACTAAAAACTTTAAACCTGAGAAGAAAAAAAAAAAAACTAGTAAAAAGTCTAGAGACTATACCCAGAATACCTTGGCACAAAGCAAAAGTAAAGTATTAACAACAACCTAACTGGAATCGTGAGCCAGTTACCCTAGAGGACTTTAAGACTGCCCCAGAACCTTAATAAATAAATAAATAAATAAAATCACAGAAAAGTTTTGAAACTGTCGACTTAAATCCCTGCCACTATTATTGACATGACTTTACTTTCTATGCTCCCTTTTCTATAAGAGCAAGTAATACTTTCCTATCTGAAAGAGCTGTTGGTAGGATCAATGAGATATGAAATACATTATGAACTGAAAAGAATTATGTAACTAAGCTATTATTAATATTCCAACATTAAAAATAATAGCCAAGCACTGGTGGCTCATGTCTGTAATCTCAGCACTTGGTAGTTACAAGGAGGAAAATCAGGAGTTCAAGGTCATCCTCAGCTACGTAGTAAATGCAAGACCAGTCTACACTACGTGGGATGGAGGGAGGGGGAGGAAGAGGGACAGGGGAAAAAAGAGGAGAGGAGGGGAGAGGAGAGGAAAAGTGGGGAGAGAAGGGAAGGTAAGGAAGAAAAAGGAAAAACAAGCTTAATGTCAGAGCTGAAAACTTCGGAAACCAGTAAATCAGTTCTTTGAAGTAATGACACTGATTTTGCTTTTGTAAGCTAAAGTTATCACAAAATTCCACTCTCTGAGGTATACTTCTTCCTACATCAAACTACAACCAGAACCACTTTACTTTCTTATCCCAGGTAGCCAGCAAGAAAAGAAACACACTACACTGAACTCGAATGCCTCAGCAAGATCCCTGGAGCAGCAGGCTGATGGAGTTCACCCGGAGAAGCCCACGGTTAATCAGCTAGGGCCTGGATACTAAGCACTGCTGCAATCAAAAGGGATTACAAGAGCTCTTTGAAGAGACAGACAGCGCAGTCATCCTGGAGGAAAGCATGAGGAGAAGAAAGCAGGGTTTCAAAACAATCACGTGAAATACTTAAAAAAATAAAGTGCTCTACAATCGTTTTAAAATGCTGCTCAGAAAAAGTGACATAAAACAAAGCCTTCCAAACACAGCACTTCCCAAAAGCAAGTTATGGAGATTAAAATCAAACTCATGAATAAATTGTCAGATTTACTTGCCTCTATCAGAAATAAAAGCAGACAAATGACACCACATGGATCAAAACTAAGTGGTTATTTGTTGAAAACAGAGAGGCAGAATATGACAACAGAACTTCCCGATAAGCTCCCAGAGCCTGAAGAACCAGGCTTCTCTTCCCACTGGATTCCATTATTCGCTCCACTAAAATGAAGGACTTCCCGCCCACAGCTCCTCCCGTGAGCTAGAACAGCAACAAAACTTGGTTGGGGTTTTATTACAAGAAACATCTGTTAAGAAACAAAGTACTTAGGAAGCAAGTATGGTGGCCCATGCCTGAGGTCCTAACACTCCGGGGGCAGAGCTGGAGGTTGTGTTCCAGGCCAGCAGAGGCTACAAAGTGACTTCCTGTCTCAAAAAAAAAAAAAAAAAAACAAAAAAAAAACTTTCTTTCCTTGGTTTGGAATCTTCTGGTAGATTTTATCTGTTTGTTGGGCTGATTGGTTGGTGAACTAGGTGGCTTGGTTTTGAAACTGGGTGGCTTGGTTCTGAAACAGCATCCATCCTCCTGTCTCAGCCCCAGCCTCAAAAATGCTGAAATTTCAGACAAGGGACAGAGCTAGCTAGCAAAGGCCCTTCAGAACAGCTACACGAAGCTGGCAGGTTACTACCTACCAAGATCATCTGATCATCATGCCCGCCTGTTTTTAAGTGCCTGGCTATATTAAAATATTCACCCTTCACAATCTCACGAATGTCACTTATGGGTATTCCCCTAATAAAAATTAAACTTTCCATAAAGAAATGTGTGCAGAGAACTCATTTTGATATGTTATAACTCACAACCTAATTTTTATTGGCAATATCTTGAAGCATTGCAGCTTGTACTATTCCTACAGGGGATACAGACCTGTTCTTCCCATCTGATCTCTGTAGAATCACTATAGATGTAAAAGGATTCACTAAAAGGGTCATTAGGAAAATATTTAGGAATACACTCCACAGCAAAGTAAAGTGTGGGCTGTAAACTAGGCTGAAGGAAAAGTCATAGTATGTGCCTCATGCCTTCCAGCTGGAAGCACTGTTTCCATTTAAAATTTCCAAAAAAATCTGGGCTTTCTTTAAATTTCACTTTCACTTTTTCTCTATGTTATCAAGATGCATTCTATTTACTTCCATAAAACTGTCTCTCTCTCTCTCTCTCTCTCTCTCTCTCTCTCTCACACACACACACACACCCCTAAGGAAATATTTCCAAAAAGCAGATTTATCTTCCAAACTTTACTACATAAAAAATTATAAGCATATTCTTAAATAACTATGGTAGGCGTTCCTGAGAGCACCTCCCCCATTCCCCAGAAAAGAACAGTAAATCTAACTACAACAAAGTATTAACAAAAATTTTAACACAGTTCTCACCAGCTAAGTAATTTATCACAGCTCATCAAAGTCTTAGGCACACACAATGACATACCAAACATGTCAAAACAGTTATTATGATTTGAAAAATTATACAACAGAAACATAAAAATGGAAAACAACTCCTCTAGAAAAACTCAAGATACTGGAGATGAGAGAGTGAGAGATCAACTTCAGAAAATAACATTTCCCCCAAGTGTTCAGTGTTTCTAAAATACTGGCTCATTTTTACAAAGAGAAACTTTACTGAACGAGACTCACACCAGGGGTCTAGTCTACCCCCAAGGGCACTTTCTTAAAATGAAAAAGAACAAAGAAGGAAATTTCTCAGCATGTGCTTTCCTTACTAGTTTCTTTGGATGGTCAAGAGTGACAATACAGCCCCCACAAGCCTTTCAGCTCTACTCTATGGTCCCAGCATAAAAGAAGTGATTAGCTACTATTCAGATGGACTCCTAGCAAAATAAATTTTAGAAGGAAAGGATGACAGCAAACGTAACCATATTTGGGGAGAGAAACTACAAAACACATGTATGCGTAAGCCGTTTTTTTTTTAATTGCAAGAGTTAATTATCCCCAAATATTCAAATCCTTGACACTTTCTCATCTCAAGCAACAGTTTGAAAGTGAGATAAAAGACATCATCCTGTTCGGAGCCTTCAGTCTTAAACAAACTAGTAATTAGAAGTAAACGTAAAAGAATGACACTTGAAGCCAAACGGCCAAAAATATGGTACACACAGACCTTAAAACGAAAATCTTGGAATGTTAGCACTGCAAAATTATTGCGGGGAAAACGACCTTTGAAGTGAGGCTTTTCCACAGAAAAACTCTGCTAGACAAAAACCTGCTGGTGGCTTGCCTATTCTAGAAGTTGTTTCATTATAACAGAAAAAAATTTTCTTTCAAACATCGTGACTGGTTAAAAAAACAATGTATACATCTCCCCAAAGATTTACAATTGCAATTCCCAATCTTCTCTCTGACAGAGATGTCAGTTCTCTGTTGAGATAGAACCAGCTGTTGGGGTCACACACAGGAAACCACGGAGAAGGGAATACCGTGTTCACGGCCTCGAAATAATATGCGTTAGTTAAGAACTGCTTGCTACTAAACCAAAATTATTCGAGCGGAGCCCCATTTGTCACAATCCAATCATAAGGGTTCCAGCCCCCCTCCCCCAACCGCTTATGTAGTGGTTTATCAGCTCCGGTAAAGGAGCCACCGCCAGGTAAATACTGGGGGGTGGGAGAAAACGCGGGGGAAAGGGGGCACTCTTTCATCTAATTTCGCGAGGCGTGAGTAATTGGTACAGTTGAGAGGAACCAAGGAACGTTCTATTTATTGGAGGTTGGAGTAGGGTGGGGGTTGGGGGGAGGTGAATTTCGTTCAGATCAACATGGCCAGCAAGATGTCCCTAACAAACAAAAGGCTAAGGGGGGATATAAACACGATCCGTTCACCTCCACCAGCTACGGCATCGCCATCATGGTGCGTGCAGACCCCAGCTCCTCTCGCTCCCTCCACGCCAGTCCGAGCACAAGGAAGCGAGAGCCGAGAGCCGGCTGTACCCCACCACCCATCGCTGCAACCAGACTCACACTCTTGGGGGGAGTCCACTCCCCCCATCACGGTGGTCCGGAATCGCAAAGGAAAAAAAAATAGAGTAACGTCCCGCCCCGGCAGATTACCCCCTGCTAGCTCTTCGCCGAACCCCAACGCCGGCTTCCAGCTCGCTAAACTTTCCTGGAGCTTCCCCCCTCCCACGTCCCCACCCGATCGCGCCCCCAGATCGCGCTGCCCACCGGCAGGAGCCTCCCCAGGCTGCGCCCACTGACAGGCGAAGGAGAACCGGGGGAGAAGCCGGGAGCGGGGCGGGGGCGCCGGGGATCCTCGGAGGGGCGGGGCGGCCCGAGCCAAGTTCCCGGGGGTCTGAGCGCAGCGCCTGACAGCAGCCCGGGACCGCCGAGAAGGAAGAGGAAGCGGCGGCGGGGAGCTTTCCCAATCTCCCCCCACTTGGCCCGGACACCCAGCCCCCCCACGGCCCCCGGCTCTCCCCGGGGGGGGGAGGGCAGGCTGCAAGGTGAGGCACCCGACGGCGGGGACCACCGCAGTCCGGACCTCCCGCCTCGCTCCCTCCGCCCCCGCCACCCCCGCCACAACAATAACACGCCGGGGACGACCCGTCAGCGCCCCCGAGGCACCCGGGGCCCGCGGCCCGCCGCAGCCAGGCCCCCCCTTCCACCGAGGCCCCCCTAGCGCCTCTCCTCCCTACGACTCCAGACCCGGGTGGAGCCAGACCCGAGCGGGGCCCCCCCAGGGCCGGACCCATCCCCCTCGGCACCAGCGGCGCCGTCTCCGCGGCCGAATATTAGAAGTGAATTCGAGCTGCGCTTTACCTTTAGTTCCGCACTGTCCGCCATCTTGCGTCTGTCAGCGCAAGCGCAGTGAGCCTCGCCGGGGGCCGTGCTGGGCCCTCCCCTCTGGCCGGCTTGGCCCCGCCTCAGACACGCCCCTCCGCCCTCTCGCCCCGCCCCCAGCCTCCGGCCGTCGCAGCCCCGCCCGGAGCACGCAGGGCTGCGAGATCCGCACGCACTATTTAAATAATGGCGCCAAGCGGCGAATTTGACAGTTAACTCCCCCCCATCGGCCTCCCCGCCCCCACGCTCGCTGGACCGAAGTCTCCTGGGAACGGCCGGAGCCCGGAATTGGGGTGAAGGGGAGGATGGAGGGGGAGGTGGGTGGAATATGGCCTGAGCTCCGCCCCTCCACGGGACCCTTGTACAAAAACCTCTAGGTTTGCAGGCCTCTAAACAATAATGCCTCCTGCCGCAGTAAGATGCATCCAGCACCTGCCTCTCCACCCACCCACTCGCAAACATGCACCCACATACAAAGACACACGCACCCACAAACACACACACGCCCTCGTTGCTCCCTGTGCGCTGAAATTAACAAGCAATGAACACCGAAGCAAGGTTTGCAGCATTTCTAGGTTTATTGGCTCGGATCCTGTACGGTCACGAGGTGAGGTAGGCAAGGGCGCAGAGATCCTCATACGCATGTTCCAATATTCCCAAATATAAAGCTCAGAGAGGAAAAGGAACTTGCCCCAACAGGTACCACTGTGCAGGGGCGGTCTGAGACAAGATTCAGCTGACATCCATTCATTCATGTCTTTTTTTTTTTTTTTTAAACCAGTATTTATTTAGTGACTAGCTGCAGAAATTAGAGAAGGTTCCTGACCTCCTGTCCCTTCGGGGAAGTAGATACATGAACTAACACAGATACAGTTACAAATGGTGATAAATAGCAGTAAGACCCAAGGCTCCCCAAAAGGAGGAGGGAGTTTAGAGCATGTGCTTAATCCCAGAAGGGCTTTCTCCACTGTGCTGATATTTAAAAAGAATTCCAGCAAGGACCAGCTAGTGAAGATAGATCCGCGGGTAAAAAGTCTGCTTGCAAACATGGAGACCTGAGTTTGGTTCCTGGAAGCCCACATAGGGCATGTTCACATTCTCCCCTCTCAAATATTTACAATAAAAAAGAACTTGAAAGATTACGTTGTACCTTTTTCTCTCTGCTAAAAAAAACCTTCTATGCTTGCTACAAATGCTCCACCTTTATTGACCAACTCTGCCCCAGAGCTCATGAATAAAAAATAACCAGATGCTCCATCTTTTCACTATCAAAATGCTTGTCTCTATAGTAGCATTTGGGTTATTATGAACTGTCCCTGAGTCCCAGAAGGCCAGACCCTGACCAGTGACCTAGATTCTTTTCACTCCTACATTCCTGAAGTTTTTAGCTCCTACAATTACCTGGTCCTCATGGTCCTCTCCTGAATCAATCTTCTGACTTAACATAAACTCTCCTTTTTTTGCAGCAGAAATGCTCATCTTTCTACAGTACCTGTTCCTACTTCCCCAAGCCCACTGACCTCCTGACCTTCCCTGATTCAGCTTTGACTTCCACCGTCATGATCAGGTTTAGAGATTACTAATCATGTCCATGTTTCCAAGCCAACTCTCAGGGTTCAGGTCTTATCTACACTGACCTCAGAGAACTAACTGTTAACTAACATGCTTCCTTTCTCTTGAAGCAGTTTTTTCTTGAACTTTTTTCCATCTCATTGTCCTGACATTCCTGCCCCCCTCCCTGGGCCTCCTGTTTCAATACCATTTTAATGATTTCTTTAAAAATTACAATGATACCTTAATAATCATAAGATTTGACACTTCAAAAAAAATACTAGTCATAAATATTTGCCAGGGTTTTTTTTTCTCTCTCTCTTTCTCTTTGGTTTAATCTTTAAATATTGGAGTAAGTAAGGCTTAGTCCTTACTTTCTATTATGCAACCACCCATGCTATTATTCAACCCTTTGATTGGCCTATTAGATAATGACTTCCAAATATCTTTGCAGTTTAGCCATCTCTATCTGAAATGTAAATTCAGGGCTAGGGATGGAGTTCAGTGGGTAGAATATTTGCCTAGCATGCATGAAGCCCTGAGTTCGAGCCCCAGCTCCTCAAAAACTGGATGTGGTGCCCCATGTTTGTAAATCGGGGACCCAGCCCCCTTGAGGTGTAGAATAAGAAACTGGAAATGTTGGGTGTGGTGGCTCAGGGATAAAATCCCAGGAACTGGGGAGGTATAGAGGGTCAGATCAAAGAGGGCATGCTAAACAGTTGGAGTTGGGGTCCCCTATCAATGACCTTACTTCGAAAAATAAATAAATAAAATTTGGTCTTTGTTCCTGTTTTTTGGAAGAAAGCACTTAATATACTTTCAATGTCCTAATAGGTGTGTCTTTTGTTATAATAGGATCCTGTAGTTACACCTGAGTGTGCTAATCAGGTGATTGAGGGTAAAGCCTCTAGATAAGGCTTTTGCTGGGTAGGTATCCTCAGTGTCACCCACCCCTATCTACAGAGAAGAAAACAGGAATTATCAGGTTAAAAAATAATAATAATAGAGCTGGAGAGGTGGCTCAGGGGTTAAGCCTCCGCCTTGCTGGCGGAAGGTCCTGAGTTCGGATCCCAGATCCCACGTATAGACGCCAGGTGGAAGCGGGGGCGGCCTGCGCTTCTGGTCCTGGTAGGGCGGAGCCTGTGAATCCCGGGGCAGAAGGAGGTGGAGGCGGCCATGGTGGTTCCCGATTAGTCCGTGGTTCTATACATATACAGACACACACACACACACACACACACACACACACACACACACACACACACACACAGATGCGCGCGCACATACACACGCACATGCGCACAGTTGAATAAATAATAATAATAATAAAAATTAAAAAAAATAATAATAATAGAAGTTGGGAATTTAGTTCAGTGGCAGAACCCTTGCCTAGCAAGCACAAGGCCCTGTGTTTGGTCCACAGCACCAGGAAATAATAATAAAACAGCTCTTCACCAAGAGGCTGAAAGAGGCTCTGGGTTTTAAACATGTGGAGGTCCTCAAGAACCAGTAGGAACCACATTAAGAAGCTCTGCTTGTCCTCTCTCCTGCCACTGTGCATCTCCCATTTCTCCTGTAGCTGCTCATGAGGTGCATCCTCTCTCTCTTTCTCTCTCTCTCTTCTTTTTTCTTTTTGTTTAGTTTGTATTTGTTTAATTGTTTGTTTGTTTTTGAGGCAGGGTCTCTCTTGCAACCCAAGCTGGTCTGGAATTCTTTATGTAGCCCAGCCTGGCCCTGAATTCCCTAATCTTTTATCTCCACCTAAGGTGTTGTATGGCCTAAAATTCCAGATCCTTAAAGAGAAAATATAGATTCCCTCCTATCTCCTCCATTATCATAGAAGCAAAACCTTTTCTTTCTTTCTTTTCTTTTTTTGGATGGGGGAGGGTGATGTGGATTCCACTATGTACTAAGAGTTTGCTCTAGTTCTGACCTATACCCCTAAGCCCAGAGGCTTTTTTTTTTTTTTTTTTTTGAGACAGGACTGGGTTCTCTATAGCGCCCAGGAGATCTCCACCTCCTGAGAATTTTCCTGCCTCAGTCTCCTCAGAATATGTGGGTGAGCCATCAAGTCCAGCTGGAAACAAATATCCTAGCAAAATATTAGCACAATCGAATCCAGAAATGTATAAAAAAGAAATATAGTAGAATCAAGCAGGATTTTTTCTAGAAATATCTAATTGTTTAATCTTTGAAAGCTAGTCATTTTTCATTCAGAGAGAGAGAGAGAGAGAAATCCCTATACCCACTGGTTTATATCTGTAGTCCTAGAATTTGGAAGGCTGAAGCAGAAGGATTGTTTGAACCCAGGAGTTCATGTCCAAACTGGCCAACAGAGTGGCACCTGCACCTGGTAAAAATTAGAGGGGCAGGGAATAGATAGAGCAAGACGCAGAGAGGTATGATTGTCAGGCAGTTGTAACTGAGTAGCCATGCTGGGAAGGTCTTTGAAGGTCACCCCCACTGCTGGGATTATCCTGAAGGAACATACCCTGCCAATCTGGAGAAACTAGTTCTAATGCCCCACAGAGATAAGGCCACCAACTTCCTCCAACCCTCTGTTTATGAAAGGATATAGAGATGAGCTCTCCATTGCAGATAAATTAAATTCCTCAAAAGAGAGCTGGACCATGAGATTGGCCACAAGATCAACTGGGCTGGGCCTGACATGAACAGACCAAGGAGATGTAAGGGGCCAAAAGCCCCAATGAGGTTTGCAGAAACTGGAACTAACCAAGAAGGAAAAGTCACTTGTCCCGGCCCTAACCCTCAAGTATCCCTGACCCTGCCAGCCATCTTGGGCTCTCTTGCTCCTCCGTGTCTGTGCGCATTCCTCATGGACTCCATGTCCATGAGTTCGGTTCCTTCTCTCCTCTAATAAAATCCGTCTTAACCCTCTACATGTTTGGTCTCAATCTTTGACTCCCAAACACAAGAACCTAGACATAACCCCTCCCCCCCAACAGTTGTACACACTTGCAATTTCAGAATTTGAGAGGTCAAGCCTGGGCTACATGAGAAAAAGGGGGGAGAAAATTGTTTGATCATCTTAAGAGATGAACTTCTTAACTTCTTTTCTTGTTCCTTAATAAAATACCTAACAAACGCAATGTTAGAATAGAAGGGGTTTCATGGGCTGGAGAGATTGCTCAGGGTTTAAGAGTCTGCCTCCCAAGTATAAGGTCCTGAGTTCGGATCCAGGTCCCACAAAAAAATGCCAAGCAGATTTGGCAGTGGCCTGAACTTCTGGCCCTGGTGGGTGGAATCTGGGAAAACCCAGAGTGAAGCAAAAAGGAGGTGGAAGTAATCCAGTATGGTTCCCAAAGTCACCCTTGGTCCTCCACAAGGACACACAGTGCCTTCTGATACACACACACACACACACACACACACACACAAAATAAAGCTTAAAAAACTTTGAAAAATAAAGTTAATTAAAAAAAAGAAGAAGCTTGATATGGTTCACAGTTCAAGGTTAGGGTTCATCATGTTGGGAGAGTTACAGAGGCAAATGGTTCCGGGACATACGGAGTCCGGTAGCAGAGCATAGTGGGTATTTCTGATCAGCCAGCTTCCTCCTTCACATGCAGTCCAGGATTCTGTCCCAAGCCATGCTCCTGCTGTCCTTTCAGGTCATTATCCTTTCTCCAGTTTACCCAATCTAGATAACCACTCAGACTCAGACACCTGAATCTAGAAAGCTCCTCGTATACATGCTTGGGGACTTGTCTCCTAGGCAGTTCTACATCCTGTCAAGTTGCCAATCAATATTAACCATTCCAGTGCAGGTCTCAGTTTCTTGCCTTGCTGTGATCAAAGCCCGTGACAGGGTGAGTTTAGAAAGAAAGGTTTGCTTGGGATCACAGGTCAAGGTGCAGCCAATCATGGCAGGGAAGTTGCAGCTGCAGAAGCCTGAAGCATCTGGTCATGTAGTATCCACCACCCCAAAACAAAGAGCGATGAATGCATGGGCTTAGCTCACTGTGTTTGTCTTGTTCAGTTCAGCAGCCTACTCCTCAGGTTAATGGTCCACCCAGAAGAGATAGGTCTTCCCATTTTAATTAATCTGATCAAGATAATCCCCCATGTGCAGAGAGGCCCTTCTCCTAGATGATTCTAGATCTCATCAAGTAGACAATTGAGATTAGTCATTACAATGCATAAAAGGCATTTGATTAAAAAAAAAGGTTTGGAAAGGACTGGAATTCAGATCCCAGCAGCCATAGAACAGGCCAGGAGTTCTGTGCATGCCTATAAGGAAGCAACAAAAAGAAGGGGTATACGTGGGATTTGCTGACTTCTAGCCCAGCTGAAAAAAACCTCAGAAGTCCAGACTTAGGAAGAGACCATGCCTCAAAGGAACAGAGGGATGGAGAGCGATGAGGATAACCAGTGTCTTCCTCAGATCACATACATACACACACCCAGATCCACACATGCATGCACCACACATAATAACACATTCATACATATCAGACTCACATATAAAAAAATACGCCAAGCAAAAAAATATATATACACACATTCAAGATATCAGCACACCTAGCCAACTAGGAATGCATGAAAATTTCCTTATATAATTACAGTTATCTTCCCAAAACCGATGAAAAAAATTACAGTTAATGGTAAAATATTGGAAGTATTCCTTATGGTAATGGGAAAGGCACAAATATGTATACAGATGTACACACCCAAACCCTCATATTTAGGTGACTAAGGAGAAGAGTATAGAGTTTGAGAACAGCCAGGTCTCTGAACTGATCAAAGCAAAAAATATGCCAATTGCAACTGTATTTTTGAAATAACAAACAATTAAAATAAATCTTTCAGGGGGCTGGAGAGGTGGCTCAGGGGTTAAGCCTCTGTCTTGCAGGCAGAAGGTCCTGAGTTCTGATCCTAGACCCCAGATATAGACGCCGGGCGGAAGCGGGGGCAGCCTGCGTTTCTGGTCCTGGTAGGGCAGAGCCTGTGAATCCCCGGGGAGAGTAAATAAGGAGGAGGTGGAGGTGTTCATGGTGGTTCCTGAATTCGCCCGTGGTTCTACACACACACACACATACACACACACAAACACCACACACACAATTGAATAAATAAATAAAATATTAAAAAAAAAATAAATCTCTCAAAAGGCTCCTACCTTGAAAATTACTCAATTTTTCCAAAAATTAAAGACCTGAATAATAGAAAGATTATATATTCTTTATGAATTCAAATCTTCAAAATGGAAAAGATCTCAGAAGTCAGACATGGTGGCATTTGCCCAGAATCCCAGCACTTGGAAGGCTGAGACAAGAAACTTAAATTCCAGCCCAGCAGTGCCACATGCAGAGAGACACTGTCTCAAAACGCAAGAAAAAGTTCATAAATTAATGGAGATCATGACCCTGAAACCTTTATTTATTTATTTATTTATTTTTTTTTTTTAACGTGGGACCTGGGATCCGAACTCAGAACCTTCTGCTTGTTAGACAGAGTCATAACCCCTGAGCCATCTCTCCAGCCCCCTTTATTTATTTTTTATTTGCATGTCTGTGTGCATGTAACTCATTGGCCCAAGTTTGACATTCTTTTGTTTTAATTTTTTAAAATTTTTGCGCATGTGTGCATGTGTGTGTGTGTGTGTGTGTGTGTGTGTGTGTGTGTGTGTTGTGTGTGTGTGTTTGTTTCTGCATGTACCAGAGGGCACTGTGAAGGCCCAAGGGTGACTTCAGGAATCACCCTGGATTGTGCTACCTCCTCTTTGCTTTGCTCTGGAGTTTCCCAGGCTCTGTCTTCCAGACCAGAAGTACAGTCCACCACTAGTTCTGTCTGGCCTTTTTATGTGGGATCTGGGGTCTGAACTCAGGATCTTCTGTTTGCATGGCAGAGACTTAACCCGTGAACCATCTGACATTCTTGACCATCAGCGGTTTTTACATAGGATACAATATTTGAACTCAGATCCTTTTACTTTCCAAGCAGAAGCTTAACCCCTGAGCCATCTCATCTCCCCAGCCCATAACCTGAGATTTTTAAATAGATTGTAAGTGGTTCCAGCTACAAGAGAAAACAAGTGGCAATGCATTAGCACAAATGCAAACTCAGGAGACCTGAGTTTCATCCTTGCAGCCTGAACATCAATATACAAGAAGCAACTACCAAAAGCTGACCTCTGACTTCCACCTGCCCAACATGGCATATGTGTATCTGCGCACACGCATGCACAGACACACAGATACACACACACACATACACACACAAAATAATAAATAAATAAATAAAATATTTTTAAAAATCAAACAGCAAAAATATCAGAACAAAAATGGGTTAATGAATAAATATATAATGAAAGGCAGAAACATGTACCTTGTGGGCCCCTGGGGATTGAACTCCAGCCACCAGGTTTGCAAGCAGCTACCTTAAGGCTATCTTACCAGCCCAAGTTTGACATTCTTGACCATCAGGGAAAGTCAAAATTGAAACTGCTTTGAGATTCCATCTCACCCCAGTCGGAATGGTCATTGTTAGGTTGGGGAGTGGGTATGCTGAGACTCTCTGACGTGTTCCACATGGAGGTCCAATTGATTAAAGAGAAGCCAATACAAGGGGAGAGAGACTTAAGAAATACAAATGTCATTGAGGCTGAGGCCCTGGTGGTCAAGGGAACCACAGTTTGGCACTAAGTTGGGATAGCATTGGAACATAAACGATAGTTTAAAGTCAGAGAGGATAGACTGCGGCAGCAGAGTGTGGGGCAAGAACACCCCTTCTCCCAAGACACTGCCGGGTTAAGGAAATTATAGGATAGAGAAGAAGAAGGCAGAAGTTCAGGATAATTTGAAATTTATCAGGAGGGGTAGGTCCTGGGTCTAGGGAGATAAGTCTGAAGTGGATTAGGGTGTGGTTGGTTCTAGGAATTACCATATTTCAAACAGGGTGAAGGAGTTTTATAAAATGAGGCTGTAATAGTTGCTTTTTCCTGTTGCTATGAGACACTATTCTTCAAACAATTTAGGGGAGAAAGGGAGATTTATTCAGATTACCTGGCACCCTTGTCTCTTATAGACTCACCCCTCATGGATTCCATGCCTGGAGTCCATGAGTTCTCCAGGGCTCTCTTGCCCCTCACTGATTCACCTTCATGAGTCCCATTCTTTTCTCTCCTCTAATATACTCTTCCTGGGGCTGGAGAGGTGGCTCAGGGGTTAAACATCTGCCTTGCGGGCAGAAGGTCCTGAGTTCGGATCCTAGACCCCACGTATAGACGCCAGGCAGAAGTGGGGGCGGCCTGCATTTCTGGTCCTGGTAGGGCAGAGCCTGTGAATCCCAGGGCAGAGTAAACAAGGAGGAGGAGGTGGAGGTGTCCATGGTGGTTCCCAAATTCGTCCGTGGTTCTACACACACACACATGCATACACACACATACATACACACACGCATACACTCACAACTGAATAAATAATAAAAAAAATAATATACTCTTCCTTCCTCCTCTACGCATGTTCTGGTTTCAATCTTGGGCTCATGAACACAAGAACCCGGACACATATAGACCTCAGAGGGAGGGAAGATATAGTCCATTATGATGGGAAAGGCATAACTGGTTGGCAGAAGCTGGAGAAGTTGTAAGAGCAGAGTGGCTAACTGAAGCTGGGTGGGGCAAAGCAACCCCAGCCTTCCCCCACCCCCATCCCCGATTGTGACTGCCTTTCTCCAGCAAGGCTCCATCTCCTCAAGGTGTCATGATCATCCCAGACAACTAAAGATTCAAACACATGAGCTGGGGGGGGGGACACAACTCACATTTCACACCATGACAGGGTTGCTAACAGCTGTCGTAGGAAAATAAATAAAAACAATGTTGATGAGGAGACAGGGAAGGAGGAACCCTAGAACATCACTGGTAGGGATATAAATGGGGTGCAGCTATAGAAGTCAGTGTGGGGTTCCTTAAAAAACTGAAACACAACTACCTTATAAAGCCAGCCATACCCACTCTGGGCATATACTCCTGAGAGTTACCTTCATTGTCAGAGGGGTTAGCCTGATTGCATTAATTGATGTGTGAAAACTCCAGACTAAAAGTGGGCAGCTCTATTCCCTGGGGATGCAGTCCTGGACTGAATAAAAGGTAAAAGCAAGCCAAGCAAAACTCTTTGCTTCCCAGTTATGAGTGTCATATGGCTGAAGCTGGGTGGGGCTAAGCAGCCTTAAGGTGGGTCTAAGCAACCTCAGGGCCTGTGAGCTCCTCCTGCCTGGATTTCCCCGCCGTGACAGATGATTGTGTCTTGAACTGTGAGTGTAAATAAGCCCTTTTCCCTTTGAGTTGCTTTTGTCAAGATATTTTTACCACAGCAACAGAAACGAAACTAAAGCAATACCTACTGGAGTCAAAGACAGCGCACCACAGAGATGCCTGAGCATTCACTGCTGGGTTCACAACGGCTAAGTAATGGACTCAGCCTTGATGCTGATCAGCAAATGAATGGGTAAAGAAAACGTATGAATATGCACAGAGGAATTTTATTTTGCCATAAAGAAAACTAAAACCATGATGTTTACGGAAAAATGGACAGAATTGGGAATGATTAAACAAAACCAAACAAGCTAGAATCAGGACAACAAATGCTGTCTCTTTTGCACTCATATGTGGAACCTAGATTGTGTGTGTGTGTGTGTGTGTGTGTGTGTGTGTGTGTTTACATCATGAAACTAGAAATAGCACGAGAGGGGAAGAGATCTTAAGGAAATTAAGTGAGAAAAAAGAGGGTAACGGAATAAAAGAAAAGCATGAAAGCAGAAGGGGTGACTACTTAGGGAGAAAGCAATAGGGGGAAAACAAGAAGGGTACAGGGGACACAGGGAAGTGAGGGAGGGCTTTAATTAGAACAAAGTGTAATGAAACATGTGTATGAAAATGTCACAAGAAAATCCATTCCTTTACACACTGACTTAACATTTAATAATAATAATAATAATAATAATAATAATAATAATAAAACAGTGAAAGATATGGCATCGGGGCCAACAAGATGGCTCAGCAGGCAAAGTGCCAGCTCTGATACCTGGTAACCTGAGTTCAATCTCTAGAAGTCACAGGGACACACAGTGCTGTCTGAGACACACACACAAATACACGCATGCTCGCACACACATGCACAAAAATAATAATAAAGTTTAAATAAATACACTCTGATGATTACATCTCATAGCTGTAAGGTCACTGTTCACACTGTCTACAACTACAAGCTGAATTCTGCACCTCAGGTCCTTATTCCTTGCCTTCCCATTATTCAGCTCCAGGGAGAGGGTGGGCATACGCTTAAGGCGATGCTAGGTTCACACAGCACCCTTTACTAGACCTGCCTAAACTGTTCCGGATGGCTCTACAGAGGATGCTGGATCTGACCTCCAACCTCTGAAAAGCTATCCAAAAAAGAAACACTGCAGAGGTATGAATGCTTGGCCCTCCAAGGGCTTGAGAAAAAAAAAAAAAAAAAAAAAACCCTGACCATGCCATCACCATGGCTTAGCTCTGTTTAAATAAGAGGGAGGAATGTGTCCAGGACTGCTTAAACTCTGACAAGTTAAATTCTGAAGAAGTCCAAAAGAGAAAGAAAAAAAGAAGAGTAAACACACCAGTGGTTTTAAAGATAAGAGATTTTTCTGAGGGTTCAGGCATTCTGTATAATACATCTGAGGCCAAGTTGGAAGAAGTTGGAGGAAGGTCAAGTCTTACAGGTAGTATTTAATGAGATCAAACAGCATGGTATTTTTTTTTTGGGGGGGGGAGTGCTTTCAATATCAGGTACTGTGGCATGAGCTTAGATTTTCATTTCTGAAGATACGATCACAATCTTTTTGTTTTGCTTCAGTCTGATTTTTGCTTTGGTTTTGTCGTGCCTGGGCATCCATGTGAATCAGTTGAGATCATCTTCCCCAACACTCCTAGTCTGCAAAGAAAAACATGAGACCTATGACTGGTGAGATGACTTACTTGGTAAAGTTCATAGCCTGCCAGTGGAAGGAAGGACCTGAGCTCCATCACTCGCCACCATGATTCTGTGTATAAACATCCCTGCATTGTTAAAGGAAGCTTCTAGGTCATGCTGACAGCCCCTGTAAATCTATGGTCATAATAATAAATACTGAGCTGGCAGCTTAATATCATGTCCTTATAGCTACATCTTAGTAGTTTGCTCTCTCTAGTGCCTGTGGTTTAGCCTCCCTTTCCATAGGTTCTTGGCCTGATTCACACTACCAGGCATGTGCTCCCCACCCCCAACAGTGGGCCTTAGATCCAGAAAGTAGTTGGTTACCCACATAATATTCATGCCACCGTTGCACCAAGGATCATTGCACCAAGGATCACCTCTTGCCACAGTAGCTGTTAATAGAGCTTGTAGCTTTGGCAGCTGGGTTAACTGCTGAGTGCTTTTCTCCCCCCAGCATCTTACATATTACTTCCTGTTGCTATGAAAGCAAGAAGGTCAGGAAGAAGGAAGCTTCCAGATCAGTTTTTTTTCCCCCTTCATTTTTTTTCCCCCTTCAATCACAAGTGTAGTGTCTTCAACAACGAGATCACACTGCCAGTTTCTGGAGGGCAACCCAGAATATGCCAGTTGTTTATAAAGCATGTACGTG
The DNA here is from genome assembly GCA_023101885.1 of Typhlomys cinereus. NCBI lineage: Eukaryota > Metazoa > Chordata > Mammalia > Rodentia > Platacanthomyidae > Typhlomys > Typhlomys cinereus. The sequence continues at coordinate 813,956 of JALPQD010000042.1, read as the reverse complement.
ATTGGGCTGGAGGGATGGCTCAGGAGTTAAGCCTCTACCTCACAAGCAGAAGGACCTGAGTTCAGATCCTGGATCTTGCATAGGAATAACAGACAGAAATGGCAGTGGCCTGAACTTCCACCCCTGGAAAGTGGAGCCTGGGAAACTCCAGAGCAAAGCAAAAAAAACACAATTTAGGGCAATTCATGAAGTCACCCTTTGATCTCCACAGGCACACACAGAGCTCTTTGCTACACACACACACACACACATACACACATGTACACACGCATGCATGCAAAAAAAAGCATGCACATTGTATTAGACATGTAATCTACAGTATGATTTATGTATGCAGAAGATGTGCCTAGATTATATGCAAGTATTACAATATCTTAGATGAAGGATGTGAGGGTGCTGGGGTTTCGGTATCTGTAAGGTCCTGGAACCAACCCCCATGCATACTAAGGAAGCGCTGCAGCCTCAGCGTAAGTTGAAGACCCTGAAGTTCCTTTGCCTCCTTTCAACCACTCAGAGCCTCAGACGCACACTTGGCAGTCTTGGCAAGACTGGGCATCTGCCTTAGGCCTTTTGTTTTTCCCTGTGACTTCCCACTTTCAGACTTGGCCCTCAAATCACAAGACTAGGGCACTCAGTTCACATTTGTCAACCTCTCCCTTTGAGGAACTGGCCAAGACCCTTGAAGTCCTCCACTTCTGGCCCCTGTCTTGTTCCAAACGACCTGACGCTGCAGAACAAAGGTACTTCTGCCTTTGTCTGGCTCTGAGAACGAAGTGTCCCAGGGACACTATGTTTTGGTCTGCTGCCCACTCCCCTGGGGCTAGTCTGATCGTAGGGTCATTTTCTGTAGCTCCATTTCACTGGGCTTGTCTCTCTTCTCTTCCCATTAACCCATGAGGGTTCAGCCAAATATGTTTGGGGCATAATAGTGTCTTTTTCCATTTGGACTTTTAAGCTCACTGATAAACACAGACACGGCTGATTATGATTTTAGTATTTCTTCCTCATTTCTCACTCCCTCGGTCTGTGGATTTCTTTCATTGCTCACGAAGAAATCCTCTTAGGGTTTGGGAAATCATCAGCTTAAATGATCAGGACTGGGATTGGGGATGTGGCTTGGTGCTAAAACACTTGTCTAGCATATACGCGGCCTGGGTTCCATTCCTGACCTAGTCAAACAAAACAAATGAAACAAAAGCTGAGGGCACTGGAGAACATCTAAATAATAAAGAGATCAGGGGCTGGCAAGACAGCGCAGTGGTAAATGCTCCTGCGTGTAAACCTGGCAACTCGAGTTCAATCCCCAGAGTCTACGTGCTAGAAAGAGAGAGCTGAACGCTATCCTTTAACCGCCATGCACGCACCATGATATGCACATATGTTCTCTCTCTCATCTCTCAATAAATAAAATAAGTTTTTAAAAGTTCAACTGGACTTTGTGGTGCACACCTATAATCTCAATACCTGGGAGGTACAGGCAGGAGTTGAAGGACAGCCTGGGAGGGGGAGGGTCCTTGAGATCCTATCTTGGAAAAAAAAAAAAACTATAAAAGGCCAGCAAAATGGTTCAGTGAAATCCTTCCTTATCGCCTGCCCCCACACTCTGCCAGCAGCGTTCTGAGACAGGGTCTTGCTGTACAGCACAGACTGTTCTTGAACTTATGACCTCCAGTGTCCATCTTATAGGAGGATGCTACATGTCTAGTATTTTATTCATTCATTTGAGAGAAACAGAAAGAAGGAAGAGAGAGGAAGGGGGAAGGAAGAGTAGGAGGAAAAGGCACATGCGCGGAGGTGTTTCAGACTGATTTCCCTGCCGCCCACATCTGTGGAGTTCCTGGTTCTTTCTTCTGCTCATATCTTGCATGAGTCCCCTGGCACCTCTTCTGTTTTCATAGTTTAGAGACCTGGGTGGTCTCTTGTATTTTGAGGGTTTTTTTTTTTTCTGCATTACTTAAATATTCTATTTGACAGAGAGAGACAGAGAAAGACAGAGAGAAGGTACACACGTGGGTGCTTTGTGCACAAGGGAGGTCAAAGGGCATCATCTCTGTTTCCACTGCTTGGGCTACCTGGGACGCAGCACAGGTGGCTGGGTTTGTGAGCTTGCGCCTTACTCACTGAGCTCTCTCACCCGCCCTACATTTGAGATTTTAATACACCGCTCTTTCCATCCTGTTTGTTCTTCTTTCTTCAAGCAGACACTCAGAACTGAGTGATCATAAAGATATCCGAGGCCGTGCAGGTAGCAGAAACAAGCAAACTGTTCTGTGTTGTTTGTTTGATATCCCCAGTTTCTCCCCTCCTCCCCCCAAAGCCAAGGAGCTAGAAGGAAAATGAAGGGGTCTATAAAGGAAGTTGTTTACAGGTCCCAATAGTGCCTAGAGGAAAAAAAAAAAAAAAAAAAAAAATGGAGATCCTAAGCTCCTTAGGTAGAGGCAAAGGACATAAAGGCCCCAGGGAGCTGGATCTGCTCCCTAGGGAGGTAGCAGCTGACTGCTCTGGGTTGGGCCACTACAGGCCCTGGGACCTAAGATGCAGGAGCCCCAAGGGTGGCACAAAGCCTTTGTGAAAGCGGCTAGAGTTCTACTGTACCCCTTGCTGTTGAGGAAGGAAAGACTGCAGCCCAGTCAGTTGGGCAGGGCAGCGCTCTGCCTTCCAGGTCTGTCCACGGCTACACTATTGCTAAGAAGTGACAGTTGTCTGTGTTGTGCGGGATTGATCGGTCCCATTGCTGCAGGGTTCTTGTGTTTGGAGTCGAAGACTGAAACCAGAACACGTGTAGAAAATTAAGGTAGTGTTTATTAGAGGAGAGAAAGAACAGAACTCATGGACTCCAGACGTGGACTCCGTGAGGAGCATAGAGCTAGAAAGGAACTCATGAACTCCAGATGTGGAGTGCCAGGAGGGGCAGGCACCAAAGATGGCTGCCAAAGTAGGTATATTTATACCTTAAGTAAGGGGGCGTGGCTTTACCTCATTGGTTAGCTCCACTGGGACTCAACCCAATTGATCTTGGCCCACCTCAAAGTGGAGCCTATCTGTGCCAGAGAGCTGCTAATCTTTCATAAACAGAAGATTGGGGGAATTGGTGGGTGTGCTCCTTCAGGGAAATCCGGGCAGTGGGGGTTGACCTTCCAAGACCTTCAGAGACCCTGGCCCAGCAAGCTGCTCTAAACCTGCCTTATCACAGCAAATGGCACTCTTAGGGCCCAAAGTATTAAAGATGTATCAGGAGCTCACGTGGAGAAATCATGGTGAGGACATGGGGAGTGGTGTGGAGCCCTGCGCTGTTGGGACACAGATTCAGTTGCTCAGGACCGTCCTCTACCTCTAGAATCATGGAGCCACATAATGATGCCAGACTTCTGGCTTCTTGCCTTTGAGAAGGAAGCTCAGTACCTATCTGCTTCCTAGGTCCCTGAGAAGTCTGAGATAAGATAGAGACATGAAACACATCATCGGCTAGCACTTTAACCTTCACCCCCAGGCCCTGTTGGATCTTGGGGGGCAGTAGGTTCCTGGAGACTGAGTTCCCCAGAATCTCAGCCTGAACAACAGTCGGCTCCTGTTCATGGGGACATCTCGTCCGGTATCTCTTCCAGTAGAGAGATCCTTTTGCAAAATCTATTGACCTGGGGGCTGAAGAGGTAGCTCAGGGGTTAAGCCTCTGCCTTGCAGACAGAAGATCCTGAGTTCGGATCCTAGACACCACGTATAGATGCCGGGCAGAAGCCGGGGCGGCCTGCGTTTCTGGCCCTGGTAGGGCGGAGCCTGTGAATCCCGGGACAGAGTAAACAAGGAGGAGGTGGAGGCGTCTATGGTGGTTTCCGAATTCGCCCATGGTTCTACACACACACACACACACACACACACACACACACACACACACACATACACACACGCATAATTGAATAAATAAATTTAAAAAATTTTAAAAATCTCTTGATCTGGTCTCAGTGGAAGATGGAAAATCTCCTGGGCCCTCCCTTACCTAAGCAGCAAAGAGACACACTGGTTCTCAGGGTGGTTTCCCCACACATTGTTTCTTTCTTTCTTTTCTTTCTTTTTAAATAGCATTCTTTAAAAATCTGTGATTTAGGGACCAGGGAGATTGCTCAGTGGATAAGACCAATGCTTGCAAACCCGGAGACCTGAGTTTGATTTTCAGAAGCCTCCATGAGTGAAAGGAAATCATCCCGTGACCTCCAGCCATGTACTATGTCATACATGCGTGTGCACCTTCTCGCTCTCTAATATATAAAATACAAGCTATTATTTTTAATGAGAGAAACGACAAAAGAAAGAGAGAAAGAGAGAGGGGGGATATGTATGTGCCATGGTACCATGTGAAGGGAAGGCAAAGGACAGCTTTTAAAATTCAGTTCTCTTCTACCACGTGGACTCAGAAGATTGGACTCAGGTTTTCATGTCAGCACACACGTGCACTTACTACCCACTATCAGTCACGCCTGTATTGATTGATTCTTTATCAGTGGAATTCCTTACTCACCAGCGCTTGCAGCTCCCTACTCCCAGCTCTTCCCTTCTGGTCACCACCAATGACACTAACCAGCTTAGCCAGATGTAGTGACTCACACCTGTAACTCCAGCACTTGGGAGGCAGAGGCAGGGGGATTACTGCAAGTTCAAAACCACTTTGGTCTACAGAGAGACTTTGTCTTGCTAACAAATTTGCTTAATCAATTAATGAACTAAACTTGCAAAGCTCCTTGAGGGTGGAACCTTCCAGGTCCTCAATGGGTGACAGGATTATACTCTGATGAACCCAAATGCACAAAGAAAATACCAGAAACTGAAAATACATTTACTACGACTAGCCTATGAGGCACCAGCACTTAGCCACACAGCACAGAGTGTCACAGTGGCTTCACATGATGTCCTGGCTGATTTGAGGCTGCTGTTCACTGCCTGGGGACCAGCACCCTAAGGCAGAATGCAGTACTGAGAATTGCCAGCCCTGGAAAAGACTCAAAGTATAATCTGTACCGGTCATGAATCACTTCTAGATTCCCATTTAAGATGGTTTGACTGAAGGTTTTCCAACTTTACACAGGTTCAAAAATGCACCTAGGGACAGATGAGATGGATCATTGGGTAACTCGTCTGTTTGCCAACCTGGAGACTTGAGTTTGAGGTGTGGCCTCTGCCCTTCACCTGTGCAGCATGGCACGTTCTACACACACACACACACACACACACACACACACACACACACACCAAATAAAAGAATTTAAAAAAATGTACCCAGGCAACAACTACTTTGTTTCTTACTTTCAGGGAGGCATTCAATAAATTATGTTACATGTTCCATACTCTATTATAGCACAGGCTTTGTGTTGTAAGATTTTTCCTAACTCGTGGCTAGCATAATGTTCTGAGCATGATTAAGTAGGTTAAAAGTAAAATACTGGGGGCTGGAGAGGTGGCTCTGGGGTTAAGCCTCTGCCTTGCAGGAGGAAGGTCCTGAGTTCGGATTCTAGACTCCACGTATAGACGCCGAGCAGAAGCGGGGGCAGCCTGCGTTTCTGGTCCTGGTAGGGCGGAGCCTGTGAAACCCGGAGCAGAGTAAACAAGGAGGAGGTGGAGGCGTCCATGGTGGTTCCCGAATTCATCCATGGTTCTACACACACACACATACACACGCACACACGCATATACCCACAATTGAATAAATAATAAATAATAAAAAAATTTAAAAAAGTAAAATACTGGTAGGTGAGGTATATTAGATGTATTTCTGACATTTTAAACTATGAGGGGTTTAACATTGTAAGTGGGGGGAAATATTTTGAGGATTTTTTTTTCTTACGAAGAAAGTCATGCAATGTAGTCCAGGTTGCACAGTATCTTCCTATCTCAGCAAGAATGATATGTATCTACGGTACACTACTTTGCCCGGTCTAAACATCTGTTAAATGAAGGAAAAGTACATCTCTGCCTTCTGACTCATCAAAGACAGATTCATCGTGGCCCTAATAGCTTCAGTGCAAACAGTTGATTTCCTAAAATCAGTAACTACAAAACACAGCTAGTTGCCAACCTTCAAATGAGTCTGGCAGTTATTAGCCTTCCTTCATCATGTCTAAGAAAATTCTGGAAAAATATACTTCCTAAATAATTGGTAAACACCAGTTTCCTTAATCAGTCTGACAGATGAACTGGGTAACATTATTTTTTTCACTTTTTATATACAAGTGTATAGGGTGCGTGCACACATGCACGCATGAATGTGAGTGTTTGTGTGTGCATATAAGTTGGCACACCTGGGTGTAGGTACGTGAGTAACTCTTGAGTCTATATGCCTGTGGAGGCCCAAGGGTGACATTGAGAATCATCTTCAGTTGCTTTTCTACCTTATTATTGTGAGTCTGGGTCTCTAACTAAACCCACAGTTAGAGTTAAATTGTTAAGTTAGTTAAGGTTGGTGACTAATCAGCTTGCTCTGGAGATTCCCAGACTCGGGGGCTGGAGAGGTGGCTCAGGGGTTAAGCCTCTGCCTTGCAGGCGGAAGGTCCTTAGTTCGGATCCTAGACCCCAGGTATAGACGGCTGGCAGACGGAAGCGGGGGGCGGCCTGCGTTTCTGGTCCTGGTGGGGGGAGCCTGTGAATCCCGGGGCACAGTAACAAGGAGGAGGTGGAGGCGTCCATGGTGGTTCCCGAATTTGTCTGTGGTTCTACACACACACACACACACACACACACACACACACACACACACACATATACACACATGCGTGTGCACATACATGCACAATTGAATAAATAATAAATAATAAAAAAATTAAAAAAAAAAAGAGATTCCCAGACTCTGTCTTGTAGGACTAGAATTATGGAGGTTGGGGAGAGGATGGGAGGAAGTGTTGCCACACCCACCTGGAATTTTCATGTGAGATCTGAGTGCTTTTAGTTGGGAGGAAAAAGCTTCAACCACTGAGCCATCCCCCCACCCCTTCCCTCCACCTCCAGTCTAAGGGCAAAGATTTTTGTTTTTAATATTTATTTGGGAGAGAGAGAGAGAGTACATGCCACATGTGTGAAAGTCAGAGGACAACTTTTAGAAGTCAGTCCTCCTACCACGTGGGGTTACTGGGAATCAAATCCAGGTCTTCAGGTTTGCAAGCTGGGAGGTACTTTATCCACTCAGCCATCTCATCAGACCCCTAAGGGCAGAGTCTTAAGGAACACCAAGACTCGGTCAGAGAGTGTGTGTTCTCTAATCCATGCATGGCTGGAGTTGGGAAGAAGCCTTTCCTTGCTGAAACATATCAAGAATGATCTAGACACGAGGCTGGAGGCTAGCAGCTACAGGACATCCAGGACCACCTGTTGTCTAGTCTATATACATAGCACTGTTCTCATCCGCTTAACAGTCTCATAATAGCTTAGCTTTGGTTAAGTCTATGGACTTGTGATTTCCTTTTTTTTTAAACCTCGAGCAGGTCAATGAGACTTAGAGGTCAGCCAAACCCTGGAAAGGCTACCTAAACACCTTCTAGATCTGTCAGCTGCAGACCTTGAACAATGAATGATGGGGGGAAATTCAGATTTATTTCCAAGAACAGTCCTCCTCAATTAAAGGACATCCCACCGATACCACGACAAGCTGCTCCTTCGGCCAACGTTCTCAGGAGCTGATCATCAGTCAAAGCTGATGTCACGAGTTGATGTCACGACGTAGACATATAGGGTCGTGGTTTTGTCATAAGCTGAAGTCATCGGAACGCCGAGGTCTCTGTGTTGGTCTCGGGAAACAATTTCTTATTATCATTATTATTTTGTGTGTCTATGTGTATCAGAGGGCACTGTGTGTGCCTATGGAGGCCCAAGGATGGCTTCAGGAATCATTCTGGATTACTTCTACCTCCTTTTTGCTTTGTCCTGGGATTTTCCAGGCTCTGCCTTCCAGAGCTGGAAGTGCAGACGGCTTGGCACTCTTACATGGAATCTGGGATCCGAACTTCTGCTTTTGAGGCAGCATCTTAACCCTTGAGCCATATCTTCAGGCCTGTAACAGGGTCTTGTGTAGCTGCAGATAACTTGCCTCTTTCTTGTCTCTGCTTTCTGAGTGCTGGTATTACAGGCCTGGGCCATCATGTCCACCTTTAGGCAGTGCTTAGGGGAATCCAAGACTGACTGTTGGGGAGTCAGACTACCAACAACTGAGCCCTTAATTAAAAAAAAAATCATTACAATATGGAGTGAACTCTGAGCCCAAATAACATATAACATAGAGATATAGACATTTATTTATTTATTTATTTATTTTTATCTATCTATCTATCTATCTATCTATCTATCTATCTATCTATCTATCTATCTATTTATTTATTTATTTATTCATTCATTCATTCTTTGGATTGGCTCCCAGGTCTCCTTCATTTTTATTTTATAAAACAAAAACTTTGACCAAGAGCTGGAGAGATGGCTCAGGGATTAAAGCTTTTATCTTGCAAGCAAAAGGGCCTGAGTTCTGATTCCAGATCCCACGTGAAAATGCCAGGCAGAAATGGCGGCAGTCTGCACTTCTGACCCTGAAAGGCAGAGGCTGGGAAACCTCAGAGCAAAAGCTGTAAGGGGGTAGAGTAATCTAGGATGTCTCCCTGAGACAATCCTTGGGTCTTGAGAGATACACACATTGACCTGTGCTACACGCAGACGCACACTCCAAAAACAGAAACCGTCATCAAATCCAGAGCGGGTGTGAGAGCAAGCAGAGCTTCTAAGCTCCTTCCCGGGAACCTGGACTCAACGCTAAGAAACTCCAGTTTCCGTGTGACCAGTTTTTGTTCAGGACGTATGAGTTTAGGATTGGGCAGCAGTGATCTCTGTTGTGTGGTCCAGGATGCCCAAGAAAGCCAGAATTCAGGTCAGATAAAATGGAAGTAGAAAACAGGGCTGGGGGTAGTATGTAGCTGTGTGGCAGTGTGTGTTTGATGTGCCAAAGGCCTTTGGTTCCCCAGTGCCAGAGGAGGAAAGGATAAAGAGGGAGGGAAAGAGAAGGAAGAGAAGGAATAGGAGGAGGACTAGGACAAGGAGGAAGATGAGAACAAGGAGAAGAAAGAGAACTTGTTGCAGTTGGCCTGCAGGGTTGCTGATAAATCACTGTCAAAAGGCTTAAGGGAACAAGATGTTTGTTTTCTTATTGACAGTCCAGTTACAGTCTATCCAGCTTGACGGGAGAGCATGCACCAACACCAGGCTGAGGGAACTGGCCAAAGCATCTCTACATAATGGCTGAGAGAGGAACGATCCTTACTTGCCAGACCAGCATGTCTGGCCAAGTGTACAGAAGGATGCCAACTTCCTCAACCAGCTCTCTATATTTTATTCCAGGGCCTAGTGCCACCGACCATGGGCTGGACCTTCCCCATCAGCTAGACAATCTCCTGCAAGTTTGCTTTGGGCTTAACTCAACCACTAATTCTCCACAAATGGGCCCAGAATTCAAACCCTCAAGTATCAAGTTGACACCTGTGTCTAAGTATGACAGAAAGTGTCAGCAAAAAGATATTACCTTTGTTTTGATGCATTATATTCAATATACTTGTATTATTAAATTTTAATGACTTCCTTTAACAACTGGCAAAATTTCTAGGCATTTCACCATTTGCTTTGGTAAACTGGTACACTATAGCCCCAGTACACCATCCATTAGGATGAACATTCACTAGCCAAATTCAAATACAAATCACAGAACAATGAATATAGAAGTATTTCATTTAAGCCTTTATTATTATTATTATTATTATTGTTATTATTGGCCCATGCACATGTACATGTATACAAGTGGGCATTTGAGTTTGGAGGTCCAAGGGTGATATCGAACTCTATCTCTAAAGTATTATTGCTTTGTTCTGGGATTTCCTGGGCTTTGTCTTCAAGGGTCAGAACTGCAGGTGGCCACCATATCTGGCATTTTTCTATGGGATCTGGGGATCTGAACTCAGGTCCTTCTGTTTGTGGGGAGGGGGGAAAGGCTTTCTCCCCTGAGCCAAAGGTTGGACATTCCATTCTCCGGGATTCTCCCTGGCAGTCGTTCCAAATGCCTTTCAGAGGCTTCCAGACATGGCAAGCACCTCCGAACGGAGCTCACTCTGATCTGCCTGAACTTGCCTGAACGTTACCGCAAATTTTATATTCTCGCCACAAAGAACATTTGTTCCCTGTTTCACTGAACATCACCCCGTCCCTCTGTCTACCAGTCTGACCTCTTAGTGCGGCGATTCTCTACTTCAGCTACATTCAACACCAGCAGAAGCCGGGTACCACAGGCAACCATTTGGATTTAATTGGCTTGAGGCGAGGCCTGGGGCTAATGGGAAGAGGAAGTAGAAAAAAATTTCCCAGTGACAGAGAAGACACAAACAAGTTTTGGTCTCACAGTTACCAACTCTAATGCTTATTATTTTTAATATTGTATTTATTTAATTGAGAGAGAGATGGAGAGAGAAAGAGGGAGAGAAGGCAGGTACATTCACCATGCATGGCATGGTGAATCAGTGAGGTCAGAGGACATTTTTTTATCTATTTAATATTATTTGTGTGTGTGTGTGTATCAGAAGGTTCCATGTGTCCCTGTGGAAAGGCCAAGGGTGACATCAGGAATCATCCTGAATAAAGAATAAAGATTCTAATGGCTAAGCATAGAGCTCTCGCCTAAACACAAGACCCTACATATATGACCCCCAGCACCCCAAACTCTAAAGAACCTCTTATTTAAAATATGCTTTCGTCATTATGTATCCTATTGTCCCTTTGTTACTCTTAACAGATCTGTGTCTTTTTCAGCTACATAAATGTAAATATGTCTTTATTAAAATTCAGTATTTATTCAGTGCTTTCTTGTGCTAAGTGCCATTCTAGTTGTTGAGAAAAAATAAAGTTATTTAATGAGTTCATGTTCTAGTGAAAGAATCAAGCTGTATAATTCATCGGGACAAAGTAAGCTACAGGACACAGTGTAAGTTGAGGATGCAGCTCAGTTGGTAGACTGCCTAGTTTGCACCAAGTTCTAGGTTTGTTTGCAAGCACCGTGTAAAACTGCTATGGTGGCCGTGGAGGAGGCAGGAGGATCAGATTTTCAAGGTCATCCTCAAGCTCATACCACATTTAGTGGTTAAATTAAAGGGATTTACCAGGGAATATGAATTTAACATTTTGCCTTATGGTGTAGTTGAATCAGAATTACACAGTATTGATTAAAAATAGAGATCTGTACTCTGATCTGTACCATACTGATGTGTACTATAACCCTTTGAATTACATTTGGCATTATATATTATGCACACATTCCTCTATATTTTATTTCTTGGAACTCCTATAGAGCGTGTCATGCTGCAGTCATAAAGAAGTTTCTTTTTATGTTAAAGGCTCTTGTATTGTTTGTTTTTTTACTATTAAACCAGTGAATATTCTTATGTATAAGGATATATAGTTTTTATTCATGAGCTCGTCAAAGAACATGCATATTTTTTACTTGCTATTGCCAAATGCATCTGCTCTCTGCATTTTTGTAGAAAAGTTACACTTTCATTAACTCTCTCAGGAGAGAACCTGCCATCTTCAGTTTTGTATCATCTGATAAGATGAAATCACCTTGCTTTAATCTGTAGACCCTTATAGTCCAAAGTTAAATACGGTCATTAACCATGTGTGTTTGAAAATGTTTGTTCAGATTTTGGTTTTCTTACTTTGCATTTCTCTGTTGGTTCATACTTTATGCATTAACACATATAGCCTGCTCTCTATGATATACTATAAATATTTTGTCTTGTCTTGTCACTAATAGAATGTGTAGTTTTTCATTAAATGGAAAACAAGTACTTTGCCAAATTGGTTGTTTTGTTTAGATTTTTAAAAATTATAGCTTTACTGAGATAAAGTTTGGTGACTTAAGGTATGCAATTCATTGTTTGTTTCCCTAGGGTTCAGCAGTTCTTAGTGTATTCACAGTTTCGCATCTGTCACAAATCATTCTCTCTGTCTCTCTCTCTCTCTCTCTCTCTCTCTCTTTCTCTCTCTCTCCTCTCTCATCTTTTATTTTTCCTCCTAAGATAGTTTCACTGTGTAGCTCAGTTGACTTCACATTCAAGTGTAGCTGGCACCTCAAAACCCGTCTGTCTGTCTGAAGGCCTAGGCGTCATGCCCCTGGGAATTTGTTAATTTGGGTTCACAGCTTCAGAGGTTCCATGTTCCAGTCCTTGTGTCTGGTGCTGGGGCCCACAGCCAAGCAAAGGATCATGGTGGGAGCATGGACAGAAGCTCCTCACCGCAGGGTGCACACGAAGCAGAGAGGGTCATGAAGGCCTGCAGGGACAAGACACCTCTTTCTAGGCCAGTCCCCAGTGGTCAGTTCTTCTGGCAGCACTTCCTGCTTGTGACAGGAATGCCATCCCTGTTCCAGTCCTTCTGGAGATGGATCTGTTGATGAGGTCAGGACCCCTAAAGCTGCAGTAACCATCAAGCATAGCAACACATGACCCTGTGGGGGGCGTTTCATATTTGAGCTGCAACCTTCTATTTCTGGCTCCCAGTGGCTCATGGCCCTTTATTACACAACGCCCTTCGTTCATCTTCAAGAGTTCTAGCTTGGTTGCAAAGTCCATGTCCAAAGTCTTCTGGACACAAGGCAGACTGTGCTGTGAGCCCCCATAATCAAAAAGCAAGTGAAGTTTTTTGTCAAAGTGTAAGCACGGAGTAAGAGTAACACTGCCGTTCCGAAGGGAGGACTCGGCCTAGAAAGGAAGGAGGGACAGAAGCAACCCTGACACTCAGCAGGGCGGACAGTTAGTCCTGTGGGTTATGCCAGGCATGGAGCCAGGTAAGTTCTGGGGGGTTTGCGCAGCCACGCCCATGGGCTCCTCCTGTGGGCTGGTCCCGCTCACTGCTTACAGCTTTCCTTGGCAGCCTTCCCTCCTCTTCATCTCTGACTGTCCTGGGGTCCTGTTTTTACTTGGGCTTCACCCTCAGAGTCACGTATTACTCTGGATGCACATTGTCAGGTGTCCTAGGCGCATTCATGCAAAACCAGCTTCACGTGGGCAGTGCCACATTCAGCCACCAGTTCTAGCAGGAGCCTGAAGACCCCCTGTGAGCAGGGTGCAAGCTCTTTCCTCCAGACAGTCTTTCAAGGTGTTAAGACCTTCCCATCGTGAGCCTGCAAGGACGGGGCTGCCGGGTGGCATCTGACCAGTTCTGAAGGCGGCACCTTCAAGGCCTTTTCCTCCTGTCCTGCTACAAGCCAGGTGGCTTGTGTTTAATAGCAGCAATTTCTTCACCAGCTATACTTTTCTTGTCCCCAACTATTCATGCACTTCTTTCCTAGTCAAGCTAAAAGATTTTATAAAAATTGTATTGTGTGTGTGTGTGTGTGTGTATCAGAGGGCACTGCATGAGCCCGAAGAGGTCCAAGGATGACTTCAGGAATCGTCCTAGGTTGCCCTACCTTCTCTTGGCTTTACTCTGGAGTTCCACAGGCTCCATCTTTCAGGGCTGGAAATACAGGCTGACACCATCTCCACCCTTTTAATGTGGGACCTGGGATGAAAAAGACTCAGGTCTTTCTGCTTGTGTGGCAGTGTGGCTTAACCCCTGAACAATCACTCTAGCCCACAAACTTCTAGGTTTTCAGACTGTTCTGCTACAGTTCTCACTGTAAGCACGGACACATGCTGCCAGCAACATCTGCATTAGGAATTTACTGTCAGCTTCATTGCTCGGCTACCTCTAAACCTGGCCTCCTGCATTCTCAAGGCACATATAGCCTGAGTTCTGTCCCCAGAGCCTACGCGGTGGAAGGACAGAAGGTTTAGCCACAGCCATGGCCCCACCTTGGTACCAGTTTCCTGCTGCTGTGACAAATAATAGAGACAGACAAAGGGAAGAATTGTTGTCTGCTCCCAGGCCAGAGCTCTCCCTTCTGTTGCTTCTGTTTCCCGGCGTGGCGAGGCGACGCATCTTAGTGGCAGGGAAATGTGCTCAGGTGAACCAGGAGCAGAGAGAACTAGTCACGGTCCTAATCTCAGACTTCCCTGCCCGGGAAGGAAGCCCTGTCTGTGCTAATTAACACCGGCTCTAACTGCTCTTCCAGGCCCTGAGGACCACCGATCTCTTAGACTCTGGATTTCATGGGCATGTGCTCATTTGTGGCTATCTGGAACCCCTGATCTTAATGAGGGGTTTGATCATTTACCACTGAGTGTATTAGCCATGGGTTTTTTTATGTTTGGCCTTTAGTGTGTTGATAGTTTTCTCTCCATTCTGCCTTTGAGTGTTTTTATCATGTTGAATTTTCCCACATACTTCTTCTGCATGTCTTGGTATGTATGTACCCATACACTCTCACACATGTAAGTTTTGTTAATGTAGCATGTGTTGTTTTGGACTGTTGTTGCATTCCTGGAAAAATAAATCTTGGTCACGGTATGTAGTAGCCTTTTGGCAAGCTGAGAAGTTTGAAGAGTGCACACGCTTGTCTCTTTGGAGTACACATTGGTTGGTTGTTTCAGCCGGGGTCTCAGTGTGCAGCCGGGCCAGCCAGCAACTCACTTGTTTGCTTCGACTGGCCTCAAACTCATAGCATCCTTCTGCCCCCCCATCCTGAATGCTAAGATTATAGGTTTGAGTCCTGCCATCCAGCTTCTTTGTATTTGTTACATGTTTCTCTATGTATTTGTTACATGTTTATGTATTTGTTACTTGTTTCTCTATGTATTTGTTACAAGTTTATGTATTTGTTACATGTTTCTCTAAGTATTTGTTACATGTTTCTGTATATATTTGTTACATGTTTCTCTATGTATTGTTTCATGTTTCTCTATGTATTTGTTACATGTTTCTCTATGTAGCCAAGTATGACCTTGAGCCTAGTGCCCCAGCTTCCCAGGGCAGGCATGTGCTATCATTCTAGTATACACGAGTATAATGCTCCGATTTGGTTTTCCCCCAACTTTCTTTGCATGGATATTTCTCTAAGCCTTTTTGTCTTTGGAGATGGGCAGTAGCTGCGGCCAGCCTTGATGTCAGTCTGTTCTCTGGGGTCTTTGATCAGAGGATCCTCCTGCCTCAGCTGTGCGACTCAGCAGGCTCCGCCGCACCTGGCCAGGAGCTTCCTTTGTCTCCCTGAGCTATGTGGGATTTTGTTGCTGTCCTGCTTTGTTCTTGAGATAGGATCTCAGTAGCCCAGTCAGGTCTCAACTTGCTGTGCAGCTGAGATTGGTCTGGGACCTCCTGCACTCGCTGCCTTGGGTTCCCAGTGCTGAGATTCCAGGGGTGATGTTGCACACCAGACCCTTGCTGGTCTCCTGGGACACCCTTCCCCTCACATGGTGTCATTGCGTTGACTTTCCTTGATTAGAAAGGTATTCCTGCATGTATTATACACCTGCTTCCTGTAAAAGCTGAGCTTTTTTTTTTAACTTGTTTTTTCTCTCTTTTCATATTTTATTTATTTTTTATGTATGTGTGTGTGTGTGTGTGTGTGTCTGTGTGTATCAAAGGGCACTATGTGTCCCTGTGGGGAACAAGGATGACTTGGAGGACCATCCCAAATGCCTTCTACCTCCTTTTTGCTTCACTCTGGGGTTTCCCAGGCTCTGCCCACCAGAGCAGTAAATACAGGCTGCCACTGGTTCTGCCTGGTGTTTTCACATGGGATCTGGGATCTGAATCAGGACGTTCTTTTTGTGAGGCAGAGTCTTAACTCCTGAGCCATTGCTCTAGCCGTGAGGGCAACATTTTGAAATCTAGTTCTCTCCTTCCACCATATGGGCATCTAACTCAGATTGTCAAGTTGGTGAGCAGGCACCTCACCCACTGGGCTTTATCACTAGTCCCCATGACATTTGTTATTATTTTTATTGTTATTGACCCACTCCTTCTGTCTATGGGGGACATACTTGTACTGAGCAGCAGTGACTATGTTCTATTATTATTATTAATAGTAGTAATAGCAGTAGTCATAGTTCTGGGGATGGAACCCAGAGCTTTGTGCATGCTTGGTAATTATTCCACCACTGAACTACACCCCCAGCTCAGAGTTCAATATTTTTAATTAGTGTAAAGGCCTCTGACGTGACCCCTAAACACTCTGCAAAGCTCTGCGTGCTTCAACCGGCTTTGCCTGTAGGTCACCTGCAATCCCGGCTGACCATAACTGCCCCTTCACTTGTCTCGTCAACGGACAATTTCTCTTGCACCACCAAGAAATCTTGCCAAAATGCAGGTTGTATCATGCATTTGCCCCATGATGTTTACTTACCTAAGAACACTGTGTCCCCCTCATCTTTCCAAGTCAAATGGAGGGAGTAAATTAATTTCTCTTGGACAGCTAGGGCAATTGGAAATGTCCAGTCCTTCGGGAACCACGCCCCCAACTCTCCAGTCTTTATCTCAATTTTCCAGTACCTCTGGGTCACTGATTAGCAATATGTGGACTATAAAAGATGTGGCCTCCCAACATGTGGACACATCATGGTAGTTCTCTCTCTCTGTTCTCTCCTAGCCATGTGTTCATGGCAACTTTCCCCGTTCTCTCTGACCTTAAGCTGTCTTCTCAGCTCTAATGCTCTCCCATCTTAAGACTGTGACTTCCTCTTTACCTCCCTGGGACCAAACATCCAGAAATTTCTGCCCTCTTCTCTCATTTTCAGTAAAATTCCAGCTTGTATCTCTCAACATGTTCCAGGTTCCATCTTCGGCTCCAGAACACAAAACTCCAAAGGAGAACAACCCTGCTACAAAATTGGGTTGACTTTGAGCTTTCACTTTCCAGGAGAGGAGCTTATCATGATTTTTTTTTTCCTTCATAAAATCATACAGGAATTCTAGGAGGTTAAAAAAAAAGAGTCTAAGGCTGGAAAGATGGTTCAGAGGTTAAGATTCTGCCTTGTAAGCAGAAGGTCTTGAGTTCAGATCCCAGGTCCCATGTAAAAACCCCAGGGGGAAATGGCAGCAGTCTGCACTTCTGGCCCTGAAAGACAGAGCCTGGGTAATCCCAGAGTGAATGAAGCAAGAAGGTGGTAGAAGCAATCCAGGATGATACCCAAAGTCACCCTTGGTCCTCCACAGGGACACACAGTGCCCTCTGAGACACACACACACACACAGTAAACAAATGAATGGGATGGAACAGAACAGAACAGAACAGAACAGAACAGAACAGAACAGAACAGAACAGAACAGAACAGAACAGAACAGAACAGAACAGAACAGAACAGAATAGAATAGGAAAAAGAGTCTAGTAAGGTATGAGGCCAGGCAAACCTGATCATCAGAGTTCTGTCCAAGAAACTTACAGAAAGTTAGAAGAGAGTTATACACACACACACACACACACACACACACACACACACACACACACACACAAAACAACAACAAGAACAACAATTTCTTAAAAAGAAAGCTCAGCAACAATGGCCGTCATAATGCAGAGTACCAGCGACCCTGCAGTGCTCACCTAGAATCAGACCAACCTGATCTCTCCCCACCCTAAGGCTCAGGGAACCTCGCAGAAGAGGGGCAGTAAGACTGTAAGAGGCTAAAGATGGGGAGGTTCACTGTTGGACAAGACACTCCATTCAAGGCAGCATTGCTGCATCAGGAACTCACTGCAGTAAGACTTGGTCTTACCAGACCCGCATAAAGACTGACATACCATCATGCCTCCCATAGAGTAGCGAGGCTCTCAGGAGGGATAATTACACGCAGTGGAAACCTTGGGGCTAGGGCTGGCCGGGTGAAGGGGAATGCCCCTCTCAGTGGGGCAGTCTGAGGAGGGGGCTGTTTGGTATGCCACAGAAGACTGAACATGCATAAAAGTAGACAAGCCAGAGTGAACCCTGGGGTCCATAGAAATGGACAGGCAGGAGGGTGGGAGAGAAGAGGATGGACTGATGAATGGAAGGGAGGGTATGGGAAGGAAGGAAGGAGGCAGGGATAAATACTCAATATGCTTATAAAATTAGGCACTACTTTTTGAGTCCACTTGGTCACTAAAGAGATACTCTGTTCCTCTGATTTAAGCAGGATTCAAAGATTGTGTGTGTGTGTGTGTGTGTGTGTGTGTGTGTGTGTGTGTGTGTGTTTGTGTGTGCCCTTCTCTGTTATTGTGACTGAGGTCTAGTATCTCCAGCACATAGCTACCTTCAATATGGAGTAATGTGATGCAGTGACATGCCCAGGAATCTACCACAGCACATCTGCCACACCCAAACACCCAGTTCCTGTTTCAATAAAACTGACTCAATGACCTCCTCTCAGAAGGAAGAAGCCTTGTAACAGCAGAACATTCTATTTCCTGAAGGATGTCTGGTAGGGCCAACTGAAGCAATCCTCCAACCCCGGAGGAGAGCTCTAAGGCCCGATCTGGTCTGAGCAGGTTACGAGTCAAGGGTCAGGCTTCTCTGGTCTGGTTACAGCCAGTGGTGGCTGCTGGGCACATGGCTGGGCTCCAATAGGAGCCCCACCCACTTGGCTTATCAACACATGTGTCCTTCACTTGACCCAATCCAGTTACAAAATAATAGAAGGAAGGTGTGACTTATCAATGATTAAACAAGCTTGTGGTTCAATTGGTGGTGTACGTGAGCAAACTCTCTAACATTCTCCAGAAATGAGCTCAGAAAGACTGGGTATTGTGTGGAGTTCCTCTGACCTATTCATCCAGGCTTGGGGGGGGAATGGAATTGACATCACCAATTTGGTGAGCAGGCCCTTCCTCAATGAGCTATCTCTGTAGCCTCTTAACAATTATTATTGTTCAGCTGTCTCTTGGCATCCTTGGCCCACTCTTCCTGGGTCAGCAAGGGACATATTTGTAACTACTCATCAAGGAGGACCACCTAGTTCTCCGCGTTCCTGACTTATCTTGATGGATTTCATTAAGGTGGAAAGAGCTGCCCATTTGCGGACAGCACCAATCCAGCAAGGTCGGTACCAGCGAGCATGCATGCATTCACCTGACGCTTTCTGCCCTTGACTATGCATGTAAAGTATAGGCAGGTTGAGAGCAGCCATGGTGGGCCGATCTCTTAAGGTTTTGAAAAGCCATCCCCCACTGCTTGGGTTACCTGAAGGAACACACCCTTCACCAACTTCCCCTAACCCTTTGCTCGGAAAAGGATATGGAGATTAGTTCTCCTTTACAGATAAGCCTACTACAAGTTTAGCTCAAGATCAACTGGGTTGAGCCCCAATGTAAGCTAACCAATGAGGAAAACATATGTCCCAAGCTTGCCTGAGTGTATAAATATACATGATCCTGGCAGCCATCTTTGGCACCTGCACCTTGCAGGACTCCACATCTGGACTCTGTGAGTTCTTTTCCAGCTCCGTCCTTTCTCTCCTCTAATACACTCTACCTTAATCCTCTATGCATGTTCTGGTTTCAGTCTTTGACTCAGAATACAAGAACCTGGATACACAGAGTCTTAGAGAGTGAGTCTGAGACATTTAGTGAGCACAGCCAGGAGATCAACTCAGCGATGAAGTGACAGGTTTTCTCAAGCTCCCTGCCACAGTGGACTGTCACCTGGAATTAGAAGTTGGAGCGACTCCTTTCTTCCCTAAGTTGCTGCCACCAGGTGTTTTCTTGCAGTAACAGATGAATCCAAAAGCCTTCACAACTGTTAGAAAAAGAGAGAAAGAAGAAGAGGGGAAGGGAGACAGAAAAGGAGCCCAACCTTATCCACGTAGACTGAAGGTCTTTCAGGAAGCTCCTCCAAAACTCCAGCAAGGTAGCAGAGATTTCCCCTCCATGTGGAAATGGGTACTGACTTGGAGCCAGGGGTGCAAGCTTTTATAATTGGAGTTCAGGGAAAAGAGATTTTAAATTTGATCCTGTAATTTGATTCCTGGCAGGGTCTCCGGTGAAGATCTGTTTGATCTCAGATTTATCAGGTGGGGTCTTTGGCAAAGATTTGTTAAATGGTTTTGAGGTCTGGTTCTGGATCTATTAATAGCTATTCTCACACTGGTGTCTCTGGCTCTGTTATCGCTTGTGCTTTTTTCTTTGCCCTGGGAGCTTCCCATTCTGTCCTTAGCATTTACTGAACTATCATGACCTTCTAAACCACTTCCAAGACCAGCTCTGCAAACATCTTATCATTCTGTGGCAGAGATAGGACCGTCCCAATGTTATAGGGTTCTTGTGTTCTGGAGTAGAAGATTGAAACCAGAACACATGTAGAGGATTAAGGTAGAGTTTATTAGAGGAGAGAAAGGTTGGAACTCATGGACTCCAGAGGTGAAGTGTCATGAGGGGCTAGGACGCCCTGGAGAACTCATGGTGCCTAGGTGTGGAATCCATGAAGAGCAAGGACCAAGAAACGGAATCTTAGCACTAGAGTGCCATGAGGGGCTAGGGCGCTAAAGATGGCTGCCAGGGCCAGGTATATTTATACACCTAGACAAGCCCGGAAAACTGGCTTTTTCCCATTGGTTAATTCCCATTGGGGCCCAACCCAGTTGCTTTTGGGCCCAAGTGGGCTAGAGGTCAAGTTGTTTGATAAGGAGAGCTCATTTCCATAATCACTTCATAGGAAAGTTGTCCATCCTATTTCTGGGAGGATTAGAGTCAGTTCCTCAGCAGGGGTGTTCCTTCAGGGTGATTCTAACAGTGGGGGGTGTCCTTCAGGAATTCCAAAGACCTTCAAAGACCTTGAGAGACCCATCCCAGCATGGCTGCTCTTATCCTGCCTCAATCCAAGCATTTCAGTATCTGTTAATTTTATCTAGTTCTCTGGTGTCTGTCCTAACCTACACGGCATGCCTATCTCATGGGTAAGAATTAAGGTTTGAGTTTTTGTATCTTCAGCACTTCTTACAAACTGGGTACATGCCTGGCAAGCTGTCGTGTAATCCCACCATTGGGGAGGCAGAATCAGGACAATCAGGATATTGTACAAGACCCTGTCTTGAAATAAATTAATAAAAAATGAGGGTTGGGGGTGGTGGGCTCAGGGATTAAAAGCCTTTGCTTCCCAAGCAAAAGTATCTAAGTTCAGAACCCCAGATCCCTCATAAAAATGCCAGGTGGACATGGCAGCAACCTTAATTCTGGCCCTAGAAGGCAGAGGCTAGAAAATCCCAGAGCAAAGCAATAAGGAGGTGGAGTCATCCAGGATGATTCCTGATGTCACCTTGGGGCTCCACAGGACACACACTCAAGCCCCCTCTTGTACACAGGTCCACACCCACATGTACTCCCACCCAATGCAAAACACATACCCATATACATGCAAAATATCAGACCTCCACAGGTATACATGCTCAATTGCCCCCTTGTACACACACACACACATTCAAAAATAAAAATAAGATAAAGTTGGGCACACATCAGATGGGTTCCTGTAATTTAGCACTGTAAGCCCCTAACTCAGCAGTTCCCACCTTTTCCTCTTTGCTATTCCTCAATTTCAACTGGCACCTTATATGGTCAACCAATATAAACATGAGAGTAGAGAGGTTTGAGTTACCGCAGGTGAGTTGCCACCTACAGAAGGAAGGTGGAAAGCCACAGGGTGGCACAATACCTTCAGTGTACAGGTAACGACAGTTAAGGCCAAGGGACACCTCTACTTCAGAGCTGGCCGTACACATAACCTACCCCTAGAGAAAACTGACACCCTGGGAGCCAGCAAGATGGCTCAGAGGGTCAGGCATCTGATCACAAACCTGGCAACCCAAGTCCCATCCCTGGTGTTTCAAGGCTTTTTTTATGTTTAAGTTCTTGTTTGGGAGTAGATGGTGGAAGCCAGAACACGTGTAGAGGATAAGGCAGATGCTATTGGAGGAGAGAAAGGAGGGAACTCGTG
The DNA here is from genome assembly GCA_023101885.1 of Typhlomys cinereus. Lineage (NCBI taxonomy): Eukaryota > Metazoa > Chordata > Mammalia > Rodentia > Platacanthomyidae > Typhlomys > Typhlomys cinereus. The sequence goes on along the minus strand of JALPQD010000042.1, from coordinate 792,120 downwards.
GGCATGGGATCCATGAGGGGCAAGGGAGCCAAAGATGGCTGGCGGGATGGGGGGGCATTTATAGGTTTAGGCAGGTGGGGGGGGTGACCTTTCCTTATAGGTCAGCTCCAGTTTCTGTAAACCTGATCGGAGCTTTTGGTCCTCTGCATCTCATTGGTCTGTTCCTATCCAGGCCCAGCCCAGTAGCTTTTGTGGCTGACCTCATGATCCATCGTTTCCTTTAGTTTCTCTTCAGTAAAGAGCTCCCCTCCATAGCTTTTCATATTAAAACCAGTTCCTCCAGGTTAACAGGGTGTGTTCCTTCAATATAATCCCAGCAGTGAGGGATGACCTTCAAAGACCTTCCCAGCATGGCCCTGTTCCCAAACTGCCTAATCAGAAGCCTGCATGGTGGAAGGAGAAAACTGACTTCTGAAAGTTAGTTTGTCCTCTGATCTTCCACCCACGCACCCTGTCATGCATGCACGTGTTCTCTCTCTCTCTCTCTCTCTCTGTCTTCCCCATGAATTTCTTTTTAAATGAAACTGTCATATTGAGTTGGTCATGGATCTCACTCTGGGTGACGAAGCCTGTTCAGAATGTGCAAAGCCCCGAATTTGGTCCTTAGCACTCTGGTGAATGAATAAACAAGTGCAAAGACAAATTAAGTAAAATAAAAATTTAAATTATCACGTCTTTCATTAGCCATAGTCAGACAATTTGGTAAGACTCCTCCACCTTGACCAGACCGTGGCAATTCCAGGAATGAACCCGAGCCATCTGATGCAGTTGCTACTTATCTCCCTAGCCCGATTCCTCATCCTAACGGCCTTGAGAGAGGACTGTTTTTTGCATGCCATTCTTTCATTCCTCACCCTGCTCTACTTTCCTAGCAACTCCTTAGCAACATCTGAAGACCATAAATGACTTGGGGGTGGGAGGATTCTGCAGCCCTCCCCCTACTCTCTCTCCTAAGGGCTCCTTAGACTTCCTCTTGAGAGAGAATAGTTTCTATCAGGCAGTTTTAGAACAGAGCAGTCAAGCTGGGAAGGTTTTTGAAGGTCATCTGCCCACTGCTGGGATTATTCTGAAGGAACATCCCTGCCAATATGGAGGAACTGTTTCTAATCCTCAATAATGATAAGGTCGCCAATCCCCTCAACTCTCTGTTTATAAAAGGATATGGTGATGCGATCCTCAAATGCAGAAAGGATAAATGAGCTCCTCCAAAGCAGATAAGTTAAGTTCCTCAAAAGAAACAGCTTGAGCAACACATGAATCACAGAACATGGGCAAAATACATCAACAAGAACTGGTCTAAGAACTTCTTCCTTGCTGGATAGCTTACACAATACCAAGGAATACTGAGGAAGCTACTGAGGGAGAGAAATAATCATAGGTCTTATCAAGTTATGAGATAATGCAAGTTGCAATAAAAATCACCATGGCAATAGGTAACCACCAGTGTAATAGTGGCATGAGTATCAAGGAGACAACCAACAGCTTTCTGAGTGGACTCAAGACCTGCTTGTCAAAACAGAACATAGTCCTGTTACTAACTAGAACAAGAACCTAAAAATAGGAAGGAAATAGATGAATAGGAAAAACAGCCTATGAATCTATAGATAGGAAGATAGTCATCAAATTGCTCTGTAAATAGCTGTAATTATATCGATAGATTTAAAGAACACTTAGGACTCAGCCTAAATGTCTTCTTCTATAACCAATGTAGAAGATCTTGACACACTGACAGGATGCACCCTAGGGAAGTAAAGATCAGTGAAATGGACAGCAATGGCTATTCATAATTGCAGAGTACTGGTGACCCTGCAATGCTCACCCAGAATCAGGCAAATATAATCTCTCCCCATCCCTAAAGCTTAGGGAATCTTGAAGAAAGAGGAGGTGGTAAGATTGTAAGAACCTAAAGATGGGAAGGTCCACTTGTCCAATGGACAAGACATTCCATTCAAGGCAGGACAGCTGCATCCAGGAACTCACTACAGTGAGACTTGTCCTTACCAGACCTGTATAAAGACTGACATACCGACATGTCCCCCAAAACTATTGAATAACTCAAGAGACATAAAATTACATGCAGTGGAAAACTTGGGGACTAGGACTGGATGAGTGAAGGTGAATGCCCTTATCAGTGGGGTGGCCCGAAGAAGGGCAACTTGGTATGCCACAGAGGACTGAAGTTTCACAAGAATAGACAATCCAGAGGGAACCCTGGGGCCCATAGAAGCAGACAGGCAGGAGGGTGGGAGGGAGTGGGATAGATTGATGAAGAGAAGGGAGGAGGATGGAAAGGAGGGGTGATAGAGGGAAGCAGGGATAAATACTCAATATGCTTGTAAAACTAGAAAAAAAAAAAGAAACAGTTTGACTATGACCTTGGACACAAGGTCAGCTGGGATGGGTCCTAATATGAACAGACCAATCAGATGTAGGTGATCAGAAGTCCCAGTCAGGATAGCAGAAATTGGAGCTAACCAATCAGAAAAAGCCACTTTTCTGGGGCTTGCCCAGATTCATAAATACCCCTGACCCTGCCAGTCATCTTGGTTCTCTTGCCCTTCACAGACTCCATGCCCATGAATTCCTTTCTTTCTCTCCTCTAATAAACTCATCTTTTCCTATACACATGTTCTTTTTTTTTTTTTATTCAATTGTTGTGTGTGTGTGTGCGTGTGTGTATGTATATGTGTGTGTGTGTATACACATGTTCTGGTCTCAAGGCAAGACAAGAACCAGAACACAAGAACCAGAACATAAAAACCCCTGCCACACTCCCACCATGGAGTACAGTGACTCTTTATTCTCACTGTGAACTCTCTCTTCTCTTCTAATGCTCTCTCACCTTAAGGTTGAGCTACGGCTCCCTTGGCCACCAGACCTTCCGCTCTAAATAAACTAGTCTCTCTTTATCAACAGAACTCAGCATCCATCTTCCACATCGTCCAAGTTGCTCTCCAATCCTTTCTCCCACCAACCTAACACCTTTATCCTCTCTGATCTTGATGGCCTCATCCCTGAGTCACCTTCTCAAAGGCTTTGTGGGACCAACAATTTCCTTTGCCGTCTGTGGTGCAGCTATCAACGGGCAAGTCATTACTATTTCAAGGTTGCAGGAACGTGTATGGCAATTACCAAGGATTTTTTTTTTTTGGCTTTAACATTTTTTTCCTATAATATTGTGTGGGTGTTTACAAGACTAAATGTCTTGAGTTGGTGCCACATAGTGCTGCCAGTGTGCTTCAGTGCGCCGTCCCGACCTGTACCAGGACTGCCCAGTTGGGGATGCTCAGGAAGGTTCTGCAGGCCTTATTACAAGGCCAAATTTGTTTTTTGTTGTTCGTTTTATTTCTTGTGGTGCCTGGGATGCAACCCAGGAACCTGTCCGTGCTGGGCAGCACACTATGTGAGTGTGAGTGTGTATGTGTATGTGTTTGGTTTTCCCAAACAATGGTTTTTATTGTTGCTTTCAAAACAATGCCAGGAAGCTTTCAAAACAATGCCAGGAATCTATCCAAAGTACTCTTCCCTTTAAAAGGTGCAGTGAGTGTTGGGGAGACAGCTCAGGGGGTTAAAACCTTTGTCTCCTGTACTGATTGCTCTTTGCGTTGCTGTGAGACACCACTCAAGTCAAGCAAACTAAGAGACAAGGGAGATTTATTCAGCTTACAGTTCCAGAGGGGAGATACAGTCTTTCATGGCAGAAACCTCATGGCTTGCGACAGAAGTTGGAGGAGACCTAGGTCACATCTATCCGGGAGGCTAAGAGCTTCAAGAATGCCTGATGCAAGCGGCAGCTAATCCACCTCAAGGCCCACCCTCACCCCCACCCCCGTGACTGCCTTCCTCCAGCAAGACTCCAGCTCCTAAAGGTACCATGACCTACCCAAACACAAGAGTTTATGAGGGACACATTTCAAACCATGACACCTCTCAAGCAAAAGGACCACAGTTCCCAGATCCCACTTAAAAATGCCTGGTGGATATTGTGGCAGCCAGAGATTCCAGCCCTGAAAGGCAGAGCCTGGGAAACCCCAGAACAAAGGAATAAGGAGGTAAAGCAATCCAAGATGATTGTTTTAGCGCCCTTGGATCTCCATAGGTACATACACTCAAGTGCCCTCTAGTACACACACACACACACACACACACACACACACACACACACACAAAGTAGCAGTGCATTGAGATATAACTTGCTTTAAAGGAGACGTTTACTTATATAGCAGGTCTAGAGCACTTTAACTTGAATATTATTTTTTTTTTAATTTTTTATATATTATTATTTTATTCAATTGTGCGTGTATGCATGTGTGCGCATGTATATGTATGTGTGTGTGTGTGTGTGTGTGTGTGTGTGTGTGTGTAGAACCATGGATGAATTCGGGAACCACCATGGACGCCTCCACCTCCTCCTTGTTTACTCTGCCCCGGGATTCACAGGCTCCGCCCACCAGGACCAGAAACGCAGGCCGCCCCCGCTTCCGCCTGGCGTCTATACGTGGGGTCTAGGATCCGAACTCAGGGCCTTCTGCCTGCAAGGCAGAGGCCTAACCCCTGAGCCACCTCTCCAGCCCCTTGAATATTATTTTTTAATGTTTTATTTATTTACTTATTTATCCATTTATTTATGAGAGAGACTATGCATAGCCATGCAAAGGTGAAAGTCAGAGGACACTGTTAGAAGTTGGTTCTCTCCTTCCGTGCATGACATGAGTTTCGAGGGATCAAACACAGGTTGTCAAGTTTGCGAGCAGGTAGGTGCCTTACCCACTAGCCCTGGGCTTCTTTTATTTATTTAATTATTTATTTGAGATAGAGGGAGGGAGAGAGAGGTACATCTACACCATGGAACATGGATGGAGGTCAGAGGACAACTTTCAGAAGTTAGTTGTCTCCTTCTACCATGTGGCCTTCGGGGGATTGAACTCACGTTGTCAGACTTGCTGGTAGGCACCTGGTTGGCTGAGCCCTATCACCAACCCCCACTGAGGATTTTTAGGGTTATATCACAATGGCTGAGGGAACAAATACATATTGTCAGCTGGGGGAGTGGTCCACTGTCACTTCTGTTGTACAGCTGTTCCATCTGACGCTTCCCCTTTACTGACTCAGAAGTGTACCCACCTGGGCTCGGTTTGTTTGCTTTCTCCTGGCGCTGGGGCCTGAACCCAGGGACTTGCACATTGTATTGGTTACTCTTTCCTGTGGCTGTGAGACACCATTCAAATCAAGCAGCTTATAGGAGAAAGGGAGGTTTATTCCGCCTACAGTTCTAGAGGGGAGAAACAGTCCTTCATGGCGGAAATGGCATGGCTGGCTGCGAAGCTGGAGGAGGCTAGGTCACCTCCATCCAGGAGGCTGAGAGGTGCAAAACTTCCAGCTGCAAGAGCAGACCTCTCTCCAGCTGCAAGAGCAGACCTCTCCCGGAAGTAGAGTGGAGCTAATCAACCTCAGGTTGCTCTAATCCCATGACAGCCTTCCTCCAGCCAGGAACCACCTTCTTTTTAAATTTTGTTTGTTTGTTGTGTTATCAGAGGGCACTCTATGTCCCTCTGGAGGATCAAGGGTGACTTTGGGAATCATCCTGGATTACTTCTACCTCCTTCTTGCTTTGTTCTGGGATTTCCCCGGCTCTGCCCACTAGGGCCAGAAGTGCAAGCAGCCCCCTGTTTCTACCTAGTGTTTTTTATGTGGGACCTGGGATCGGAACTCAGGGCCTTCTGCTTGTGAAGCAGAGTCTTAACCCCTGAGCCATTTCTCCAGGCCACAGCTCCACCTTCTGAAGATACAGCATGACTTTCCCAAACAACTAAAGATTTGAATATATGAGCCTGTGAGCAACAATTCACATGTCATGCCACACCACACACGCGAGGCACAGGCGAGGCACATGCGAGGCAGGGGCTCTGCCGCCCTTGCTGCTTGCTCCCTCTTGCATCTACTTTTGCTATTTCTTTCCAAAACATTTCTCTGCCTTTATTTTTATAGCCAGGTCTGGGTCTCAAGTAATCAGACGGATCTTGAACTTGCCATGTAGCTGAGGTTGGTCTTGAGTTCCAGATCCACCTCCCAGCATCACCCAATTTAAATAAACTATTTCTTAAGTCTCTCTTGTGTCAGTTTCTCTTTATTCGGGGACCTCCATGTGGTGCCCACACATGGTTGATGTTGCTTCCCAGTTGATTTCCCCGGGGTCCTAACAACCTGACCCAGACCAGTTAGTAGTAGGAAGGTCTCTCTGTGTCAATCAAAACAATCAAGACAATCTCCTGCAACTGCGCCGAGAGGCCTGCCTCCCATGCATCAAGGTAGTTACTGCTGAAGGCTACTAGCATCAAGCCTACCTAGAATTCAAAATTTGGGCTTAAAAGTTATTTCTGTGGAACCTGCTCTGACTCTTCCAGAAGTTTCCTTCTGAGAGCTCTGGGGATTTCCATATAACCCTGTTTGTTTGTCCAGTTAGTGATCCATGAATATGTCCTTCATCATCTTTGTATACCAGTGTGCTAGTCCACTTTCCATCCCTGTGACCAAATGCCTGAGTCAAGCTATTTGTAAAGAAGAAAGGTCTATTCAGGCTGACGACGTCACTCACAGGTTACAATCTGTGGTCTGTCCCAATGTGGACTTCTTGGGAAACAGAAGTCAGTAATGGAAGTGGACTGATTTAAAAAAAAAAAAAAAGAAAGAAAAACAATCCACCAGGAAAAGTTTGCTGAAAGATTACAGGAACGGGGCTGGGCTATAGCTCAGTTGCTAGAGTGCTTGTCTAGCACGCACAAAGCCCCGGGTTCAGTCCCCCAGCATTGCATAAACTGAGGCGTGGCGTGCTGACTGAAATCTTAGTACTCAAGAGATGAAGGCAGCAGAATCAAGAAATTCAAGGTCATCCTCAGCTACAGAACATGCAGCTCGGATAAAGTGTCTGCCACACATGCATGACAACCTGACTTTGAATCCCCACAGCGCACACACCTGTGTGTACACACACACACCGCATTCACACCCATGCATGCATGCATACATGTATACATATCTATTTAACATGTCTTATGAGAAATAATTGTATTTTCCACAAAACATCTTTGATGTCTGTCTCATGGACAGCTGCAAGATTCTCGTATTTGTGATAAAGTGTTTTAGTTGAAATCAATGGAAGAAAATCCAGTCTCACAGAGGCATGAAGAGAGACAAGGGAGAAGGCAATTGTAGCACTTTCAGATAATTATTTATTAGAGAGAGACAGGTGCACACGTCATGGGGCTCAGATGGAGGTCAGAGGGCAACCTTCACAAGTCAGTTCTCTTCCACCATGCGGGCTTCCAGGACTTGAACTCATGTCATCAGGTTTGAGCAGACACCTGAACTGTGTCACTGGCCCCGATTGTTGTTGTTTTTGAGACAGGGTCTCATGTAGTCCACACTGGTCTTGAACTTGTTATGTGTTGAGGCTGGCCTTGGACTTCTTGCCTCAACCTCTCCGGTGCTGAGATGACAGTGTAGTGTAAGCTGCCACACCCGCTGTCCCCAATGCTGGGAGGCATGGAACCAGATCCTGCATGTCAGGCAAGAGCTCTATCACGGAGCGTCATCTCCCAGGTCGTAGAGCAAATATGTGAAAGAATAGAGTTGCAGTTCCATCTTAGCTTTCCAGAAGTTGTCCTCATCTCTAAGCACTGGGACTCTACAAGGTAATTTTTCACAACAAAAACATTCCTAATCGTTCTTTCCCAGAGCACATCCTAATGGGATTCCAGGTGCCCCAACCTCCCCTCACTGAGTGTTGCTGTCAGCCTATCAGCCTGCGAGGTTGCTGATAAAATCACTATCAAACAGCTTAAGGGAACAAGGGGTTTATTTTTTCTTACAGCTCTCAGCCCAGCTTGACAGGAGAGCTCACACTACATCAGGGCCGAGAGAACTGGCCACACCATCTCTACATAATGACTGAGAGAGGGACGATCCTTACTTCCAGACCAGTATGTCTGGCCAAGTGTACACAAGGATGCCAATTTCCTCAATCAGCTCTCTGTATTTTATTCACCTATTCAGAGCTAGTCCACCCACCATGGGCTGGATCTGCCCCATCAGCTAGACAATCTCCTGTAGGTTTGCTTTGGGCTTAACTCAACTGCTAATTCTCTACAAATATACCCAGAGCTCAAACCCTCAATTATCGAGTTGACACCTGAGCCTAACAATGACAGTGAGTGACTATTAATCGACAGTGACTAATATCTCCATGTCAAGGTTTCGCAATTCAGAACTCCTATTGCAAACTTCGTACACCAAGGAAGATACAACAGATATTTATAGTGCAGCTACTTGTTGAAAGATTTCCCACCTGTAGAAACCTACAGGACAGCTGCAAGGGACAAGAGCCAACATCTTGGCAAGGGACGCTCAGGAGTCCTGATAAGGTTGGAAACATGGAAGAGCATTTCCTCTTCTGGGGTCCCCCAGCCCGCATCTGACAGCCCCGTGCCAGCTTCCAAGGCTGCAAATAACTTGGGGAGCTTTTTTTCCCCCTTGATTTTCTTTTTTTCTTTTTGTGTGCTTAGGTATGGGTGTGTACATGTATGTAAGTGTGTGTAAATGTATGTAGAAGAGGACGCTGTGTGTGCCGTGAAGGCCAAGAGTGACATTGACAATCATTCTGGATTGTTCTAACTCCTTTGTGCTTTTCTCTGGTGTTTCCCAGACTCGGCCCTCCAGAGTGGAAAGTGCAGGCCACTGCCATTTCCACCTGGTGTTTTTACGTGGGATCCGAGAGCTGAACTCAGGTCTTTTTGCTTGTGAAGCAGAAGCTTAACCCCTGAGCCATCTCTCCAGCACATCCTTGACTTTCTTATCCTAGTTCACAACCTATGGAAGTTACGCAAGAGGAAACAGGAGGGATGAGAGATGAAGACATAGCAGCAAGCCCTGACTGACATGAGGTGAAGTTCAAAATGCACAGCTAGGTGACAGACTGCAGCCCTATCAGATGTGAGGTGCCCAAGCCCCGAAGGAAGCAAGGAAGTAGAGAAGGGAGCTGGGAAAATGTCTCAGTTGGCAAAGTGCTTGCTCCAGCGTGGGTACTGAGTTCAGCACCCACGTCAAGGTTGGGTGTGACGGCACGTGTCTCATCTCAGGACTGTCGTAGTGGAGATAGATGTATCTGGGGCCGGCCAGCCTAAGCTAATGAGTGAGCTCTGGGTTCATTGAGACCCTGCCTTTAAAAAAAGGGAGGGGGGGCTGGAGAGGTGGCTCAGGGGTTAAGCCTCCGCCTTGCAGGCGGAAGGTCCTGAGTTCGGATCCCAGATCCCACGTATAGACGCCAGGAGGAAGCGGGGGCAGCCTGAGCTTCTGGTCCTGGTAGGGCGGAGCCTGTGAATCCTGGGGCAGAGTAAACGAGGAGGTGGAGGTGGTCCATGGTGGTTCCCGAATTCGTCCGTGGTTCTACACATACACAGACACACACATACACACAGACACACACACGCGCGCACACATACACACGCACATGCGCACAGTTGAATAAATAATAATAATAAAAAAAATTAAAAAAAAACATTTAGTGTTAAAAAAAAAAAGAAAAAAAAAAGGGAGGGGGGAGGCTGGAGAAATGGCTCAGGGGTTAAGCCTTTGCTTTGTAAGCAGAAGGACCTGAGTTCAAATCCCATATCTTAAGTAAAAACAGCCGGCAGAAATGAAAACAGCCCTAGAAAAACTTCCAGCCCTAGAAGATGGAGCCTGGGAAATCCCAGAGCGAGAATCAATGAGGAGGTAGAACAATCCAGGATGATTGCTGAAGTCACCCTTGGGCTTCCACAATAGTACCCTCTTCTATGTGCGCGCGCGCACGCACACACACACACACATACACACACACCCCACACACACTCCCCCTCTCCTAGATACATGGAAGGAAGGAAGGAAGGAAGGAAGGAAGGAAGGTAGGTTTTTTTTTAAAGGGCCATTGGGGCAGCTCAGTGTGTGAGGTGCCCACTGGCAAACCTGGTGGTCTGAGCTCCATCCCACTCAGTCCACATGATGGAAGGAGAGAACTGACTTCTGAATAGTTGTCCACTGACTCCTGCTGGTGCATCATGGCATATATGAATGTTTCTCTCTCTCTCTCTCTCTCTCTCTCTCTCTCTCTTTCTCTTTCTGTCACACCCATCCACACCCACCCACTTACAAATAAATTAACTAACTAAAATTTAAAAATGAGGTAGAGGACACATTGAGGAAAACAACCAGTTTCGACCTCTGGCCTCTACAGGCATCTGCACACATGTGCACGTGTCCCTGTATATATATATATATATATATATGCACACACACATATGATACATACAACACGCACACTCAAAAGCTGTGGAAAACTGAAATACCCTTTTGTCTCGAGGTATGGCCAGGTGTTCAGAGACAGATGAGAAAACCAATTCTCTGTGCCATTCCCAAGGCTAAAATACCAGTTGTAACTTTACAGGTGATACGTCTCAATCAGACGGATCGTCACTTATTCATGCACTCATCTGGGAAAAACGTTTGGCCCACTCTCTCTGCCCTGAATATGCTCCAGGGAGGAGTCTAGTCAAGCAAATAAGTAGCTGCAGGAGGAAAGGCTAAACGACAGAACAAAAACTGGAAGCCCATAGAAGGAGCAGCCCGACCTGTTCCTTGAATGTGGACATGAGTTTGGGACCTGGGGCAGGTACCCAGGCCACCAACACCAGAAGCCAGGATCCCACTCACATGTTCCCACTTACATGCGTGCATGTGCATATACCACATACATGCATGCACATACCACATGCCACATATACACATGCATATACCCAGGCCACCAGCACCAGAAGCCAGGATCCCAACATGAAGTCCAGGCCCAAGAGCTAGAAGTACAGTCCTGAGACACACAGGACAAGGCTCAGAAGAGACACTTTGATGCATCGCAGAAGCGGAAGCTAGGGTTCCTGGGCCGGGCAGATTGATCAAACAGTCAGCATCATGGCACCAGTAGCCCCATTACTTCTGCACCCCTCTTCTTCTCTACTCTCCTCCACTCCATGATCTAGCAACTGATGGATGGTGGTATCTTAGGGAGACCCCCAGTACACAGTTATCAGGAGTGTGATGTGTGTGGATCAGCTAAGCTAGAAGACTATAGATATAGTGAAGGGAAGTTTGCTCTTTTGGGGTGGGTAGGAAAATCAGGAATGTGGGGGCCACATGTTCTTAACATGTGGCCCCTACATAGACAGTAAGTATGTGAGGGGTTGTGTGGCGGCCTAGGGAGCCACGGCTACTTAAGAGCTTCAGTCAGTAGATGGGAGCCATTTGTAAAAGCTCAAGTCCTGACTTTAGCCTGTGCACCCAGTTTTTTAAACTATAAAAGGCTTCTGAAAGCACTCTAGGTGTTCGTCATAGTTAGGCACAAGTGTCAACTTGATGGTCGAGGGCTTGAGCTCTGGGTATATTTGTAGAGAATTAGTTGAGTTAAGCCCAGAGTAAACCTGCAGGGCATTGTCTAGAGGATGGGAAGGCCCAGCCATGGTGGGTGGGACTAGTCCCTGGACAGGTGAATAAAACACAGAGCGCTGGTTAGGGAAGTTGGCATCCTTCTATATATATTTGACCAGACATGGTCTGGCAAGTGTGGATTATCCCTCTTTCAGCTGTTACGTGGATATAGTGTGGTCAGTTCCCTTGGCCCTTTGGTCATGGTGCATGTTCTCCTCCCAACCTGGACTAAGAACTGTAACTGGACAATCATAAGAGAAAATAAACTCCGTGTTCCCTTAAGCCATTCGATGGTGATTTATCAGCAACCATGCAGAGGAACTGCAACAGTGTTTAAGGCAGCGCTTGCCTGGGTGTGTCGCATGATTTCACTGCAGCCGTGGTTCTGCACACAAAACAGGCAGACAGGTACCTTTAGCATTACATATAATCACACTACTGAACGCCACAAAATCTACTCCCACTGGAAGTTAATACAGGCCATCAATTTGCAGTGTTTTTCCAGCACATGCAAAGTTTGCTTGTCCAGTTTTGGATTGGGGAGATGGCTTGAGGGTTGAAGCTTTTGTGAATTCTGATTTCAGATCCTAGATAAAAATGCCAGGTGGAAATGGAGGTGGTATGCAATTCCAGCCCTGAAAGGTGGAGCCTGGGACACCCTAGAGCACAGCAACGAGGTAAAGCAATCCAGGATGATTCCTAAAGTCACCCTTGGGCCTCCGCAGGCACATACTCCTTGCAGCAAACAATATAGAGTCTTACTCAAAGAATACTCTTAAGGCAGAGATGCAGTTTAGTTTGTGAAGCATTTGATTAGCATGCACAAAACCCTGGGTTTGATACTCACTATCTCCTAAACCTGGCATGGTGGCACTGTCCTATAATCTCAGTACACGGAGATGAGAAATCCAAAGTCACTAGCAAGTTTGAGGCCAGTCTGGGACACAGGAGACTCTGGCATTAGAAAACACAAACCAAGGGCTGGGAGGGTAGCCCAGGGCTACCTTTGCCTCGCAAGCAAAAGAATCTGAGTCCTGAGTTTGGATCCCCAGAACTTATGTAAAAAATGTCGATGGTGCAATTCCACCTGCAATTCCAGCCTTGGAAGGCAGAGTCTGGGAATTCCCAGGGCAAGCTGGCTGGCCAGGCAAGTCCCGATGGTATGCTCTGAGTTTAATTAGAAACCAAGGCTCATAACATAGGTGGAAGAGTGATAGAGGATAATTCCCGATATCATTCTTTTTTTTTTTATTGCTTATTCAATTGTGCATGTGTGCATGTGTGTGTGTGTGTGTGTGTGTGTATGTGTGTGTGTGTGTGTGTGTGTGTGTGTAGAACTACGGACTAATTCGGGAACCACCATGGACACCTCCACCTCCTCCTTGTTTACTCTGCCCCGGGATTCACAGGCTCCGTCCTACCAGGACCAGAAACGCAGGCCACCCCCGCTTCCGCCCAGCGTCTATACGTGCATAAATATTATCTTTGACTCTCTCTTGTTTCTATTCTATAGTAAGAAATCATGCAATGTGAGAAGATATATTTCATTTGAAACTATACCATAGACTGGAAAAATACATGCAATACATATATCAGAGAAGCATTTAATATATAGAATACTCTCCTACAAATCATTAAGAAAATGTAATCCAGAAATATTGAAGATCTGAATGGACACGTGACAAGGAAAACACCCAGATGTCCAATAAATCCATTAGAAGTTCTTAATTTCAGTAATAGTTTGAGAAATGGAAATTAATTTTTTTAATATTTATTATTTATTCAATTGTGAATGTATGCGTGTGTGCGCGTGTGTATGTGTGTGTATGTGTGTGTGTGTAGAACCACGGACGAATTCGGGAACCACCATGGACGCCTCCATCTCCTTCTTGTTTACTCTGCCCCGGGATTCACAGGCTCCGCCCTACCAGGACCAGAAACGCAGACCGCCCCCACTTCTGCCTGGCGTCTATACGTGGAGTCTAGGATCCGAACTCAGGACCTTCCGCCTGCAAGGCAGAGGCTTAACCCCTGAGCCACTTCTCCAGCCCCCCCATATCATTCTTGAGACCCAAAGGCACACTAGTCATGTACATACACCCACTCACATGTTCCCACTTACATGCGTGCACGTGCATACACACATGCACATATCACATACACACATGCACATATCACATACACACACATAAAAAAGAAAAAACCAAAACCACTCCCTTTCTCTCTCTCTCTCTCTCTATATATATATATAATCTACATCATATGTACATATATGTGATATATATATATATCAGACATGTATCTTAATTGATTGATAGATTGAGAGAGCAGTTTGCTGGCACACTTGAAGTCCCGAGTTCAGTCTCCAGCATTATCAGAACAAACACTCCCCTTACCAGAGACACAGCTTATTTGTTCCCATCTGTCCTTTGGATTTTATTCCAGTACCAGTAGTTTGAGAACCCCACACACCTTTGTCTTCCCCTCCACCATCAGCCTCCACACCTGCAGTTGTACCATCAGCCATGGCCAGAAAATAGGTAATGACAAACGTTAAGAAACAAGCAACTCACAGTCAGAATGACTGACAACACACTGTTGAATAGTCCTAATCTATTAGTAGTTATAATTCTCATATGCTCACTGTGCTTAATTTTGAAATGAAGCTTGATCTTAAGCATGCATGCCCAAGAAGTAGTGAATGACTTGTAGGTTTCAAGGTGATGCCGGGTTTCAAGCATCTACCTGGGTGTCTTGGACACATGCCCTGTGGATTAGGGGCAGAGGAGTGGGGAGACTGTGCAAATTAAATTCACCTTAGACAGCACTTTATATCCCTCAAAGTCTCAGGGGCTCCAAAAGCCTCTTCCACTAATTCTTGCTACTGCCCTAGGGAAGGGTGAGGAAATGGGGGCTCAGAGAAGGTAAGGGCCAGCATTCGTGAGCGGAGGCTGAAACCCAGGGCTGCTCCAAGTCTCTTACCTGTGTGCTTCCGGCAGGCAGGCATGGTCTGTCCTTTCTGGAGGGGCCGGGAGAAGCAACTGCTTCCACCAATGGTCTACAGACCTAACAGAACACCTGCTTGAGCCTCATAAATTGTTCCAACTGGTCTTCAAAGACAATGCTCCAGGAAGATGAACAATGTTTGGGATCATCATAGTTTGCATTTAGAATGACTCTATTTTCCTAAGCGTTTTACTGTTTGTTTCCAGTGAACCAAGTCATGGGGGGCCTCTCCTGTGGGGAGGCGCCATCTTTATCATTAGCAGCTCCTTCTGAGGGTGAAGACAGGACGAAGCTGAGGCCCGAGCTGCGTCCCCTCGAGGAGCTATAGTTTCATCCTGCAGGGGAGAGGACCCCACAGGACCCTCATGCTCTCCCCTGAGAATCCACAGCAGACACCTGCATCCTCGCCCTTGGTCTCCAGGGAGCCGCCGCAAGCCCCTCTTAGCCTTCCACATTGCCCATCCCTCTGCACAGTATCCAAGGAGCAAAAGAAACCAGGGCCGGGTCTCCATGTAGAAGTGAAGAACATTTCCATCTTGCATGTTCAATATGCTTTTTCTCCCAGAGCTCGAGGGTGCGCAGTGAGAAGCTGAACACTCCCCAGGGTTTTGCTTGTACAACCCAGGGCTACTGAGAGCTAGGCCAGTCCCTAGCTCTGTGCCCCTATCTCCGGTTTCCCTGAGAAAGTCTCCTCTTGCATACCGCTGCCTGACTCTGCCTTGCAAATCCTTCTGCTCCGTCTTGCCAATCTATTCCTACTTTTCTCCCCCCCCCTTCATGTATGTGCATGTGTGTGCGTGTGTGCACGTGCACGTGTGTGTACATGAGTGCACTTAACTGTGTATCCCCAAAGATGATACTGGGAATCACCCTCCATCTCTCTTCCATCTTATTGTTGCGAGCCTGGGTCACTAATGAAAGTCAGAGCCCTCCATTAGGACTAATCCGGCTAGTCAGCTTGCTGTGATGGATTCCCAGTCTTCACATGCCAGGACTGGAATTAAAGGCAGACTGCCATACCGTCAGACATTTTTACATGGGATCTGGGGATTCGAATTTGGATCCTTTTTTACTTTCAAGGTTAAGGCTTTAACCGTTGAGCCACTTCCTCAGCCCCTTCTCTCAACTTTTTGAGAAATCCCACTGTATTAGTCAGGGCTTTCTAGAGTCACAGAATCAACAGAATGAATATATAAAAAGGAAATTTATTGAGTTGGCTTACGAGATATGGCCAAGGTAGTCCAACGATGACTGCCAGTAGCTGTCCAGTCCAGTAGTCCAGTGGGCAACGGCTGAAGCCTGGAGGATTCCTAGAGAGTCTCTAGTCATGTTGAAGACTTGGAGTGTTGGAGAGTTGGAGGGTTGAAGAAACTGGGTGGGAAGAGGGAAGAACTCAGCTTCAGAAGTCTCTCTTCCCAGTCTCCTGTTCTATGATTCCTTTTATCTGGTCCACTACTGGGAGGTTCCAAGGAGACCTATGGAGGCTCTGATGGGATCTAGGGCTGATCTTTGTATTATTCAGATAATCTCTTCAGGTGGTCTCAGCTGATCTTAGTTAATGCCAAGTGTGTCAAGTTGACACTCAGGATTAACTATCACACCTACCTTCAAAGCCCTATGGCTTGCTTTCACCTGTAAGTATCTTCTATTCAGCAATACAATTATTTTGTTAATTACTTAATTGAAACAGGGCTCCACGTAGCCTAGGCTGGCCTTGAACTGAGGGTTTTGATTTGGAATGATATCCAGATAGCCATCAGCACAAACCACACGGTGACACTGTGCTCCAGACCACTGGGAAGTGAGGTAGACTTCTTGTTTCCGTACAGTGCCAGGATTCAAATCCAGCGCCTTGCAAGTGATCTACCACTGAGATATATCTCCTGCCCTTTGTTATATTTCTTTATTTTTCTGCTTAGCCAGGGGATAATGTGTGTGTGTGTGTGTGTGTGTGTGTGTGTGTGTGTGTGTGTGTGTGTAATCAAACCACAGCTTCTCAAATGCAAGTAAAACTGGATTTTTTTTGGGGGGGGGTTCTTGTATCGCTGAGTCCAAAATTTAAACCAGAGTATGTGGAGAAAGTAAAGCAGATTTATTGAGAATGAGAGAAAAGGGAAGCAACTTTTAGGCCTTTGGTCCAGGAGGAACGAGGAGGAAGCCATATCCTTAAGATGGGAGAGCACTACTGGCACAGAGAGAGCAGGAGAGAGCCGCCATAAGCACATGGTGAGAGGAGACAGCCACGGTGACCCACCCTGACCAAGGGCAGGAGAGTGGTGGTGGTGGGTGAGGGGAGGGGATATTCATGAAGCCACTTTTTTTTTTTATAGTCTTGGACATCATTAAGGAGTAGACCAGTATGACAGTTAATCCTGGGTGTCAATTTGACACACCTGGTATTAACTAAGATTGGCTGAGCCCACACCTGGAAGGATCAACTGAGACCACCTGAAAGGAAGTTCCACGGGAACTTCCATAGATCCCATAGGAACCTCCCAGGAATGGACCATATTAATGGACCATATAAAAGGGACCACAGAATATAGGTGGAGAGACATTCTAGGAATACTCAAGCTATGTGGAGGTCTGCTGTGACTTAGCCTGCCTGCCAGCCATCGTGCCATCTCCACTGCGAAAGATCTATTTCCCCTCTGGAACTGTAAGTTGGATAAATCTCCCTTTCTCCAAAGTTGTTGGACTTTGAATGCTTGTTCTCTCACAGCAATAGTAAAGAGTAACTATAACAACCAGGAATTATTAGGGAAGTAATGTTGGACTAGAGATGTGTAGGGGTGATTCCCACAGGACTAAACATTCCAAACTACACTAACTGTCCAGTACAAATTATTCTATTATTAGATAAATGGTCTACCACTGAGCAGACCCCCCCTCCCATGCTAGTAGACTGTTTAAATAGGTTCAGGGGCTGGGGAGACAGCTCAGTGAGTAAAGGTATTTGCTGCCCAAGCCTGATGACCTGAGTTTGATTCCAATAACCCATGAGGTGAAAGGAGAAAACCAACTCCATATAGTTGTCCTCTGACCTCCGCAAGCATGCCACGGGGCACATGCTGAATGAATAAATGAAAAGAAAATACTGGCTGAGAGATGGCTCAGGAGTTAAAGCCTCTGCCTCATGAGCAAAAGGATCTGGGTTCAGATCCCGGATCCCACGTAAAAATGCCAGGCAGCAGCCTGCACTTCCAGTTCTGGAAGGCTGAGCCTGGAAACCCAGAGCAAAGCAAAAAGGAGGTAGAGCAATCCAGGGTGATTCTTGGTGTCACCCTTGGGGCTCCACAGGCACACACACTCAAATCACACACACACACACACACACACACACACATACACACACGCATATACATAAAAATAAAATAAAATCCAAATCAGCTACAAACACATCCCTAATAAGCAAAATCATTAGTCTGAAGCCTTCAAGTCAAATGAAGTTTGCAATATCTCCTGTTTAGCCAATGCTTTTCTTTTTTCTTTTCTTTTTCCTTTCCTTTTCTTTTTCCTTTCCTTTTTCCTTTCCTTTCCTTTCCTTTCCTTTCCTTTCCTTTCCTTTCCTTTCCTTTCCTTTCTTTTCCTTTCCTTCCTTTCCTTTCCTTTCCTTTCCTTTCCTTTCCTTTCCTTTCCTTTCCTTTCCTTTCCTTTCCTTTCCTTTCCTTTCCTTTCCTTTCCTTTCCTTTCCTTTCCTTTCCTTTCCTTTCCTTTCCTTTCCTTTCCTTGAATTTGAACTCTTTTAGGTAGGGCATGAATTTTTTCAAGTCACAGTCCTCCCTGCTCCCTATTGCCCTCCAAGGCCGATTCGCTCATTTACATTATCTGTGTCGCCCCAATAAGCATACATGCTTCCAGTCACTCTTCCTAATCCGTGGGAAGAGGAAAACCACTTCCTGCCTGTCTTTTAATTTGCAGACCACATCCTTCTCGGTAGAGTTAGTTAGAGCTGCACATCAGCTGTGCGGAGCTGATTCTTCCCTTGAGCTCCTTCTGCCTTCCTAACAGTCTGCAGGCCTGGCAAGGAGTTCAGCAGGTGAGAGGCCAGCTCACAAACGTGAGGACCTGAGTTCCGCATGGTGGACGGAGAGGATTGTCCTCTGACTTCCATGCCGTGAGCCTCTCTCTCTCTACCGCTGCAAGACACCACTCATGCAAACAGTTTGAGGGGAGAAAGGGAGAATGACTTGGCTTACGCTTCAAGTGGGGGAGATGCAGTCCCGTACGGCGGGAAAGGCATTAGCTGGAGGTTGGGAGAGCAAACTCAAGACTTCCACAGAAGCCGGCTAGTGGAAGCAGGGCGGGGCTATCCATCTTCAAAGCCCGCCCCCTGTGAGGTGCCTTCCTCCAGCAAGGCTCCACCTCCTAGAGATCCCATAACTTTCCCAAATACCAACATCAACTAAGAATTCAAACGCATGAGCCTGTGGGGCACAACTCACATTCCAACCATGACAAGTAAAATAATCATCCATCAATCAGTTCCAATATTTCATCACTGAACTGTTTGATCTTGAACGCTGCTCCCCTAATTGTACGAGTACATGGTCGAAACTCCAAAACTAGGACTGAAAATGTATCTCTGTGCCTGCCTAGCACACACAAAGCTCTGGGTTCCAACCCCAGCAACACGTGCACTGCGTGTGGTGCACTTGTCTATAAATTCAGCTCTTGGGAGACAGAGGAGGGAGGAGCAGAAGTTCAAGACCATCCTCAGCTACGTGACGAGTTTGAAGCCAGGCTTTGAAAGTAACTCTGAGGTTGGGGCAGGGTGGGGAACATCATGTCCTATGACCAAGTTAGTCAGGGCCACCCTGGCTTTGGGACTGAGCTGAGATTGCCCCTTCTTTTTGCTGTCTATAAAAAGAGCATCTGTGAATCACTGGCCCGGGAGTTCGGGGGGCGCAGGGTCTAAGGACATCAGTGGCAGTGGAAGATTCAGGGCAGGTGAATGTGGTGTGGTAATGTGGGCCCCCCTCGGTCCCCCACAGGCGTCCTCTCCACAGCCCGGAGCACATAGCCAGGTGATTGTAGTGCTCTTCCTGCCAGGATGGGCCCACCAGGTTGCAAAGCTCAATGTGATCTGGTAACCACGGCAGGACATATGCCCCCCCCCCCCCCGGTGATGGAGCGTATGGAGGAATCTAATTAAGACCCGGGTCCTGGCTTCAGCCCTGCCGTTGACTCACTGGGCGATCTGGAGCTTGGGTGGGGCTGCTGACCTCTTTAGGCCTCTTTCTTAAATGAGGCAGTTGGACAGGTAACTAACTATGGTTTCCAACTCCATGTCAAGACTGGGGGCATGAAGCCGATTTGAATGAAGAGGTGTGAAGGAGTCAGAGAAAACTCCTTGGGGGTCAGGGATCCTGAGGGCCCCCTAAAAGTGGATAGAAATCACACCAAAGGAATTCAGATAACAGTGGTGCTCTGAGCAGGTGAACGCAATAGAGGTACGGAGGTGAGAGAGCTGTGAGCAGAAGGCAAGACCCGTGTATGAGCAACCATCACACGCCAAATGGAGGTACACGCAGAACCCCCAAGAAACTTTGTGTATCCTCCCAGGCATCCTGCTGGGTGCCGAGCTCGCCGGTAGTAAGACACACACAGAGCTTCGGGACCCGTGAACTGCTCTTTGCCCATGTAGAAATATACACAGAACTGGAATCGGGGTGCCCCCTGGCTCTTCTGAAGAGGTAAAGAGAGGCACTGTAACAGGAAAGCAAAGTGCCCAAGTCACCTGGACAAGTGAGGTGCTTCATAGGAGACTCTTTGGGGAGTATGGGGGGGGGAGGATAAAATCATTCTCGTGTATCGCAGGCTGGCCTTGAACTCATTACATATTCCCTTGAGCTTTCTTTTTTCTTTTGGCACGTGCGTATGTGTGTGTGTGTGTGTGTGTGTGTGTGTGTGCGCGCGCGCGCACACGCGCGAGTATGCGCTTGTGAAAGCCCAAGGGTGATTTCAGGAATCGTCCTGGATTGCTTCTATCTCCTTATTGCCTTGCTCTGGGGTTTCCCATGTTTTGCCTTCCAGGACTGGAATTATAGGCAACTGCCTTTCCTCCCAGCATTTTTTAATGAGATCTGGGGATCTGAACTCGGGTCCTTTTGCTTATGAGGCAAAGGCTTTAACCCCTGAGCCATCTCCCCAGCCTTCCCTCGTACTTCTGATCTTCCCGTCTCTACCTCCCAAATGCTAGGATGCCAGGCACGGGCTGCCAGGCCTGCTTTACGCAGCACCGAGACGGAACCCAGGGCCTCCTGCATGCTAGGCAAACACTCCACCAACTAAGCCACGTCCTGTCCTCAGCCCCACTTTAGACACGATCAAATCGTCCACAGATGCTGCTCGTCGGTCTTACTGGCAGCGATCAGAACGAAAGGTTTGGGCGTCAGTGGTGAGCGTTTAAGTGAGACCCCTCACGTGTCAGAAGTTGCTCAAATATTTGGGGATCAACTCCAGCACTGACTGACCCACGCTCCCTGACCTCCCACCTTCCATAATTTTATCCCGGTCCAGGCTACCCTTTTAAAACCACATAGAAATATTTCCTCACTCTAATTACAGGCGAGGTTCAGGCCCCGTCTGTCGTAAGAAGAGCTGATAGAAAAGGGATAATTAACCGGGGCTCTGTAATTGAAGGGTGTATAAATACATCCGGTGGCGGCTGATGAGGCCCTTCCTGGTGGATACTATTCCCAGCATCCCAGGGAAGAGACAGGAGATGCGCTTCATTTAGACCGCAGGATGCTGGGTATTTTACAATCCAAGGAGAAGTGAGGTGTCTGTGGACGTGGGCGAGGGATCCTTCCGGTGCCAAACCCTCCCTTTCCTACGCTGGAGGTTTTCCACGCTGTGGCCCCATCTGAAAAGTCTTAATCACCGGATCCGAGGGAACATTTGAAATAGAGACAGTGTGACTCCTGTCACTATACAGAACAATGAAGAGTTCCAAAATAGTAGGATCTGCTAGGGGAAAAACCAATAAACATATAATTTCCAGGTAATTACTATCATATAATTAGCTCTCTGCTTTTATATGCCATGGCGGAAACCGAGGACGAGGAGCTAGCAAGATGCAGTTTAGCATACGTGGTCCATTTCAGGGTGCCTCAGAGATGGCTGAGCCAGGTATAAGTCCTGCCGACTGCTGAGCGAGGCTCTAGGGTACTGGAGGATGACCTTGAGACCCAAGGCATGAGGAAGGACTCAGGCTTCATTTTACCTTTCTTTCTCTCTTTTTTCTCAGTAAATGTTTTTAACCATCATTTTATATTTTCATCCCTACAATGAAGGTTAAATATTTGACTCTCTTAAGCCCATCACACCATCCCTTCTCTTGCCTTCAATGTCCTTCTAATTCCTTCATGTGTTTTTGGAGACTCAGGGGTTAAGCCTCTGCCTCGAAAGCAGAAGGACCTGAGTTCAAATCCCAGACTCCACGTAAAAGTGCTGGGCAGAAATGGCGGCCTACACTTTCAGCCCTGAAAGGTACGGGCTGGGAGGCAGCAGAACACAGCAAAAAGAAGGTGGAATAGTCCAGAATGATTTCCCAATCTCCCTTGGCCTCCATGGGCACACACGGTGCTTCTGCTACACACAGACACATATTACACAAATGTATGCATGCACACACATACACAAAATTTTAAAATAAATAAATAAAGTGACAGTATTAGGCTACATCCTGTGCTCTCATCACACCCCAGGGTGTGTGAAAGATGGATCTTACCGACTGAAGAATTCTTAGACATTCCATACTGGTTTATGGCTGTCCCAAGATCAACCCTACCAGGTCAAGCGATCAGCCCATCCCAGAGTGAACCAGTCAGCTTGGTGTTATCATCAAGAACTACCAGAAACGAACCAACTTTAGAAGAAAGAGGTTGATTTAGCAGCCAGTACAGAAGTCCAGCAGGTGTGGCACAGGTTCTGAACCCAGGATGGGTGGTAGGTAGTGGGTGAGGGGTGGTGGTTCACGAGCGTATCTTGAGCCAGGAAGCAGAAGAAGGGGGCACGCTTGCTCATTCCAGGAACCCTCTCTGTAGAGCTACCAGTGGGTCCTACTAAGACCTGCTTCATACTCGTGACCTAAAGGCCTCACCAAGGTTCCATCTGCTTCCCCATTCGGCCACTCTAGGGACTAAACCTCCAGTCAAAGGAATCCCGAGAGAGGAATCCGAACCTTATCTATACCAAGCACTTAGCATTTCATCTGCTATT
This sequence comes from Typhlomys cinereus, assembly GCA_023101885.1. Classification (NCBI taxonomy): domain Eukaryota; kingdom Metazoa; phylum Chordata; class Mammalia; order Rodentia; family Platacanthomyidae; genus Typhlomys; species Typhlomys cinereus. The sequence goes on along the minus strand of JALPQD010000042.1, from coordinate 769,380 downwards.
GCTGGGCTTTTGTTGACTACCAGACAGAGAAGTGTGATGTTAAGCTCATGGGAGATACTCCAAATGCATTTGCAATTGGCTGCTACCCATCCGTGGCAGGTTGATGGCTGTGATGAGTTAGGCCTGCTCTTCTTCTAAAAGTCGTTAAGAGTGCTGACTGGCTGCCATTAGCTGCCTTCATGTTTGATCTTCAGAGCTGGGGACACCACTGGGTGCCCCGTGTCACGCACTGCAGTTGCCGGAAATAGAAAGCAGCGGCAGTGTATGAAAGAACACACACACCGTGCTTAGATATATGTGCAATATATCTGCAGTATTAAAATTTCATAAGGAAGGGGAGAAAAAAACCCAAGGAGGCTCTTTGGAAAGGTGGAGAGATGCTGAAGTCGATGAGGCCATGATTCTAATAAGAGTTCTGCGTCTGGGGGTTCTGGAGATCTGGGGTTGAGGACGGGGCTCCACCCAACTTAGTAATGCCAGTGATTGATTGTGAACTGGGGGAGGATCGTTAACCACGCTGGGCTTCTCACATGGAGAGGAGGCAGGTATGTAGGTATGAATCATCTTCATAAGAAGGGACCAGCAGACCAGTTGGACCAGCGTCTTCGTTTGCTTCCTTCTGGAAGCAGAGCCCCAGGCGGATTTGGCTGGTGTAGGTGATGAGCCCAGGATGCAGGAGTAAGGAATGAGAAGGGGGAAGAGGAAGTGGTTAGCTGTCAGGGAAGGTGGGCATGGGTCTTGTGGGGACTGTTCTGAGCAGTCACACAGAATGTATCTCAGGAATGTCCCTTTGAAGGAACCATCCCACTTTGGGACCGGCTCAGAAGGGGGTGGATGAGACGCCTACTCTGTCTCCTGGGCTGTGCTGGAGGCGTGGGGTGAGATTCCTGCTTTCTGAGGGCTCACACCCAAGTCATCCTCGCTCCTGAGAGTTTGTCCAACACCCAGGTCTGGTGCAGTGTAATTCATTTTCTTTCTTTCTTTTTTCACGTGTATCTGTGCAAAGTGTGTGTGTGTGTGTGTGTGTGTGTGTGTGTGTGTGTGTGTCTGTGTGTATTAGAGGGCACTCTTTGTGCCTGTGAAAGCTCGAGGGTGACTTCAGAAATCCCCCTAGATTGCTTCTACCTCATTGTTACTTTGCCTGAGAGTTTCCCAGGCTCTGCTTTCCAGGACCAAAGTGTAGGCAGCTGCCATTTCTACCCAACTTTTTTAAGTGGGATCTGGATTCAAGTCCTTCTGCTTAAGATGCAGAGTCTTAACCCTTGAGCATTTCTTCAGTCTAGCATTCAGTAGTTAAATGACAGCTTGACAACTGGCTGAATGTATTCTGTTCTTTAATTATCTCCTGGATTGATCTTCTCTCACGTCCTCTTCTACTTCCCTTCTTTTTTTCCTCCTTACTCTTCCTTTCCCCGCTTCTTCCTCCCCAATACACAGATGACAGGTGTGGGATTCCAGTGTCTGGTTTATTTTTATCTGGTTGCTGAGAAGTGGAACTGAGGTTCTCACGTTCATGAGTCAAGCACTTTATCTCCTAAACATCTCCCCAGCTGTGCCTCTGTGTGTGTGTGTGTGTGTGTGTGTGTGTGTATACACATGCACGTATGTGTCTGTGTGTATCAGAAGCACTGTGTGTCTGGAGGACCACAGGTGACACTGGAATCATCCTGGTTTGCTCCACCTCCTTATTGCTTTGCTTCGGGGTTTCCCAGGCTCTCCACCTTCCAGGGTTGCAAATGCAAGCTGCTGCCATTTCCACCCAGTGTTTTGGGGCATTTTTACAATCTGGGTCTGGAGATTCAAACTCAAATCTTTCTGCTTGGGAGATGAAGGCTTTAAACTCTGAGCCATCTCTCCAGCCAGATCTGTGTTGTTTTTTTGAGGCGGAGTCTAACTACGCAGCTCTGTCTGGCTTAGAACTCACTGTGTAGACCAGGCTTACCTCCAGCTCGTGGATGATCTCCTGCCTCTACCTCCTGAGAGCTGAGCTTGCCCACGCGTGCCACCACCTGCTCTGCGCAGTCAAACGACTGCAGAACATTCTTATGAATTCAATCTCTTGGTAGAAATTTATGATTTCCAGGCTGGAGAGATGGCTCAGGGGTTAAAACTTGACCTCACAAGCAGAAGATCCTGAGTTCGGATACTTGGTGGAAATGGCTGCAGCCTGCACTTCCATCTCTGGTAGGTGGAGCCTGGGAAATCCCAGAGCAAAGAAAGGACGTAGAGGCAATCCAGGATGATTCCTGAAGTCACCTTTGGTCCTCCACAGGGACATGCAGTGCCCTCATATACACACACACAGTAAATAAATAAATATTTTAAAAATAAATAAAATGTGTTCCTTTTTTTTTTTTAAAAGAAATTTATGATTTCCTATCTTCTATCCTCACATATAGGCAGGAATGGGGGAGGAGATTCAGAGTGAGAATTCCACATAGGTACTAAATACCAAATACCATCTTAACTGTTTAATGTCCTGCTGATTGTCATTTAACTTCTAAGTATACAATTATGCATTGCTACATTATTCTTGAAAAGTTGATGTTGTTGATAAAAGTAAAGTCCCTGTGGAACCTCTGACTTCCTTTTCCCTACCCAAAAGAAACTGTTTTCTCTGCATGTGTGCATGCATGCATGCGCGTTGTGCATGTGTGTATATGCGTGCATGTGCATGCATGTGTGTGCACACGTGTGTATGTATGTGTGTGATGTGTGTATGTGTGTGGTGTGTGTGTGTGCGTGTATATGTGTATGTGTGTGTGGTGTGTGTGTGCGTGTATGTGTGTGTGTGTGTATGTGTGTGGGGTGTGTGTGTGTGCATGTGTCCCTGCATTGCTTGGGCTGCTGGCTTTGAACTCATGATCCTCCTGCCTCAGCCTTCAGGGTGCTGGATTGCCACGTGCATGGTGCTAAGAAGCCTTTTCTGTGGGTTTGTTGTGCAGCGCGCGCTCCGCCTTTTCTTCTAAATTTACACATCTCCGTCCCATAGAAAATAGACTCATCTTTATCTTTTGACAGTTAATCTTCTGGACTGTGCCTGGGTTGTCTTTTATATTCATTACTTTGGGCCACATGTATATAAGTGTATGTAAGAGAAATTACTTAGGAACCCTTGGAGGGAAGAGACGTTGCATGGGAAATATCTTTATTGAAACGTCACGGCCTTCAGGAAAATTGAGAGCTTGTATCTCGCAGCCGCCTTCTCCTTTCAGACTTAGTTTTCCAGAGCAGAAGGTCTTGTGGCAGCTGGCACAGTTCATGCTGGGCTAAAAGCTGAATGTGCAAGGCAGAAAGGATCCTTGGGGTAGCAATCACCTCCAAGTCCCATTCTATGGAAAGGTAGCTAGATGCCCAAGGAAGATAAACGGAGGTCACACAGCTGGGTAGAGGCCAGCTGGCATAGAAAACTAGCTTTCCTGATTCCCAATCCACTATTCTTTAACAATTTTTCTATTTCCATATGCAAGTGTATGTGTGTATGTGTGTGTGTGTGTGTGTGTGTAGAACCACTGACGAATTCGGAAACCACCATGGACCACCTCCACTTCCTCCTTGTTTACTCTCCCCGGGGATTCACAGGCTCCGCCCTACCAGGACCAGAAACGCAGGCCGCCCCCACTTCCGCCCGGCATCTATACGTGGGGTCTAGGATCCGAACTCAGGACCTTCCACCTGCAAGGCAGAGGCTTAACCCCTGAGCCACCTCTCCAGCCCCCATCCTCAATTCTTTTCTACCTTACTCTTTTTGAGATAAGGTCTCTAATCAAACCCCAAAACTTGAAGATAAGGCCTGTGTGGCCAATCTAGATTCTCTGGCTTCACCTTCCAAGCCTGGAACTAGAGTTGGACCACCACACCCAAACATACTTTACATGGTACCTGGGGATTTGAACTGTGGTCCTTTTGCTTGCACAGCAAGCACTTAACCGCTGAGCCAGTTCCCCAGTTCACAATCCAGTACTTTTCTTCCATTCATACAGTCTACTTTCCCTTGTGGGGACTTGCCCACAGTGAAATCCTGGTCCTGCTCCAATCTTATATGCACACTAGGCACATGGCAGTTGGGATGGAAAAACTGTGAACCTGACAAGCTGCAATGTGTTCACATCATTCTTCCCCTGCCTACATGCTCACAGTGTGCCTTCTACACACCAAAAGACGTGATGGGAGGCCTGGGGGGTACAGAGATGAGTCAGATCAATTCTAGAAGCTCTTGGATTACTTGACCAGTGAGAGCAGCGACACAAGTCTAAGGCACTGGGTGCCGATGGAGCAGTGGAGAGGCTGCAGTGGGTTCAGACACACTTAAGAGTTGGGGTCGAGAAGGCTTCTTAGAGGTGGTCCCTGAGTGGACCTGGGAGTACTGGCTGAGAGAGCAGAAGAGAGGAGGGAATTCCAGGCACAGTCAGCCCAGAGGGCAAGAAAACAAGGTAAGTGGGGCTCAGGTTGGTGGGCCCAGGAGGATGCTTTCAAAGGCTGCTGGGGCCTCTGGCCTGCCAACATGAGCTCCTGTATGTTGCTGCCCTACTATGCGTGTGTCTCCTGAAGAAGGACAGCTGGCCTCAGAGTTCCAAATCCTCCTTGTGCCTGGAAGAGTTATGCTTAATTACTTATATAGAGAGGCATGCTTAATAATACACTATTATATCATACCATCTTTTTAAAAAAACATTTTGTGTGTGTGTGTGTGTGTGTGTGTGTGTGTGTGTGTGTGTATCAGAGGGTACTGTGTATCCCTGTGGAGGACCAAGGTGTCTTAGGGAATCATCCTGGATTGCTTCTATCTCTTGCTTCGCTCTGGGATTTCCCAGGCTCCGCCCATCAGGACCAGGCTCTGCCCACCAGGACCGGAGATGGACACTCAGGACCTCCTACTTGCAAGACAAAATCTTAACCCCTAGCCATCTGTCCAGCCCTAATATTATCTTATATTAAATTATTAAATTATTTTATGTTGCCATAGCAGAACTTTTTATACCGTAATTATAACAAAGTCTAATTGAACATATTTTATTAGTCTGCGTCCTTCAAAAGTGTATGCACTGTGCAGTCTATTAGAGACACGCACGGATTGCTGAAGACGGGTGCAGAGGGGAGAGGCAAGCAAGCGGGCAAAGAAATTGGCTCCTCCTGTCACCTACTCTCTTCCCTTCCCAGGAAATGCCACGTGTCCCCATTCTCGGAATCTGCATAAATCGCCGATTCAAGCTTGCCCCGTGATGTGCCCGCTCGATACTGATGTCACTTAGCACTTGAGTGTGGTAATCACTGCATGCTGCTTCCTACAGGTTACCAGCAGCCCTGCCATGTTTACCCTGGCGAGGAATGTGACTGGCCCCATCCCCTCAAGAGATGTAAGGAAACACAAATCTATTACTTTAAGGGGGGAAAAAAAAGCAACAGCAAAGTCATCGTCTGAAATGATTAAGGACGTCCCAGCCCAGACAGCAGGAAAGACGATTCCCTTCTTCCCCCTCAAATGAGCGAAGCTTTAATTTCATTACTGCTTCTAACTTCCAGGTGAGCGTGTCCAATGCATTCCATGATACTCTTCCTTCCCCCTTTTAAAGATCTCTTCCCCCACTCTCATGACCCCCTTTCTAGTTTTACAACGTACACACAGGCACATGTATGAACACATACATTTAGATACGTATCCATACACACCACATCAGATGTAAAGTCCACATATGAGAGAACACATGTGCTGCTTGTCTTTCTGAGTCTGGCTTATCTTGCTTAACATAATCATCTTTGCTTCTATTCATTTTCCGCCATAAACTCAATTTCATCCTTCTTTATGGCTGAATAAGATCCCATTGTGTACATATGGCCCACACGGTCTTTATCCATCATCGGTGGGCACCTAGTTTCCTGGCTATTATGAACAGTGCATCCACAAGCACAAGATGGTCAGGTATCTTGACATGGAGTCCTTCTAGAACCTACTCCAGGATGAGATAGCAGGATCACTGGGCCTATAATTCCATTTTAGTTGGCTGAGAAATGGCCATTCCGATTTCCACAGTAGCTGTCTGAGCTCACACACACTTCCCCAACGGTAGGCAACTCCTCCCTTCCTCCCTCCCTCATCCTCACTTTTCTTTTCTTTCTTTTTTCATATTAAGCACATTTTCCCCCATCATTTATTTTCTTTATAGCTATTCTGACTGGGGTGAGATGGAATCTCAAAGCAGTTGAGATTTTTCACCTTTTCAAATATTTAATATTTATTGGTCATTTGAATTCCTTCTTTCAGGCGATCTCTTTGTGTGTGTGTGTTTGTGTGTGTGTGTGTGTGTGTGTGTGTTTCATGTTTGCAGATTGTTTTTATATCTTCTGGAAATTAATACCTCGTCCCTTTCCGTAGTCACCCCCTTCCCTCTGCTGTGCAGAAGATCGTAAATTCATGAGACCTCATTGTCAATTCCCTGCACTATTTTCTGTGGTTTCCTCAGTCCTGCTCACAATCCTTACCAGGGCGGGATTTCTTTTTTTTTTTTTTTTTTTTATTATTATTTATTCAATTGTGCGTGTGTGTGTATGTATGTGCGCGCATGTGTGTATGTGTGTGTGTAGAACCACGGACGAATTCGCGAACCACCATGGACGCCTCCACCTCCTTCTGCCCCGGGATTCACAGGCTCCGCCCTACCAGGACCAGAAGCGCAGGCCGCCCCCGCTTCCACCTGGCGTCTATACGTGGGATCTGGGATCCGAACTCAGGACCTTCCGCCTGCAAGGCGGAAGCTTAACCCCTGAGCCACCTCTCCAGCCCCCAGGGCGGGATTTCTTGAAGTGCGTCCTTTAGCAGCTTCAAAGTTTCAGGTGTTAAAGTCTTCAGTCCTTTTTTTTTTTTAATTGATTTGGGGGACGAGGTTAGAGATATGAATCTAGTTCCATTATTCTCCATGTGAAAATCTAGTTTTTCATTCTTCTTCCAGTAAAAACTAGTTTCTCTAATTTTAAAAAAATTATTTAAGAGAGAGATCAAGTTTGTGGGTGCCACGGTACATATGTACAGGTCAGAGGACAGCTTTTGGAAGTCAGCTCTTGCCTTCCGTCATGCAGGCTCTGGGGATTGAACTCAGGTCACCAAGTTTACACACAGACCCCTTCTGAGTCATCTTGCTGGACCTAATTTTCTTAGCTCTAATTTTTTCAAACTTATTTTTGGTTTGAAATAAACCTAAGGCTATGTGCATACTAGGCAAGGGCTCTACTGCTGAGCCATACCCTTGACCCCAAATGAGTAAAATTATTAAAATGAATGAGATTATAAGATGGCAATGTTTGGGTTGTTTCCAGTTTTCAAGAATCAGCATGCACTTTAAAATGCTCCCAGCCCTGGGCAGCAATGACCACGAGTGAAATATGGACACTGTTGACAGAGTTCACTTAGGTATTGTTTATCATGGAATTAGAACTGTGTCAGACATGAAGGTCCTGTTAAGCAAATGACAAAAAAACAGGTTTTATGCTGGATCTTTACATGAGAGATTTTTGTTTGCTTGGTTTTAGTTTCCAAGACAGGGTCTCACTATGTAGCCAAAGTGATTCCTTTCCCTCAGTTCTCCTGCCTCAGATTTCCACATGCCCCACCACCCTTGGCCCTACAGAAGAGCTTTTTGATTGTTCGTTTGGTGTGTGTGTGTGTGTGTGTGTGTGTGTGTGTGTGTGTGTGTGTGTACAAGAGGGTATTTGAGTGTGTGCCTGTGGAGACACAAGGGTGACATCAGGAATCATCCTGGTTTACCATACTCCTTTATTGCTTTGCTCTAGGGTTTCCAGGCTCTGACTTCCAGGGCCGGAATCGTTGACCATACCATATCCATTCAGCATTTTTACATAGGATCTGGGGCTCTGAACTCAGATCTTTTTGCTTGTGAGGCAAAGACTTTAAACTCTGAGCTCCAGGAGTTGTTCTTTTAAATATATCTTTACAATCGTTTACTTATTTATTTTGTGTATATGTGTGCATCAAAGGGCGCTGTGTGCCCCTATGGGGGCCCAAGGGTGACTTCAGGAATTATCCTAGATTGCTTCTTCCTCCCTGGGATCCGAACTCAGGACCTCCAGCCTATGGGGTGCTGGGAACTGAGGCCAGACAAGCTAGGGCTCCGTCATGGGGCTGTGTCCCCAACCTCCACTAGGGTCATCTCTCCAGCCTCCCAGAAGAGTTATGAACTGCATGTTAGAATCAAGCATTCGGGAGTCTTAGGAGAAAGGATTGAGTCCTCAACCTGGGTTACACAGTGAGTTCTAGATGGCATAGGCAACCAGATGGCAGAGGTAGAAATATTCTAAAGAGATGTTAATGCTCCCGCTCTGGCTATCAGACTGTTGATACCAGGCATTCCAGGAAACTGGAATTTCCTCTAGAAATTTCTCATGCCAGGAATTTCTAGAGGGAGACATTATGTCTTTGGGATGTCAACAATAATCTTGCAGGAGAGACTGGAATTTAGGACCTAAGGATGGTGGTGGGTGGGCCAGCCCCTTGACCAGACAACTTAGTTGTGTGTAAGTAACTCTCTCTTGCACTGCGTTTAAACCTAAACTTCACATCAGAAATCAGAACAACATCAGAGACAAGACTTTAGGGCTGTACCAAATATCCCTCTTCCCAATATAGACACATCGAGTAAATCTCCCTTTTTTTTCTAATTAATCTATGGAGAGGGGGCGGCTAAACCAACACAGACTGTCACCCTAGACTCATATAATAATGTAACAATAGCAAAGGCCTGTTTCAAAGGAAAAAGTTAAGTGTTTAATATATCTGTATAGCAGCTGTGTATGTGTGCACGCGCGTGTGTGTTGGTTTGCTTAACCGTAAATACTTCCATGTGTTTTCCAAAAACACTTTCTTATAATAATAATCAAAATCAGACGTAAAAGAATGATATGAAGTCATGATTTCATCCACAGACAAAAGCACATAAGACTATGATTTCTGTGACTCCAAGAGGCTCCCATTCCGCTCTTGATCGCCATGTCCCTCTGGATCCTTAAAGCAGGAGCAGCTTCCCACCCCTTTCCGGTCCTATTCATGACTTCAGTACTATTTACACTTTGGGGTGCTGGGAACTGAGGCCGGACAAGCTGGGGCTCCATCACTGGGCCGTGTCCCAACCTCCACTTTGACAGCACAGGCTGGCCAGGGCTCCCAATCTGGGCTGGCCACCCACGCTTTCTCCTCTGTGGATCCTGCTTATGCATTTTTGTCAGACATCCATCCTTATCAAATGCGGTGGACAGAACTTGGATTGTGTGAATCAGTTGGTGGCTGTCAGGTTTCTACATTGCAAATTTACATCTTTTCCCTTTGCAATAAACAAGGAGGATCTTACAGGAAAGGTGCTCCGAGTTTATGCAAATATTCTGAGTCATGTGTGTATGGGGGGCTAGGTATTACGCATGTTATGACACACTGGAAACATGTTAAGTTTTAACAATCAACTTTAGAATTGTTGATGATGTGTGTTTTAAAATAAACTTTATTCATTCATTGTGTGTGTAGGGTGTGTGTGTGTGTGTGTGTGTGTGTGTGTGTGTGTGTGTGTGTGTATCAGAGGGTATATGTGTCCCTGTGGAGGACCAATGGTGACTTCGGGAATCATGCTGGATTGCTTCTACCTTGTCATAGTTAGATACATGTGTCAACTTGACAGTTGAGGGTTTGAGCTCTGGCATATTTGTGGAGAATTAGTGGTTGAGTTTAGCCCAGAGCAAACCTATAAGATATTGTCTAGATGATGGGAAAGGCCCAGCCCATGGTGGGTGGGATTAGGCCCTGGAATAAAATACAGAGAGTCGGTTGAAGAAGTTGGCATCCTTGTGTACACTTGGCCAGACATGCTGGTCTGACAAGAAAGAATTGTCCCTCTCCTCAGCCATTATGTAGAGATGGTATGGCCAGTTCCCTCAGCCCTGGGTTGGTGTGAACTCTCCTGCCAAGCTGGACTATGAACTGTAACTGGACTATCGTAAGAAAAATAAATCCCTTAAGTTATTTGCTGGTAATTTATCCTCAGCCTTGCAGGCTAACTGCTTCATACCTCCTTTTTGCTTCACTCTGGGATTTCCTAGGCTCCACCCACCAGAGCCGGAAGTACAGACCACCACCATTTTTTACTTGGTGTTTTACATGGTAGTGGGATCTGAACTTAGGACCTTCTGCCCAGGAGGCAGAGTTTTATCCCCTGAGCCATCTCTCCAGTCCTCATTTATTTTTTTAAAGCAAAGTCTCATGTAGCTCAGTTTGGTATCAAACTCACTATGAAGCAATGAATGACCTTGAATTCCTGATCCTCACACCTCCTGAGTTCTGGGATTACAGACTTGTGCCACCATATTTAATTTTATCCACAAATTGTCTTCCTATCTCCATACATACACAGACATACATTCTCTCTCTCTCATTTGCTCTATTTCTCTCTCTCTCTCTCCCTCCCTTCTTTCTTCTCACTCTCTTTCTCTTTCTTTCTTTTCTAAGCGAAATACATTTTTTAAATGACCAGGATTTTCCACAATAAAAAAAGTCTGAAGTTTGATCTCCAAGACAACTTTTTTTAAGTTCTTAAATTGAAACCATCTATTAGATGTCACAAGTTAAAAGATGTACGTGTGTGTGTGTGTGTGTGTGTGTGTGGTGTGTGTGTGTTAGAGAGACCCAGGGTCTTGTGTACATTGGACAAGCAGTTTAGTAGTCCATGATATCCTGAACCCCTTTTAACTTTATTTTGAGACAGAGCCTCATTGAGTTACAATGTTTACTTTGAATTTATAACTCTTCTGCCTGACAAGCACCAACACACACACACACACATGCATAGATGCACAAGCATGCCAAAAAAAAAGAATTTCCTGAAAAAGTTACAGTAGTACCTGGAGCTAAAATGTTAGCAAAGTGAATATGAATGTGTGCAGGAATATCCTACTTTTAAAGAGCTTCTTGTTAATATTTTTTTTGCCTGAATTGGTTAAGCACAGAAATACCAATACATTCTTTAAAAATAATATTTGCATACACGCATTGGAAATGAATGTTAATAAGCATACGGAATTGCACTAATTAGAGAAATGCAAATCAAAGTCAGAAAGCAACTCCTACGCCCTCTGGGATGCTGTAATAAAGAAAGGCAGATAGGACTGCAGTGGTTCCACAGGTAAAGCATCTACTCACTAAGCTGGCGACCTTCCTCAATCTCCCAAGTCCATGTGATGGAAGGAGAGGAATGACTTCTCAGAGTTGTCCTCTGACTCCTACCTGTGCACCATGCATGCACATATACCCCACTCAAATAAATATAATATATTTTTACAGGACTGGAGAGATGGCTCAAGGGTTGAAGCCTTTGCCTGTCACGCATAAAGACCTGAGTTCAGATCCCCAGATCCCACATTAAAAAAACACCAATCCAGGGGAGTGGGGGAGAGGGCTGGAGGTGATACTCAGTGGTTAAAGTCTTTGCTTCTCATGCAAAAGGAACCCCCTAGGTCCCATGTAAAAATTGTGGGCGGGGGCTAGCAAGATGGTTCAGGGGTTAAGACTGTATCCAGCAAGCAGAAGGTCCTGAGTTTGAATTCCAGGTCCCACATATAAACACCAGGTGGAAAAGGCAGAGGTCTGCACTTCTGGCCAGGTGGGTAGAGCCTGGGAAACCCCAGGGCAAAACAGTAAGGAGATAGATCAATCCAGGTCGATTCCTGAAGCCAACCCCTGGGCATCCACAGGCACACACAGAGCCCTCTGATACACACACCCACATATCCACATACATCTACACACGTACACACCCACACCAACACCCCCCCACACACATACACATACACACACACACATATATATAAAAGTTGGTTAGAGAATAATGGGTATTGATAGGGGTAGGAGGGGCTGGAGAGATGGTCAGCAGGTAAGGTGTCAGTCACATTAGCTTCCGGGCTGGAGTTGGGATTCCCCAGAACCCATGGGAAAAACCAAGTGTGTGTGGCTTGCCTGTAATCTCAGCAAATGAGAAGCAGAGACAGGAGAACCCCCAGAACTAACTAGATGGGTATAGCAGAGCAATCAAAGGAGACAGAGATGTGGACCTCTGCTCTGCATACATGCCACATGAACCTGTATACACATGTACCTACACATGCTTGTATGCACACATCTATGCAGGCAAAAAAAAGTTATTGGCAAAAATGTAGTAAAACTGGAACTCTTAAACATAGCTGGTGGGATTGTGAAGTGGTATAGCTACTTTGGAAAGTTTGGCAATTCTTCAAAATGTTAAGCAGAGAGTTACTAAGTTACTGTAGAATCCAACAATCCTGCTCCTGGTACCTATCCAAGGAAATTGAAAGCATATGTTCACACACACACACACACACACACACACACACACACAAAAAAAATCTGTATACAAATGTTACTAGTGACATTATTCATAACAGTTAAAAAATAGAAGCAACTCAAAAGTCCATTAACTGATAAATGGGTAAAAAATGTGGGCTACTCCTATAACATACATTATTCACCCACAGAATGAAGGGCTGGCAAGATATCTCAGAAGGTAAAGATATCTAAGTGGGTAAGGGAGGAACCTGCTTGTCAGACTGGTGACCTGAGTTTGATCCCTGGAAGCCCACACGGTGAAAGGAGAGAACTGACTTCCAGAAGTTGTCCTCTGACCTCCGCCTGTGTGCCATGGCGGCATGTGACCCCCACTTCCACTCTTTCAAATAAATTTTAAAAAAAGTCTAAGGCATGAAGTGCTGATAGACGCTATAACATAATGAACCCTGAAAATACTATGGTGAGAGAAGTCAGACACGATAGGTGCATATATGATCCCATTTACATGAAATTTTCACAAGAGGCAACTCTATAGGCAGGGAAAGTGGGTGCCAAGAATTGAGGGCAGGAAGAACAGAAAATGACCTCCAATGGCTTGAAGATTTCTTTTGTGAATGATGGAAATCCTCCAATGTTAGATGGTGGTAATGAGTACACAGCTTTATAAATATACTAAAAATCATCAATTAGGTACTTTCTACAGAAAGATACTATCATGTTGCACACATTATTCTTTCCCCCTCTTTACCCCATGGCGACCAACACTTTGCTTTCTTTTATTGATCTTTTTTTTTATTTTTTTTGGGGGGCAGAGGGTATAGCTATTCATTCTACTTCCATTTTTACTTTTAAATTTATTTTTATTCTCTTAGCTTTTCATACATGGACACAATGACTTTACTTATCATACATTTTCTTTCAGTTCCCATAAATAAAATGATATAAATAGTAAATGAAGGAGTTGGGTGGTAGCTCAGTTGGTAAAATGCTTGCCTCAGAAGTATGAGGACATGGGATTGACCCCCAGAACCCACATAAACATGTTCAGTGTGCAATGGTATGTATACACTTGAAATCCTAGCACTGGACAGGTAGAGACAGATAGATCCCAGGGACTAGCTGGCCAGTCAGCCTAGACTATCTGGAAAGTTCCAGGCCCACAGAGACCCTGTCTCTGGTTTATATATACACACACACAATATGAAAAAATTCTCTATCTGGAAGGCTATACGTGAAACTTACGAGTGTTGTCTTTAAGATGAGGTGAAGAGGGCTGGAGAGGTGGTTCAGGGGTTAAGCCTCTGCCTTGCAGGCGGAAGGTCCTGAGTTCAGATCCCAGATCCCACGTATAGACGCCAGGCGGAAGCAGGGGCGGCCTGCGTTTCCGGTCCTGGTAGGGCGGAGCCTGTGAATCCCGGGACGGACTGAAGTGGAGGCGTCCACGGTGGTTCCTGAATTCGTCCGTGGTTCTACAGACACACATGTGCACGCACATACATATGCACACATGCACAATTCAATAAATAATAAAAAATTTAAAAAAAAAGATGAGGTGAAGACTTCAGCACAATGGAGGTATTTTTGGATTCAAGCAGATCTTTAATATTCTAATAAGACTCTAAGTTACATGTTAATCATGCATTCACATTATTTTTTAGGGCTGGGGAGATTATTCAGTGGTTAAAACCTTTGCCTTGAAAAACAAAAGAACCTGAATTCTGATTCCTGGATCCCAGTGGAGATGGTATGCAATTCCATCCCTGGAAGATGGAGCCTGGGAAACCCCAGAGCAAAGCAATTACGGAGGTAGAACACTCCGGGATGATTCTCAATGTCACTCGGGCCTCTGCAGGCACACACACTCACTGCACATACGCCCTCACACACATGTGCACCTACCCACAAGCAAAACACACACACATACCCCAAAACATCAAGCAAATAAAATTATTTTTTAAATCACAATACAGAAATGTGGAGATGGGTCAGTAATCAAAGTATTTGGCACATAAGCAAAAGGATCAGAGTTCAAATCCCCAGATCCACGTAAAAATGTTTGGCGAGTACAGTGACCTGCCTATAATCCCAGTCCCAGAATGCAGTCTGGGAAAACAGAGCCCAGGAATCTCAGAGCAAGCTGGCTAAACACACTAGCCCTATTGGTGAATTCTAGGTTTGATTAAAAAGCTTGTCTCGAAAGAATAAAGTGGAAGAGCAATTAAGGGTGACAACCAGTATTTTTCAAAAAAAATTTTTTTATTTATTCAATTGCAGTGTGTGTGTGTGTGTGTGTGTGTGTGTGTGTGTGTAGAACCACGGGCGAATTCGGGAACCACCATGGACCGCCTCCTCCTTGTTTACTCTGCCCCGGGATTCACAGGCTCCACCCTACCAGGACTAGAAACGCAGGCCGCCCCCGCTTCCGCCCGGCGTCTATACGTGGGGTCTAGGATCCGAACTCAGGACCTTCTGCCTGCAAGGCAGAGGCTTAACCCCTGAGCCACCTCTCCAGCCGACGACCAGTATTTTTAAAAAAATATCGCGAATTCGTCCGTGGTTCTACACACATACAGACACACACACACGTGCGCGCACATACATACGCACACACGCACAATTGACTAAAATAATAAAAATAAAAAAAATAAAAAAATAATTATTAAAAAAAAATTTAACCAAAAAAATTTTTTTAGAGGGAGAGAGAGGTGGGAGGTTAAAGGACAACATTTAAAAGTCAATTCTCTCTTTCTACCGTGTGGGATTGTGGGAAGAACTCTGGTCTCCAGGTTTGTGAACAGCACCTTATCTGCTGAGACAAGCACGTGTGCACTCACTCTTACACGTACACATAGGAACATATACACATGCATTCACACACACATAAAAGAAAATGGGAAAAGGAAAAATAATCTCAGAGACAATATGCTTTGTACAAGAAAAAAATAGGAAGAAAAAAAAAAGACCAAAGGGAAACACGTGACAATGGTCGACTCTAGGGAAGGTGTTTTTTTTGGGGGGGTCTTATTGTCTTTTTTCCTGTTTCCTTTCATTTTCTGAAATAACTCTCTTAACTCTGTAATTAGCCATAAAAAAAGGGAAAGAAAAACCATGAAACTAAAAAAAAAAAAATCCCACCGTCAAATTCAGTCTTAAAGACTAGCCTAGCAAAGTCTCTTCCCCCCAAGGAGGCCCTGACATTTAGGAACAATTAAAAAAAAAAAACCCACTCCGAGATACCATTTAATCCCATTTCTCCTCTGGCCCTCTTAGAACCAGGGGATGATCCCTTTGCCTTTTAAAAATAAATCTCCCAAGGTCATGGGGCTGCCAATAAACAAGAGGGATGAGACGCCAAGGCCCTGTGCTCCGCCCTCCGCCCCCATCCCCCCTCCTCGCGCCATCTGGCACCCCTGAATTTCATCAGAGGATTCACCGCTTTAGCCAGCCGAAAAAGCCAAGCGCTCAGATTCATCTCCTTTATAGGAGAATATGTCTCCCTCCAGAAACTCTTCCCTGGCAAAGTCCTAGCTCTCCCCGGGTCTCCGTTACTTCTGCAAACAGCAAGTGGTTGTGTTGTCCCAGACAGGGGGGGCTCCAAGCCTAGGTCTTGGGGGCGCCCCTGTCCCTGCAGGGTCCTGCTTCTTCCTTCTATGGGCTGTGCAGTAACAGCTGGACAGTCCTGATTCTGCCATACGCTCATCTGTGGGTGCTCTCAAATCCGGGGCTGGAAGGGAGCACGGCTGGGGCAGCCCGAAGACCTCCACGTTCCCACACCGACAGCAAGGTTTGGGTTTCCGACCAGAGTTTTCCCAGGAGGGTCGGGTGAGCAGATGCTGTGTGTGTGCGTTTTGGATACTAGAGTTCGGGGTTGGGGGGAGGATTTCCTTTGATATAAGGATGTGGAAACCACGAGACCCCAGAGACATCGCAGGCCCTTTTCCAGGGCTGACATTTTTATCTTTCTATGAATGGCAGAAATCTGGGTACCCAGCTGAAAGCACGGGGAAGAATCCCATGGGCTCGAGGCTCTCTCGGCGAGTCACCCTAGAGGCTGCCAGCTACGGGCTTCAAAGCGTTTCAAGTTGGTAGCACTGGATGGATTAAGATCCGAGATGCAGGATCAACTCTACCAGTCCTGTGTGTCCTCCCCCAGCCCCTCCCGTCACCTAGGCAACCGGGCGGGGCAGGGAGCTGGCTCTTCCTCCCCCAACCTTCCCTTCCCACCCACGCAGAAGCCAGGCCCCGCGTTCCCACAGTGAGGTCTCTGCCCACAGCTTCTGAACCACTCGCGAGTTTCATGTCACAGCGAATATGGGAACCAGACTTCGAAAGTCGGGGGGGGGGGCAAGTCGTTAAAATATCGCGGTTTGCTTGAATTTGCCTGTCTTCTTGACTGCCCTCCTGCAGGGTCAGTGCGATAGTCTGTCCAGAGCTTGAGAGGCCCGAGATAGGGTTTCAGGGGTGCACAGAAGACAGGGGACAATCAGCATGCTTTAGGGGGGGATTTCCACAGCTCCTTCGCACAGCCCAGAAAAACAGCTAAGGGAAAACTTAAGCAGGTCACCAGGTTGGGTCTGATTCTCACACAGCAGAGGGCAGGACTAAGAGTCTGTGGGTTAATTTTCTTTTTCTTTTTCTTTTCCTTTTTTTTTTTTTTTTTTTTTTTTTGGACAGGGTCTTTGCACGATATAACCCTGCCAGCCTCAAATTCCCTATGCAGCAGAAGATGACCTTAAACTTTTTAACATCCTGCCTTCCTGCCTCCACCTACCAATTACTGGAATGAATAGGTGTGGGCCACCACCCCAAGTTTTATGTGGTGCTGAAGGTCAAACCCAGAGGCCTTATACACTGCAGGCAAAGCAAGACCTACCCCCTAAGCCGGGTCCACAGCCCTCCTGGGCTATCTGTACAGTCAGGGAACCAGGGTCAGGTACCCACAATACAGCTCTGAGATGGAGAGGCTGGGAAGATGGGGGGTTGGAAAAGAAGTGCAGAGACCTTTGTGCTTTTGTTCAAATACAATGAAAGTTGGGGTAAAGTCCAGAGTGAGTTAGCCCTCCAAACACTGAGGGCAAGTGTCACATCCCTCCCTCTCTGGCTAAACTGGAAGAGGCAGCAGGGAGTCCCGCTCATATCTGATGATTTGTGCACATGCCCACACACATACACACATGCATGCATGCACACACACATGAATGCACACACTTGTGCACACACATAAATATGTGTGCGCATTCACATGCATGCACACACACACGCATACACACACGCATACACATACACTTGTGCACAAACATAAATATGTGCATTCACACATCAGAAAGGAAGAAAGGAAAGAAGGAAAGAAAGGAAGGAAAGGAAGGAAGGAAGGAAGGAAGGAAGGAAGGAAGGAAGGAAGGAAGGAAGGAAGGAAGGAAGGAAGAAGGAAGGAAGGAAGGAAGGGGAGGGAAGGAAAGGAAAGGGAGGGAAGGAAAGGGAGGGAAGGAAAAGGAGCCTGAGGCAGGAGAATTTCAAGTTCAAAGCCAGCCTGGTTTCCCTAGTAGATTCTCCTCTCCCTTTCTCAACCCCCCAATTATTATTTTCCAAAAAACACACTAACTCCTTACAATTTATTCCTGCCTCTCTGAAAAAGAATGTTGTTTGTTTCAGGGGCAAAACTCTTTCTTGAACAAAAGCTTACATAGAAACTGCATCCTGAAAGCGGGGCAGCCTGCGTTTCTGATCCTGGTGGGGTGGAGCGTGTGAATCCCAGGGCAGAGTAAACAAGGAGGAGGTGGAGGCGGTTCATGGTGGTTCCCGAATTCGTCCGTGGTTCTACACACACATACGTGCATACATGCACACAATTGAATAAATAATAAAAAAATTTTAAAAAAAAGAAACTGCATCCTGAAATAGACGAAATGGAAGTCCTTGAGAGAGGGGGTGTCTAGATCGCTTTTTCTCCATCCCAAGACCCCTAAGTAAATGGGTAGCTTCTGAGGTGTCTCTGAGTCCTGATCTTGTGAATCCCAGGTGCCCAAATGTCGGGAATTGCAGGCATGCTCTGACAGATTATGTATCTATTGGAGTCAGCGCCTGGGTGCTGACCTGGCCAGGACTTTAGTGCTGGTCTAAGGCCGATATGGAATTCTGCCCAGAACCTTCTGAGCTCAGCACTGGATGCCAGTCTTTGAAAAGAAGGTCAAGGGCTGGAGAGATGGCTCAGAAGTTAAGCCTCTACCTCGCAAGCAGAGGGTCCTGAGTTGGGATCCCAGATCCCACTTAAAAATGCCAGGCAGAAATGGTGGCAGCGACCTTCACTTCTGGCCCTGGTGGGCAGAGCCTGGGAAATCCCAGAGTGAAGCAAAAAGGTGGAAGCAATTCGAGATGATTCCCAAAATCACCCTTGGTCCTCCACAGGGACGCATAGGGCCCTCTGATACACACATACACACATATACACCCGCACATACACCAAATAAATAAATAAAGTTTTTTTTTTTTTAAAAAAAGAAAAGAAAAGAAAGTTGAGTGACCCAGCAGTACAAAGTACTAGAATAGCCAGGGGACGGAGAAAGCAGGTGTGGTGTTTAAGGATTGAGGAGCCGGGACCCAGTCCACCTGGCTTTGGCTACTTGATAGTTGCTGAATAGCTATTTCCTGAGGACTACAGTTCAGGGACTGTACCCCAGGGATTAATAATACTATGTAATACACCAAGGTAATGTCAGGATGAAGTGTGTTAATTTCTGTACAGTGATTAGAGTGATGCCCGGCGCGTAGAAGCCCTCAGCAACTCGTCTGTATCTTAAAAGCACAGGGGTCTCCTTCATCATGTGGCTCAGTGCAGCCGCCCCCGTGGGGACTGATACCCCTCCCCAAGGAGGGGCTGAGAGGGGCGCAGGTCGCCACTTGCCCTTCGCCCTGGCTTCTCCCATGCAGCTCATGGCTGCGGCTCACGGAGCTTGTCTCTCCAGCGCCTGTGTGATCCGGGGCTCCGGAATGTGTGCTTCAGGGCTGGGAAGATGGCTCAGTATAGCATGAGGACCTGGGTTCGGATCCCTGGCACCCCTGTAAAAAGCCCGGTGTGGCGGCATGTCTGTAACCCCAGTGCTGGGGCCCAGCAGGCACAGAGAGGAGAGCCCTCGGGATCCATGGTCAGTTACTCTTGTCTAACCATAGGCTGCAGCTTGGGTGGGAGGCCTTGCTTCAAACTAAGGTGGGAGGAGCGTTAGAGGAAGACACTCGAAGACGCACTGTCCACACATGTGCACTCGCTTGTGTACACACGCCCATACACACACATACATATGCACGGGCACACATACACACATGCATGCACACACACGCGCACACACATACACATGTCCTCGTGCACACACATGAATACGTACACATTCACAAGGAAGAAGGAAGGAAGGAAGGAAGGAAGGAAGGAGGAAGGAAGGAAGGAAGGAAGGAAGGAAGGAAGGAAGGAAGGAAGGAAGGAAGGAAGGAAGGAAGGAAGGAAGGGGAAGGAAGGAAGGGAAAGGGAAGGGAAGGGAAGGAAGGAGAAGGAAAGGGAGGGAAGGAAGGAAGGAGAAGGAAAGGGAAGGAAGGAAAGGAAGAACATGCATATATGTAAAAGTATGTGTATAGAAAGATGTTCGTTGTACTTTTGCTACATAATAGAAAAAGTGGAGAACATGAGAAATGTGTGTATGGGCATCTGTGTGTATGTGTGTGTGTGTGTGTGTGTGTGTGTGTGTGTGTGTTGTGTGACTGTGTGTGTGTGTGTGTACTGGAGGCTCCCAAGTTCTGACCAGTTCATCAAGTCACCTCTACCAATCTTCATATTTCCTCATCTTAGAGAATATTTTTCTCTCCTAATCTCTCAGGTCTGCAGAGGGATGCACGAATGCTGGTGTCTGTTGGTTTTTCTCCTTCCTCCTTCCCTCCCTCTCTCTTTTCCTTCATCCTTCCTTCCTTCCTTCCTTCCTTCCTTCCTTCCTTCCTTCCTTCCTTCCTCTTTCCCTCCCTCCCTCTAACCTTCCTTCCATCCCTTTCTTTCTTTCTTTCTTTCTTTCTTTCTTTCTTTCTTTCTTTCTTTCTTTCTTTCTTTCTTTCTTTCTTTCTTTCTTTCTTTCTTTCTTTCTTCCTTTTTCTTTTTCTCTTTCCACCTACAGCACTATAAATCAAAACCAGCACCCTGCACATTCTACCACATGCCTCCATCTCCGACTCCTGCATGAGTTTTTAATGTAGGTTTCCTAGCAGTAGCTCTCCTATGTGACAGCATGGCCTAGGCTCGTTTTGACAGACATCGCTAGCTACACTCCACTAATTATGTCGGCTCATTGTTTCCTTGTTGGACATGACCTTTCTAATCCGTTGGGCAAAATAATACCTCATCAGGGTTTTGTTTTGTTTTGTTTGTTTTGAGTCAGGGTGTGTGTGTGTGCATGTGTGTGTACATGCCTTTTGGCACATATGTGGTCATACATGTGTAGGTGAGTGCAAGTGCACATGTGCACACTGTGGAGGTCCAAGCTAACATTAGGAATCATCCTCCATTATTTTCCCATCTTATTCTTTTGAGGCTGGGCCTCTGATCAAACCTTCCTGTAAGGTTTGCTCTAGGGATTTCCGGGATCCCCCTTCCAGGACTGGAATTACAGGTTGCCCATCACTCACCTGGCCTTTTACAATGGGATGCAGGGATCGGAACTCTGGTCCCTTTGCTCCTGTGGCAAGCTGTCTCCTCAGACCTCACCTCGTTCTACGCTACATCTCCTTGACCGAAGTAAGGAGGACCAACATCAGACCATGTCTTTTGGAGGCTTGCATCTCATTTGTGAATTGCTTGTTCAATGTCCTGCCCATTCTTCCTACCACACTTGCTGGGTTCTTCTTGCTAAACTGTAGAGCACGCTTCAAAAGAGGGGCATTTACTTCTTCTCTTCCTCCTCCCCCTCCTCTCTCCTCTTCTTATGCAGGCTTAGCAATCAAAACCAGGACTTTGCCCGTGCTGAGAACGTGCTTTGCCACTGAGCGACACCCCCAATCTCACGCTGCCCTGTTTCCTGTGTTGGGGATATTGGATATTTTGTTCACTCTGCCATTTGCTTTCTGACTTTGTGAATGGGATCTTTTGCCATTCGGAGTTTTAAATGTGTGAGGCAGTCTCAGATTCTCCCTCCACCACAAGGCCTCTGGGTTCCACCCTGTAGAAAGCCTTTCTCTTCCACTCCTGCTCAGCCCACTGCCTCACTCCCCAGAGGTGGCCACTCGGAGTACAGGTCATCCTCAAACCCAGCTCTGTCCCTGCGGCCAGCACCTTGGACTCCTTATCTAGCCACTCAATGTAATACCATCTAGTGCTGAGAAATATTTCACTGTGTCAGAAGAACATGGAAGATGGGGAGCAGGGGAGACCTTCTAGAAAGCTCTGAGGGAAGCAAGTGGAACTGAATGTTGAGGAAACAAAGTAAGGAGGAATCCCACAACCAGGAACTACCGTGGAATGTCAATCCAGCCAATGCTGAGTAGGATTTTTAATGCCTACAGAATATTGGAAATGAATTCAATTTAATTCTTTCTTTTTTCAAAAACCACTGTATTTTTTATAAGCCTTATACAGTGACTGTTCCCCACACACACATACCCTCCAACGCCTGAGAGGCAATATAAAAACCTCCTGCCAGACTAGAAATGAAAGAAAAAGAAATTGGAAAATACAACCTCAGCTCTAAAGTATGTTGCCTCTTGTGTGAACTTTAATATATATTCCAGGCTTTCCATAGATCAAGTGCACACAATATAAAGATAAGGACACTATGCTTAGAATCTGAGTTCATTATTTCTCTTCAGTTCTGCTTTGGTTTGCGTTTCTATTTTTAATATTTTATTTTATCTATTTGTGATAGATGGATGGATGGATAGATAAATAGGCAGGCAGGCAGGCAGACAGACAGACAGACAGACAGACAGACAGACAGACAGACAGATAGATAGATAGATAGATAGATAGTCAGACTCACACGCACATGCCAAGTTACATGGGTGAGGTCAAAGGACAACGTGTGGAAGTCAGTTCTCTCCTTCTACCAGGTGGGCTTCCAGGGATTGAGCAAAGGTCTCCAGGTTTATGAATATGTGCCGGACCCCTGAGTTGTCTCACCAACCCCCTGTAGAGACAGGGTCTTGATACACATACACACACACACACATACACACACATCACACACACACACACATACACACACACACATATACACATACACACACATATACACACATCACACATACACACACATACATACACACACATACACATACATATACATACACATATACACATACACACACATACACACACACACACACACACACACACACACACACACACACACACTAGTCTTCATCCCCTTGCCAGATGCTTTGTGACACTCTATTATCTGAATTCACTTTTCATTGATTTGCTTGCTTGTTTTGAGACAGGGTCTCATGTAGCTCAGAGGAATGGACAGCTTGTCATGAAGAATTCCACATGGGCATTAAGGCCCTGTGTATGTGGAGCATGCGTGTGCATGTGCGTGCGTGTGTGTGTGTGTGTGTGTGTGTGTGTGTGTGTTGTTGTTGTTGTTTTGCATGCAGCTATATGCACATGAATGCACTTGAGTGTGTGTGCCTATGGAAGCCCAAGGGTGATATCAGGAATCACCCTTGATCATTCTTCTCCCTTATTGCTGTGAGCCTGGGTCTCTTATGAAGCCCAGTGCACGCCATTAGGGCTCGTCTGGCCAGCCAGCTTGCTCTGGGGATTCCCAGGCTCCGCTTTCCAGGGCTAGAACCACAGGTGGGGTGCCACAAGGATATAAAGATTTACGAATATAATTTGGGGATCTGTAAGATGGCTCAGTGGATAAAAGTGCTTACCATAGAAGACTCACCTCTCAAGTTCCATCCCTAGGGCTCATGGAGAGAGAGACTCGGTCACAGAGCTGTCCCCTGATCTATGCACACTTGCATGGTGGCATGTGTCACACACACACACACACACACACACACACACATACACAAAATAAAGAATTCAAACTAGTAGCAGCATGTCTTGACATCTTAGCATACATCACACTCTTCTTCGGAAAGTTAGCACGCATGTGTGAAAAGACTGTCTTTGTGCCACTTTTTTGCAATTTTTAATATGTGGTTCAGTAGAAGACATCTGGGTTCTAGGATCTGCCTTCAGTCTGCTGGGATTTGTTGTTTTGGTTGAAGTAGATAGGGAAAGCTGGCCCCCAGCAGACATGTAGCCGGATAAAGGGGCTGTGTTTTAATCCTCTGTTCACATTATCGTGGAAACTCTTCTCTCACTGTTTATCACAACGTGACAAGCGGTAGCTTCTCCAAGGCCAGTCATAATGGACGTCCTAAACCACATGGATGAACTGTTCACCCTCCCTTGTTAACAGCCAGCGATTCGTCTCCCTGTGAGCACATCCCTCACACATACATGATTTTGAGGCATTATACCTAGGTCACCATGGTCAATAGGTTCAATTTTTAACTGCATTTTATTAATGACATAAAAATCAGGGCTGGGGAGATGTCTCAATCATGAGGACCTGAGTTCACTCCCCAGTTACCCCCATAAAAAGCCACAATCCCAGCACTGGGGAGGTGGAGAGAGGAGATCACTGGGGCTGGCTGAATAGCTGGTGTAGCCAATCAGCAAGCTCCAGCTTCAGTAACTGGAGTCTATGTCAACAGATAAGATGGAGGGGCCTGCTAGATGACTCAGAGGGTAACGGGAGCTTGCGGCCAAGCCTGACGACCTAAGTTTGGTCCCTGGAACCAAAGGAGTGAACTGACTCTACCAGGGATCCTCTGGCCTCCATGCCTGTGCCATGGCACGCCTCCCTCACACGCGTGTGCACGCACACTTCTAAATTAATACATCAATTAATAAAATAATAAGGTGAGTCACTTGTACTGCCTCAATAAAGGCTTCTTGTTCTTTTTTTCTAAACTTTTTAATTTAATATATGTGTGTGAAAGACAGAGATAGAGACAGAGAAAGAAAGAGACAAAGACAGAGGGAGACAGAGAGGTTAGTACATATGCCACAGGGCCCCTGTGGAGACAGAAGACAAATTTATGGAGTCTGCACTTTCTTTCTACCTTTATGTGGGTTCCTGGGATCAAATTCAGTCTGCAGTGTTGCAAAGCAAGTGACTTTATACACTGAGCCAACCCACTGTCTGCACCTTTTTAAAAAAATGATGTGTGTGCATGGTGTGTGTGTGTGTGTGTGTGTGTGTGTATGTGTATCAGAGGCACTGTATGTCCCTGTGGAGGCCCAAGGGTGACTTCAGGAATCATCCTGGATTGCTTCTACCTCCTTTTTGCTTTGCTCTGGTATTTCCCAGGCTCCACCCACCAGGGTAGACGTGCAGGCTGCAGCCATTTTCGCCTGGCGTTTTTACGTAGGACCTGAGATCCAAACCTAGGACCTTCAATGAAGCGGAGTCTTAACTCCTGAGCCATCTCTCCAGACCCTTTTGCTTTGTTTTGTTTTGTTTTGTTTTGAGACAGACTCTCAATAGGTCGTCAGGCTAGTCTCAAACTCACAATCCTCCTGCCTTAGCCACTCCAGTGCTAGGATGTTGATGAGCTTATGCAACACACCCACAGAAGAGAATCCGGCGTTTTCATTACCAGACAGCCAGGGTCATCCCAAGATCAAAGGCACCTGAGAAATCACTCACTTCCGGTCCTTGCAACACCCACCCAGATGTCATGCTATGAGAAGAAGAAACTGATATCTAAGGGTTGTAAAAATATTCTTGGTTCATAGGCCTCCGAGCTGGTTTCAGAAACCCGCAGGAAATATTACACCTACCTTTTTTTCTTTTAAGGTGCAGCAGGGCCTGGGGCTGTTCCTCAGTTGGCAGGGCGCCTGCCTAGCAAGCAGGAGGCCCGGGGTTTCATCCCCAACACCACATAAGCCAGGCATGGTGTTTCACACCTACAATCCCAGCATTCAGGAGCCCCAAAAGGGAAGATCAGGAGTTCAAGGCCACCCTCAGCTACATAGTGAGATTGAAGCCGTCCTGCGTACATGAGACCCTGTGTCTAAAATAAAACAGATAAAATGAAATAATAAAATTTCCCCAAAGCGCTAACAGCATCTACCTTGGGTAGAAGAGCGTGATAAAGTACTGTTTATTTCTCCTTCATCTACGCTGCCGTTTTATGCGTCCTTTACAATGGGTGTGTATTTCTTAAGTAATTAAAAACACTAAAGAAAGAAAAAAGGTTAAATTAAATTTAAATGATACACAACAATTCCAATATACTCAGGGAATGTAAAATGCCCCAGAGATCTACTTTCCTATTGAAAATATGAAGAGATGAGACACATAAACTAGGAAGTTTAAATTATTAAATAAAAAAGAGAGAGAGAGCGAAAGCAAAAGGCTCCTATGAAGAGACCTCCCTTCCCGCTCAGCTACAGGAAAGACGCCTTGCTGTGCCATCACGGGCATCCACCAGGTGCTGCAAGAAACCCCAGATCCGCTCAGAGGCAGTGCGGAGATAAAGCTAAAATGCCCTCTCTCAAAGGCAACAGATCACTTATGCACAGGGACTTTAGAAGCCCCCCAACCTCCTGCCCGGAGGAAAGAGAAGTCAGAGGTCGGAGGCCCAAAAAAGCCACAGATTAAATTTCTCTTTGGTGCCTACAGCCCCTGCTCAGCCTCTCCTGCGACCTTGAGCCCTAGGCGCTTCTTGTCCTTGCAGAATCTAGTGCCTTTTTTTTTTTTTGCATGCATGCATGCATGTGTGTGTGCATGTGCACATGTGCATATGTGTCTGCATGTAGGTGGATGTACATGGATGTGTGGGTGTGTGTACCAGAGGGCACTTGGCTGTGTGTGTGTGTGTGTGTGTATGTGACTGTGGAACCCCAGGGGTGACACTGAGAATTATGTCACAAGCTGCTACCCACCCTATCTGCCACTTCTATGTGGGATCTGGAGACCCTAACTAGGCTTCTCTACCTATATGCTTTTCTTTCTTTCTTTCTTTCTTTCTTTCTTTCTTTCTTTCTTTCTTTCTTTCTTTCTTTCTTTCTTTCTTTCTTTCTTTCTTTTCTTTCTTCTTCCCTTCCTCCTCCCTCCCCCTCCCTCCCTCCCCTCCTCCTTCCCTCTCTCTCTCTCTTCCCTCCATCTTTCCCTCTCTCTCTCCTCCCTCCCTCCCTCCTTCTCTCCCTCCCTCTCTCCTCCCTCCTTCCTTCTTCCCTTCCTCCCTTTCCCTCCCTCCCTTCCCTTCCCTCCCCCCTCTCTTCCCTCCTCCCTTCCTTCCTTCCTTTCCCTTCCTCCCTCCCTTTCCCTTTCTCCCTCCCTTTCCCTCCCTCTCCCCTCTCTCCTCCCCTCTCTGGGAGCAGCACACACGGCAGAGCATTTGTGTGGAGGTCAGAAACAACCTGCAGGACTTGGTTCTCTCCTTCCACCGTGTGGCTTCCGGGATTGACCCCAGGCCATCGGGTTTGGCAGCAAGCATCCTCGCCAGAAAAGCCATCTCACCCGCCAGGAAGGGGGTCTGCTATCTGCCTCTCTTTAGTTCTCACCAGCTTTCCCCAGGCCTTTGAGAATTCTGGCCAGGAAAAAAAAATGAGAGCAGATGTTGTGAGATACGTAATAGGGATCATCCATCACTCTTAAAACCTTGTTTTATTTTGGTTTGTTCTGAACATTAATGGAAAAGTTCGTTTGTTCATTTCTTGACTATCTAAATCTCCCACAAAGCTTTGTGAGGCTTTGTGGAGGCAGGAGGCAAGTTTTTTTTTTTTAAATATTTTATTTATTTGGGGTGTGTGTGTGTCAGAGGGCACTGTGTGTCCCTGTGGAGGCCCAAGGGTGACTTATCTGGATTGCTTCTACCTCCTTCTTTTTGCACTACCAGACTCTGCTCACCAGGGCCGGAAGTACAGGCCACCATCATTTCCACCTGGTGTTTTTAAGTGGGACCTGGGATCCAAACTCAGGACCTTCTGCTTGTGAGACAGAGTCTTAGCCCCTGAGCCATTACTTCAGCCCAGGAGGCAAGTATTCAGGGGAAGTGGTCCTGGTACGTGGGAAGACAGACACAGAAACAAGCTCAGCCGAAAGGTCACTTGTCAGTTCCTTCTTTTGTAAAGGTTTTCATGATCTATGTGGAGAAAACACATCCCTAACAAAAAGAGGTGTTCAAGTGGGCACCCAAAGGTGAGGGGGTGAGAGCTGGAAAGCAAACTGCAGCAACTCACGTGTGCGTGTATATGTGTATGAGTTGTGTGTATGTATATGTGTTTTGTGTGTATGTGTAGGTATGTGTGGTGTGTGTATATATGTATGTGTTTATGTGTGTATATGTGTGTGTATCTATGTATATGTGTATATGTATGTATGTGTGTTTATGTGTGTATATGTGTGTATCTATGTATATGTGTATATGTGTGTATGTGTGTATATGTGTGTGTGTATATGTGTATGTATGTGTGTATGTGTGCATATGTATATATATGTATGTATGTGTGTGTATGTGTGTATATATGTATGTGTGTGTGTGTATGTATGTGTGTGTGTATGTATGTGTGTTTATGTGTGTATATGTGTGTATCTACGTATATGTGTATATGTGTGTATGTGTGTATATGTGTGTATATGTGTGTATGTGTGTATGTGTATATGTGTGTATATGTGTATGTATGTGTGTATGTGTGCATATGTATATTATGTATGTATGTGTGTATATGTGTGTGTATGTGTGTATATATGTATGTGTGTGTGTGTGTATGTATGTGTGTGCGTATGTATGTGTGTGCACATACTTGTTCCCAGAGATCAGAATCCCTCCCACGAATTCCCCAGGGCGTCTCCCCGGGCAGACGACGGTGGTCACCGTCAGCCCGTCAGCCTGGTACTTTAAAACCAAACACCACATTCCAGCCCCCACTCCAACCTCTTTGTTTGATGTTCCCTTAGAGACACAGGTCAGAAGACAGAGGCAGAGAAGGGGCCCCCCAGCTGCGCCAAGGAGTGTGGAGGAAGCACTTTCTTTCTGTCTTCTCTTAATTCAGGAACTGAAAACGAGACTCTGGTCTCCTCAGACCTCTGAGTTATACTGCCCTGCATGTAAGGAGTTCAGTCACACAGTCCCAGGGATTAGGGCCGCCATGAAAGACGCTATTCCAGCATATTGATTTACAGACTCCCGGGGAGTCTTTGATGTCACACCAACAAAGACCTGTGCCAGGATCTTTGGAACCAAGAGGTTTAGGTAGGAGACAGAAGAGATCAAAAAGGCCTAAGAAGGCTGGTGAAATGGTTCAATGACTAAAGCCTTTGCTTCGAAAGACAAAGGACCTGGGTTCAAATCCTCGGATCCCATGTGAAAATGCCTGGTGGATATGATGGCAGCCTGTAATTCTGACCCTGGAAGGCGGAGCCTGGGAAACCCCAGAGCAGAGCAATGAAGAGGTAGAGCCATCCAGGATGAGTCCCAATGTCACCCTTGGGCCTCCACCCTTGGGCACACACACTCAAGTGCCCTTTTGTATGTGCACACACCTTACACACACATACAAGAGAAAGAAAAAAAGTCCATGGCGGCATCTCTAGGTTGCTTAGGACCTTGAGAAAAGTCATCGCCCCAGCTAGGACCCCCGAGCAAGCTTCCAGACTCCAGGATGCAAACAGGGCTGTAGACGCTGAAGTCCAGTGGGTTAATGCTGTCATGTTGCTGCCCGCGACAGAGCCACCCAACCCGAGTGACGCCGAGTGATGGCGATTGACCCAGAAGCAGAGCCACACTAAACACCCACCCACGCCCATACCCCACCTCCCCGCCCCTCAGTGGCACTGGGTGACTGGAGCACTTCATTTGCTTCTTGTCAACAGCCCCCCAGAACATCTGGACTACCATCAGCTTGGTGGGCATCTGGTGCGTGTGTGGAGAGCCCGGAAAAATTCCAAGACCGAAGATTCAGCTCAAGTCCGCTGGGCAACTTTACTGATCGCCAAAGCCTGTAGCGGCAGCAACCTCAGGACACGGACGCAAAGCAAGAGGAGCATTGAAAACAGCCACTGGCAGGTGTCAGCGTGAGGCCGCCCACACTTGGGGTGGACAGTCCTGCGCACAAAGGTGGCTTTCCATCTCTGCTCCTGGTGCTCCCTGCCCGAGGGCTTCTTTGCCCAGGAGCCTGAGGCAGGCCAAATATTAAGCAGTCCCACCACGCACAACACCTCACTAACGCCTCCCTCTAAGGATGCGAAATCTTCCCGGTGCCTTACTACGTCTACTTGGGTTTGTGGGGGCGGGGCCCCAGAGTCGCTGAGTGCATCTCCAGGGGATACAGCAAAAACCGACTTGCAAATACTTCTTCACTGCCTGGCCTCACCCTTCACCCGGGAAACAGTTCTCCAGTGAAGTGTGAGCCCCGAGTCTTTTACTTAGGTCTGCTGAGTGGAGACCCAAATGAAGACCACCTCCTCTGTGTTCTCCAGTAGAGAAAGAGCTGGAAGGAAGGCAGCGAAGGGAAGGGAAAAGGAGGGAAGTAAGGGGGAGTAAGAGGAGGAGGAGGACAGGAGAGGGGAGGGGAGGGGGAGGACAGGGCTGGAGAGGGGAGATCAGGGGAGGAGAGGGAGCGGAGCTGCATCCCCACTGAGGGTCACAGACAAGAGCGGGAGTTTAGCTGGCTGACATCCCCGAACCGCTCTGCCATCCAAGCAGAAAGAAGGTGAGGTCAAGGCCAGGCCACCTGAGCTGGAGGTGGGAGACAAGCCTCCAGGAGCCCCCTCTGTCTGCCCCTTTCTTCAGCCACTCTGACTTTTCCAGCAAAGCCTCGCTCTGGGGCAAGAGACAGTGGCCCGAGGCCCCTTGTTCCTCTGTAGGCCATTAAGTCACTGCACCGACAGGCTTCTTCCCCTTTCTAGACTGAGCTAGACCACGACCTTCCAGACACTCAAGACAGGCCCTACAGCAACTGAAAACAGCATTTCTCCAAGGCTTCACCATCCTAAGGGGATGATTCCAGAAGCGTCCAGTGTCACTGCACCCAACGGAATTTCTTCCCTTAGAAGAATCAAAGCTTGGGCTGGAGAGATGGCTCAAGAGTTAAGACTCTGTTTCAAAAGCAGAAGGTCCTGAGTTCAGATCCCAGGTCCCAAGTAAAAGCACCAGGAGGAAACAGCAGTGGCCCATGCCTACAGCGCTGGTGGGCGGGGTCTGGGAAATACCAGAGTAAAGCAAAAAGGAGATAGAAGCTATCCAGAATGATTCCTGAAGTCACCCTTGGGCCTCCACAAGGACATACAGAGCCCTTTCATATACATACACAGACACAGACACACACACACACACACACACACACACACACACACACGAATAAATTAAATTAAATTAAAAAAGAAGAATCAAAGTTTTAAAAAAGTTTAAAGAAACTTGGCAATAAAACAGCCAAACCAACTCCTCCCTGTAGAAGAAATGGGATCCTTGGCTCCACCCTAGGGGTGCCTTCCTCACACCATCTGCCTGGTGGCATCCCAGGCTCCAGTACAAAGCAGCCACGATCTGGCCAAACTTCAGGCTGGCTGGTACACAGTCTTTTAAAAATCTCTTCATTGTCATGTGTGTATGTGTGTGGCGTGCATGCATGTGCGCATGAGTGTCCCGCGTTGTGTGCTTGCACGTGTTTAAAGGCCCCAAGTTGATGCTGGGCATCACCCTTCCCATGCCATAGTTCCAGATGCCCATTTGCCTATTGAAGGCTGAGCCTTCGGGCACATTTAGTTAAGGTAATCAGTGGGCAAGACCATTGGAGGTGATCTAACTGATGAGAGAAGAGCCCCCCCCATTCATAGTGGGTAGGACCATCCCCCTAAGCAGGTGAGTAAGTTGGAGAGAGCAGGCTGGCAGGAGAGAAAGCACGCCCCTTCTCCCAGCTATTCCTATGATATGGTATGGCTACTTCTCTTAACCACTGATGTTGGTATGAACTCTCCTGCCATGTTGAAGAACCGTAACAGAGGGAAGAAGAACTTTGTTCCCATAAATTGTTTGGTCCTGGGTTCATCTCAGCAACAGAGAATCCTCCATCGCTCTCCCTCTGATTCCGTGAGGCAGGGTCTCTCGATCAAACCTTGAGCTTGCAGATATGGATAATCTTGCTGCCAGCTTGCTCCAGAGATCCCGTGTCTCCTCATTCCAAGGCTGAAGTTCCGGGCAGAACCCTGTGCCTACCCAGCATCCCCCTGGGCTCTGGGGATCTGAGCGCCAGTCCCCTCAGGAGTTTTAGCTGCTGAGCCATCTCGGCTTCAACACACAGCTTCTCCATGAGGAGGCAGGAGGCAGGCAGGGAGCGACCACCCTCAGGCTCCAAGCCAGACTCCTGGGGTCCTGGTCTCTGCTGCGTACCCAGGCTGGGGTTCAGGGGAGAGGCAGGACAGCCCTGAGGTTGTGGGGATCAGGGGAGGGCAATCACTGTGGGTGAGGATAAGGTAGGAGAGCAAGTGGCCCGGCAGTGGGTTTGGCCAGGGCCAGATGGTCGGGTTAATCCCCAGGCCAAGTGCCACAGGATGCTTGGTCAGATGTTGTGGGAGGAGCAGCAGCTGCAGTCACTGTAAAGACCCTGGGAATACTGTTGGTTGAGGACCCAACTGTGTCCTCCTGGAGTCTGTGACTTGCAGGTGGGAGGGAGTGATCTCCTTTCCACCCTACATCCCTCATCTCTTCTCTGTAGTTTTAACTTCATTTTTCTCTATCTATCTATCTATCTATCTATCTATCTATCTATCTATCTATCTATCTATCTATCTATCTGTCTGTCTGTCTGTCTGTCTGTCTGTCTGTCTGTCTGTCTGTCTAGTGCATGTGTGTATGTGTGTGTGTGTGTGTGTGTGTGTGTGTGTGTGTGTGTGTAACTGTATGTCCCTATGGGGGACCAGGGGTAACTTCAGGAATCATCCTGGATTGCTTCTTTTTTGATTGGCTCTAGGATTCCCCAGACTTCACACAAGGGCAGAAGTGGTTGGTGTTTTTACGTGGGACCTGGGATTCAAACTCAGATCTTCTGCTTTGAAAGCAGGGTCTTAACCTGTGAGCCATCTCTTCAGCCTTGTTCTTCTCTGTTCAGGAGTAAGAGAACATGTTTTCCAATCTGGTTCTGTTCCTCTTCCTCCTCTCCTCCTCTTCCTCTTCTTTCTCCTTCTCCTTCTCCTCCTCCTCTTCTTCCTTCTCCTAGTCTTCCTCCTCTTCCTCTTCCTGCTCTTCTTCCTCCATCTCCTCTTCCTCTTCCTACCCTTCTTTCTCCTCCTTTTCTTTTCTTCAAGAAAAGGTCTCATATATTCCAGACCACTCTGCAACAATCCTACATAGCTAAAAATGACCTGAACTTCTGATTCTCCTGCCTCTACCTCCAGACCGCTGGGATTAGAGATGTTGCCACCACACCCAGGGTCTATGCTGATGAGAATCAGGGTTTCAGTGAATGCCAGGCGTGCCCTCTAACCAGCTGCCCTTCACCCCCAGCCTTAGCTCGGCCCTAGCTGAGACATCCAACTTAAGACAGGAAAGACTGACTGGCTCAGAGTTTCAGACCATGGTTCCTTCTGGGCCTCAAGACAGAGGGGCGTGTGGAGCAAAGCTGCTCCCGTCATGTCTGCCGGGAGGCAGAGACAAAGAGGAAGGAGCTAGGACACGGCGTAGCCTTCAAAGGCGGTGGCCAGTGACCTTCTTTCCCCAGCCGGCAGGCAGCCCCTGCTCTCCACTCATCTACGGATTCATCCATGGATCGACCCACTGATGAAGTTGTAACTGTAGTGGGTCAGTCACCTCTAAAAAGCTCACCAGCTGGAATCCGAGCCCTTAACAAATCTGAGCTGCTGCTGCTGTTTTTATTTCCCTCCTCCCTCCTCCCCCTCCCCTTCTTCTTCCTCTTCCTCCTCCCTCCTCCTCCTCTCCCCTTTTTCTTCCCCATTCCCTCCTCCTCTTCTCCCTCCTCCTCCTCCCCTTTCTTCTTCTCCCTCCTCTTCTTCCTTCTCTTCTTCCTCCTCCTCTTCCTCTTCCTCCTCCTCCTCCCCTTCCTCCTCCTCTTCCTCCTCCTCCTCCCCTTCCTCCTTCTCTTCCTCTTCCTCCTCCTCTTCTTCTTCCTCCTCCTCCCCTTCTCCTCCTCCTCTTCTTCTTCCTCCTTCTCCTCTTCCTCTTCCTCCTCCTCCTCCTCCTTCTTCCTGCTTCCCCTCTCCCCAGGGAATAGGATTTTTAAGGATGCTCTGCCATTCCCAACTGGGTTGGTCCCTTTTATAAGACAACAATCCTACTCACTGGGCACCTGATTACCTCCATTGCATTTTTTTGATGTTGTTCTCTGTGTGTGTGTGTGTGTGTGTGTGTGTGTGTGTGTGTGTGTGTGTGTGCATATGTGCATATGTGCATGTGTATGAGAGTGTTGAGAGAAGAAAGGATGTGATAACTAATGGGATAACTCTGGATATGGAATGGGCATCAGGGTGGAAGGGACAGGGAGAGATGGGGGCCAAGTAAATTAAATCCTCTATCGAACCCAGAACTCTCCTGCAGGACTAGTCTAGCTGGTTAGCTTGCTCTGGGGGAGTCCCAGACTCTGCCTTTCTGGGACTGGAATTAACCCATGGGCTATCACACCCACCTGGCATTTTACATGGGACTGGGGATTAGAACTCTGGTCCTTTTGCTTGGTGGCAAGCCCTTTAACTGCTGCGCCAGCTCCCCAAAACAGTCAGCATTTTAAGCAATGTTTCTCTTTATTCCCACCAAAGAATTCTCTTTAATTGGAAAGAGAACAGTGCACTGCCCAGAGGTCTAGATCCATGTTGGGCCTGGTTCTCTGCCAGTTGGAAACTCCTCAGAACATGCTGTGTTCTCATAAAAATTCTTGCAGATTCTTACAAGTCTGTGCCAAAACATATACATATTTAATTCTAATTTTTTAAAATTGTCTCCTCAACTGTTGTAAAATCCTGCAATTGGCTTTTCTAGAAGATGCAGTGTGCTCAGCCCATGGCTTCCCCTCTGCGTGGGCTCTGCCCCGCCACCTTTCCACAGTGCACACGCCGGGTGGCCAACCCCGGCCCAGGGATGGAGGATTTAATTTACTTGGCCCCCATCTCTCCCTGTCCCTTCCACCTTGATGCCCATTCCATACCCAGAGTTATCCCATTAGTTATCACATCCTTTCTTCTCTCAACACTCTCTCTCTCTCTCTCTCTCTCTCTCTCTCACACACACACACACACACACACACACACACGTACGCACGCACACAGAATCAGAGGCACTTGGGAGTGTTTTAAAGATCTAGGTGACATAGATGTCTTATTAATCAGGGGTCCTGGGGAGCAACCAATAAAAAGTAGACTCTGGTAACCTTCTCAGAAAGTGCTTCATTGTCAGATGCACAGGATCTAGAATCATGTAAGAGACAAATCTCCAAGTGTGTCTGAGGGCTTTTCTGAATTAGATTAATTAAGGTGGGAAGAGGCACCCTAAGGGTAAGTAGACCATCCTATGGACTGGGGTCCCGGTGAACACCCCCATTTCTTCTCCCTGACTGTGGATGCCGTGTGACCAGCCGCCTCCTGCCGCTACCCCTTCCCCACCATCTATGCTGGAACCGTGAGCGAAATAACCTCTCCTTGCAATAGTTGTTCTTGTCAGGCATTGTCAGGAGTAGCTAGTATTTTGCTGGAAAATGTGAGGCAGCAGGAGGGGAAAGTAAAACTGCAGACACAGGCTCGGGAAGGGCAGGCAGGGCGAATAGAGAGAAAAGAGATGCAGCGGCCTCAGGGTGGGCCCACCTAAATCAACCCCGAACCTGAGGAACATTGCTCAGGGTTCTAGTTTTCAGTAAAGAACTGATGGCTGGGCAGGGAGATGGCTCAGGGTTTAAAACCCTTGCCTTGTAAGAAAAATAACCTGAGTTTGAATTCCCAGATGCACATTAAAAAAAAAAATCCAGGCAGGTATGACAACAGCCTGTAATTCCAGCAGACTGTAAGTTTGGCCTTGGAAGACAGAGTCTGGGAAACTCCAGAGCGAAGCAATAAGGAGATAGAGCAATCTAGAGTGATGCCCCTTGTCGTCCTTGGGCTTCTGCGGGTACACACACTCAAACACCCTTCTATACACATTCCTGCACGCGCATGTGCAAACCCGTCCACGAGAAAAGAACAGATCTTCCCAACTTATGTTCATGGCCTGTACTCCGGCCAGGAGAGGTGGGTCTTATCAAAGCATGTGGAATCAAAGAGGGGTCAGCTACTACGGCAAAGCTGAGAGTCTGTTACCAGAGAAGTGACCACGAGTGGGGCAGACACAGGCGGTTCATCTGTCCACTGCAGATCCCGTGACTGCTGCCCAGTGGGCTTGCTGCCCTAGAGGGACACAGAGGTCATCTCTCAGGGAGAAGCGTCTGGTCAGGTCCCCGGCATCTATGCTTCTGCAGTTAAGGAAGCTTCCCCAGAATCTATGGCTGGAACATCCAGGGTAAAAAGCAAAGGTCCGGGGATAGAAAAGCTGCCTCGGGAGATCTTCGTCCTCAGAATACCCGCTGTCAGAACCATTCAAGGTAAGGCAGGCTTAGTGCAGCCACCCTGGGATGGTCTCTGATGGTTCTGGAAGGTCATCCCCCACCACTAGGTGTACCCTAGAAGAATACACTCTTTGCCAACTTCCCCCACCCTTTGCCTATAACAGGATTAGCTCTACAAATAGGCCCCACTTTGAGGTGGGCCCAAGATCAACTGGGTTGGACCCTAATGTGAGCTAACCAATGAGGAAAAGCCATCCTCCCCCCTCCCCCAACTTACCTAAGTGAATAAATAGTCCAGACCTTGGCAGCCATCTTTGGCGCCTGCCCCTCCCAACACTCCACATGTGGAATCCATGAATTCTTTCCCAGCTCCTTGCTGCCCATGGATTCCATGCCCGGAGTCCACGAGTTCTCCAGGGTGCCCTAGCCCCTCGTGGCACTGCATGTCTGGAGTCCATGAGTTCCGTTCTTTCTCTCCTCTAATAAACTCTATCTTAATCCGCTATGTGAGTTCTTATTTCAATCTTTGAACACAAGAAGCCTGCAGCAATGGGACAGACATCCCGAAACAAAGAGACCAGAAAGGGACACGGCCACAGGTACTCCTGTAGATCGTTTGTCAACTGCACCATTTGTCCAAACTTAGGTGCTGACATAGAGCTGCTCCTCTGGGATTGTCTTGAGCCAGCAGACTGTCCCAAAGGGAAAAGAGTGGGGGTCAGAGGAACCGCTTATGGTAGAGTACAGAACATGTGTCTAGCATGTGAGAGACCCTGTTCAATCTCAGAGCCAGGAGAAGAGGAAGAAGCAAATATGCAAAAAAAAAAAAAAAAAACCTACTATAGCAATAGCTAGACACACAGCATACACACCACACTTGTCTTAAAACATTAAGTCATGAAGAAATAGTCAAAATCTCTCCAGGTTAGCTGGGGGACACCACAATCCCAGCGCTCAGGAGATCGAGGCAGGAGGATTGCCATGAGTTCAAGGCTAGTTCAGCTACAGAGTAAGACCCCATCTCAACAACAACAAACAAACGAACAAAAATAGAAAGCAAACTGAACAAACAAAAAAACCCTTAAAATTCTACAAATCCCCCATATTCAAATCTTCCCACCCCCAAGGGTCTGATTGTTAGCATCTCCAGACACCTGCTTCCCCCTTTCGATGGTGGAAAAGAAGAAATAGGGTGCAGACATTCCGGCTGCTGCATCAGAAGCAGGAGCTGTCAGAGACGCGGCTTTACACCCTGCAGCTGGGTCGGCTCGCTCGGGGTGCACCAGGCAAATGAGAAACTGTAAAAATAGAGGAGGGAGAAGAAGAGAGAGACAGAGAAATAAACCTTAGCACCTGACGGGGTGACTAATCCCTCTCCCCTCTTGTCGTCTCTTCCTCCTCAACTTCCTCCTTTCCTGTCCTTCCTCCTCCCCCTCCCTGTCTCCTCCTTCTCCTCTTCTTTCTCTTCCTTTTTCTCCTTTTTCTTTTTGTCCTTTTAAAAAAATATTTATTTACTCATGTTGTGTGTGTGTGTGTGTGTGTGTGTGTGTGTGTGTGTGTGTATGTGTGTGTGTGTGTGTGTGTGTGTGCTTGAGAAGGTCAGAGGATAACGTGGGAGTCAGTTCTCTCCTTTGTACCACTTGAGTCCCATAAATAAAGGTCAGGTCAGCCGACTTCACAGCATGTGACTTTATTTATTACGCCATCTCCCAAGCCCCTCCCTTTCTTTCTTTTTTTTTAACAATTTTTTTATTATTTATTATTTATTCAATTGTGCATGTATGCGTGTGTGCGCATGTGTGCATGTATGTGTGTAGAACCACGGGCGAATTCAGGAACCACCATGGACGCCTCTACCTCCTTGTTTACTCTGCCCTGGGATTCACAGGCTCCGCCCTACCAGGACCAGAAACGCAGACCGCCCCCGCTTCCGCCTGGCTTCTATACGTGGGGTCTAGGATCCGAACTCAGGACCTTCTGCCTGCAAGGGAGAGGCTTAACCCCTGAGCCACCTCTCCAGCCCCCTTTATTTCTTATACATGGCAGACCAGCAGATAAGAACTTTGCATTCTCTGCAGACCCACTGTGAAACAGCCAGAGATGTGTTTGGTTCTTCCTCCTGTCATGCTTTGAATGAATGTAATTGCTGGGAAGGTTCCTCAGGTCTGCGGGGGTGACTATTTTTTCTAATCCTTGATCTCCTGATAGGACACCTGGCTTTTGTCATTCACCTTGAGGAGGGATAGAAAATTGGGCTCGCCAACCTGCTCTTGAGTCACCACTCAGCCACCAATCGGGGGACCCTGGACAGGGGCTGTGGATATTGTCCATCGCCCCACGCTCCCTGCAGGAGGTCTTTCCCATCCACCCACCAGAGTGTGAAGGCCAGGAGTGAGGCACTACCGACTCAGGGAGGCCCTAGCCCGGTTCCCAGCTACGGACAGGCCTGGGCACATACAGACATGCCCTGGTCATGTCCCAACAGAGGACCATGCAGGCGGAGGGATGAACAACCAATGGGAAGCGGCTGTCTAACCTGCGCCTGTAATGGACACCTAGTAAACAGTTAGATGACTGATGGCTGTCTCCCCAGAGGAGGGATAGCAACACTTGATTGGACCCTGACCCTATATAAGCCCAAACGCCCTTAATGACTGAATCTGCGGCATCTCGTCCATTGCTGCTTCTCACTTGATTCCCCAAGGTCTGGTGGTGACCCCGTCGCCGGCTCACCCATTCGCCTCAAGGCCCTCTCTTCCCCTGGCTGGCCCGGCAGGGGCAACAACTGGCACCCAACGTGGCCAACTGAGAATTGAGTCCAGACTAAGTTCCCTGGGGCAACTGACCTCGACCAAAAGCACCATCTCTCTAAGGGACATGTCCTCCTGGGGCAGCGGAAGGACTGGACTGTGGTCACAATGTGTCCCCTGAAATTCATGTGTTAGCAAGTTAACTCTCAAAGCTCATGGTGTTAAGAGGTGAGACCCAGGAGGTGGGGTCATGAATGCACCCGTGTTCTGGTTGCACCAAAGGGAAGCCACGTCCGGCACAATAGCCACATGCCGGCTGTTGCTTCCTTCCCGTCTCCTTTTTTTCTCATATTCACCTTTGCCCTTTGACCTTCTGCCACCGGCTGTCCCAGTTGTAAGTCTCCTGTGAGATGTAAGTCCTTCCGTCCGGAACTTCTCAACCTTCAGCAGTGAAAAAAGACGGATTTCTGCTCTTTATAAATTACCCCGTCTTGAGTATTCTACTGCACAAGCAGACAGACCACCTCTGTGCAGGAACGTGAAAACTCTGCCCCTTCTTCAGTTCTTCAGAGTCACCCCAGCTCCAGGCTCCCCAAGAAAGCTTCTGAGGTCTATGTGGTAACACGTCACAAGCCCAACCTCTTTCTTGCTCCGGCTTGCACCTCCTTGAGGTGATCTCAAGGTGACATTCCAGAATCTTCCTGCGTGCCAGTTCCTTTCTGAGTCTGATGCCCAGGGAACCCAGCAGGGAAGAAAAGGCCATGGAATTCACTGTTCCTAGCATCAGAGACCCATAGGTATTGAAGAATGAGGGCTTTGAAGTGGCAGAGGTCTAGATTTTACTTACAGATTAATTCACCAATCGTTGCCAACTTTGTATGTATATATAGGGGGATGCTTTTCTCTCTCTCTCTCTCTCTCTCTCTCTCTCTCTCTCTCTCGTGTGTGTTTGTGTGTGTGTGTGTGTGTGTGTGTGTGTGTATGTGTGTGTGTAGGACTAGGGGTGACATCATGCATCATCCTGGATTGCTTTACCTCCTTATTGCTTTGCTCTGGGGTTTCCCAAACTCCACCTTCCAGGGCCAGAGGACATCCAAACACAGGTCCTTTTGATTTCGAGAAAGACACTTTAGCTCCCAAGTCATCTCTCCAGTCCCCTCTCTCTCTATATATATACAGAGATAGATAGATAGAGATAGAAATAGATAGATAGAGAGATAGAGAGATGGATAGAGATAGATAGAGATATAGATAGATAGATAGATAGATAGATATCTTTTTAAAAGAGGGTGTCACATATCACAAGCTGGGGTTCAACTCACTATGTGGCTAATGACCTTCAATTTCTGATCCCCCTGCTTCTACCATCTTGGCTAAGGACCTTCAATTTCTGATCCCCCTGCTTCTACCATCCAAGCGTTGGGACCACCTGGTTCATACAACATGGGGGTTTCCTATGTGTCACGCAAGCTTTCTTGCACTTGAGCTCCACCCCTAGCCTCAGCTCTGAGTTTGGGGGGGTAATTTATCTACCTTCTCTAAGAGAACTCTCTCATGCATGAGGGTCAAAGTCGCTGCTATTGCCACATAGCTGCACGAATGTAAGCTGGTAGGGCTTAAGATAGGGGTCTCAGGACCACTGTGGGGCTGACCTCCCATGACCCCAGACACGTCGATGCCATCAGTGACTCATTATTTGGCCTCACATTCTTTTCTTTGAAGGGGACATGCTCAGACCACTCTATACATTTGCTGACATGTCTCAGCACTAAACATGGATCAGATTGACGCCCCCCAACCCACTCAGTGACTGTATCATGCAGAGGTTGTCCATATATATGTCACTTCCTGCTCCTTTGGTCTTGTGAGTATGATGTGACTGCAGTGGACTAATGGTGGTGTGGACCATCCTGATAGCCAGGTCCCTTGGGACTGGACGGTGAGGGAAGATGAGGGAAGATGGGAGAGTTAGTGTAGCCTGCTGCTGCTGCTGCTGCTGCTGCTGCTCCTTTGGGGCTCCGGGAAGAAGTCAGGAAGCAGATCGGCAGCCAGGCACTCTGTGTGGCTGGCTGAATTCATCCACTTCAAGAAAGACGTCTTCATGACTAACTAGCCCTTATTCCTTAGCTATACCAAGCACAGTCATTTCCATGGTATACTCAAGGTCTGGATCAGAGCCCTGGGGAGACCCAAGCCACCTGAGCTTGGGCAGGGCCAGGGCACCATTAACTGCAACAGGTGGGCGGGGCATCTGGACACCTTGCGTCACCAGGAGTCAGCGCCAGTTCAGACCCTGTGGCCAGTCATGCTTGCCAGCCCCCAGTATTTCCTCATTCCTGTGCTTAAGAATGCAGAATTCTTTGGGGGGCAGGGAGAGGACTGAAGGAATGACTGGATACCTTTGCTAGCATTTTCTAGATGTTTCTTCACAGGCCTTTTAGTCAATAGCTCTGGTTCAGAAACTTAAGGAATCGGGACATTGTATTGGTGTGTGGGGTCTGATTTCAGCCCATAGCCATTTGGCCTTGATTTCTTTCGGTTGTCTAAATTAAGCCATCCACTTGGCTGACCAGATATCCTGCCCCTAGAGACAATGTGTTTCTCTGCGGCCCTCCAGGGTCAAGGGTCATGCCCTCTTGACCACCCCCTTTCAGATTCTAAAG
The DNA here is from genome assembly GCA_023101885.1 of Typhlomys cinereus. Lineage (NCBI taxonomy): Eukaryota > Metazoa > Chordata > Mammalia > Rodentia > Platacanthomyidae > Typhlomys > Typhlomys cinereus. Next base: position 728,043 of record JALPQD010000042.1, on the reverse strand, counting down.
GAGAAGCACTGTCACCCGGCCACTTATCTGGGGATTCTGCTGTCCCCTTAGATATCAGGGGGCTCAGTTCTGTCGCAGTGTCTTCCTCAGCTGGCACTGCCCCTCCCTACCCCCACCCCGTTTGCTCACTCCATACTGCTGGGGAGACTACAGTGCTCTCCAGGCTTTCTGCAGAGCAGAGGGGGCTGGGAGATGTCTGCAGGATTCCACAGACACTCTAGCATGCCTGTTTTTCTGAGTTAGTATGTGTATATTTGTGTGTGTATGTACACAGTCACGCGTGTGAATGCAGGTGCGTGTGGCATGACCAGCGTGTGGAGACCGGAGCACCACCTTGGGTATTGGTCCTCAGCGTCTGTCTCTTTGTTGTTTTTCTACTGCATGTGCCAGGCTGCCTGGCTCCTGAGCTTCTGGGGGCTTTTCCTGTCTCTGCTTCCCATCTTCCTGTAGGAGCACTGTGATTGCCCAGTCTGGAGGTAAGCATCTGGCTTCTATGTGGGGGCTGGGGATGTGAACTCAGGTCCTCACACATGTGCCGTCTCTCTATCCTCTGCTGAGCTTTTTCACCTCCTCCCTGCTGCCTGGGAGGGCAGATCTGTATTTCTACTTCATTCACGGTGGGGCCTCACATTGAGCTAACAAACCCCATCTTTAAAGTATGGCACCTCCTGAGTTCCTTCCCTTCTGGTGTGTTAAATTCTGTATCATAGGAGAGAACTCCCACGTCGACACCTGTTCTCATCCATCTGTTAAGACTTGGACTGAGATTATCTGTCAATATCTGCCCATATGTTAAGCACTTGGTCTCAGGGAGGCTCTGGCAGGGATGGTGGGACCTTTAACAGGTGGAGTCTAGGGCTGGAGAGATGGCTCAGAGATGGTTAAACTCTTTGCCTTGCAGGCGAAAGGACCTGAGTTCAGATCCCCAGCTCCCATTTAAAAATGCCAGGTGATGGGCTGGAGAGATGGCTCAGGGGTTGCAACTCTGCCTCACAAGCAGAAGGTCCTGAGTTCAGATCCCAGGTCCCATATAAAAACACTAGGCAGAAATGGCAGCAGCCTATACTTCTGGCATGATGGGCGGAGCCTGGGAAATCCCCAGAGTGAAGCCAAAAGGAGGTAGAAGCAATCAGGATGGTTCCCAAAGTCACCCTTGGTTCTCCACAGGGACATACAGTGCCCTCTGAGAGAGAGAAAGAGAGAGAGAGAGAGAGACAGACACACAGACAGACAGACAGACCCACACAAAAATAAATAAATTTTTTAAAATGCCAGGTGATTTATGGCAGTAGCCTATAATTCCGACTCTGGAAGGCAGAGTCTAGAAAACCCCAAAGCAAAAAGAAATGAGGAGGAAGAGCAACCTAGGATGATTCCTGACGTCCCCCTGGGTCTCCACAGACGCACACACTCTAGTGGCCTCTTGACACCCAAGCACTGCCACACACACACACACACACACACACACACACACACACACACACACACCAGGGGAAGCCTTCGGGTAGCATGTGCTGGAATGTGATAGTGGGATCCCGGTCCCTTCCACTTCCCCTCTCTGCTCCCACCTCAGGGCATGTACCCCTCACCACATGCCCAAAGCAGTGGGGGCCGCTAACCACGTGCTGAGACCTCCAAAACTGCGAAGTAAAAGAAATGCTTTTCTTTGCAAGCCGATGACCTCAGCGACTGTTACAGTGACCGAAAGAAGCCAGTTCACGAAGCGCCTCTACCCGCCTCCTCGTCTGCCCGCCTCAGGATCCACTTCACACAAAGCTCTTGACCCAGCGCATTGGTTGAATCCATGGCCCCTTCATGGTACTGTCCACCATCCTCAGGCCCAGCCAGCTGGGGGCTGAGTCTTGTCCTCAGCTGGTCAGAAAGGAGGTGGAGGTAAGTTTTGAGAGGACTATGTTATGGTTGCATTTTAGTGTCAACTTGACAGTTGCAGACTGTTTGGGGGCAGCTGTGGAAGGTTAATGGTTTAATGGCCCCAGAACAAGTCTGCAGGTATTTGACTGATTGCTGTGGAGAACCCAGTCCATAGTGGGTGGTACTTTCCAGTGGTGGACCAGATAGTAGGAAGTGCAAGGAGGAGGGTCTTGCTCTTCCCTTATCCGGTGTCGATGCTGTGCAATCCACTCTGCCTGCGTCGTTCACTTTTAGAGCATCGTGGCCTTCTTAGTTGCTGCCGCTGCTGCCTCCATCTTTGGCTGACTTGGAGCTTCATCCTTTCCACATTGCTGTTGTTTCTGCTGCCTTTGGAGCCTGGTCTCTAGGCCTTGCTGCTGCTCACTGTTCACTACTGACGTCAGACCCCAGCGCCTTCAACCCTCCAGAGAAGCAAGGGCTTGAGACCTTCTTGGATCTTTCGGCTTTGTGAAACATTCTGGTCAAGAGCGAGGCGGCTGCAGGCGGCTACTTTGAAGGACACTATTTTTTTTATTGTGAGTTATTTTAATAAACTTATTTTTATATATTGCATTCTATAGATTCTGTTTCTTCAGAGAACCCTGACTAATACAAACTGGTTTTCTCTCTTAGGGCACCCGCCTCTCTCACCTGACCTCCCAATAAGAAGATTCCTAGCTGCACATACTCCACACCCCAGGCCTTGGGCTCCCACGCCGTGGTATCTATGCACGAGACCATCCGTCCACATCTTAACAGCAAACCTTTGCTTCAACAGCACTCTTAAAAACTGTTTATCTGGTGTTTTCACACATGTATGTGCATGTACCTGCTTGCAGAAGCCAGGGGTCCGAGTCACCTGTCTTCCTCCGTCACTCTCCACTTTATTTCCTGGGACAGATCTCTCATTGCGTATCTCATTGGTTTAGCTAGGCTTGGTGGGGATTTCCTGTCTCCACCACCCAGTGTTAGGATTCCAGGCACACCACCATGCCTGGCCTTTGACACGGGTGCCGGAGACCCAGACTCAATTCTCTTGCTTGCACGGTGAGCACTCTACCCACGACATCTCCCCAGCCCCTTAGTTGCTTTTGAAGTAACACGTTTCATTATGGCATTCGCACACATTTATTTCATTAGCCAAGGTTGTTATAATCATGACTTTCCTCGACTGCCAAAAGTTTTCTATCAGTCAGTGTGACTCGTGCTACTGACACCATTTCTGTGGCGGGCCAGAGGCTTAGCGTCTCACTCATTCCTGGTTTCGTAGCTGAGACTACTCCGGTGGTAAGATCAAATATAAGAAAGCTCAGCCCTTAGTGCACATGCGTGTGAAGACCGGAGGTTGATATCAGGAACCAACCTTGATTACTCTTCCATCTTATTCTTTGGCGTCCTGAACGCCAATGAAAGCCGGACCTGCCAACAGGGCTCGCGTAGCCAGCCAACTTGCTCTGAGGAGTCTTCGGCTGTGCCTCCTGGAGCTTCAGTTACAGGCCTGGGGATCTGGGGATTTGAACTCTGGTCCTTTAGCTCATACAGCAAGCGCTTCAGCCCTATGGATTCTTACGCTTAAGCTGGAGGAAGAACAGACAATCACGTTGAAGTGAGATTCCCCAAAGGAGTCTGATCCAATGGAGAGAAACCAGGACCTGTTTGCTGAGATTTCCAGTCTCCTGTGACATTCTTTGCCTTAGAATGTATGGGGGAGGGGGGCAGAGCACCTGTCACACAGGGTGCTCAGGGGAGAAGGGTGTGGACCGGTCAGAGACAGAGACCAGTCCATGCATCCCACGCTACTTCAGGGCAAAAGGGTAAAAAAAAGATGGGCGTGACCTTCTGACCTTCCCACTCTGCTGTTTCCGGGTTTCCAAGGTTCCCAGTTCAGGAATTCCATTTCCCACCCCACATTCAACCCCAGCTCACCAGCAGGGCAAGCTTCACCAGGGTGCCATGACAACGGCCCCCTGCTTGTCAGTTCACGGACATCTGGCAGCCAAGTATCCCTTCTAAATCCCACCTCAGGAGCTAGTCTGCATCACAGCCTGACTGCTGGTGGCTGCCATCCGAAGTTTGGGCTCCCCATCCAGTGAAGGAGCTTCACCAGGCAGCGCTCTTGAGGAAGAGACACACCCACAATATGGTCAGGGGACAAGACCCCAGCCTGCAGGGGGGCTCCAGATGGGGGCTAGACTTCACATCCCTCTGTCTATAGTTTGTCTTGAGGGACTGAGCAGCAGCCAGTGAGTGGCTAAGGACAAGTCCCAATGACAGAAGTCGTTATGAGCTCAGTAGCCAGTATTCCTAGCAGCTGGAAACAGCCCCAAGACAGACCAGAAAGGGAGTGTTATCACACCCAGAGTGATATCCATGCCATCAAGGGCTGGTGAGACCCAGATGAAAAGAACTATGTCGAGAGCTCAGTAACAATGAGACAGATGGTATCCTTGGGCGGTACAGCAGGTGTTTAGCGTGTATGAAGCCCCGGGTTGAATCCCCAAACTATGGGCTGCATATAGAATGCAGGTCCCAGAAGGTGATAATGGAGCCGAAAAAAGTCTTAACATCAAGTGTCACGGTTTGAACATGAGTCATCTCTCACAGAGCGTTCTGAGCTGACAAAACCCTTTGGAAAGGTCATGGCACTTTAGAGGTGGAGCCTTGCTGGAGGAAGGCAGTCACAGGGGGTGGGGCCTTGAGGATGGACAGCCCCATCCCACTGCCCCTAGTTGTCTATTCTTGCTGTCTGCAGTTTGCTCTCTCAGGCTCCATGACGGATATGACTAAAGTGGCCTCCAGCTTCTGCCAGCCTTTCCTGCCATAATGGATCGTTATCTCCCCTCTGGAACTATAAACCAAATAAATACCCTTTTCTCCCCTTAAGTTGCTGGAGTCTAGTGTTGTCTCACCGCAGCAAACAAGAGTAACTGCGACATCTAGGTTTTCTTTTTCTTTTTTTAACTCTGTGTGTGTGTGTGTGTGTGTGTGTGTGTGTGTGCGCGCGCGCGCGTGCATGTTGTGTGACAGATAGAGACCAGAGTTAATCCAGTGCATGATCCTCAGCTGCCTTCTACCTTGCATTTTGAGGCAGGGTCTCTTACTGAGCCCTAGAGCTCGCCCAGAAGCTGTTGGCAAGACCCAAGGATCCACCTATCTCCACCTCTCCAGATCTGGGGTTACAAGCATGACCCATCCTTTTACATGGTTGTTGGGGATCAAACTCAGGTCCTCATGCTTGTGTGGCAGACACTTTACCAATAGCCATTTCCCCAACCCTACATCTAGTATTCTTTTTTGCATGTATGTCTCTGTGTGTGTGTGTATGTGTATCAGAGGGCACTGTGTGTACTGTGGAGGCCAAAAGGTGACTTTAGGAATCACACTGGACTGTTTACACCTCCTATTTAATATGCTCTCGCTATTAAGTTTCCCAGGCTCCACCTTCCAGGATCATTTCTACCTGCAGTTTTTACATAGTGTCATAGTTAAGTGTCAACTTGACTGTTGAGGGTTTGAGCTCTGGGCACATTTGTAGAGAATTAATGGTGAGTTAAGCCCAGAGCAAACCTGCAGGAGATTGTCTAGCTGATGGGGAAGGTCCAGCCCATGGTGGGTGGGATTAAGCCCTGGAATAAAATACAGAGAGCTGGTTAAGAGCATTGGCATCCTTCTGTTCACTTGGCCAGAGATGCTGGTCTGGCAAATGATTGTCCATCTCTCAGCTGTTATGTGGTGATGGTGTGGCCAGTTCCCTTGGCCCTGGTGCTGGTGTGAGCTCTCCTGTCAAGCTGGACTGAGAACTGTAACCAGGAATCATAAGAGAGAATAAACCCTTGTTCCCTTAAGCCGTTTGATGGTCATTCATCAGCAACCATGCAGACTGACTGCAACTCATGGGATCTGGCAGAGGTTTAGCCCCTGAGCCATCTCTCCAGCCCCATGTCTAGTATTCTTGCGGTGCCTTTACTATACTTACATAGCTTGAGATACACAAATGCTTGTCCCTTGTTATGAGCAGGGACCTCGTAGGAACCATAAGTTGTGCCCCAACCCTGGTGTGGAGAGGCTCCACATGTAGATGTGTGTAAACACGCAGTGACATTGACACAACTAAATCCCCTGGTAGTGCCTGGCGCACAATAGCATCCCTCAGGTTACATGGTTGTTCTAGATAATAGCAATACTTAGAGTCCCTGTGGTAGTGTTAAGTCAAACCATGCAAAACAGTTGACACTGAACAATCTCTGAGCTATAAATGTGGCGACTTCCTGTGGCTTCATCTGATTAGAATTAGATTAGTTAACAACCATATACCTCTTCTACATCTTGCAGGATTATTTTAAGCATCAACCAGAGATGCATATAGGAACGCCTTACAAAATGAAAGGTTCTATTCAAATATGGACATATAGATTATTGACAGGATCAATTTTCACTACTGAAAACATCTAACAGCACGGGTACATGCAGGCCTCCAGTCAATGATAAGAATGAGCTGCCTTTTCTCTATCACAATTACTGTTGCAATTACTCTGCTTCGTTGTGGATAAATTCATGACCAAATGGCTTAAGGGAACAAAGGGCTTTATTTCGGCTTCTGATAGTCCATTTACAGTTCCTTGTTCAGCTTGGCAGGAGAGCCCACACCAACACCAAGGACTGAGGAACTGGCCACACTAAATCCACAGAACTGCTAAAGGAAGGACAATCCTCACTTCCAGATCAGAATGTCTGGCCAAATATACAGAAGGATGCCAACTTCTTAACCAGCTCCCTTCGTCTTATCCACCTGTGCAGGATCTATCCCTACTTACCATAGGCTGGGTCTTCCCCATTGATTAAACCATCTCCTGCAGACATTCTCAGGGCCTAACTCAACCACTAATTCTTTATAAATGTGCACAGAGCTGGACTCCTCAACCATCAAATTGACACTTGTATCTAACTAGGATAGTTACCTTCCCTCTTCTTCTTAACTTTTTTTTTTAATTTTGAGATAATGTCTCATGTAGCTCACAGTGACCTCAAATCCAGTATGATACTTCTTCCTCAGTTTCCCAAGTGCATGAATTATAGGCAAACATAATTTCCTTTAAACACTACCAGTTGGGCTGGAGAGATGGCTCCAGGGGTAAAGACTCTACCTCATAAACAGAAGACCTTAGTTTGGATCCTGGATCCCTCATAAAAACATCAGGGGGACTTCTGGTTTTGGAAGGCTGAGCCTGGGAAATCCCAGAACTAAGCAAAAAGGAGGTAGAAGCAATCCAGGATGATTCCTGAAGTTGCCCTTAGTCCTCCACAGGGACACACAGTGCCTCTGATACACACACACACACACACACACACACACACACACACACACACATATACACACACTCATACACATACACACTCACATGTGTGTGTATGTGTGTGTGCAAAATAAAAAATTAAAATAAATAAATAAGCAAAACTACCAGTCAGTTTGAGAACTTGTCCCTGTGGATGGCCGCTATCTATTCTGAAGTCCTTGAGATCCCAGGTTACAATTGCTCCATGGATTCAACCAACAGATAGAAAATATTTGAAAAACAAAGCTTCACTCTATCAAACTGCCTTGAGAATAGGAGGGAGTTTGGCAGGGGAGAAGAGAGTTTACAATGAGAAGAGGAGGGGGACAGGATTGGGGGTTAAGGTGTGAAAAGATCATAAATTAACTATATTCATGTATGAAATATTAAAAGAATTTTTGAATTTTAAACTTTTTTTAAACTTTATTTTAGTGTGCGTGTGTGTGTGCGTGCGCGTGTGTGTATCACAGGGTGCTACATGTCTCTGTGGAGGACCAAGGGTGACTTTAGGATTCATCCTGGATTGCTTCTACCTCCTTTTTGCTTAGCTCTGGGGGCCAGAAGTGCAGGCTGCTGCCTTTTCTGCCTGGCAGTTTTTATGTGGGACCTGGGATCTGAACTCAGGACCTTTTGCTTTCAAGGCAGAGTTTTCTTAACCCCTGAGCCATCTCTGGGACAGTACGTTTCTCCTTGTCATTACACCCTACTAATGGCATGAACAATTGCATACCCAGCACTGTACATGCTAATAGACATTGAAAGCAATCCTGAGAGGCTTCCAGAGTATTCTGGAAATTGCTGGAAGTATTCTCATGGTACACAACTGGAATCTTAGTGCTCAGGAGGCTGAGGCAGAAAGATCTTAAGTTTAAGGGCAGCCTGGACTACACAGGAAACCTATTGAGAAAGAACAACAGAGACAGGTGTACCTCCTGCTGTGTTGTTTGATCTGTTTCGTTTAGTTGGTTATCACCATTTTGAGGCAGGCCCTTGCTATGGGGTCAGGAGACCTCCCCTGAGTACAGGGATTACAGGGCCACCTGTAATCATTACAGGGATGATTTCCATTGCTAGGGACCTCTGAGGATGGTGGCTGTAAGCTGAGATGCTTGTCATAGACAGGCACAGGTGTCAACTTGACAGTTGAGGGTTTGAGCTCTGGGCACATTTGTAGAGAATTAGTAGTTAAGTTGGGCCCAGAGCAAACATGCAGGAGATTGTCTAGCTGATGGGGAAAGCCCAGTCTATGGTGGGTGGGATTAGGGCCTGGAATAAAATAAAAATATAATAAAATAAAATAGAGCTGGTTGAGGCAGTTGGCATCCTTGTGTACACTTGGGCAGACATGCTGGTCTGGCAAATAAGGATCGTCCCTCTCTCAGCCGTTATGTAGTGATAGTGTGACTAGTTCCCCTGGCCCTGGTGTTGGTGAGAGCTCTCCTGTCAAGCTGGACTAAGAACTGTAACCAGTAATCGTAAGAGAAAATAAACCCCTTGGTCCCTTAAGTTGTTTGATGGTCATTTATCAGCAACCATGCAGGTGAACTGCAACAATGCTGAAAAGTGATTCTGGACCAGGTTCCTTGGCTTGTGCTTTACTTCTGTCCTGAGATCGAGAGAGCTTTACCTCCCTGGGCATCCTGGTATTTATGTTTGGAAAATAATGGGTGCGGAGCGATGTTAGTGTGACTCAGCATGGAGGAGACGATCCCCAAGTGCCCTCTGATATTAGGACCTCCTGTTCTCCCAGTCTTGGCCTCAGCTTCCTCAGAAGGCAGCAGCAAAAAACTGGCCACTTTCTCACAGGAGTGAGACATTTCCCCTTAAGTTTCTGGCAGGGGAGCCCCTTCTGCCTCTTTAAAGAGTATGGTGGGCTTCCAACCTGGGGCTCCTATCTTAGAAGGAATTGATTATGACCAAAACAGATAAAAGCAGAGTCCAGAACCATCTGTGGTGTGGGGGAGGCCAGCCAGAGACCTCTAACAACTAATCTCTTTGCCAAGATCCCCCACACACACGCGCACACCACTCCCTCAGACTTGATTAAATGTTACATTTCCCATCATGCATCTGGGTCCACTGCTCAGAGGTCGCTGGCTGCTCTTAAGTTTCTTTTATACAATTTCACTTGGGCTCCCGGCCACTGAATTCTTCCTGCTCATGCATTACTGAGATTAGCTAAGGATGTTGGCATTTCGAGCCAAACTCCAGCATTTATCTCAGAAGGCGGCCTCATGACTGCCTTGGCTGTTATTTTAAAGCCACAACTCTCTCTCTGCAGGGATTGTTCTTTACGGTGCAGGGTATTATATAGGCATCGGCTGTTTCTATAGCTCTGCATATTTTTACAATTAGTTGCCTGGGCATCCATAGCATAGTAGGTCTTCCTTTTATCTGCCCGTGTGTGTCTGTGCGTTTGCATGTATCAGAGGACACTGTGCCTCTGGAGGCCCAAGGGTGACTTCAGCGGTCATCCTGGGTTGTTCTATCTCCTCTTTACTTTGCCTTGGGTTTTCCTAGGCTTGGGTTTTCCTAGGTTCTCCCTATACCAGAGCCAGAAATATAAGCTGCCGCCATTTCTGCCTGGCATTTTTACATGGGTTCTGGGATCTGAACTCAGATCCTTCTGCTTGTGAAGCAGAGTCTTAACCCCTGAGCCATCTCTCCAGCCCATGGTAGACCTCTTAAATATCCATTTAGCCAGGGGATGAGGCAGCAGACTGCAACTGCTTTGCTCTCTGATTCTTCAACTAGGCTCATTCTTTCCTTTGTCCTTCCTTCCATTTTTCCTTCCTTCCTTCCTTCCTATCATTCTAGGTGTCATCTAACTTTTACTTATTGTTTATTATTATTATTTTGAGACAGAGTCTCTCCATGTCTGAGAGCCAACAATGTAAGCTAGGCTGGCTGGTCGGTGAGCCTTAGAGATCCACCTTTCTCTTCCTCCTCCTCAGTATTGAGATTCCAAACCTGCACACCACACCTACCATGCGTGTGGGTTCTGGGACTCAAACTTAGTCCCTCTGTTTGCAAGGCAATCACTTATCCAATGAGCAGCCATCTCCCTAGCCTCACCAGTTAATCTACGGAACAACCAAAGACCATATTTTGGAGGCTATGCTGAAGGAAGGCTGACTCTAAAACTTTCCCCAAAATCTTTGAGAAACTCACAACCCTGAGATTCTCTAGGGTCCCACTGACCTGTAGCCCACCTGTGTCAATTGCACTTGTGAGCAACCCTGTAGTGGAGTCCTGGGATGCCGGGACTGTGGGCAAGATGGGGGAGGCAGAGAGAGAGAGAGAGAGAGAGAGAGAGAGAGAGAGAGCGCCAGGGCATCCTTATGCCTCTCAAGAGGGTCAGCACATGGGAAGCCAATGACCAGAAGGCTGGAACAGGTCCGCTTGCTGCTCGGTCTCCTGGAATGAGGGCTAGCAGTTGGCCACTCTGTAAATATAGAACTTCCACAACGCTTCTTAACGCCTCGTTCTTTAATAAAAATAGACCAGATTATCACAAAGTTGAGGAAAGCTTCCAGCATTTGGGGGGAGGGGGGAGAAGAAGAAAGAAAAGCAAAAGAAAGTGAATCAAATAAACGGAATTTAGGAACTTTGGAGGGGGTGGGTGAAGAATAGAGAAAGCAGAATATAACTAACAAATAAATAAATACAGTCTTGCCCAAGCTTAATGTCCTTAGAAGAAACAAGAGGAGGTTCTGCAAGTGAGAGAGAGAGAGAGAGAGAGAGAGAGAATTTGCAGATACACTAATGCTATCAAAAGTGACAGAGGGCCACTGAGATGGCTCAGTGGGTAGAGGCACCTGCTTGCAAACCTGGTGACCCAAGTTCAAATATTGTAGCCCACAAGGTTAGGAGAGAACGGACTTCCAAAAATTGTCTGCTGACTTCCTGTGTGCAATAGCACAGGCACACCTGCTCTCTAAATAATAAATAAATAAGTAAAAAATATTTTTAATAAGTAACAGAGCAAGACAAAAATCAGAAGTAAGGTAGACAAAATAAAAATAACTTAAGTAGACAAGCCAGGAGATATAAGCCAAAAAGATGTGTTAAAAAATAGATCAAAAGGATAAAGGCAGAAATTAGAAACAAAAAAAAAATTTAAAGGCAAGCTTGTTCCAAAGGTCTTTGACTGTGCATCCTGGGAAAGAAAGAACCAGGAGAATCGGGAGGGAGAAATCGTGCAGGACTGCGACATTTCTCAGAACCCAAGGATGTGAATGTTCCGACTGAAAGGGTCCACTGTGTGTCTGGCACAATAGAGAGAAGCCAGGCCTTGCCAAGGCACATCATGTTGAAATTCCAGAACATGAGGAGCAAATACACCGTTGTTAAAAACTTGCAGAAAAGAAGAAGCAGATTAGATACACAAAATTCAGAACCAAAAAAGTATCAGATTGCTAACAATGTGCATGCTTGAAAACGTTTGGAAGACAAGATGATTTCCAGTCTAAAATTCACCAATACAGCCAAACTAACAAGATGGAGAGGCGAGAGAGAGACAGAGAGAGAGAGAGAGAGAGAGAGAGAGAGAGAGAGAGACTCTCCAGATGCACTAAATATCAGTATCGAAATGTTATCTCTCCTAGACTGTTTCTTAGGAAGCTGCAAAAGGATGTGTTCAGCAGAATGATCGAGTAAACCGTGAGAGGAAGACGGGAATCTAGGGAAAGGAGACTTGACACAGAGAACAGGCCCAGTGTGGGGAGGGGTCTGCTTGCTGAGCAAGCCGGATGACTGGAGTTGGATCCCTGGAAGCTCATAGGGTGCACGGTGGGCATTCTCTTCTCTGATAAACAAATAAATAAAACACGGAGATCGGATCAAGTGCTGTTTCAGTCACATCGCACATTGCTGTAATAAAATACCTGATCCAAGCGATTTGGGAAGAGAAGGGGTATAATGGACTCACAATTTTAGGCCCGGGACCATTCTGTCAGGGAAGTCTTAGCAAGAGCTTTAGAGCCAGTCACGCCACATGCAGAACAAGCACAGAGGGCAACGAATTGGTTCATGTTTGCTTCTGCCGAGCTAGCTCTTTCCATTGTTTTTTAAGTGTGTGCCTTTTATTATTATTATTCAAATGTGCGTGTGTGTGTGTGTGTGTGTGTGTGTGTGTGTGTGTGTGTGTGTATGTGTATGTGTGTGTGTGTGAACCACGGGCGAATTCGGGAACCACCATGGACACCTCCACCTCCTCCTTGTTTACTCTGCCCCGCGATTCACAGGCTCCGCCCTACCAGGACCAGAAACGCAGGCCGCCGCTGCTTCCACCTGGCGTCTATACGTGGGGTCTAGGATCCGAACTCAGGACCTTCCGCCTGCAAGGCAGAGCCTTAACCCTGAGCCATCTCTCCAGCCCCAAGTGTGTGTCTTTTTATTTGGGGATGAGACTGTTAATATTCAGAGGAATTATAAGTGGGTCAGCCCTTACTTTTTTTTTTTTTTTTTGAATTTGTGTGTTTTCTTAGACCTCTTTTGCTTGATGCTCCCTGTTTTTTCGTTTGTTTTTAATTTCCTCTGTCTTCTTGAGTGTGTATACACTTCTTTTCAAACTAAAGCGTTCTGTCAAGCATCCTCTATTCAGTCTCTCAGGGAGGCTGTGGAACTTCTTGAGATCTCCCCCTTTCACAGTGAGATGTTGATAGGATAGTCCCCATGCATTTCTTGTGAAAGTGAACAAATCTGCCATGACATCATAGATATCACAGCCCATCATGTCCAGGAGAAAATGTCTAGCCCAGACCCTGGCTTTTGTAATGTTGCCGCTCCCTCTTCCTCCATACTCCCTGAATCTTGGGGTGGGGTCAAAAGGGGAAGTGGCTAAGATATCCTGTTTAGGGTCAAGCAGCCCAAAGTCCCTTATTTTCTGCAGTTAGTTAGTTAGACCAGTTGTGTTTTTCTGTAGCAAACAACTTCTGTTGCAGAAGGAGGCTTCCAGGTTGAGAGCTGATTGCCGCTAAAGAAGAAAAGGAGGATGTCTTCCTCATGATGAACCCCCTCCTCCCCATCTATACTTGTGGAAGGAGACTTTGAGACTGAGTGCTGAGTGCTCTTCCAATTTACAGGTATAAGAACAGGTTCTCTCCATTTTTATACAGTCTTGGATCCCCTGCCTATGGACCGGAAGGGTCTTCCTTCTGCAACTGAAGCAAGGAAGATGATCTTCTATAGGCAAATTCAGAGGTCTACTCATCTAGAAAACCCATCTCACTAGTCCTAGAGACCCGTCTCCTAGGTGGAAGATTGACCACTGGCCATCACAGCTGGATTTCCAAGACCACAGACAAAAGAAGTCATGGAATATATGAATCCAGGCTTGGGGAATACTCGGTCCACATTGGTATTGGAAACTGCTCTAGAAAGGACTCTGAACACCAATGGAGCTAGGAGGAAGAGGAGGAGAAGGAAGAGGAGGAGGAAGCATGGAGCATACTGTCTGTCTGTATAGAAAACTGAGAGAGACTGTAGAAGATTTGAAAAAAAAAAAAAAAAAAGCCTTACCTGAATTTAAAAAAATAATAAGAGAGTAAGATGTTTTGGATGTGACCCCCTAATTCTGTTGGTATTTGAGGGTAGGTCTTTTGGGAGGTAATTAAGGTTAGATACGGTCCTCAGGGTGGGGCCCCTCAAGATGGAGCTGGTAGATTTATAAGAACAGAAAGGTATACCCAGATCCCCGGATTTTCTGGTCTGTAGGACTGAATATGAAGAGCTAAGAGACTACCACAGTTATCAGTGCTTTTAAGCTGCATAAGAACAGAATTGTCACATGACCTACTACTTAACTCTGTAGAAGGTGCAACTTTCCCAGTCATGGTAATGCAATCACTGGCTATTCATTTAACTGATACCCACCAGATAACCCCATCAAGATGAATTAGGGGAGCAAGGGACTGCAGGGAGTGGAGTTACTGCTTAAGAAAGGTAAGTGTTTATCTACCATAACAAAAAAAATTGCTTAATGAAAATTTACAAATTAAAGACATGGAGACATAGAAATTCAACCTATCACTTAGAACAGATATCAGCAAACTACACCCTTTAAGCAAAAATCCATGTTTGTAAATAAATACGCTTTATATATAAAGTTTTCTTGGATATGTGGAGGTCAGAGGTCAGCTTTCCCGGTTTGTTTCTCAGGAGTTATGCTTTGAGACTATCTCTCAGTGGGACCTGAAGCTCGCTGGTTGGCCAGTGAGCCCTAGGAATCTTCTGTGCTCCCCGGTGCAGGATTACAGATAGGCATGCACATCTACACCTGGTTTTCTGCGTGGACGCCGGGGATCGATCCCAGGTTCTCAGGATTGCACAGCAAGCACTTTATCAACTGATGGAGCTCCCCAGCCCCAGATGTCTCCCACTCTTGCAGATGACCTGAATGGGTGCTGATAAAAACACCATCAAGATGGCTTAAGGGAACAAGGGGTTTATTCTCTTACCAGAAACTGGTTACAGTTCCTCATGCAGGAGAGCTCGCATCAACACCAGGGCTGAGGGAACTGGCCATACCATCTCCACATAGCTACTGAGAGAGGGACAATTCTTACTTGCCAGACCAGCATGTCTGGCCAAGTGTACACAAGGATGCCAACTTTCTCAAACAGTTCTCTCCATTTTATCCATGTGCCTCTGGACTAGTCCCATGGACTGGGCCTTCCCCATCCACTAAACAATCTTCCGCAGGTTTGCTCTGGACTTAACTCAACCACTAATTCTCTACAAATGTGCCCAGAGCTCAAACCCTCAACCATCAAGTTAACACCTGTGTCTAACTATGACACCCACTCTCCCCCACCTTTTTTTCCCAAGTTCAAGGCCAACCAGGGCCACACAGTAAGATTCGAACACAAAACAAGACATAGTAGCTGGCTTCTTAAATTCTGTGCATTGCTACTTTGCTAAACATAAGAAATTATAACTTATAATAATAATAATGGCCCCTCCACGGGCAGTAGCAAGCTGACTTCTCCTAGATCGTGTGGAAGTACAGTGGCAGAGACATAGAAGCCCGACTACTGTAAGCCAATACTATTTGCATCTGTCACAGATGTCAGAAATGAGGTCTAGACAGGGAAAGTGATGTGTACCTTGTCAGGTGGTTGTTTGAGACAAAGCTAGGACCCACCATTGCCTAAGGCTTGCCCCTCCCGGAGATGCTGAGGTGGGCTTTATAAAGCTTCTTTGGACGGCACAAGAAATGAACCACAGTGGGCAGGTGGAGAGTGGGTGTGTGTGGTAAGACTATTTTCATTGTGCTTTTTAAATTTTTTTTTTGCCTCTCTCTCTGTATATGTGTGTTTGTGTCTCTGTGTATGTCTGTGTGTATCAGAGAGTACTGTGTGTGCCTGTGGAGGCCCAAGAATGACTTCAGGAATCATCTTTGGATTGTGTTACCTCCTTTTCGAATTGCTCTGGGGTTTCCCAGGCTCTGCCTTCCAGGGCAAGAACCTGGGCATCATGCATGCTAGGCAAGGATCTGCCCACCAAGTCCCCTCCCTAACCCCTTCACTGCACCTTTCGAGTTTCAAACCATGTGACTGCATTGTGAACACAGAACAAAGATGCACATGGGCAGGTGGATTAAATAAGTGGGATTAGTAATGCCTTTCTCGTGGTGGAGAAGTAAGCAAGCTGGAGTGACTGCGGTCTCCTGCTCTGAAGGCCAGATGTGAATTGCCGGGAACTTTCCAGTAAAAGCAAACTGTGTTCTGGGTTTGCTGGGTGCACTGTAAGAAGGGGCCTTTCAGCCTGTTCATTAGTCCCGATCTTCTCTTGGAGGTGACAGAAGCCTTCCCTGGCTGCAGGTGAAGCTGTCTTTGGAAAGCAATGGAAATTTCCACCTTGGCACCTGGCAAGTGAAGCCCTTCCCGCCCTTCCCCTCTCCTTCCCCCCCCCCCCCCCCGACATTTTGCATGCGGACCTGTGGCTGGGACCTCTGTTCTGAGAAACATGGCGAAAACGGCAAAAACTTTTTTTTTAATTGGGGATGACAGTGAGCGATACAGTTTGTTTTGCAAGGGAGGAAACCAGGTCCTAGAAATAGCTCGATGGCAGGCGGCTGGCAAGGAGTGGAGGCTGGGGCAAAGCTCCCGGCCGTGTTGACTTTGGACAGGCTGCCTGGTGCATGGTAAACAATCGCAGAGATGATTTCCTACCCTGGCGAAAGTCTTGTTTGGACAAGGGTCCCCCCCTCCCTCCCCACACCCCACTTCTTTAAAAGGCCGTTTTATCATTTGTTTGCAAAAATGCTAAACCCTCTCTTTCTTTTTCTTGTTCTCTCTGCAGGCTCTGGTCTCCCCCTACCCACCCCCCATCCACCCCAGCCAGATGAAAAATCTTTGTGTTTCTTTAATGTGAACCAAACCTCTCCCACTCCTCCTTTTTAAAGCTGTTGCAGGTCTCCTGGATAAACACTCCCCAGCAACCGATCGTACAGGAGGGTCGGTGAAGGATTCTGGGTGTCTTGGTCGTTAGCAGGAGTCCTCCAGCAAGAATGACTTTGAGAGGGTTCTTTCTTTTCTTTCTTTCTTTCTTCTTTCTTTCTTTCTTTCTTCTTTCTTTCTTTCTTTCTTTCTTTCTTTCTTTCTCTCTCTCTCTTCTCTCTCTCTCTCTCTCTCTCTCTTTCTTTCTTTCTTTCTTTCTTTCTCTCCCTTCCTTGTTTATTACATTTTTAACTACTAACATAATAAAAGCTGCGCACACGGATTGGGAAAGCAATAAAAAACGCAAGGCCTAATGTGTCGCCCCGCTGCAGCCAAAGCCCCTCCTAGACACTGATGTAACAGCCTTGGTCTCACCCACCCACTGTCTCAAGATGTCAGACTGGGAAATAAACCCGGTCCCCTGTAAGGAAGCATGCAGAAGAACCGCTCCCCGTGGGCTGCTGGGCGGCTGAGAGGGCGGGGGATGGGCAGCCCACTCTGAACAGCAGCCAGGACACAGAGGGAGGGGTGAAGAAAGAAGGAATACTTTGTTCCTGACCACCCGGGGACAAGGGCAATCCCAGGGCAGATGTGGAGCGAGATAGGCCAGCCTACAGACCCACTGAAAGGAAGAGGGGGAAGAGAGAAAATGGGGAGGGATGGGAGAGGGGGTGGAGAGAAGGAGAAAAGAGGAGGCAGACTGTCTTCCAGCTGAAATCGTCCCAGCTGGAAACAGAAGCTACTCCAAGCTGGATAACCAAGGCGAGTTTATTAAAGGCTCTATTGAGGAGGCGGAGGCAGCAGGCAAAGGGGAGCAGAAGGTAGCTGGCCCCAGAGGCAGCAGCAAGGAGGGGGCTGTTCTCCTGCCTAGGCCTGAGGGTCCATCTACCTCTAAAGACTATATGCCCAGGCTCCCAGGCGCCAGCCCGGCCTCTGTACACCCTGGAAATGCATCACGCTGTGGAAGCACCCAGATCCATCCACGTTAAACACTCACATAAACCAGGCACAGGGACACACACCTGTCTCTCTAGGCCTCAAGAAGCTGAGGCAGGAGGATCACAAATTCTAAGTCAGCCACGCCTCAGGACAGGAGACTCTGACAGCACAATTCTGTGGATGTTTTAAACATTTCTTTGGTTGCACTTGACACGAGTGAATTACAGGCTATGTGAATTACACCTCATTAAAAACGTGATGTAAATGTAGCGGAAAGAGGATCACTGACAGACTGCGATGTAGGTAAGTTGTTAAAACACTCCCCTGCTATGCTCAACGCCTGGGTTCAGTTCCTAGCGCTGGAAAAAAAATCATCATGAAATAATCATTGATAGGAAAAATATAATTATACCTTTCAAATTATAGAGATATAAGAGCCAAGAAAGTATAGTTGTCACAAATTAAATAAGATTCAAAAACTGGGGCTGGAGAGGTGGCTCAGGGGTTAAGCCTCCGCCTTGCAGGCAGAAGGTCCTGAGTTCGGATCCCAGATCCCACGTATAGACGCCAGGCGGAAGCGGGGGCGACCTACGCTTCTGGTCCTGGTAGGGCGGAGCCTGTGAATCCCAGGGCAGAAGGAGGTGGAGGCGTCCATGGTGGTTCGCGAATTCGTCCGTGGTTCTATACATACACAGACACACACACACACACATGCGCGCACGCGCACGTACACATGCATATGCACACAGTTGAATAAATAATTAAAAAAAATTTTTTTAAAAAAAAGATTCAAAAACTGTGACATGGTATGATCCTGTTTTTTCATATGTATTTATGATATATATTGAAAAACATAAATATTTATATAATATAATATATAAATTAAATTTATATAAATTTATATAAATATAAAAAGAAGCATCCTCCAATTTCAACAGTGGTTGTCTCCAACAGGTTGGGACTAAAAGGGTTGTGGTTTGTCTCTTGCCAATATGTTTCATTTTTTTCAATCTTCTTTGAATACTATAAGTTGAGAAATAATGATGGAATCCTTTATTTACAATTCTAAAACTAGCCACCAGTAGAGCTGAAGAGAGTTTGAATGTCTGCCAATTGTAGGAAAGAGGAAAAAATTACAGAAGGATAAAACCAGAAGACAGCAAAGAAGATGGTCATATATTATACCTGCTATAAGCACGGGTAAAACTGATACACACACACACACACATACACACACACACCACACACACACACACACTTGCTTTTTAAGAAAACAAAAAACTAGTTACATGTTATTGAAAAAGAGAGATGTTTAAAAATCAAAGAACCCAGAAATGGCGGAAAATTAACACATTGCAGACAAGGGTAAGCACAATGTAAACAAAAGTCTATTATTAGTAACATGCCCACCGGG
This sequence comes from Typhlomys cinereus, assembly GCA_023101885.1. Taxonomy (NCBI): domain Eukaryota; kingdom Metazoa; phylum Chordata; class Mammalia; order Rodentia; family Platacanthomyidae; genus Typhlomys; species Typhlomys cinereus. The sequence continues at coordinate 709,003 of JALPQD010000042.1, read as the reverse complement.
AGACTACAGTTCACAATGGCCTATTGTGCGTTTTGTGACCAACTAGACAAGAAGAGTTCCAAGGCTCCAAACACAAAGTAATCATAAGCAGATAGAAGCATTAATTGCCTTGATTTGATCAGCACCCACTGTATAATATACATGCACTGAAATATCATATTGCATCCCACAAATATGTGGAGCTATTATTACCTGCTAATCAAACATCCAGAAATAGGCTCAAAGAGAAAGGTTCATCCTTGATTTAGTGGCTATGCATTGTATCGATCCATGTTTCGAATGGTCACCCTGGGACTGGGGAGACATTTGGTGCAGTGGTTAAAGCGCTTGCCACACAAACATAGGTCTGCAGTTTGGATCACCAGAACCCAGGTAAATATCAGGATCATGTCAGTTCACCTGCAATTCCCGCCTCACAAGGCAGAGCAAGGGAAGCGGAGCAAGCTGGCTAGCCATTCTAGCACTGTCAGTGAGCTCTGGGTTCTGTTGAGAGTCCCTGGCCCAATAATTAAGGACAGCGATAGAGGAAACTTCCCATGTCAACCTTAGGTCTCTACTGTATGAATACATGTATACCTTACATACACTTTTGTCCACACATGTGAACATGCATACACACACACACACACACACACACACACACACACACACACAACCACACCATACCCATAAATATGTACAGTGGTACAGTTCAGGTGATAACTTAAAAATATGAAAACAGGGGCTGGCAAGATGGCTCAGGGGTTAAGACTCGGTCTTGCAAGCAGAAGGTCCTGAGTTTGGATCCCAGGTCCCACGCTAAAAATAAAATAAAATAAAATAAAAACAGGCAGAAATGGCTGCAGCCTGCACTTCCCACCCTAGTGGGTGGAGCCTGGGAAATCCCAGAATGAAGCAAGAAGGAAGTAGAAACAATCCAGGATGATTCCCAAAGTCACCCTTGGTCCTCCACAGGGACATACAGTGCCCTCTGACACACACACACACACACACACACACACTCACGAAATAAAAAAATAAAAGCCAGGGCTGGAGAGGTGGCTCAGGGGTTAAGCCTCCGCCTTGCAGGCGGAAGGTCCTGAGTTCGGATCCCAGATCCCACGTATAGACGCCAGGCGGAAGCGGGGGCGCCTGCGCTTCTGGTCCTGGTAGGGCGGAGCCTGTGAATCCCGGGGCAGAAGGAGGTGGAGGCGTCCATGGTGGTTCGTGAATTCGTCCGTGGTTCTACACATACACAGGCACACACACACGCGCGCGCGCGAACATACACATGCACATGTGCACAGTTGAATAAATAATAATAATAAAAATATTTTAAAAAAATAAATAAAAAAATAAAAGCCAATGCACATTATAACAGATCCTAGCTGAGATACATAAATAATACACAAATTATAAGGATGAATTTACAAGGTCATTGCATATCGCAAAAAGATGCCTCCCACTCACCTTTCTCGGGTGCTTTAAAAAGACAACAAACATGTCATTACTCTGAATTACTATCCTGAGGTTTTTGACTAGTGTACTTAGGAACATTATTGACAGATGACAGCTAGCTAACTAGCTGGACAGGTGAATAAAATATATAACATATATCCTACATATACAAAATACGCCTGATTCCAAAGTCTCCTGGGATGCATTTATAAAATTTGATAGTACAATAGTCATAGAGTGAAGGATTTCCAGAAAAAAAAGAACAAACTTCCAGTCTATATTTGTGTGGCAAGCGCTTTAACCACTGCACCAAATGTCCCCAGTCCCAGGGTGATCATTCATACAATACATAGCCACCAAATCAAGGATTAACATTTCTCTCTGAGCCTATGGGAATGGAATTGATTGTATTCTCTGATGACTGTCTAAACTCTAAGGTGAATAACAAAGTAACACAAATAGTCTGGCCAATGCCTCTTGAGTCACAAACAGTAACTGCAGAGTATTTAAAAACTAAAAGGAATTGGAAACATCAAAACTATGTGTTGGGCTCCTGACATGATTCAACAGTAAAGGCGCCTGCATACAAACCTGGAGACCTGAGTCATCCCTGGAGTCTACACGGTGGAAAGAGAGAACGGACTTCTAGTTGTCCTCTGATCTCTGAATACCCATACCTGCTCTCTCTCTCTCTCTCTTGCTCTCGCTCTCGCTCTTGCTTGCTCCCTCTCTTCCTCTAATAAGCAAATAAAATATTTAAAATACCTCTGGCCTTGAAAGCATACTAAGAAAGAATTCAGATGGCAAAGGCCACGCCAGGGAGGTTCCGCTCTTACTCACTCCTCTAAGAGAGAGGCAGGTTCACAGAGATTGGCCTGCGGCTAAGAGGGAGAGTGAAAAACGTCCTGGTAGTCTGAGGTTTCCTTTGAGGACGAGGCAATGTTCTCGAACTAGCTGCTGCTGGCTGGTGGTGGCGGTGGAGGTAGCAGACTGAGAAGGCACTGACCACCCCAGAATTGTACAAATTTATGTAATGGAAAAAAAAATCTTCTGTTTCCATGGCGGGCAGACTGGATAATTAAGATCAAGCTTTCTTCTCTGGATGCACAATGCAGAACACTGTTAGACAGCCCAGAGCTGGCGGGACCATGAGAAGTCAGATCCAAGGTCAGAAGGAGCCCAGCGGGGAAGGCGATGTGGGGAGCTCCTGCTTGAGATGGGGTAATGGGGAAGGGTGAGAACTGAGCAGCATAAATGAGCAAGGAAACAAAATTAAAAAAAAAAAAAAAACTATAAACTCCTGGAGTTGATATCTTGACTCTGAGTGTTTAAGGGTGTGGCTGCTCCAGCCACACTTCAGGGACTTCTGTCCATCTTTACTTCTGGCTACCTGGGCACGGGTTTGGAGACCCCCCCATGACACCCAAGTTAGACAACTCCCTCAGAAGATTCAGAATCAGGAACCACTCAACAGTGGCTGTAGTTGGAGAATGAAGAATGTTAAGTGGGGACTGGCGATCCGAGAGAAGGCTGGGAGGCCTCAGGAAGTGTCCCGGCACCTCCCCAAGGAGCCAGAGCAGGTCACGGTCCCTGCGCGTGGGCTCACTGATCAAGACGGGCTCACTGATCAAGACGTGTCCCAGAGATTCTGATCTGAATTGCTACTAAGACTACCTTACATAATTCATCCAGGCTCAAGATCTCGCCCCTTCGCTAGAGGAGGTTGAGGAGGTGGGGGAGATCAGGCTGATATCACGTGTTTTAAACCCATCCTGTTCTGAAGCTGTGGAGGGACTCACCATGCCCCACTTCATTTGCATAAACACATCTATTTCAGGGGTTCATGAGTTACAGAGATGTTCTGATCACCTGGGCAGTTCTGAGGGTTTCAAGACCCAGGAACCCAGGGGCTTAGACTCTGCCTTGAAAGAAAAAGGTCCTGAGTACAGATTACAGATCCCATATAAAAAAACATTAGGTGGAAAAAGCGGCGGCTCACACTTCCGGCCCTGGTGGGCGGAGCTTAGGAAATCCCAGGACAAAGCAAGGAGGAGGTAGAACAATCAAGGATGATTCCTGGTCACCCTTGGTCCTCCACAGGGACGTGAGTGCCCTGTGGTACACACACACACACACACACACTAAATAAGTAAATTTTTAAAAATTGTTTAAAAATAATAATAACAATAAAAAGAGTCAGGAACTCAGAAGAAAGATCAGGCAAATTGCATTAGTTCGCAAACTACCTGATAGTCTGTGCATCAAACCTGATGCATCTACATTTGGTGTCTCAGTAATGAATGACATGGCAAACATTTGGAGAAGCCAGTTTGGGATGGAGATTGGCTCTTACATAATACAATAGTACAGTGCGATCACAGACAACTGCACGCTATCAGCTATTTTATCAGTTACCATAGATAAAACCTGGGACACCAGAGCAAAGTGATATCAGGAGCTCTGCAAGTTCCATTCTGTCACTGCTTAACTAAGTATCTCTCGGGGAGAGGTGAGAGAGCTTGCAGGCTTCCATTCTATCTTGGATGCTTCTAGTAGCAAGGTGGTTACACTAATATGAAGGCTTCTGGTGAAACTGAGCCAAGAGACGATGTTACTTCTTTCTAAGAGTCAGTGAAGCACTGACATCCCTCACAATATAACTCCATGGTCCATTCCTTTGTTCACCTGCGTTATTCCCCTGGCAATTTATGCTCAGATTTTACTTGGTTGGAAGGGCTGTTCACCTGGGTGGTCAAGAACAGAGAGCAATACTAATCTATCGAGCCCCTCTTGTCGAACTAGTGGGCTGTTTCTCTCAGGAGACATTCACAGCCAGATGAATTGAAGATGCAGTCACTTCCTGGGGCCTTGGGAATTCTGATAGGAAGATCTAAAAGTTTTAGCTAATAGCTCTTGCTTAGCAATTATCTCTGAGGAGCTCATCAGAGTCCAATTCTTGGGAACACTGTATCAAAAACGGAGACGAATGGAGAAGTGTTTGTTGTAAAGCATTTTTCTCCTGGGCATAAAATTAATATGTCTTCTTGGACTTTGTTCACGGTCTAACCTAAGGGGGAATGTTGCTAGTAGTGCTTTCGAACATTCCATTCTGGGGGAAGGACTCAGAAAGCAAACGAGCTCACTGACCTCAGGAAGTTCCTGAAACCAAGATGGTGCATGTGCGTGTGTGTGTGTAATGTGTATGTGTGTGTGTGTGTGTGTGTGTGTGTGCATGAGGTTCTCCCCAAAATAAAGAAAGCAGCAAACTAAGACTGGGGATTGGGAGAGACTCACTGCTCATCCAGCAGTCTGGAGGAGACTATCCTGTGGGCAAATCACACAACAAAGGGCAGCTTCCGTCCTGCCCTGTCAGAGTGGGCTCTCTGGACATGTATTTGCCTTTTGCATCGTCTCTGTTCCTGCAACAATCCTCTCACACACACACACACCCACTCCTCTAAGATGGCTAAGTTGGAGTTTGGCACAATTGTGCTTTGGCCTTTCATCGAATTCCTGTCTACAGCGAATAGACATTTGGCCAGTGCCTGTCCAGGAACAGTGTAACACGATAGGAAGAAAGAACAAAAAGTAGAAAGAATGTGTGGTGGTTAATATTCATTATCAACACGTGGGAGGCAGCCCCCCTCGCCCCCCGCCCTGTCCACCCTAGAAGGATTCTGTGATCTCTCAGGTCTGTGAGAGGTTGTCTTAATTCCATTCATTGGTGCAGGAAGACCCTGCCCATAGTGGGCAGAGCCCACTATGTTGAGACAACAAGAATGAGCCAGGCACTGGTCCTTGTTTTCTGCTCTTGCCGTGGAACTAACCAGTTTCCTCTGCTCCCACCCCGCAATGTCCCTGGCATTCCGAGCTGGAATAAACCTTTTGTCCCCACTACATTGCTTGGATCCGGTATCTTGTTGCAAAAATGTAACGAAACTGAAATGGCCGTTCCAACATCCTCCTTCTACACAGTGTTATGAAATGGTTGCTATTCCCTCCCTATCTGGAAAGAATATGCGATCGTCCCAGTATCATCTGCCACCCTCTTTTCCCAGGCTCATCGAAAGCAGAAGGATCTTCCCGGTGAGGATGCTATCTATCCAAGCACCCCTCGAGTGTCGACTGCACCCACACATCTGAGGCCCGGAAGCCAGTCATTTGTAGCTGCATGTCTTTTTGCTTTGGATGCTCACTGCGGTTCTTTAATCCAGCCGAGCATGGAATTCTAGCACGCAGAAGGATCCCCAGTTCAAGGCCGGTCTGGGCTGCCCAGCAAGAATGGGCCTCGAAAGAGAACAGAGCTCAAAGTCTTTGTTACTGTGAGGGAGGCGCCTTTGTGCCCACCGTTGGACATTCCGTGCTGAAAGTCTATTCCTTGGTCTGAATAAATATGACTTGGCAGCCCAAAATTAGTAGCAAGCCTTCTGTTCCAATTCTTTTATAGAACCCGGGCATTTGCATCCACTGTTGGGCACGCAAAGCTTTGTCCAGAGAGATGCCGATTCCTTTCAGGACCCATTTGCAGCCTCTGTGTTCCAGCCTCACTCCCACTTGGCAGCCATGCCAGGGCCTTAACTCAGGAATCTGCCCCACGACCATCTGGGTCTCTGTGTCTTTGGTTGGCAGGCGGAGCAGTACTTAACTGACATTTGCTTGCAAAAGGAACATGTCTAAACTCTGTCCGTTTCTGTGCTGCTGTGGTTGCCAGGTTCACTTGTTCTGCAGACTTGGTTGCCCCCTTGGATGGAGCATACCAGGCTGTCTGATCTCTGAGCTCTGGGACCCGCTCACCCTGAAATGCCATCCTTGCCATTCTGGCGGGGCTTTCTGAGAGTCTAGATCTGTCGAGGTGTTATTCATTCATCATCAGGCCAAACGGACAGCCGAGTTGTTTATAGCTCTAGTGCATCCTAGATTTCAGACTTGGAATCTCTGTCTAATCTACTCTGCAAACAGCAAAGCAATGTTTCCGTGACCCTACGTCCATCTAGGGCTAGGCACGGGGAACAACTCCGTGCCCGCAACTGGCCAGTCCTGAGGTTTAGCTGACGTTTCTTTTCCCGTGGAAAACTCAATCCGACCTGTGGCCCTCGCCCTTCTTTCTGTGTCCTGGGGCTTCCCTGCTTGCCCCAGAAAGGCACGGCATGCTCCGCCATCCTGGGAAATCAACCTCTAAGTATCACTCAGTTGTCTTTGTAATAACAATCTGACCACAAATCAGAATTACCCATGTGTTCTATTCAGACACACCTTTCAAATTCCCATGGCATTCTCCATAGGGCGGGGTCAGGTGTAGACATGCTCTTCTGCCTGATCATTAGACCAGACCACTGTCTGAGTCAAAATACAGAGGCAACCAGCATGTGATACAGGCCTCTAAGCTGATCTATTACTACTTCTTTCTGAGTGGGAGGCTTCGAATCAAAACGCCCGTCCCCTTATCCCCCATAGGCCATCTGTGAATTTCTTGTTGGTCAAGAGAGAACTGTTGCTCCCACGTTACTGCCGGTCCCACCTTTCCTCAGGGGTCCAGGAGCAGCAGAGTTCCCCTGGTCACAACAACTCAGCCCTCCTGCTTCCCTACAATTTTAACACATGATTGGAAGCCACACAAAAAGACTCAAATGAGAAAGACTGCAATTTGCAAAGAACTCAGCGTGGGCAAGTAACAGCAGATTAACTGCATGTGAAGATAAAAATTGTGATTTAAAAAAAAAGGGGGGAGGTTAGGCAGCAAGATGGCTGCCCCTTTTCCCCTCCCAGAGAAGGTGGCCTCATGTCTTCTGTCTATTAGGAAACCTTCCACCCTGTGTCTGGCCTGCTACCTCAGCTTCTCAGCTGACAGCTCGCATGCTTTCTTGAGGCAAAAGGAGCCCCACCTTCCCGCCTCCTTGCATCTCTACTCACCATGGTCTTTCTTCAAGCGACAAGGGCTGAGCAAGCCCTTCTTGCTTTTCTGGCCACCTAGTTACTTTTGGGAAGTTCTTTTAAAAGTACTCCAGGCTGGAGAGATGGCCCAGGGGTTAAGACTCTGTCTCGCAAGCAGAACTTCCTGAGTTCGGATCTTAGCCCACATAAAAACCCCAGGCAGAAACTGAGCTTGCACTTCTGGCCCTGGTGGGCAGAGCCTGGGAAATGCCAGATTGAAGCAAGAAGAGGTAGAACCAATCCAGGGTGATTCCAGAGGTCACCTGGGGTCCAGCACAGGGACATATAGTGCCCTCTGATACACACTCACACACACACACTTAAAATACTTTTTAAAAAGTATTTTTTTGGCATGTATAGGTGTGAGTGTGTATTGGGGGGGTTATGTATAGGTGTAAAAGAGGACACAGTGTGTGCCTGTGGAGAATCAAGAGCGACTTTGGGAATCACTCTCAATTGCTCTCCTTCCTTACTGCTTTGTTCTGGGGTTCCCCAGGCTCCATCTTCTTTTTTTTTTATATAATACATTTTTTATTATTATTTCAGCTCATACAAACTTAATAGGTACACCAGTTCCCTCCCTCCCTCCTCCTCACCCCTGAACCCCCTGCTCCCCCTCCCCTCACCCCTCCCGCCCCATCCCCCGTGGCTCCCGCCCCGATTCCCAGAGTCCTTTCTTGTGCATGCCTGACTCTCCTCTGGGCCCTCCTCTCTGATGACGTACAAGGACCCAGTGGCATTTCCCTGAACCCCTTCCTGTGTTCTCCTTAAGCATAGGAACACTACAGTGGCTGTCGATCCCTTGCCTCCAAGGATCTTGGCCCAGGCTCCATCTTCTAAGACCAGAAGTACAGACTGTCACCATTTCCACCTGTCATTTTCATGTGGGATCTAAGATCAGAACTCAGGTCCTTTTGCTTGTGAGGCAAAGGTTTAAAACCCCTGAGATATTTTGCTTGTTTGTTTAGAGAGAGAGGAGAGAGAGAGAGAGAAAGAAAGAAAGAGAGAGAGAGTCTGCGTGTATAAGTGCACGTGGGCCACGGTGCGCATACAGAGTCAGAGGACACTTTCTTGAGTCGGTTCTCTCTTGCCACTTTGTGGGATCCAGGGATTGAACTCAGGTCACCAGACTCACCCTCAAGCCCCTTTACCCCGTGAGCCATCTCACTGGCCCCTCTATGGATCAGTTTTAACATAGCGTTTTTTCTCTGGTCTGCCCAGCTACATTCCCTCATAGCCCTGCTTGGTTGGGAATCATCTTGCTTTGTGTTTTGAAGGAGATACTAGTACAGAGAGGCAGGGTAGCGTGGCTATTAGAAGCAGGCTCTGTGTTCAGATTCCCAGTCCCATTGCTTCTATGGTCTGGAACGGCCCAGCCCAGGGGAAGCAGCATGAAGAGGTAGTCCTACTGTGCTTCCTGTCAATTCACACCAGGATCTAGGTCAGCTCTGTTGGAGGGTAACAGCACACATAGAATTACCCTTGGCTACATAGTGAATTCAAGGTACCCTGGGCTATAGGAAACGCTGTCTCAAAACAACAGTAAAAGTTTTATTCATAATTGTCAAAAGATAGAGGTGACTGAGAAAGATGAACTATATGGTACAGTCTTATAGCTTCGTATTCCCTGTTACAACAAATATGGAGCCCAAACAATTTAGGGGAGCAGAGATTTCTCTTGCGGCTCATGGTTTCAGGTTAACTTATCCTGGCAGAAGTCACACCAGGAGGAGCCAGGGAAACCGGCCATACCATAGCCATAGCAGGTGCCTGCTCCTAGCTTGCCAGCTAGCCAGACGCCAGCCAGTTGTCTCCACCTCACCCACTTGTTCAGGGGAATGGTCCCATCCTCTAAGAGCTGGGTCTCCGCCTTCTGTCAGGCCTTTAAGACAATCTCTTACCGGCTGGCTTGGAGTTGGCCTTAACTAAATAATTCTTCATAGGCATGTCCAAAAGACTCACCTCTCAAGTGTCAAATTGACAGCTGAAATTGTCACATAATGGAATATTAGACGAAGAAGAAACAAGACCTGGAGATAGCTTGGTGGGTAAGATGCCTGCTTGCAACCCTGAGGACAGAGTTCAATCCCCAGAAGCCCGCGTAGTAGAAAGAGAAAGCCGACTTCCAAGAGTCGGGCATCCACCACCTCTACCCATAGGCCATGGCACACATTTGTTCTCCCTCTTTCTCACTCTCTCAAATACATAAATAAATAATAAAAATTTTTGAAAAACTTTTTTAAAGACTAATTTTGGAGCTATGACATGTATGTGTGTCTTCATTCACTCTTCCCATAAGTAAATAAAATATATTTTTTAAAAGAAATGAGCTCTCAGATTGTGAAAAGACATGAAAGAAACTTCAAAAAGCATCTTGGCAGTGATGCCCATCCTGGGGTAACATGGGGGTAACACAAGGTGATAGAAGAGAACTGAGTCCTAACAGTTGCCCTTTGACTTTTGCATGAGCGCGGGCACACACACACACACATGTGCACTAAACTTAAAAAGTGTGTTGCTTACTGAAGGAAGCCATTCTGAAAGGTTACAGCTATGGGACATTCTTGAACCTGAAAACTGCGTAGCGATGTAAAACAGCAACAATAGGGGAGACAAACCAGTGAATGAGGAGCTGGGGGGGGTGAGTGGGCGGAGCTCAGGAGGGTTGGGAAGTCTTGCAGTGGGGGCTACCTGACATTTGCCAAAGCCAAAGAACTTCCCCATACAGAGGGGCCCTTGGGTGGACTTGCGTGGACAGCTAGGCGTGGATACTGCGAAGCGCAAACAGAGATGGAGATGCTGGTAAAAGGGAGTATGTTCTCATTTAAAGACCAGCTGCACACTCGTTGCGAACATGCGGTGTATCTGTGGGGTTCTGTGCAGCGCGGAAACGTGGGAGGAGGCAGCTGAAAGTCAGGGCCGTTATCTGGGCGGGATTAGTGGAGATCACTCTGCTCTACGCGTCTTTGTTTTTCTAGAACAGTGCAGGTTTCCTACGGAGGCATGAAGGGAGGCGGCCCCCCAGCGGGCTCTGCAACAGGGCAAGACGGGGCGGGGGGATGGAGGGCAGCACCGGCCCCCGGGGGAGCCCCATGGAGGATTCCCCGGGTGCAATGGCGTGCGTACCCCGGGGCTGGCGGAGGCCATCCCTGGGGGCCATGACACTCTTGCGCCCCTCCGCGGGGAGTCTCCGCTGCGCCTACCCGGCTTTCGTTTTGCTGGAATGTTCCGGCCAGAAGTGGACTTTGTTCCCGGGGTGGAGGAGGGGAGAGGGGGGTCGGGCTCCGGGGCGCCGTGGGACTTGGAGGGCAGCCAGCTTTCCGTTCCCAGGGTGCCTGCTGGCGGGGGCGGGGGTTGTCTGCGTCCCAGCTGGGCAGCTGCAGGGCACCGGAGCGGCCAGGGCTCCCGGGCCAACCCTGGCACCAGGGGCTACTAGCTGCGCGTCCTGCCTCAGGGGCCCCGGCCTCGGGGCCTCAGCTTCCTCGCCATAGATAATGACCGCAGCATCTGGCCACTGTGGAGCACTTGGGGCGCACCGTTGGGAAGCGAGGGTCTGTTTCTCCCCACGGGCCTTTGAAGTCCCTGCTGTTGACCTAGCAAGGTAATTGCGCTATTAGGAGAATAACACTCCCTCGGCTGCCCACGCCCTTTGGACAGCTCAGATGCTTTGGCTGCTGAAAGACCTCCAGCCTCCTCCAAGTAATAAATTGTATGTTATTCTTTTCACTTTAAAGATGATGCGCTCAGGATGACGGGATTGAGGGACTCGCAAAGGACACAGGTCCAAGAGGACACCCAGGTGCAAATCCAGGCAGCCAGGCGCCCCTCACATCCGTCCCTGCAAACTGAGGGCTCCCCAGTCTCCCCTGGCCCTCGAAATATGTATCCACATAAATCTGCCCATTCAGACTTTACTGGACAGGTGTGGTGGTGCCTGTAGCCCCTCTAGATGATGAGGCAGGGGGATGGAAGCCAACTCCGAAGGCGAAATAGTTCAAAGCCAGCCTGGCTTAGTGAGACCTTATATCGGAAAGAAAACAAAAAGAAAGAGGGGAGGGGAGGGGAGGGAAGAGAAAGGAACAAATGAAAGAAGAAAGAAGAAAGGAAGGAAGGAAGGAAGGAAGGAAGGAAGGAAGGAAGGAAGGAAGGAGGAAGGAAGGAAGGAAGAAGAAAGAAAGAAAGAAAGAAAGAAAGAAAGAAAGAAAGAAAGAAAGAAAGAAAGAAAGAAAGAAAGAAAGAAAGAAAGAAAGAAGAAAAGAAAGAAAGAAGAGAAAGAAAGAAAAAAGTGAAGAGAAAGGGGAAGAAGAAAAGAAAGAAAAAAGAATAAAGGGGGAAGAAAGGAATCTATATCCCAAATTTAAGGGAGGAGTTATTAATAATTGCTCATAGACTGGAGAGATGGCTCAGGGGTTAAGACTCTGCCTATCAAGCAGATCCCGAGTCCCACATAAAAACCCTAGGTAGAAACAGCAGAGGCCTGCATTTCCTGCCCTGGTGGGCAGAGTCTGGGAAATCCCAGAGTGAAGCAAGAAAGAGGTAGAAGCAATCCAGGATGATTCCTGAAGTGTCACCCTTGGTACCTCCACAGAGGGACATACAGTGCCCTCTCACACACACACACACACACACACACACACACAAATAAATAAAATATTTTAGAAATATATTAAAAAATAAATAATTGCTCATATTAAGAAAGATGGTGGGCTGGAGAGGTGGCTCAGGGGTTAAGCCTCTGCCTTGCAGGCGGAAGGTCCTGAGTTTGGATCCTAGACCCCACGTATAGGCGCCGGGTGGAAGCAGGGGGGGGGCGGCCTGCGCTTCTGGTCCTGGTAGGGTGGAGCCTGTGAATCCTGGGACAGAGTAAACAAGGAGGAGGTGGAAGCGGTCCATGGTGGTTCCCGAATTCGCCCATGGTTCTACACACACATACATACACACATACGCACATATGCATACACGCACAATTGAATAAATAATAAAAAATATTAAAAAAGAAAGATGGTTATCACCAATTGAGGGGTATCACTCTCAGAATACCATGTAAGTATTATTAATCCCATTTTAGGAATCAAAGAATCAAGCCCAAAAATGCGGGCAACTAGCCAATTGCTTCCCCCTCTGCCCCCCAGTGCTAAGGATTGAACCCAGGGCTTTGGCTAGGGAAGCCTGCTCTCTTACTGAGTACATCCTCGGCTCTGATCGCCTCCTTTCGTCTATGCCATAGGAAGCGGACCCCTCCAGAGTTCCATTGTGGGCCAGCCTTGAAGGCCCACCCTTTCCCCCTCCACACGCCCTCCCTCGGAGCCAGCTCTGCCTGGAAATCCGAGGCACTTTCAAGCTGTGAGGGTGTAATGAGGAGCAGATGACTGTCTCACCAGCTGTGGAGCCCAGCCACCCCCAGGCTGTGGAAGAACCCCTCCCCTCCCCCAACATCCCACTCCCCCCACCTCTGCTCCCCTAACACGCCCCCTGCATACAGAGGGCAAAGGCGACCAGGTCAGCTGTCCTATGTTGTGGATAAAGGGGAGACTGACAGCCAAAGATCCCTTGCTGTCCCCTTCCAATCCTCCCCTCACAGGCTGGAAAACCATTATTGGCTTCTGGACCTCCTCTCGGGGTTAAAGGGTGCCCTTCTTTTCAAAACTCAAGGCCACTCCATGCAACCCATCCTGCATGCACGCTGACCCTTGTGGGGCCATCATATGTACACACAATATATATGCATGTATATATATAACTACATATTCTTTTTGTAATAGTGATATTAGACAAATCTTCATGCTCCCCCAGTCCTCTTTCATTTTCCCCAAACTACTCTCACTAATGAAGAGAAGCCAGTGTGTGTAGCCTGTGGCATAATCAAGGAACTTCCCGTTTCATTTAAAGCTGCTGGGCTCAGAAATTAAACTGGGCCCCAGTTATTCCTGTAATCCCAACTGGGTGCATGTGTATTAAGTGTCGAGGATCCTGTGGGTTTATTTGATTTAAAACAAACCAAGGAAAGGGAAAGAGGAGAAGAGGAAGGCGCGCACTTCCTCTTCAGAGGGGCGAGCAGCTTCTGAATCGATGGCCAGAGCTCGGTCACACGGCCACACGCCTATTGAAAGTGTACAATGTAATTGTAAATGTAAATGTAAATTCCAATTGCCAATCTGAAGTGCGTTTTGAATATTAGTGGCTAAGTCAGTGATGTTGCACTGCATCAAAGGGTCTGGAGGCAATTTTTTATTATTTAATCAGAAGAGGATATCAATGTTTATTTTTTAATGTAGTATTTCTTTAATGTTGTTCTTTTAAATATCTTAGTATTTATTGTTTGAGAGAGAGGGAGGGAGGAAGGGAGAGCGAGTGAGCAAAGTTATTTATATATCCCATGGTACATGTGTGGAGCCTGTCGGAAGACAACTTTCAGGAATCATTTCTCTCCTTCTACTATGTGGGCTTTGGGGGCTCAAACTCAGGTCTCCAGGTTTATGAGCAGGTGTCTAAATACATATATTTAGTTTTACAAGCATATTGAGTACTTATTCCTGCTTCTCTCCATCTATTTTACATATTTTTTATTTTATTATTTTTGCATGTATATCTGTGTGTGTGTGTCTGTGTGTCTGTGTTTCTGTGTGTGTCTGTGTGTAACAAAGAGCACTATATGTGTCTGTGGACGCCCAAAGATGACTTTGGGAATCACCCTGGATTGTCTCTCACTCCTATTTGCTTTGCTCTGGCATTTCCCAGGCTCCGCCTTCTAGGACCAGAAGTACAAGCCACCACCATGTCCACCTGGCATTTTTGCATGGAAATTTGGGATCTTCTGCTGTGAGGCAGAGGCTTAATCCCTGAGCCATCTCTCCAGCCCCCCATGTTGTGTCTCTGCACAGTAGACTGTTTTACTGGTTCCTTAAAATTAATTTAAAAGTACAGAATACATTCAGCTGTAATATGGCAGCCTCCCTTCCTTGAATGACAGTCTACTTTCTTGAGAAGCAGAGTTTTTTTTAAATTTGTTATTTATGTATTTATTTATTTATTTATTATTTGAGGGAGAGGTAAATAAAGTCTGTTATGATTTTAAATAGTAAATAAACAATTCATGCTTATTCTCCAAAATACATTCTTTTTTTCCCTAATGTCTATGCTGTGAAAACATTTTTAAAGTATTAAATATAGATTTTTTTAACTGAAATAAAATATATTGTTCATATTCATGTACTTTCCCTAACACAATGAAAAGGTTTTTAAAAGCTCTTTAAGGGTTGGTGAGATGGCTCAGTGGGTAAGGTATCTGTTCGTAAACCTGCAGACCTGAGTTTGAATCCCAAAAGCCCAGAAGCCCATGTAATGGAAGAAGAGAACTAAGTTGTTCCCTGACTTCCATCCATGTGCCAGGTTATGCATGTGTGTTCTCTCTCTCTCATTCTTTCTCTCTCTCTATTTCTCTTTCTCTGTATCTACTTCTCTCTCTCTCTCTCTCTCTCTTAAAATAAATGAAAGACTAATTTTACCACCCATACATTTATAAACTATTTTTAAATTTTTCCTTTATAGGAACAGAGTTCTGCTATGTTGTGTGGAACTTTCTAGAAGTCTAGGCTGCCTTCAAACTGAGAGCAATCCTTTTGCCTCTGCCTCCTGGCTGCAGAAATCACTGGTATGAGCCGCCACATTCAGCTATAAAGTGTTTGTTTTTTTTTAAATCATGCCCCCAAATACTTAAGCTAGGCATGATGGTGCCCGCCTGTACTGCCAGCACTGAATGCTGGGCAGGATGGAAACGCTGAGCCTCGCTTGGTCTACATACTTGGCTCCTCCACAACATGTGTAACATTCCTCAAAGCTTGGCTACATCCATGAGCAATGCCGTGTGTATCAGTTAGTCTTTGTGTTGCTGTGAGACAACCCTGAGGCTCGAACAACTTAAGGGGAAAAAAGGGAGATTTATTCGGCTTAGGGTTCCAGAGGGGAGATTCTGTCCTTCATGGTGGAAAAGACATGGCTGGCAGCAGAAGCTGGAGACGGCCTGAGTCACATCCATCGTGGAGGTTGAGAGCTGCAAGTCTGTGAACTGCAAGAGCAGACCTCTCCCTGAAGTAGGGTGGGGCCAATCAACCTCAAGGCCCACCCCCTGTGAGGGCCTTCCTCCAGCAGGACTCCACCTTTTAAAAGTGCCAGGACCTTCTCAAACAACTAAAGATTCAAGCACATGAGTCTGTGGGGGACAACTCACATTTCAAACCAGCACAATTTATATGTGAACCCCAAATGCCATTGAAACAAAAGCAGAGAAACTAAGAAAAACCATCCAATCATCAATAAGTTATAATAAAGCCAGCAAGATGGCTCAACAGGTAGAGGTCTTGCGGCCAAGCCCACTGACCTGAGTTTGATCTCTCCACACAGTGGGAAGAGACTTCTGCAAGTTGTCCTCTGACCTCCTGATGTGTGCTGTGGTATGCTGCACTCTCAAGACAAATGAATGTTTACAAAATTAAAAACCTAATAGTAAAGAAACTGGGGTGCTATCTCAGTGGTGTATAAGTCAGGGTTCTCTAGAGTCACGGAATTCACAGAAAGAAATGATATATATATATATATGATACATACAGGGAATGTATTGAGTTGGTTTACGAGATATAGCTGAGGTAGTCCAAGGATGGTTGCCAATAGCTGCTCAGCCTAGTAGTCCCGAGGGTGACAGCTGAGGGCTGGGGGATTCCTAGAGAGTCTCTAGTCCCGTTGAAGACTTGGAGGGTCGGGCGGCAGGAGGGAAGAGCACAGCTTCAGAAAGTCCGTCCTCCTCTGTGTTCTGTTCTGCGGCTTTCCTATAGTCCATTACTGAGAGGTTCTTATGAGATCTATGGAAGTTCCCATGGGATCTAGGGTGGGTATAATCCTTTCAGGTGGTCTCAGCTGATCTTAGTTGATACCAGGTATGTCAAGTTGACACCCAGGATTAACTATCACAGTAGGTAAGGCTACTGTTACGTTAGTATGAGGGTATGAGTTTCATTCGAGTTTCATTTCGAAGACCCATGTAAAAGCCAAGGAAAAGCACTTGTTTGTAACACCAGCACTTTCAAGGGAGGGAAGCCAGGCACAGACAAATGGGTCCCTGGGGTTCATTGAGCAGCCATCAAGCTCTGGGTTCAGTGAGGATGCTCTCTTAAAAAGTAAGATGAGGGCTGGAGAGATGGTTCAGGGGTTAAGCCTTTACCTCCCACACAGAAGGACCTGAGTTCAAAGCCCGACCACACTTGAAAACCTAGATCCCACTTAAAAATGCTGGGTGGGAGGCTGGAGAGGTGGCTCAGGGGTTAAGGCTCTGCCTTGCAGGCAGAAGGTCCTGAGTTCAGATCCTAGACCCCACGTATAGACACCGGGTGGAAGCAGGGGCGGCCTGCATTTCTGGTCCTGGTAGGGCAAAGTAAACAAGGAGGAGGTGAAGGTAGTCCATGGTGGTTCCCGAATTCGTCCGTGGTTCTACACACACACACACGTGCATACATGCACAATTGAATAAATAATAATAAAAAAATATTTTTTAAAAATGATGGGTGGATGTTGTGGCAGCCTGCATGTCAAGTCTGCATGTCCAGCCCTGAAAGGCAGAGCCTCGGAAACCCTAGAGCAAAGCAATAAGGAGGTAGAAGTAACCCATAATGTGTGATGAAACTCTTGGACCCCCACAGCCACACACGCAGTCAAGTGCTCTCTTGTACACATATACACAACACACACGCACACGCACACACACACACATACACACACACAGTAAGGTGAAAAGTAATAGAGGAAGACACCCTATGTTGAACTGGCCCACGAGTGCATGTATAAACATATGCCAAATATACATACGTTACCTGTGCACACAAGAAACTAACAGTAAGACAGCTTCAATTTAACTTGGACTCTGACCAAGGGCAAAGCTGGATTCCAAGCAGGTCAGGGGTCAAGTTCAAATTTACTCTGTACCAAGCTTATGACCCTCAGCATACTGCTCCTAAGGAAGCGAGCAACCCCCTGTGTTATCTCATTTGGAGGTGACTTACGCAATATGTGTCCTGGAGGAACATTAGTATTTTGTTAGGCTGTTAAGCCTGAGTAAGTTGGACAATATAGATTATTTGGGTCTTATTGAAATGAAAATATTTTTGAAACTAAAAATAAATCCTGGTGGAATGAAAAAATAAGATATCAATGTCCCACAGCACAGCCCAATAAAACCAAGGTAACACAAAAAAAGGCAGGCGTGGGCGCTGTGGGGAGCAGGTGAAAAGAATCTCGACTTGGTAAGAATTACAAGCAACATTATTGAAACAAGGGTTGGGGAAATGTCATTTGAATTTTAAAAATGTAACACTAATCATACTTGAATGTAGTGGTGCGTACCTGCCATCCCAGTATTTGAGAGGTGGAGGCAGAAGGGTAGCTAGCCTGAGCTACAGATAGAGACCCTCTCTTAATCCACAAATAAATACCAGCGCATGTCTCTTAGCAGAAATACATCCCAGACAAAACGAGGTGAAATGGCTCGAAACAAACAAATGAGGAAAAAATGAAACAAGCAGAACTTCATGTAGGTGATGGATCTAACTGTGGTCCCTAGAGACACGTATGGAATGACTGGGAGAACAGGACAGAGTGAAGGAGAGACGCGCTGTGAGATGGCATAGGCTGATCCTCTTACCCCTTTAAACTGCTCTTCTCTCCACAGGAATCCAGCGCAAGCATGGATGTGGTTTGGGAGTGGGGAGGGTGCCAAACACTTTCATTTGAATTTGCTGGGTAATGCTGGGATCCTGGGCCCCATGCTAATTAATTAGAGTGCGGCTAATTGATTCATACACAGAAGGACCCAGAAGTGGGAGATAAACAGGAGTCGGTGTGCCAGGAGTTATAATTTTAGCAGGACATCTCAGGAACCGTGCATGACTGTATTCAAGCCCAAGTCTCTCTTTAATGTAACATTATAGTTGTATTTTCATACCTGCTGACTCATGAGGAGCTTCTTATCAAATAAATCGTGGTGTTTTTGAAAATGAAGCCTCCCTATTTTTTTCTTGAACTCTTCAAGAGAAAAGATGGTCTCTCTGTCTTTCTCATTTCTTACAGGTAGTGATAGGGTACCTGAAAAATCACAGAGTAACTAATGGAAAAAAACAAATCCAACACAGCTGCGGGGGGGTGGAGTAGGGTAGGGGGCTGGAAACAGGAGGGGGTCCTCAGAATGTCAAGCCAGGTGGCCCGGGAGTCCTAACTTTAGGACAAGCCTCAAGCCTCACCAGGTTCAAAGCCAGTGGGTTTTGGTGAGACAGTGATTCTACCCATGTGCCATTCTGTGTGGCTTGGAGGGCACAGGATGGACACCATCTTGAGAGAGAACAAGTCTCTGCCTAAGGGCTCAAGAAGGGGGAGACAGGGAATCCAGCAGGGGTCTCAGCTTCAATGGTTACTGTAGCTTGCCTGCATGTTGCTGATAAACACTCGATCAGGCAGCTTAGAGGAAAAGGAGGTTTTATTCTTGCTTACGATTTTCCATTCCCCATTACATCTCACAGTCCAGGTTGGCAGGAGAGTCCATGCCGACGCCAGGAGACTGCAAGCCTGCCAGACTCTGCCAAAATACTGAACTCCATCTTATCCACCGGCCTAGAGAATGGTCCTACCCTACCCACTGGGGGGCTGGGTCTTCTTACATCAATTAGACGTTCTCTGCAGATCTACTTAGGATCTGCCTTAACTATCAGATCTTCACAGATGTGCCCAAAACTTATTCTTGCCTTCCCCCGCACCCCAAGTTGACAGCTGTATCTAGCTAGCACAAATGGTGTCTTTAGCTTAGGGGATGGGATCTTCAGCCTGGGTCACTGGGAAGAGATCTCACAGGCTGAAGGAACTTGTGTCTGCGAGGTGCAATGTGATCTATTGTTATTGTTGCAATTAGAACATCTCTGATTACTGATGCTTTAAATTATTAATCATCCTCATCTGTGGGCCTGTGTTGCTGCTTTTATAAATAGCCCCACTGATACACTTCACCCATCTTTCTATAAGACCTGTCACTTTCTGTTTTCCACTTTTCTAAGGACAGAGCCTGGATGATCAATTCTGGATTTTTCTTCTTTCCTAATACATGGACTCAATATCACAAATCTCCCTCTCAACGCAGCTCCTGCCGTATCCCACCAACCTTGATGCATTTCGTGTCCTTTTCCTTTCCTTGCAACTATTTCCTAGTGACTCTTGAGAGTTTGGGAATTTTTCCAACTAGCTTCTTGTTTAAGCCCGTTGTGCCGTCTGGAGGCAGATGCTATGCTGACGTGTCACCTTATAAATTTGTTAGGTGTGTTTTTATGACCCGAAGCATGGCGTGTTTTGGTAAACAGTCTGTGGGAGTGTGAGCAAAATGTCCATTATATGCTGTATGTTGCAGTTCATGTGCATGGTTGCTGATAAATGACCATCAAACGACTTAAGAAAACAAGGGGTTTATTTTTTCTTACGATTACTGGTCACAGTTCTTAGTCCAGCTTGAGAGCATGCACCAACACCAGGGCTGAGGGAACTGCCCACACTATCACCACATAGCAGCTGAAAGATGGACGATCCTTACTTGCCAGACCAGCATGTCTGGCCAAGTATACACAAGGATGCCAACTTCCTCAGCCAGCTCTCTGTATTTTATTCACCTATTCAGGGCCTAATCCTACCCACTGTAAGCTGGGCCTTCCCTACCAGCTAGACAATCTCCTTCAGGTTCACTGTGGGCTTACCTCAACTACTAATTCTCTACAAATGTGCCCAGAGCTCAGACCCTCAACAGTCAAGTTGACACCTGAGCCTAACTATGACACTGTTGGATGGAGCGGTCTATCCGTTTCCACTCGGTCCATGGTGATGTTGAGTTTGGTTGTGTCCTTGGCTGATTACCTGCCTGCCAGATCCATCTTGGCAGAGACCAGCTCTAGTTTCCAGCAGTACTGCGTGGGTCATTTGTCTCCTGCAGTTCTTTTTCTGTGGATTCTGGTCATGTTGTTAAACACATGCGTGTTAAATACTATTCCGTCCTCCTGGGAACACACCCTTTTTATCACTGCGGTGTGCCGGATTCGTGCCTGATGAATTTCCCCACCCGGAGAGTTCATGCTGTTTGAAACGGATAGAGCTAGCTCCGCTTCCTTTTGGTGGGGTCAGAATGGGGGCTCTTTCTTTAGCCCCTCATTTCTAATCTCTCTTGAGAGGGATGTCTTAGAGGTAACGTGCAAGGGGGTCTCGTGTGTGGTTTCACGCTGATAGGTGCAAGTTTTTTAGTTGATTCACTTGGGCTACTCATATTCAAAGTGATTATTGAAATAGTTGAATTAACGCTTGCCATATATATCTCCTATTACCTTTGTTCTCTCTCTCCGTCTCTCTCTCCGTCTCTCTCTCTCTCTCTCTCTCTCTCTCTCTCTCTCTCTCTCTCTCTCTCTCTCTCTCTTTCTCTCTGTTTGAAATGGGTTTTGCTATATAACCCAGGCTGGCCTTAACTCATAAGCTTCCTGTTTCAGTCTCTTGAGCAACTGAGTCACAGGTATGTACCACCATAAAGTTAATGTGTTCATTTTTCCTTTATTTCCCTCCCTCCCTCCCTCTGTTCCTCCCTCCCTTCCTTCCTTCCTTCCTTCCTTCCTCCTTCCTTCTGTCCTCCCTTCCTCCCTCTCTTCCTTCCTTCCTTCCTTCCTTCTGTCCTACCTTCCTCCCTCTCTTCCTTCCTTCCTTCACATTGACCCACATCCCCAATTCTTAACTTTTTTATCTTAATCTGATTTTCTGAAGCTTAGTTATAAGTGCTTAAGCATGACTTTTGGTCAATTAATGAATGTGGTATTTTTATCCCGTTGTTTTCTGAGCTTCCTGGGTCTGTGTTTCAGCGTCTGACATTCGTCTGGAGATTATTCTCAGTCATTAATGCTTACTTTCTTGTTTCTTGTTCTCCTCTCTCCTCCCTCTGATATTTCCATTACACATTACAATATTTGTGGCTGTTCCACGGTGCTTGTATATTCTGTTCCATTTTTATTTTTCCTGGGATTTCTTTTTCTTTTTCAGTTCTATAAGCTTCTGCTATTCCTTAAGAGCACCATTATTCTCTGTGTATGCCATGTCATCGCACACGTATGGAGGGTTCTGGGGATTGAACCCAGATCACCAGACTTGATGCGCCAAGATCCTTTACCCACTAACCACCTTGCCTGCCTCTGGAAGTTTCTATTATCATGACTTCGCATTCAAAACTTCTTTCCTCAACTGTGTCCAGTCTAACAATTCATTCCTCGTCCCTGCATTTATTTCTGGTTCAAAGTGCAGGCCACTGCCATTTCCATGTGGGATCCAGGCTCCAAATTCAGGTCTTTCTGCTTGTGAGATAGAGACTCAACCCCTGAGACATCTCTCCAGCCCCTCTCAAAACCAATTCTTGAATATTGTTGGCCTTATTCATTGAAATTTTTAGTATACTAATTGTGATTGTTTGAAATTAATCATAGTTGGGAGCCCTAGACCCTCATGGCCCTCTAGTGTCATGAGTCCATTTCCAGCTGCCTACTTCTCTTGGAGGCAATCTAGCCCCTCATGGCACTCCAGTGCCATGAGTCTGTTTCTTGTTCCTTGCTCTTCATGGATTCCATGCCAAGGGTCCATGAGTTCTCCGGTGCCATAGCCCCTCATGGCTCTCCATGTCTGGAGTTCATGAGTTCCAATCTTTCTTTTCTCTAATAAACTCTACCTTAATCCTCTAAAAAAAGAAAGAAAGAAAGAAATTAATCATAGTTGTTTAAAAATATTATTTAGAATCAGATATAGTTATTGTGAATAATCATGCTGGAGTATGATTTTTCTGGCTTGACCATTAATGTCTGAGCATGTATTTAACCTGATTAATTCACAGCCACCCTTGCCCTATGTCCATCTGGTTCTGTACTTGCTGTTCTCTCCTGAGGGCAGGGCTGCCAAGACAAGCACGTTCTGGATGCTTCGGCATGGCTACCCTTCCTCTCCCCTTGACAGAACCAAGAAACAGGTCGTTCCCTGACAGTCACAAGAACAACCTGTTCATGCTCCCACGGGTACCACCAAAGTGTGGGTCACCCCTAACTAAGACTTTTCTCCCCTGGAGTTTTTGATGGTCAGATCTGCCCATGCTGAGTCCCTAGTGACACATCCACTATAGTCCAGGTTTACCTACCTGGCCCTTGGCTTCAGGAAGGGCGTCTATTCTGGAAAGTTGTCTTTGACTTTGTGTCTCTCCAGTTCTTAGGAGAGCGGCTTGTGCCTGTTCTCTGAGAACAGTTGGTTTTCTTGATTAACTTTCTGCTTATTGCGTAGGACTCTCAAATTCCTTCCACACCAGACTAGAAACTAGAAATCTCTATTCTGTTTATTGACTCATGTGAGTTACTAGCATGCTCTGTAAGGTACGTCTTTGCCATTCATAGGCTATCAAGCATCACTTCCCATTCTGCTACCTCGTGTCTCTGGTATTCACTTTTGCACAGCAATCCTTCCTGCTTTGTTTAAACATTTTTATTTCATCCTTTGAGAGGGAGAGAAAGCCAGCATGGGAAGGTCAGAGATCAGTTCTCTCATCATGTGGGCTTCAGCGATCAAACTCAGACCATTAGGTTTGTAAACAGACACCTCACCGAACAAGCCATTCATCTGTCTGGTGATAATTTAAACACCTGTCGGATGATAATTTTTTAAAAACCATTCTTTTAGATTTTAACATATATCAATTTATTTGATAGAGAAAAGGTGTGTACATGCATACCATGGCACAGGGCTGGAGGTCAGAGGACAACTTTCAGAGGTTAGTTCTCTCCTTCCACCATGTGGGCGTTGGAGGATCGAACTCAGTTCTCCAGATTTGCATGCAGGCACCTTACCCGCTGAGACATCTTACAGAATTTTTTTTTTTATATCTTCTTTCCTAGGTGATGTGAGCTTCATTTTTTTAAAAAAACATGTTTGTTTGTTTGTTTGTTTTTTTACTTACTTACTCACTGTGTGTGTCCCTGTGGAGGACCAAGGGTAACTTCAGGAATCATCCTGGATTGCTTCTACCTCCTTCTTGCTTTGCTCTGGGATTTCCCAGGCCCCGTCCACCAGAGCCAGAAGTGCAGGCAGTGTCCGTTTCCACCTGGCATTTTACACAGGATCTGGCATCCAAACTTAGGACCTTCTGCTTGCCAGGCAGAGTCTTAAGCCCTGAGCCATCTCTCCAGCCCCCATTTCATTATTATTATTATTATTTACTGTTTTACTTGACTGATTTTAGACTTGAGATTATATTGATTTAACAAAAATAATTGGAGCAGCTTTTGCTGTAATTTACTCTAACAACTTATATAAGACAGGACTTAATTGCTCTCTGAAAGTGTGATACAGCTCCAGAAGTTCATAAGCTTTTCACACCAAGAATCATCATCCCTCACCCAGTCTTTCTGCTGTGTATCAAGTTTTCCAAGATTTACTTTAAATTCACAAGTATTTGAATTCATGACTCTACTTCCTCCTGTCCTGAAGAGAAAGTATATACAGCCTTGCAGAGTGGGGTCCACAATCCAAATGGACCTGTCAGCACCTGACTGTCTTTCCTTGGACCCGCTCTTCATCTTCTACCTCTACACAAATGACCAGACAAGATCTCCCTAAAGAGAGACCCTCTTGCATCCCACATGCAGTGACTTTATATCCACTCCTGTGAGCGCCTCTGGATGCAGAAGCCTCAGAATACAGGGTCCTTTTTATCTTTATTTATTTATTGTGTGTGTGTGTGTGCGTGTGTGTGAAAGGGCACTATGTGTGCCTGTGGAGGCCCTGGATTGCTTCTACTTCCTCTTTGCTTTGCTCTGCAGTTTCTCAGACTCCACTTTCCAAGATCACACATAAGATCGCCACCACTTCTTCATTTTATGTGGTACTGGGATCAGAACTCAGGACCTTCTGCTTGTGAGACAAAGGCTTAACCCCTGAGCCATTTCTCTGCTCCCCTGCCCCACCCCCACCCCAAGAGAGTCCCCTTTTAAATCCAAGGCAACCTCTGTCCACTCTACCTCCTTTCTCCTGAGGCCTTAGCTTCTTTAGATAGCACCATTCTCTCCTGAAACACACTCCCTGGCTCCACCCAGTTCCTCCTCTGTCTCCAGTCACAGCCTCTGGGACCTAACCCATCCCCCCATAGACCCCTCCTTTGTGTGCTGTGGGGCCCACGTACACACAGTGTACTGCAGGCAGGAGGGTGAAATGGCAAGATCTCTCTGGGAAACAATTTGGTAACCTGAATCAAAAGCCCGAAAAAATATTTGCACCCTTTGTTCCAGTAATCCTAGCTCTAAAAAAAAAAAAAAAAAAAATCCACCTAAGAGAATAATCAGAAATGCCGACAAGGAAAGATGTTTGAAGATGTTAATCTCGCTGCTGTTTCAACAGAAAGAAAAAAAAAAAAAAAAAGGAAACATCCTAAAGGCTGAACAGCAGGGAATAACTTAAATAAATTGGTCCTTAAATGGAATGAAATATTGCGCAATCACTGAAAATATAATTTTGAAAGAAAAGTTGGCATGGCAAGTTGCTCTAAGTAGAACCAAACGGACACATAGTATTGTCCTGATTTTGTTTCTTATGAGAGCAGCTGACACCCGTGGAATGTCCGCTATTGTGCTATTATATACCTTCTTGCTGGATGCTCACATTCCTGAACTGTTAACACCAGCACTCTCAGAACCCTCCATCTTTGTGGGGGCGGGTGGCTCTTTGGTTTTAGTTTTCTTTCCTTTCCCTTTGTTTAAGCCCCAGCAGAAGACATGAGGCGAGGTTCCTCTTTCCGGTACTACAGACGCAAGACAGAGAAATGAAACCTTTTCCTACTGAGATCACTGCTAAAGGCGGCCTGTGCGGAGTTTGGACTTAAATTTGCTTTTAAAATGTGGGAGGGGTTGGGGAGGGGCAGAGAGATGGCTTAGGGGATATGACTCTGCCTTGAAAGCAGAAGAACCTGAGTTCGGATCCTGGATCCTATTTGAAAATGCCAGGTGGAAATGGTGGTGACCTGTGCTTCCGGTTCTGGAAAGCGGACCTCTCCCAGAAGGAAGCAAAAAAGAAACAATCCAGGATTCCCAAAGTCACCCGTAGGCCTTGCAGGGGGCGCACGCGCATACACACACACACACACACACACACACACACACACACACACACACACAAGGACACTGTCACTTTCAAAAGCCCAGGTCAGTTTCAGGGGGAGTGGGAGGTGGGAACTGACTGTCTTAAAAGAGGACACCCCAGAGGTCCAAAGGGATGGGTGATTGGATGGACGGATAATGGAGGATGACGGGGCGGGGGGGGGGGGATGGGTAGACGTGAAGGATGATAGATGGATGCATGGATGCATGGGTAGATGGTGCAGGATGATGGACAGATGGATGGGTGGATGGATGATGTATAAATGATGGATGGATGAACTTTGTCAAAATGCAACTGTCTCCTACTGTATCCATTCCAACTCGCAGGTTCCCGGATGAGGCTGGGAGAACTGAGTTCTGATCCTGTCACCAAAGGCTAATCACTTTCCATGATTTTCTGGGTCCCCGTGTTTCAGCCACGCCTCTCCATTAAGGAGACGCCATCTGCAACACTTTGACCAGCCCCAGAGAGGTCGGAGGGCTGAGGGAGGAGAAGGGACTTCATCGCCCACCCACTCCAGTGTCTCGGTACAAACATCCCGAGAGGACTGGAGCTGTGGAGGAGGCGCCTGAGGACAGCGGACTGAAGACAGAGAACGTGCTTTGGGGGTGACAAGCTCACACCCTGGCGTCCGTGGCCTGCACACTTTGAATGCAGTGGGTGCAGCGGCTTGGGGGTCTCCTCCGCGGAGCCGCTGCCCTCTGGTGGCCGCGAGCAGGCATTGCAGCTGACCGCGGAGCCCCGCCGCTCCTCCCAGACCTGGAACTTTCCCCAAGGAACAGCCAGACCCCCTTGGGCCGTGGAGGCTGGAATCCGGGGCTCCAGGTAAATGCCTCCCCCTCCCTCACCATGCCACTGACCGGTGGGAGCGGAGACAGAGGGGCGGCTCAGCTCGTTAAGATTCGACGCAGGCTACAGCGACAGGCAGAACCTCGGTTCAGGAAAGAAACGCTGCGGGAGCGTCGGATGGGCAGGAAAACAGGAGTGGCAGAATGTCCCGCAGGAATAGGAAGGAAAGGGCGCAGAGACGCTTGCTCCGAGGTCTGCTTTCTGGTTAACTGGGTTTTTTTTTTTTTTCATTTCTAGCATGTGTGATTTTTTATTTTCAAATCTCACTTTCTTTGCTGGCTTTCTCATCTACATTTCTGACAACCAGAGGACAGCTTTCAGAACTTGGCTTTCTCTGTCTACCATGTGGGCTCTGGGCATGGAACTCACGTTGCCAGGTTTGCATGCAGGTGCCTTTACCTTCTGCGCTGTCTCGTTGCCCCATTCATCTGCTTTTTTTTTTTTTTTTTTTTTTTTTTTTTGTATTTTCTTTTTAGTCTTTATTTCTAGAAGTGGATTTTTTTTTTTTTTGAGATGGGGTCTCATGGAGGTCAGGTTGATCCCTAACTTTCTGTGTAGACAAAGATGACCTTGAATTTCTGATCCTCGTGTGTGTGTGTGTGTGTGTGTGTGTGTGTGTGTGTGTGTGTGTGTGAGAGAGAGAGAGAGAGAGAGAGAGAGAGATATGTGTGTGTTCATGTGAGTGCAGGAGGTCAGAGGTCACCCTCGGGTGTAGATCCTCAGTTTCTATCCTGACACAGGACCGTGAATCCCAGGCTAGCCGGCCCACCACCTTACATCTCCTTATAGGAGCACTGCACGCGCACACACACACACACATGCAAACACACACGCACACACACACATGCACACGCTGCTGTGCCTGGCTGGGCACTGAGGATCACAACTTATACTTGGGCAAGTTCTTTACCCGCTGAACCATCCCTCCTTTGTTACTCTGCAGAGAGGAGGAGGAGGAGGAAGAAGCCTGACTGAGAGCCGCCTGAACGCGCCAGGTGGCATGCTGAGCCCCCAACTATTATCCAGGGCAGTACCATGGCCTCTCGCCTTTCCTACCCTCCTGCCTGGAAGCTGGAGTTCAGCAGTCCCGTTACACAAGCTATTGCCTTGAAGGTGCTAAGAGCCCGGCTGTCTGACTCAGGACCTTGAAAGATAGTTTGTTGCATGCACAAGAGAAAGACACTGAGGGCTTCCGAAAACTCTGTAATTTGGTTTCCTACTAAACAAGACAGGATCTAACTCAACACAGAAAACACATGTTCTCAGCTCATCGTCGATGTATTTGCTCCAACTATGCGCATCTATCTACTTTCTTTTTTTTTTTTTTTTATATTTGAAATACAACTTTATTCTAAGGAAAGGACGGGAGCGACAGCACAGGTTTCACCACCGGAGGCCACGGTGCAACCACCGCAGACTCATCTTTCAAACTCCGGAAACAACCATGTTCCAAACACCTAGATGTGCAGTCCAAAAAATGAGGGTGTTTCTAACTGCCATTCACCTCCTTCAGCATCCAAAGATGAAGCACACACTCTGCTCACTAGGTAACAAGATGGCACACACACCGCTGACGTCACAGGACAGTTGCCTATAAAACTAGACTTCTGACGCCGGGCTCAGCTTCTCTCTCACAGGTCATCATCCTCATCCGGGAGGGCAGTTGTTTGAGCAACCTCTAAATCATGCTCATACTGCGCTGCCAACGCCGGGTCCATGACCACCTCAGGGGGGGCCAGAGCAGGCATGGCCATGAACTCTAGGTTGGGGTCTCCGATAAGCTTCCTGGCCAGCCAGAGGAAGGGCCTCTCAAAGTTGTAGTTGCTCTTAGCGGAAATGTCATAGTACTGAAGGTTCTTCTTCCGGTGGAAGACGATCAACTTTGCCTTCACTTTCCTGTCCTTGATGTCCACTTTGTTGCCGCACAGGACAATGGGGATGTTCTCGCACACTCGCACCAGATCCCGGTGCCAGTTAGGCACGTTCTTGTAAGTCACTCTTGATGTCACGTCAAACATTATGATGGCACACTGGGCTTGGATGTAGTAGCCGTCGCGGAGGCCCCCGAACTTCTGCCCGGCCGTGTCCCACACGTTGAACTTGATGGGCACCCGGTTGGTGTGGAAGACGAGCGGGTGCACCTCGACGCCCAGCGTGGCGACATACTTCTTCTCGAACTCCCCGGTCAGGTGGCGCTTCACGAACGTTGTCTTCCCGGTGCCGCCGTCGCCCACCAGCACGAGCTTGAACTGCACCTGCGGCTCCCCCTGCGCGGCCATCGCGGCGATCCTTCCAGAAGCGTCTCCGCACCCGTCCGATTAAGGCTGGAAACCTATCTACTTTCTTTAGGACCAGTTTTGCTAGCCAGTAAACATACATTTAAATTCCTACAACTTACTTTGTGAGTTGGATCAGTGGTTTCATGCTAGTACAAGTGTTTCTGACCCTTGGTCTTAAGTAGCTAAGAAATGAATAATTCTTATGATAGCTGATAGCATCCTTGTTCTTCATGAAAGCCACACAAAGATGTATATGTAAGAATCCCTCTCCCACCCCCATTTATACTCTTTTGGGATAAGATAGTCCAGGCTGGCTTGAGATCCCCTCCCTCAGTCTCCTGACTCAACCAAACCACACTCAATGTATACACATGTGTGTGCACATACGTATACACACACCCACACACTGACATATGCGTACCAAAAAAGATATGTCACATCACTATCAGACAGTAAACTGACCTGTCTGGTCACTATTATTATTCAAAACAGCGGTCAGTATGCAAACACATGCGAACACCTATGAGAAGGCCGAGGGGTTATACAAGCAGACAAGATGTGGGCTGAGACAGTGGATTTGGATTTAAGGTTTTGGATGAGTCACCTCATCCCTGGGCGGCAGTTTCTTCAGCTGTAAACGGGTGACTCATCACACAGATGCACTGTGAGGATTGAGCAAGGAGTTGCATATAGAGCAGCTGGCACGGGATGCACGCATGCTCCAGAAATGTTCACGACGGAGACTTGTTTCTATTTTCAGCCCGTTGCTAGGGCTCTTGTTAACTTGTCCACGTGACAGTATCTAGAATCACCGAGGCACGCCTCTGGGCCCTGTGAAGGATGATCTTGATTAGGTTAACTCATGTGGGAGGAGTCCTCTTAACTGTGCGCAGAGCCCTTCCCCGGGCAGAGAATCCTGAGTCGTCTAAAATGGAGTTCCAGGAGCGTAGGTATTCATGGCTTTCTGCGTGCCGATCGCGGACGCCATGTAACCAGCTGCTAGAAGCTTCTTCCGCCTTCACTTCCCATTCGTGGTGCGTGGTGGAGACAGAGCAAATCCTTCTTCCTTGCTCTGTGTTAACTTGCCATGTTGAGTCCACCGCTGGTCTGTTGCTGCTTTTTCTCTGCTGCGGCTCTGATGTTCTTGGCTGATGGCAGAGTCCAGCCTCTTGGACCTTCTAGGGATCCTTCGGTCTTCCGGGACATTCAGCTCAAGAACAGAGCAGCTGTTAGACGCTTTCTCACAGCAACAGAAGGGAAATAAAGACACTCACCAATAAGGTGAAGACAAAAGATGCATGACACTAACGCCTTTACCCAGTCAGGTCTAGAAGGAGCAAAGCCAGGTGAAGTGCTCTGTCATCCTTTCCTAGGAGGAGTTCCCAGGGCCCCTGGAGTCCCTAGGGCAGCCATGTTCCACATCAAAGCCTGGGAAGACTTTCTGGTGTAAGTACAGATTAAGTTCAGTTTTTACTTAAAGAGCCTAATATCTGGACATTTATTTGGGGGGATTACAGTGGTGGCTGAAGCTACTTGAAGACATTATAAGTTGAAGTCTTTCCTTCACTTGGCTGCTAAAGTTTAATTCACTCTAATTATTTCATATGGTGTCGACTATAATAGTTTCATAATTTCTAGGATATTAAGCACTTAATATGTTGTGTCATTTGAAATCACATATTAAATTCAGCAAAGTACATTTTAATGAGCGTTAAGTGGTGTGAAAATATTAATACAAAGTGGTGGTTCGTCTTGATGTTCCAATTTTTCTGACTTTGCGAGTCTCTCCTGGCGGGCATTTGCCTGGTTCTGCAGGTAAGGGGCGTCGTTAGCTACAGCTGCTCCCATGGGAGAGGCAACAAACCCGAAGGTGCCTGTTTTTCAGATGGGGTGTCTCATCTGGTCTCACAGCACTAGAAGTTGGGGGGGATTATGTCTTCCATGCTAGAAAAATGAAAGTTGAAGCCCAGAAATTGAATAGCTAACTTTTAGTGACCCAGCTGGTGCCGTCAGAAGGATCTAGGGAGACCCCAATGTCAGAATCCAGGGGCTAAGATTTGGAGGAGAATCCCACTCCCCTCCAACAAAAAAAGCCTCATAGATACAGCTTATTAAGTGCTTAACATCCATAGGAGGCTGGCCCACTCTATCCTCACATCAAGCTAGTCTTCCTCATCTCCTTCCTCCTCTTCCTCTTCTTCCTTTCTGTTTCTGGACTTAAAAAAAATATGTGTGTGTGTGGGGTGTGCGTGTGTGTATGTACCTGTGAGTGTGGAAATATGTGTGCCATGCTCATGTGTGGTGGTCAGAGCACAATGCTGGGTGGGGGTCCTTACCTTGCACCTTGTTTAACTCAATGTGCTTTGTCGCTCATCCTGAGTATGCCGGGCTAGCTGCTCACAGGCCCCCAGTATTTTCCTGTCTCTGCTTCCCTTCTCGCTGCAGGAATGTGGGGATTACAGGAGCACGCATGTTACCATGATCAGCATGGGTGACGTGGGTTCTGAG
This sequence comes from Typhlomys cinereus, assembly GCA_023101885.1. Classification (NCBI taxonomy): domain Eukaryota; kingdom Metazoa; phylum Chordata; class Mammalia; order Rodentia; family Platacanthomyidae; genus Typhlomys; species Typhlomys cinereus. Next base: position 677,771 of record JALPQD010000042.1, on the reverse strand, counting down.
GATCCAAACTCGGGTCCTCGCACTTGTGTAGCAAGCGCTTGACCCCCTTGTGCTATCTCCCCAGCCCCCATTTTGGATTTTTGAGACAGGGTCTCAATCCTCATGCCTCCACCTTCCAAGTGCTGAGATTATAGATGCTGGTTTGTTTGATGCTAGACAGCAAACCCACCTACCTGACAGGCAAGACAGCTACATCCCCATCCCTAGCATTTCCTCTTGTGTCGTCTCTGAGTCACCACCCCCAGATCTTAAAGCTAGGTACCCTGGCACATGGGTCACCCTGGAACAGCCAGAGACAACACTTCATGAACGAACCTTTCAAGTAAGGAACAGCTCAGCAAAGAGACAAATACCAAAGGCAGGAGTTAAGGTTGCAGGTCACAGCAAGTTCTGGCATTGAACTCTGTTTTCTCATGGTAAGATGTGAGTCCTCAGAATTACAGAGGGTGGGGCCAAATTCCAGCAGGATCACCTACTAGCTGGGTCCAAAAGTCAGGTCTCTCAACCTTTCTAGGCCCAGCAATGAACCAGGGATAAGGAGTAGGGGGAGTATCGTGGTAGAGCACTTGCCAAACAACACAACAATGACACACCCAGACACCTCCTTGTGATTGCATCTCAGGGACTTCTAAGCAAACCAGACACCGGAAGCGTTCATGGTAGAGAGCAAAGAACCATGGATGAGTTCCTGGGAGACATCCTCGGAGCAAATCTAAGATTCTGTGTTGTCGCTGATATCTTTTCAGATGAAACACCCTAGTTCTTCAATTGTTCAAAATGAAATCAAAGCTGGCACTCAGGGTGGTGGGGCAGAAATGGGGCACCCCACTTCATCTCTTGGGGTTTTGCAACCCAAGACATACAGGGAGGACTGTCCACATTCAGCTCCGCCTGCAGAACCAAGAGCAGCCATGGACGGTGAAGGGTGGTAGGAGCTCAGCTGCCACGGCTGACTGGTGCCCAGTCCCCTCTGGTGCCCACCCACACCCTTCACTAGCAGTGTCTATGCCCCCAAGGATGGCGGGGTTGGGTCTTCCTGGGCAGTCACAGAGCTTCTCCATGCTGTGTTCTCTCCACCAGCTTCAGACCACGTTCACTCTCTCTCTCTCTTCGCTTCACCCATTATCCGAGTTTCTGATCAGCTCTATATGAGTTCTGAGGATCCGAACTCAGATCCTCATACTTATGCAGCAAGCGTTTTACCCAGTGAGCGATCGCCCCAGCCTCCATTTTGGATTTTGAAGAGGTTTATATCGCTCACACTTTAGAAAGCTGAAGATGTCAGTCTAGGTTGTGAGGGTGTTGGGTGACATCATTCCATGCAGAAGGCATGGCTTAGCAAGATGAGAAGTCAAAGATGTCAAACCAGTTTTATGACAAGCTGCTTTTGTGGTAACCAACCTAACCCTTCGACAGTTCCTCCAGAGCAGATTCACTTCCAGGACGAAAACACTGACTCTTCCTAACAGAGGAGCCCCCATTACCTGCTACCTTCCATCTGGCCCCACCTCAACACTAACCGAGATTCTGGTGCATGAGCCTTTAAGGCACAAACCATAGCACCCACTACTTACCCTCAACTGAGGTAAGGATGGTTTGTCTCTGCAAACTCTGAGACTTTGTCTGTAACAGTACTTCTAGACCATTCTGGGGCTTTCCACGCCTCAAAGGTGGCCAGCAAGCATGTTTTACCTTTCTAAGGCAGAAAACAAAACTTGGATTGGAGTTTTATATTTTACTAATGATATTCCCTGATAAAATTCCCTTCGGTCACACGGCTGCAAGAAGTGCAGCGTGAATTCTGTATCCGAACAAGATATCAGAAACCATCTTCAGATCACTTCCTGTCTTTGTTCAAGATAATACAGGGTCCAGTGTCAGAAGTCCAGGGGGCTCATCAAGATCACAGGGTTTGTGTCAGAAGGAACTGGAGCTAGAACCCCGGTGTCTCTCCTCTGCTCTGCAGAAGCAACCAGATAAGAAACCAAAGCAGGACCACCTCTGGCTTAAAATAACACAAGCTCTTGTAGCCCAAAATGGTGCACAATAACCAGATGTGTCTCCTGCAGGTTTCTACAACAAAGTAGTTACTAACATGGGGGAAGGGGGAGAGGCTGTACCTGTCACCATGACACGTGTGCACAGCAACTGTGTCGAAGAGGCTCTCCTTCCAGATAAGTGAATAAAGACGTGGGTGCTAAATGAAGATTAGCATCATCTCCCACCAATGTTAATCTGCTTTTGGGTTATTCGCAATTCCCTTTTGTAAAGTCAGGGGAAATGCCATTGCCCAAATTACCTCTTTTCACTCAATAAAGACCCTATTAGCATTCTGAGGATTGCGGTGGCTTACTGCTTATTTAGAGAGAGGTCACCTGAGAAGTAGTGCAGCCTGCATGATTGACAGGCAGGGAGGAGGACTCACAGTCACAAAGGCCAGGTAAGGCTCTGTGCTGCCAGGGGCTGAGAGGGTTCTGTCCCACAGTACTGAGGCACAGACCCCCCTGGGGGGATCCCCAACAAGTGGAACTCAAGTGGCTTCGGCCTGGCCATCGATGTTCCTGTCTCCTCAGGGTTTTGAAGGAATCAAGTTACATCCCCAAAGCCACCTTTCCATGAACCCCCTACTCCAACACACACGTTAGTGACCGTCCCTCGGTCACCCTTGCCCATGCTTTCCCGACTGTGTGTCTCAGCACTGAGCAGGCTCTGTCATCTGCCTGACCCCCTTACTGGACAGCAAGCTGCCCACTCACTCACCTTTACAACTCTGGGCTGACATGACTGGTGCTTTTACCTTGTAGCAGTTCACTTTCATTGCTGCTGATAAATCACCATCAAACGGCTTAAGGGAACAAGGGGTTTATTTTCTCTTACAATGTCTGGTTACAGTTCTCAGTCTGGCTTGACAGAAGAGCTCACACCAGCACCAAGGCCGAGGGAACTGGCCACACCATCTCTATATAACGGCTGAGAGAGGGACGATCCTTACTGCCAGACAGGGATGTCTGGCCAAGTGTTCACAAGGATGTCGACTCTCTCAACCAGCTCTCTGTATTTTATTCCCCGGCCTACTCCCACCCACCATGGGCTGGGCCTTCCCCATCAGCTAGACAATCTCCTGCAGGTTTGCTCTGGGCTTAACTCAACCACTAATTCTCTACAAATGTGCCCAGAGCTCAAACCCTCAACTGTCAAGTTGACACTTGTGCCTAACTGTGACATACCTATTTGTGGAAGCTGAGCCTTGGGGGTCAGGTCTAAGAGGAAAGAGAACTCAATGCGCAGGAAAAACCAGCTTTGTCAGCAGGCTGGCACCCAAATCTCAATCATCTCATCTTTCGCCATGAGCAAGATCAGGCGGGGCAGATAGTTTAACTTCCTAGAGCCCGACAAACTAACCTGCAAAGGGGGAGCAGGGACAGTTGGGCTAAGCAAGGAGAGGAGCAGAGGGGGATCTTTCCATCCCAAACCTACACCTAAAGTTTGAGCCCCGCAGCGCACCCCTCTGTCCCCGTGGGTTCCAACGGGCGGCCCTGGCGGGTGGCTCCGGCTCGCGCTGGGGTCACGGGTGGCGTGTCCCGAGGAGGAGTCGGGCTTGATCGGCAGCTGCATCCTTTCCTGGGATCTTCCGAGTGGAAACTTCCCGGGGCCACAAGCGCCACCCAGGTCAAGCGCGTGCCCGGCGCGCACCACGTGACGGAGCGTGACTGACGGCCGCGCGCGCTCAAACCGGAACCGGCTTGTTTCCCATGGTCCCTTCATTTGCATATCACGGTGTAAAAAGGTTTTGGGAGATGACTAAAGTTAATACAGTCTTAAGGTCCGATAGAACGTATGTAATTCAGAAAGTTACAGTTTCTAGGGTGTTTTAAACCTGGAAAGAAAGCAGTTAAACTACTCACCATAATTTAAAGAGAATGGAGAATTCTGCCTTTATATACTTTCGGAGAAAGCTCGGGATTCGTGCTCGCTTCGGCAGCACATATACTAAAATTGGAACGATACAGAGAAGATTAGCATGGCCCCTGCGCAAGGATGACACGCAAATTCGTGAAGCGTTCCATATTTTGCCTTTCAAACTCATTGATCACGAATCTACTATTTTTTGGGGGGAGGAGTCTACATTACTTTTGTCTGACCCATTGGAAATTTATATCCTTGGGGAGCTAGACTAAGAAGACACGTCATTTAGCCAAATTCAATTTTTCTGTCTGGATTCAGTCCCAGTTTGAGATTTATTTTACATTTCGTGTCTTTCTTTGGAGAAAGGTCTTCTGCAGCCTGGCCTAGTCTGGAATCTGCTAGGTCGTCGAGGATGACCTTGAATTCTCCATCCGGAGTCCTGGATTAACGGGTGCCGGCCACCTCTCATTTGTGACCTTTAACTCTTGACTCTGCACTGTCACCTTAAGTCGTCCATTTCAGGTCCCAAGCATAACAGGACTTACTGTAACCTTGAGTGTGTGAAGCATACTGCACAGCAACCTGTGACAGGACCGACCAGTTTCTCCGAATCTGTAAAACATAGTAATGCCTACCAGGGGGTGTCACCGATATTTCACAATCTGAGAATTGTTCCCCCTGGTTATCTGTCACCGTTTTACTGGAGATCCTGCCAGAAAGAGCCACCTGAGCCAGGCTGCCTGACCAGTCAGTCTTTGAAACCAGGCCTGGGTTAGCTTTGCCAAGAACAGAACCCCCCAAACACGGGTTCTTCTTCCTCTCCCATTAGTTGCAAAAACAATCCTAATTAGTGAGATGAAGGAGGAGTCTTATGAAGTCCAGATTTCCTGTGATGATTTGTTGGGTGTTTTTGAAATATTTCTTTCTCCCCAAAAGAAACACGGTTTAGCTTTGCAGACTCGTGAGCGTGCAGGTGGGCTTTGCAGCCATCGGGACCCTTGTGAACCCTCTTACATTGGGTCTACCCTGTCCCTTGGGATGGATGGGTGAGATGGGGAGTCTCCACATGCAGACTCGAAGCCCTCCATTCCGGTTCTATTTCTGTTCTCCATGGCGGCCCCATGAGCACTTCCTGCTCTCAAACCTCTGTCGCTGACTTACCTCCAGGTCTTACCTTCCTGTACAGAATCAGGGGATAGTTTTCTGCTGGAACCATATGCCAGGTTTTTTGGGTGAATGTAAGAAACAACCCATACTTGTTTACCAACCCCCCAAAGTCCCAGTTGTAGTAAAAACAGACATCAAGAACCCAGAGACAAAAATGGTATCGGCTTATGTTTTAGAGAATGGTGTGTGAGACCCATGTGTTCAAAATAAATTCTTTAGCTTTCTTGAAGTAAGCGTTCTCCTGGAGACAGGAATCAGGAAAGACACAACTGCTTGGCCTGGAAAGTGTCTATACGGACGGTCCTGGCTGCCCTCTGGCCTGGAAAGTGTCTCTACAGACGGTCCTGGCTGCCCTCCAAGATCATCTCAGGCCAGTTCTTAGCTTCACTGGACACACACAGTTAACTTAACCAATGTTGTCTCTGCTGGATGTTTTTCTAATCGGGGTGCTTGTGGCTTCTTGCAAGGAGCCTCCAGAGTGTCCAAAAGACCAGACGGGACCGGTGTATCCCCTTCTGTGGGCCCTGGCAAAGGGAAGGACCCAGGTCCATCTTGAGACTCTTGAGTTAGGGGATTGGAACAATACACGCAAGGAAGTTGTGACCTTATCCAACAAACAGATTAGCCCTCACTTGCAGGAGCGTCCCTGAGGCTTGACATATATTAACACGACAGGCACAAAACAGTTTTATAAAGCCATATTTTAGGTGGAGAAGCTGAACCCAGGGACTCCGGCATCAAACCCCAGGAGGCAGGTAAGATGTGGGGCCATCTGATTGCAGAGTTTGTGCTCTTAGCTAAGTGCTGTGGGGTCTGCCGGGGGAGGGGAGGAGGCAGGAGGATGAAGCTACTCAGAGCGAATGGAAACAGCCAGCAGATCCATTTCTGATTTTGTAGGTGTTCTGGATTCAAGACAGGGGTTGTATTTCTGCACAGAACCAAGACTCCGTCCTACACCAGGAAGGTGTGGCTAGGTCTGTGGCCAAGATCTTGCAAAATGGGACCAAGTGATGGGCTCCCCCAACCCCTTTCAGCACACAGTTGGGAATGAAAGACATGTTTCCTCTTTCAGGTTGACAATAACTTCATTGACACCCACCTTCGCCCCCACCACTAATCCTATTGATGAGGGATCTTTGTGAGCAGCAAGCTTGTGCTTAATTAACCTTATGCAAATGAGCCTAATTGCTTCTCTATGGCCGTTGTCCAGAAGCACCTGGGGATTCGTTTCCTCAGACTTTTCCAGCACCTAGATGAACTACCCTTTTGCGTGGGCATTTCTTGGGTGCACCGGGTGTCTGGCTGGAAAGCACAAGGAGTGAGGGATGCAAGCGCTGGCAGTGGGAAGCACACCTCCACAACCCAGAATAACAGCTCTGGAGCCCAAGAGCCAGGAGAACAAGGGGGGAGGGAAGGGGGTCTCCTTAGTACTTTTCCCTAAGGATAGGTTAGCCCCATTGGCAGAGGAAATGGAGGGGAGAAGCAACTTCCAGGTTTCTCGAAGCGGAGTTCAGTTACTTTACTCAGTCTCACAGGTGAACCCAGACCATCCGTCCCCAATAGCTTCGGAAAGGCGTGGGATTCCTCTGGAGGAAGTAGTGGGGGAAACGCAAGGAACATGTTTGTGTACCTGGCCCCTTATCTGCAGACTTTCACTCCAGAATCAGACTCTTGTAGTACAGCTCTGAGCTATAAGGGTGCAGAACCAAAAACTCGGGGAGAGCACCCTTGGAGGACATTCTGAGCCCCACCAGACTGCTCAACTCCCCGGAGCCCCACTTTATCCGGGAGAAGCCAGGAACCCGAGTCGATTTTCACAAGGTAGCTGTCGTGTCTAAACTCAGTCGCAAGGTGGCAACATTGTGGCAAGGAATAAACATTAAAAATCCTGGGTGTTTTTTAAAGCATATTTTCCCTATTAATGTTTCATTTAACTTAATTAGAATCTGGTAAGCTAATTAAAGTAGCTACGAGCCCCGCAATCAGCAATAATTCGTATAATTATTGATAATTACATCCATACCAATCGTTGGGTTATTAACATTTTGGGGGGAACAAACCATTTTGGAAGGGATGCAGAGCCCAGGAGGGTATTTGCAACCGAACTTTCTAGCTGGGATCCTCCTACACTTTCCCACCTCCAGAGGTTCGGGTGCAGAGGGGGCGTCCCTTCTAGGGAACGGACCCCAAATCCCGGCCTGTTTACCTTCACTTGAGGGGGTTTGCTTGGGGGAAGAAGGATGGAAAGGGAAACCTGTCAGGCTCCTCTCTTGGACAGTCACCCCGGAACTCCAACCTGGGTGCTGCCCGTCACACCCATTCTACAGAGAAGGAAAGGGAAGCTTCCAAAGGCGCGGTTGGCGGGTGGGAATGGCGAGTGACCCCTCCCCCGCGCGGGCTGCTGGGTGATGTTCCAGCTCCGATCGTCCCTGCTGAGTCCCGGGGACGCAAGCCACTGTCTCCGTGGATACAGTAGAGAAGTGAAAATGGCAAGCACCCACGCCTTCCACCTGGCCTACCCACTCCCACTCCTCGCGTGGACAGGTCGCCCGAGCGTCTCCGCAGAGATCGCAAGGCGGCGCCCGCTCCTTCATTATTTCCCTCGTTGCTTCTCAGGATCCAACCCTCGTAGGACCCCCCAGAACTTCAGGGTCAGAGAGCCCTAGCACCAGGAACCGGTCTCCCGCCCCCACTCTGCGAAGGGCCCGGCGATTGCGCCCCTTCGGGTAGGCCTAGGGCGCGCCCCTGCTCGCCCGCACCTCCCGAGGCTCTGAACTACCCAGGGCAGAACTCGATGCGCGCGGCGAGGGCTCCCCGTTGGGATCCACTCCGTGGGGCCGCCCCCGAACCCGTAGAAAGACGCTCGGAGCTAGTCGGCGGGGTGTCCCGAGAGCCAGGCCGTCGCCGGTCCTCCCCATGATTGGCAGTTGGCGACCCGTTTGCCTTCCGGAGCTCTTTCTGACGTTTCGGAGGGTACAGCAGCCCCAACGTCATTTTACAAAGAATCCAGTGAACCCCCTCCAAGCCAGAGCCGGCGATGGGATTCAGTCCAAGTTGGATAATTTGCAAAAGTATACATTTTACCACTCCAAACAAAGTATGGTCATCTGGCATAGCCAGCAGGTGCGCTGTGGAAACTGAGGCAAAGAGGAAGCCGGACACGTGGTGAGGCCCCAGAAACCCCAACTCGATGAGCGCGGCGCCCCGAACCCCTGCGGCCGCGGTCTCACCTTCTCTCCACCTGTCTGAGACTTCTGGGCAGGCCTTGCTCTTTTCTGGGAGCCGCAGGGCCCCAGGCAGGGCAGCTTAGGGGAGTCCAATTCTCGCTGCCTTTTCCAGACGGGTCCCGCCAAGCCTCGTCCCAGGCACTTCACCCCCAAACCCTTCCCAACGCCCGGAGACCAAGTCAGCTGTGCCTGAGACTGCTAGAGGGGCAGTTCTGGCTCAGACGGGGATTCCAAGCAGGTTTGCCGGGCGCCCAGAAGGTGACTCTTTGGGTCGGACAGGAAAGGAGGGCGAGAGTGAATTCTCCGACCCCACTAGAGTGGGAGGAAAGGGCCATCCATGTGCGTCCAGAGAGTGGTCCCCTTTCTCCCGCCAAGGACCACAGGAGAGTCCCAAGGGCGAAACGAAGTGGGTGTGTCTAGCACTCTGCGGTGTTCTTGAGCTAGCACCAGTTTAACCTTGACCGCTCCAGAACCCCCACTTCCACCTCCACGCCCCACCTTGGACACTCTCAGGGTCCCTCCCCTGGCCTGCTCCTCCCTCTTCCTCCACCATGGTACCCTCCCACCTCCACAGCCTCCAAAAGTGACAGATTTCTTTTTATTATTATTATTATTATTATTAAAAAACAAAATGTCACGGACACGGGCCTCCCCAAATAGGCTCAAGGTGGTCTCCATCTCGTGAGTCGGTTGTCGCTCTTTTTAAAGTGCTGTTACATCAAGAGGTTAGCTACACACCCCCCAACAAAAGCAAAATCCAAAGGAGATGCGACATGGAAATGGGTCCAGGAGAAGCAAAATACCTGCCGGCATAAATAAAGTGAACCTAACACTGAACCAAGAAGAGACTCACAGTACGTTTATGTCCATTGCACATCGCCACTTTGTCATTAGGAACAAGAGTTTCAGAAGAGGACAACACGGGGAGCCACAGGCACCGCCAGCCAAGACGCTACATCGTATTCACAACCGGGGTCCCAGACCCTCCGCGGGCGTGGGGGAGGGGGCGCGAGAGAGGTTCCCCCTCTTCTCTTCCCCGCCTCCCGCTGTGGGTCCACTTAACCCCTTGAGGTCTGATGCCCTGGAGTTCAAAGGAGAGGCGAGGCGGTATTTACAGTTGGAAACCGAGCCGGGCCCTGGAGGGGGCGGGCGGGCGGGCGGCTGTATTTACATCGGTCGGGTCCTAATGGCTTGTTCCTCGCTCGGGGCCGCCGCGGCAGCGCGTCTGTACAAGAGGGAGCAGCAGCATGGCTTGAGGGCGCGTGGGCGCGGCCAGGCGGGCGCTAGGGCAGCAGCGGGGGCTTGAAGGAGCAGTTGCCCGTGCAGTGGCGCGGGGTCAGCATCTTGCAAGAGAAGTGGTGCAGGGCGTCGTGGGCTTCTGGGGAGAGAGTCGCACCGGCCGCGTTGGCCGCCTCACCTGCCTGGACTGACCCTTCTCCGGGTCCACCGGCTCCCCTCCCAGCCCCTATCCAACTCTTTGGGTTCAGGGAATTCTCAATGGAGCAAATCAGAAAGCCACAAAGGAGGGTAGTACAGCGACCCGGGTCACGAAGGATCACGTCTGGACTTCACGGGCTCCATTTTACAGAAGGGAAACTGAGGTCTGGAGAAAGAGAGGGCGACCTGCCAGGCTCCAGGGATGGACCAGAAGGAAGATTTTTCTGAGGCCCAGAGCCCAGGGTGCTTTTTCTCCTAGACTGTGGAATAATGTTCCCCTCCTTACATTCAATTCCCACTTCCCTGCTCTCAGTTTCTGATCCATATGGACCCTAGCGCACACATGGCTTTCTAGTCCCATCCATCCATCCATCCATCCATCCATCCATCCATCCATCCATCCATCCACTCATTCATTCATTCATTCATTCATTCATTCACTGGCTCATTCATTCCTCCTCCATCCATCTATTTGACAACGCAGCCAGTCCCGCACCCCTTGGGTCTTTGTTCCTCCATTCACACCTTTTAATTTCTGCTGGATGGCATATCGCGCCTTCCTCTCCTGGTCCAGTTCGTTACACAGGGTATCTGGAAGACATGGAGAGAGGCTGCTGAGGAAACACAACCACACTGTGGCCAGATGGCCAAGGTCACAGTCAGGGGTACATCGCGTCCTCGGGCTCGGCCCCGCATAGAAACGGCTCTGGAGGTTGGGGAGGGGGCGCGATTGCTTCAAACTGCCGGCTGGGGGAGGAAGGAAATGGCCTGGGACGGCACTTAAAGGCAGACGGATCTAACCAAAATTAAAGCAAACTTAGGCATTACTTCCCAGGTAATTTTACGCCTCGATTTTTAATTTAGAAACCATGGAAATTGCCGCGCTAAGAAGTTCAATCACTCCATGTAATGATGCCTGCAAGCCGTTTGCTGGGCTCGCTTGCCATTCTGAGGCTAATCAGAGTATACAAAGGATATTAAATAAAAAAAATAATTGTTAAATTACCTTCCATTTAAATCCAAATGACTGAGCCAACATTGCAGCTCCTGCCAGACGAGAGGCAGTTACGGCCCGTGCATGCGCTCACCTGACGCCCGTCTTACCTCTGACAATTTGCAGCTGCTGTACCATTTCTTCTCGATAAGCCAATTCCCTCTTCATTTGATCCTGAAAATTATCTGTGCAAATTGATTAAGTGAGAGCTGTTTACGCACAGCCTCTTCCCCAGCTCCCACTTCCTATTCCCTCCTACACACACACACACACACACACACACACACACACACACACACACTCCTTCCTCTAGCTGGAAACAGAAGGAAAGGGAGTTCTTGGGGAGCAAGTCAGAGGATCTTCCTGCTGCTGTGCACGGCTCGCTTGAGGAGCAAGTTGTAGGTTTGATGTTGAGGTGGGATGAGAAAGGACAAAAGTACCTTTGAGACTTTGGAATTCTCTCTCCAGCTTCTTCCGGAGCTCCATTTGCTCTAGAAGCAACTTCTGCAATTCCTCTATGAAGCACAAGGGGAGAAGAAAATATGTTAATGAACCCACTAGGAACCAAGGTTCTGCCTTGGTCGGTAGTCCCAACACCAGAGTTAGGGTTAGTGGTCTTCAGCATTCAACTCAAGTGAGGATGTGGGGGCTGATTTAAGAGAAGCAAATTCAGGATGATGGAGACCATTTTGGATTTTAGGCCCCTGGTTTCAAGAAAAGAACCAGCCTGGCATGTACTTCATGTGATTCCTAACTCCCTAACTTCAGCAGTGGCCCCCAAACGTGATTTCCTACCTCCAATGACAGTCCTAATCCCCCCTTTCCACACGAACCAGTGAGAATCTGTTCAAAGCCACAGACAGCTTATCTCCCAGAGAAAAAGACACTCTTCATAAGTTTGCCTATAATTTCAGGAGATCACCAGCCCTCCCCCCAGCCATGCAAAAAACTCTCAGATGAAACAGCAGTGGTTCTGAAGACAGTGGCATATCCTGCAAATGGTGTAACCAGAGAGACAGGGAAGGTCTCTCTGTCTTTCCCCTGCCAGTTTCTAAGATCTTCCTTCCATGGGCTGGGAGGGTGGAGAAAGGTTTCGCGTTCAGTCCTCAAGAACCAGTTCCTAAGCGGGTGGAAGGAGAAGCTTCCCCACATCTGGAGCCATGTACATCTGGGTCCTTCCCATGAACAGGCTCCACTGAGTGGAAGATGGAGGGACTCAGTGGGGATCAAACCCACTGTCCCACGTGCCTCAAACCATCTTTCCCTTTCAGAATGAGCAGCACCAGGAGCGGGTGGTCTGTCCTGCAAAACCTCACGCCATCCTGGATGCATTCGTGTGTGAATGATTACGCACTAACCCCAGGGGAAAACGAAAGTGTCCCTTCCACCTGTTTTTCAGAAGTCCAGTTTTCCCCTGCGGTTTGGTCAGGTTGTCCAATCTGATCGCCCTGAGGTGTCAAGTTCTGTGAATCATCGCTTAGTTTTTGTTCACTAGCTCTGTAAGGCAGACTCAGGCCTTGAGAATCCAGGAGATTAACTCTCTCCCGACTGACCCCTCACCCTTGAGCACGCCCCTGGCTAGCAGCATTCATAGGATGATCCTTTCCACTGACCAAACAAAGACTGACCCTCGGTCCCAGGAGCCAAGTCTTCACCACACACTCACTCCTCAAATGATACAACCACTTTAAAAGGTTTATCAGCTCCCTCGAGCGCCATGTAGATCCATTTCACAGATTTAACCTCACCTCTGGCCAGGTTTTCGATATCTTTCTCCACCAGCTGAGTTCCCGTGACATCCAAGGTGAGCCCATCTTCGCCTGGGGTACAAGGGCAGGTAAGAGGGGTTCTGCCCTGGGAAGAGGCTTCAGAGGGGAGGGGTGAGCCCCCTGGGAACTCTGCCAACTCAAAAACCTACTCTACACTAGCTGCCTTTAGAGGAGTCAGTGGCAGTTTCCAGTGCTACTACCTTCCCAACCACCATTTTTTTTAGGGGGGAAGATAGTGGGTTCAGGGAAGATGGACTCTGAGGGAGCAGGAAGTGCTCTTTGATCTATGTTAGGTGGGTGAGGTGGTCCCCCATTTCTTCTTAGTATGCACCTCCCTGCCATTACTAGTAAGAGCCCTAAAGCCACAGAGGGAGTAACAAATCCTGGAACCCCACCATCACCCACAATATTTAAATATCCGATCACTGGTATTCCCTGGATTCCACCCGATCCTGAGGGGAAAACCTTCCTCCAAGACTGCAGACCCAGATGAGCTGGATCCCAGATGCAGGACGGGGTCCCGGCCAGGATGACTGTGGCTCACCTCGGTCTGTATTTGTTGGGCTTGGCTGGGAAACACTCCTTTGGTCTGAATAGGATTTCCTTGTTTCCAAATCATCGGCGGTAGAGTGATTGTCTTCCTTATCTGGCTCTAAAAGACAATAAACCGAATTTCAAGGAGAGATTTAAAAAAAAAAAAAAAAAAAACACAAAAAACTGTGACCCGGATACTGCCAGAGATGCCTCTGTTGGGGCGCCCGAGCCCTAATTAAAAACGTCCTGGCCGCCTCTGGTTCCCGGCTGTGCGCCCAGGCGCGCGCCCCCAGGCATCGGGCCGGGCACCCCCCCCCATCCCCCGTGTAAGGTCTGCTCCACTCCCAGCTTCACGCCCCCGCCCCGGCCCCTCAGAAAAGAGCGAGAAGAGCAGCTGAGCCCACCAGGGACGGGCGACCTACATTGGGCGCAGATACTGGGGCACAGCGAGCGCGCGTGGCCGCGGGATCTGTCCGCGCGACTCCCGTGAAGATCGCAGATCAGGCGGCGACCTTTCCGGGTGTTGGCGGTGTATTTGGGGATAGGGTGGGGAGTGTCATTGTCCTGTGCTGGGCTACCTAGGCTTGCCTGGATTGCCAAGACCCTGGACCCTTGCAGTGCTAGCAACGTGGGGTAGGTAGTAGCGAGGCCAGAGCGGGTACCCAAACTCGCAGCCTATGCTCTTATCAGGCTTGACCCAGACGGACCCTGAGGCTAAGAACACTGGCTGAATAGACGGGAGGACTTGCAAGGAAGTCCAGGCGTGATCTGCGCACTTTACACCATGTACAAGGTGCACTGCAGTGTGTGGACACGTGTAGCGGGGAGGGCGCAGTGGCCACCGTTTTCAAGTAACCAGATGGTGAGAATTGAAATTCACGTCTAGCTTCCTTTTTCTTTTCTTTTCTTTTCTTTTCTTTTCTTTTCTTTTCTTTTCTTTTCTTTTCTTTTCTTTTTTTTTTTTTTTCATCCTTCTCTTTCTCTGGCTTTCTCTAACTCTTTTCTCCCCTCATCCTAGAACGTTTTCCTTGATTGGGGAGTGGGGGCTCCGTCTGCGGCCCCTGCATAACAGTGACCAGAGGCCTGGAAGCAGTTACCGTGGGCCTCCGGGGTGCACAGATACGAGGGCCCCAGCGCCGCCGAGGTCTTCACGTGATCGTCCCTCTCGGGCGGATACACCTGGGGCGGCCGAGAAACGACAACCGATTAGGGAGGGGGACGGTCGGTGGCTATTTGAAGCTGTCAGCCTTGCCCCACCCCCTCACTCCCAAAGACCACAGGGAAACCAAGGGGGTGGTAGAGGAGGTTGTCCTGCCCGGGGAGCCGGAGCCGAGCGTCCAGGGCAGCAGCGGTGACCGGGCTCCTCTTATAGCAGTAGATTCAGAATAACTATGGACACCCACAAGCAAAAATTGCTCCAAACAGAAAGCGGGTCCCAAGCCAGAAGCTGGCCAAAGCTTTCTGTGCTTTCCCTCCCGCCATGACCTGCCGGGTGCCAGGCCAAAACAAAACAAAACAAACAAAAAAACCGAAGCCTTTTGCATCTAGCTCGCGATTTCCCGTTTTTAATAAACAGAATGGAAGTGAACAGGTGTAAACATCCAGATTCAGAATGGCGACTTGTTCCCGCCTAGCTACACCCAGCCTCTGTCCCCACAAACTGAGACTCCCCCCCCCCAGGTTCTGAGAGACAGCTAGCTCCCAGCCCTGAGCCTGTGGTTGGTTTTCTGGGCCACAGTTTGAAGAGAGTTGGAAAATTGCTAGCGGAAAGCTTCATTTAGGGGAGATCCGACTTGTAGGGAGACTGCCCTGTCCCCTAATTATCGTCTGGTTTGGGGGTTCTTATTCACCTGCATGAGGGCACACTCAGGGCCTGGCCTGAGCACATTTTTCTAGTTCTGGGTCAAGTTCTCTCCTCCCAGATCCCTCATCAACAAAAATAAAGCACGTGTGGTAGTTCCTCCGGCCTGTCGGCCTCTCGATCTTCCAAAACCCTCGTTTAGGGGTCCCAGCGAACGAACCGATGCAGTTTCGCAGCACGCCCGCGGCTGGGCCCGCGGACAGCGGCCGGGACCTACTGTTCCAAAGCGCTCGCAGAACAGAAGTCCCGTTCCCCCCATTGGTGCTGCCCCGCGAACCCCGGGGTGGAGGGGGTACTGGGGAAGAGCCACGGGTGGGACCCGCGCTGGGCTCACCTTGGCCGTCGCGGGGCCTCCCAGGGGCCCGCAAGGCTCTCGCAGCTCGTAGCCGCTGCTGGGTGGGCTCCGCTCTGGTCTCCGAACCACGTCATCACCCGCGGGGTCCCCGAAAGCGGGTCGGCCGGCTGGCGGTGGCCCAAGGCGACGCCGGGGGCGAGGGCTACCGCCGTCAGGGGAGTCCGTGGGACCGTCTGGGCCCGAGGAGGTGACAGATGGGGGTCCAGCGGGCTGGTCACCGTCTAGACCCCCTCCCGTGCTGGGTGCGCTGGGCTCGGTCTCGTCCTGAGCGCCCTCATCGTCGGGAAAGCGGTTGGACTCCACGTCCACCTCCGGCTCGTCCGCAGTGTCCACGTCGGGCGAGGCGGAGTGGTAGCTGGAGCTGCCCTCGCTCAGAAAGTCCGGGCTCACATAGCCCCCTCCGGTTCCCGTGCCCGGCACCGGCCCCCGGGCGGGCCCCGCGCCGTAGGCCTCGCGCGCGCTGCCGTAGAGCTTGGCGATGCTCTCCGCGTCCTTGACCACCGGCCGGAAGGCCGACACGTAGGAGCCCTTGCGGGCGGGCGGCGGCGGCGGCGGCGGCAGCGGAGCCAGGGGCGGCGGAGGCAGCGGCTCGTCTGCGCCGTCCTCGTCCAGGGGCCCGCGGGACAGCGCGCTGGGGCAGCGCTCCTCCGTGCCCAGGCCGCTGTCCTTGGCCGACTCGGCGCTGTCCAAGGGCTCCGGGCCGCCGCCGCCGGCAGCCGCCGCCGCCGCCGCCGCTGCCGCCGCCACCGCGGCCGCCACGGCCTTGGCCTGACTCTGCGCGGCCGGGTAAGGGGGCACCGGCAGGCTCCCCGCCGCCGGCCAGAACATGGGGAACGTCGGGTACACGGTGGCGGCGGCCGCGGCCGCGGCCACAGCCGCTGCGTCCTTGGCCGCTCCCGAGGGTTGGTGACCCCAGAACATGGCTCCGCCGCCCGGGCCGGCCCCTGCTCCTGGGGGCAAGTGTCCGGTGCCCGGGCCCCCCGCACCTGCGCCACTGCCCGCGCCTCCACCGCTCCCAGTGCCCGGGCCGCCCTTGGGCTCCCCGGCGACGAGTACTGGATCGTCCTTTTTGGGACACAGGCCGAAGGCGGTGGGGAAACCGTACGGGTGCGGGAAAAGCGGTGGGGGCAGCTTTTGCAAGAGGCCGAAGCCTTTGCTGGGCACCGGGATCACCGGGTAGCTACGGACGCCCGCGCCACCGGGTCCTCCAGGGCCCGCCGGGCCGCTCGCGGCGGTCGCCAAGCCGAGTCCGCGCTGCGGATGCGGGGGAGGCGGCCCCGGAGGCCCGGCCGCTTCGTCCTCGCCGCAGCGCAGGCTTTTATGAGGCGGAGGGCCCGGGGTCATCTCCGCGCCGCATCCTGGACCCCCGCCGCCGCCGGCGCCACCCTTCCCCTGCCCGCCCGATCCGCCGTTAGCGCCACCTCCGCCGCCTCCTTGCAGAGAGAAGGTCCGCTTGCGCGTGCCGCCGTTAAACATGGCCTTGACGTCCTCCCAGGCGTGGCTCAGCTCGTCGGTGGCCGACTTGTCACTGAGTTTGAGGTGGCGGCGCCACGAGTTGAAGTTGGCGGCGTCCGGCTGCGTGTACTTGGCGTCGGGCGTGCGGTGTGAGTGGAAGATGAACTTGTTGGGCGAGAAGTACATGCTGCAGTAGCCGCACTTGATGCACTTGGCCCGTGAGCTGTTGTAGCGCGCGGGGATGAAGCTGCCCCTGGAGCCCCACGCGCACTCGTGCACCACGTCGAAGGCGAAGTTCTCGGGCAGTTTGGGGGGCTTGTGCTCCCCCAGGAACGACTTGCACAGGCGTTCGGCCTCGCGCTTCGTGATCATGCCGCAGCGGCGGGACGAGATGGGCATGGCCCCCGCTCGACGCAGGATCTCCAGCTGCACGGGGGTGCACTGCACGCACGTGATGCCCAGGGCCACGCGGCGGTTGTGGATCTCATTGTAGCTGTAGTTTTTCAGCAGCGTGTTGGAGATCTGCGCCAGGCACAGGCGTTCCTGGCCGTCGATGACCAGCGACACGATAGGCACCCCGTATAGCGACGTCTCGCCCACCTGGTTGGGTTTGAGGGCGCTGGAACCCGAGTAGGGCTGCAGCTCCTGTTTGGAGTTGGGTGAGGAGCTGCCCTCGCGCCCCGGCCCCAGCTGCGTGGTGAGACCCTCCATGCCGCCGCTCCTGAGAAACAGAGAAAAGCAGAGAGCAGATGAGCCATTTTCAGCGCCGCCGCCCCGAGCTCGGGCCCGCCCAGCGGGGCGCACCGGGTCTGGCGCGCAAGTGTGTGGGGGTGCTTGGCAGTGGGGAGTCCAAGCTCATTCACCCCCTAGACCGGCGCCTTTTGTTATACAGACCCAAGTCTCTACTGCAACAAAAGCCCCCGGGGGGAGGGAGTGCTCAAGGGAGAAGACCCCAGGACTGCCTGGAAGCCAATCCTAGTTTTGGATTGGGAAGGAAGTGGGACCCAGAGACAGAGAGTGACTTGCCCAAGACCACACAGCAATGCCATTGCCCAATCCAGGCTTTCGGAGGGGCACGCAGATTCGCGCGCCTTCAGCCACCTCGCAGCCCTTCCCTGTCCGCCAGGGTCCTGAAGCCCAGACTTGGGGGAACCAACGTCCCCTCGGCTCAGTAGCGCGTACACGCGCACGGGCGGGGGCAGTGCGGGGAGGGGTTCCGCAGGCGACCAAGGGGCGGTCATTGCCCACCTCCTGGCTTCGAAATGGGGGCAGGGAGAAGGAGGAGGGAGGGGGTTTGGAGGGAGAGGGTGGGAGGAAGAGGCGGCCGCTGTTCGTGGTGCTGAACCCTACCCTTTCCAAAACAGGTCCTGTGAGCTGAAAACCTGAGCGGCCCCCACCGCACTTAGCTCCATGACGACGGGCTTCCAGGGCCCACCGTGCCTGTTTCCACAAGCCCCAGCTTTCTCTTCCGATGCCTTGCGCCCTGTGGTCGTTGAGCAAGAAGATGCCGGCTGGATGTAGGACGTGGGATGTAGGAGCCTCTTTCTCTCCAGGCATCAGTAGGAGCAGGATCGCGCAGCTCCTAGCCGCATTTCTGTATTTTTAGCTGCATTCCCCACCACAGCTGCTTCCCATCTGGGTCAGTGCTTGGGGACCGAGGGGTTCTCCAAAGAAGTTTCTGAGGAGTCGCTTCTCAGCTTCTGGTCGCACACACTCTCTGAGCTTCCCTACGTCTTTCTCAGGCTGAACGCAGGCTCTCTGGGTTCTGGACCACTTCTGGGGGGCGAGTGTCTCCTCTCTGATTCTCCTTCAGACCCCCGTTGTCCCAGCTTATAAGGCCTAAAAGGAACCTCGTTTGCTCTTGGAAGCCATAGTAAAGCTCTGGGCACAAAAAGTTGCTTCCGGTCCCTCCATTTGATCGTTGGTGGAGGCAGGGCTGTGTCTACAGACCTGAGCGGTCTAGGGTGCACCTAGAAACTGGTAGGTTTTTTTAGGGCTTTCTAGGTTGCTTCTGGAAGCCACGTGTCTTCAGACACCCAGGTCTCCAAGCTGGTGTGGGGCCGCAGGTGCTCCCACAGGCCGGATCACTCTCAAAGGCCTCCCTCCCCAAAACACAACCGGATAAGCAAATCCATTTTCAGAGGGGTAGCTTCAGCGGATGGGGCGGGGAAGGAGGAGGGGAAGGACCGGGAGAGGGTGACTGGATTCCAAAGCCTTCGGGTGGTAAGACTGGAATCTTTGAGGTGCGTGTGGGGTCTCTCTCCTCCTCTAAGTGCCTTGTTTGTTGATCTTATCTGTCCCTCGGTTGTGGGTCTCTGCCAGCTCGTCCTTTCTCCCATCTGCCTGGTGCGGTCTTCAAGTATCACGCTATGTATCTATTATCTGTTTCATCGCTTCCCCGCGAACTGAAACAAGTTGACACTCCCCTCGCATCCAAGCCCCTAGTAACATTTTAGGAGTCAAAGACGCCGCCCTGACTCTCTGACTCAGCGGAGGGGGGGGGGGTCATCAGGGCAAGTCAGACGCCCCAGGGAGGACTCTCCGGCAGGCTGTGGAGGTGGCTTGGGGTCACGCGTCTGGGGGGGGGGTGACGGCAGCTTCTCGATTGCCCCGAAATCAGCAAGTGTGTCCGGCCCGCATACAGTGAAGCGAGCACCCTGAGTCAAGCGTATCCACTCGAAACTGAGGGTCCCCGGGTCCCCCAAAGCGTTTAACCGAGTAAATGAAGAGGATGTGGGCTCTGAGCGCAGAGAAGGGGGGCCCTAAGAAAGAGACGGCATTTGGAGGGCCCAAGCGGAGAGCAGAGGAGAAGGGCAGAGACAGGAGCGGCGACCAGGGTAGCTCCGGTTCCCTCCCGCCGGCTGCTGGAGATTGGGGGGACTTAGGGAGGGCAAGGAAGCGAGCGGCGGTGGCAGCCAGGCCGTGGAGTCGTTAGGTACCATCAAAAAACAACAGCCACGGAGTCCAGATGAGAACTAAACGAAAAGCCCGCCGAGGCAGCAGGGCGCGGGGCGGCGGGCCGTGGCTCGCTGGTACTCACCGTGCGGCGGCGGCGGCTGGAGCCGGGCGAGCGGAGGTGCGCGGCGGGCGGAGCGGCGGGCGGGAGTCGGGGATCGGCCGGGCTCTCCGGGTGACGGCGCGGCCCCTCCCCGCGCGCGCGCACAGCCGCGCTCCCCACTCGCGGCCCCTCCCGCTCTCAACAGGCGCGGGGCGCCGGGGTCCGGGGCGCGGGGCGGTGTGCGGCGAGCCGCTGCCCCCGAGGCCGGGGACGGGCCCCCAGAAGAGGCCGCAGCCTAGAGCGCATAGCGCGGCGGCGGGCGCGGCGCGGTCACTGCCGGAGTGGCCAGGCCGGCGGCGGGGCGGGCGCGCCTGCCAGCTGCGAGCCGGGGCGCCACACCCACCCCCGCGCCCTCCCCGGGTCCGCCCGCCGCCTCTCCGCAGCCCCAGGGCCCGGGCGCCCCAGGTAAGCGGCTGCACACCTGCGGCCCGCGGCTCGCACCTGCGGCCCGGCTGGCGGAGCAGGCCGAGCGCGAGGAGGGCCCGCTGCGAGAGGGGCGCGCCGAAAGTTTGCCCCCCACCCAAGAACAAAGTCCAGAGGGTCAGGCGCTCGCCACCGTGGGGCCAGGAGCGGGTCTGGCTCGGTGTAGGTTGATGGAATTGAGGGGGCGGCTTGGCGGAATTGGAAGCGGGGAGGATCACTCTCTCGCGGCAGGGGGGTGGACTTAAGAGTGGCTCAGGAGAGCAAGTGGGGTCACCAGGGGGCCAAGATTGGGACCGGGGCAGGGGCAGCCCCCCTCCCCCGCCCCCGTCCTGACTTCTGGCCGCCACCCGCCGAGAAAGCACTGGCTGCTGTGCGACGCGCTCTTCTCCCTCCTCACTGGGCCTGGGACTGGGGACCCGGGGACTGGGGACCCCGGAACTGGGTTTATGCTCCCTCCTCCGCCCTCCCACGAATATCTCACGTTTCTAACAGCCAGGACAGAAGCCGAGTCGTCGCCGGGAGAGGCCTGGTCAGTTGCTCTGATAATGTGACTAAGTTGGTTTTTCCAGTGGTGAGGGGTCTGGTTTCCTGACACCACAGACATCCCTTGGTACCCCAAGAGCGCAGGTTCTCTCTCTCTCTCTCTCTCTCTCTCTCTCTCTCTCTCTCTCTCTCTCTCTCTGCCTTTTCCCACAGGCACTTGATTCTTCTTAATCTTGGTCTCTATTTGAGTTACCTCTCACCCCCACACACACACCCACATCGTCTGTATGGGGCGATTCCTTGGTCGTCTCCACCCCCCCTCCGTCCATGCCCCCCGTGGCATTAAGTGTCCTTAATGGACACGTTAATTAAACTGTAATTAATCATACTGTCCAACCCAAGTTTGAACAATTACCCTAATCAAACAGAAGTTAATAATGGCAGGGATGGCCCCGGGCGCGGAGGCCGCCCGGGCAGGGGGCGCAGCGGCCACGGCGGTTAGAGGCGGTGGCAGCGGCCACGACTGCCGCCTGTCCTTGGAACCTGAGCGGAGCAATAAATCTTCCGCGGGTAGCGGAGCCCGGTCACCCTCCTCCCCACCCTCTTGTTTTTCTTCTTGCTCTGGGTTATGGGCCCTCTCTCTCCAGCGTTTCATCTCCTGTGGTGTCCACACTTCCCCTTCCTCTCGGCTTCTCCTATCTCACTCTCTCTCGGCCACCTCAAGGAATGGGCCCTGGTTTCCCTGGACGGCTCAGGTCTAGCCCCGGAGCAGAGTGGCCAAGCTTGTCCCTGGGGTCGCCTTTGCTCCCAAGTGTTCTTGAGGCCCAGAAAACACTGCCAACCAAGTTTGAAGAATGTGTATCTTCCAGATGGTTCTCTCTCTCTCTCTCTCTCTCTCTCTCTCTCTCTCTCTCTCCTTTGTGAGCCATAGAGTTGGTTCCTGTCCTCTTTCTCTGTTCATGGCCCCTCCAACCATCTGAATTTCTTTCCCAGATCCTGGATGCCTCCATCCCAACTCAAAATTCCCAGTTCTCAACCCTTTCCTCTCTCCCAGGAAAACAAGAGCCTGTGTTTGCTGTCCCAGTCTGAGTCTCCCCCCCATCCCCTGTCTGCTCATCTTCCCTTCCCTGGGCCTGGTTCCCCATCACATAATTCAATCCTACTTGGTAATTAGTCCTAGCCTTGTAATGATTCTTTCTTCCTTTCTTTCTTTCTCTTTCTTTCTTTCTTTCTTTCTTTCTTTCTTTCTTTCTTTCTTTCTTTTTCTTTCTTTCTTTCTTTCTTTCTTTTTTCTTTCTTTCTTTCTTTCTTTCTTTCTTTTTCTTTCTTTATTTCTTTTTCTTTCTTTCTTGTTTCTCTCTTTCTTTCTTTCTTTCTTTCTTTCTTTCTTTCTTTCTTTCTTTCTTTCTTTCTTTTCTCTCTCTCCTTTTTTTTTTTTTGGAAACAGTCTCTGAGTTCGGTAAGGTGGGGACAACAATCCTGCGGCCCTCGGGTGGTGGGGGTAGGAAGGAGAGGATGGAAAGACTTGGCTGTATGGCCAATAACACCTCTGGGGGTGGTCTCTGTAAGTGGCCACCCAGATGCAGGCCCAGGGGACCTCTCACACAAAGGGTCCCATCCTGGGCTGCGGAGTTTTCTTGGGTTTTGGTTCAGCACCAGGCTGAGAAACAGCTCCCGGCCCAGGTCTTGTCCCCAGTGAAGCAAATTTAGGCAAGCTCTTTCTCTAAGGGGTCTGAGCCTGGGGTCTGCGGCAGAGAAAACTGCAGATGCTGAGCAGAGGCTGCTTGGGGCCTGGGCTAGACTGGACTGTACCGGATCTGCTCTCACAAGAGCCCTGGGAGGAAGACCATGGACATTTATTCCCATTTCACAGGTAGGAAACTGAGGTCAGACAGTGGAAGGCAGCCCATCCAGCCGCGTCAGTCAGTAAGACGCTAGGTTGAGCTAGACGCGGATGCCTGTCCAGTCGCTGCAGAGGAAACATGGCTTCCGGGGGGGGGGATGGAAAACAGCGAGCAGCAAAGCGCAGCCCAGTGTCTCCCGATTACTCTCAGCACCAGGAGGGGAGGAAAATATCCAGCAACGCCAGGAACCCTGCGAAAGTTCCGGAAGCCAGTGGGTGGCAAAAAAAAAAAGAGGCTGGTACTGGAACCCAGGTTCAGGCAGGGGGTTTGTGACACCCCCTTTCTCCAGGAGTGGCTCTGGGTCCTGTACCCATATCCAGAGCAAGGGAGGGGGGTCCGTGCAAGTCACTGCCTCGGCCTTCCTCTCTGGTCCCCGTCTTCGGGGATTTTGTCTCTTTTCTGCGTTCTCCGATTTGCCTCCTCCATGTCCTGCCCGAAGCCCGGGTGTAGCTCCATTCCAAGACTCTGGCTTGGGGTGGGCTGGGTGGCCGCGCCTCCTTCGCAAGCACATATCTTTTACCAGTTGAATTAACGGCAGTTTTCGTCAGTTAATTAGGTTTAATTTACATAATTAGTACAGTATAAAGAGGATTGGGGATAATCATGGGGTACGTAGCGCTTACTGTGTAAACACGTATTCTGAATTAAAAATCAGATGTAATTAAGGCGCGCAGGCCCTGTTTAGGCAGGGTTTTAATTGTAATGAATTTCTAATTAACACTCAATGATTGCCAAATGCAAAGGGCTGTAAAATTTTCTTGTAGTTTTGCTAATTTATTGTTTACTTAATATCTGGATATTAATCCAATGGCCAGATAGAGAGCGCAGCCCGGCTCAACAGCCCCCCCAGCCCCTGTAAGTGAAGGGGAAGGTGGCTGGGTGGGGCTTCCTGCCTCCCCCCCAACAGTGGAAGTGAAGGTGTGGCAGAGTATTTCTGCCTCTCTTGGGGTCTGCTGAGGTCCCCAGAAAGCTGAGTGTCCTGGGCTTATGTTATGTTCCCTGTTCTCCGCCAGATCCTGCTTCTGGGGAATCAGAGGTGCGACCCTCATATTCAAGGTATCCCCCTCCCCTTGCAGGTCTCCCTGCCCGTGTTACATCAAAGGAGAGAGCTGGTTCCACATCAAGCTTTTCCCCTAATCACATCAGGGATTACACACACACCTGGACTTTGTCCAGATATTTACACCTGTAGGGTGGGTGTGGACCAGTACTTAGACGAAGGGATTCTGGGGGGAGTTCCTTACAAGAACAACTTTCTACAGGGGTCCCTGAGGGATGGGGAGACCTGGGAAGGGATGTGATCTGCTGGGGTGCGGGAAGGGGCAAAGCTCAGAAGCCTGGGGAATGGTTTGGAAAATGGAGGAGGAAACCCGGAGTGGCCTTCTTCTTTCACCAGCAGACAGGGAAGCTGGGAGGTCTCCGCAGACTTGGGGAGCAGCCAGCTGGACCCAGTTTTCTCCCCTGGGTCTGTGGATGGGTTCCTTGCCTACAATCTAGTCTCTTCCCCCAAACCAGGAAGCTCCCTTCCTGCCAGTCCCAGGCACGCCATACGCCTATTCCGAAGGTCTTTGAACAGTAGAAGTTTACTCCCAATGTAAGAAAACAGACTGGGAAGACTTGATACCAATCCTAGAGGTTTCTGTCTGGAGAACCAGTGGCCTTAATTCTCCCTCTCTGCCCCCCACCTGCCTTTCAGAAAGCCTGCTTCACGCCGGCAGCGCCCTCTCGAAGTCCACTGCCTGCTCACGGCTGTCCTATTTTTCGCTGCTGAATTGTTAATAGGTTAGTGCTTCCTGGCTCTGAGTTTTCTATTTTTCATACTAGAGTCTGCCATGCCCTACTGTACACCCTGGACACTAGAGTGAGGCCTGGCGCACAGTAGGTATTCAACAAGTTTGTTGAAACTGAGAGCTGTGAGTTAGTCTAGGTCCCAACTAACTTGCTCTCAACAGTGGCTATCCTTGGAGGCTAGTGGCCAATTTAGTTCTATGGCCCTTCGCTCCTAAGTGGCTTGGAGACCCCCATCTTCCACACAGACTCAGGGGATGCCTCTGGGGTGGGGAGGGGGCAGCTGGGAGACTTCCTGAGCTTTTGTTGATTGCAAAGAGGTGTCCTTCCTAGGAGTCATTCTCTTTGTCTGCTCAGGGAGTGAATTACGAACAGGACCTACTGGGCTGATGCCTGTAGCCCCAGCACCCTGAGGGCTGAGGCGAGAGATCAAGGCCAGCCTGAGCTACATAGTGATTCCTGGCTAGTCTAGGTTACAGAGTGAGATCCTAATCTCCAAGCATTTAAAGTGTACAATTCAGTGAGTTTCGTCTGCTCAAAGTAGTGAAGTCATCACCACCAGCAAAATTAGAATATTTTCATCCCGTTCCCCCCAATCCCCCAAAAACCTGGTACCTTTCAGTTGCCCACTCTTCATTCCCCCACCCTTCTCTAGTTCTTGGCAACCACTAATCTATGTTCTGACTCCGTAGAGTTTGCTTCCTGGGGACATTTCACACAGATGGAATCATGCAATATATGATACTTTTATGACTGACTTTTTTCGCTTAACATGGTGGCTTCAAGTTTATCCATGGTATAGTGTGCATCAGAATTCCTTTTGAAATATCAAATAACGTCTCCTTGTGTGGAGGACACCACGTTTTGCATACTTCAGTGGATATTTGGATTGTTTTCGCTTTTGGCTGTTATGGAAGGTGGAGCTATGAATGGTCACGTACAAGCCTTTGTGTGGCTGCATATTTTAATACACACACACACCCTTAGGTGTAGAATTGCTGGGTCATATTATAATTCCCAGTGTTTTACCTATTTTAAGGAACCTTCCAGCTGTTTTTCCAGAGCATAGAGGATCGTCATAGTTGGGTACAGGTGTTAACTTGACAATTGAGGGTTTGAGCCCTGGGAACATTTGTAAAGAATTTAGTAGCTGAGTTAAGCTGAGAGCGAACCCATAAGAGATTGTCTAGTGGTTGGAGAAGGCCCAGCCCATGGCAAGTGGGACTAGTTGGCATCCTTCTGTATACTTGGCCAGACGTCGTGGTCTGACAGGTAAGGATTGTCCCTGTCAGCCGCTACATAGATATGGTGTGGCCAGTGCCCTCAGCACTTGGTGTTGGTGTGGGCTCTCCTGCCAACTGTACAAGAATAGTAGTGAGACTTCGGACTGTCACTAGAGGAAATTAAAACCCTTGGTTGCCTTTAAGCTGCTTTGCCATGATTTCATCAGCGACAATGCAGGCTAACTGCAACAAGTTTGTTTTTTTTTTTTTTTGAGACAGGCCTCATGTAGCTCGAGATGACCTCAAACTTGCTGTGTACCAGCGGATGACCCTCTGAGCTTCGTCCATAACCCCTGCGTGTTGAGTTGCTTTCTGAGTAATGTGTGAGGTAGGGATCCCGATTCACTTTTCTGCCTGTGGCCAGTGACGTCTGCACATGCTGTGAGGCATATTCTCTCTGCTAAGCCGCCATGGCACTCGGGAGAGGGGACCCGTCTTGCTGGGACTCACAGTGAGCAGGTGGTCTCCCCAGGGTCCCTCTGAAGCCTCAGCAGTGTCCAGCCTAGGTGTGCGTGGGGGGGTCCATCATCACATGCTCACTTGGCACTTTTTGGGTGCCAGGAAATAGGGACATGGTGGGGATCGAGACCCTGGTTTCTGGATCTCACTCTCCAGCAAGGGAGACAAAGGAAGAGAGGCTGTGTCATTTCAAGGGGTGACAGTTCTCATGCAGAACTGAAGCGGGACAGGAGGAGGGACAGGATAAGACTGAGGCTGCCATCGAAGAGATGCTACTGCAGGCCAGATGCTGCACTGGGCCCGGACGTCTCCCCCGAATCTATTGGTGCCGTCCGCAGCTGAGATTCTGAGAGACGATTTCTCCAAAGCCTCGTATGTGAGAGAAAAGAAGCCCCAAGATCTAAACCAAGGCTTGACGGAAAGCCGTTTGCTCTTTCTAGAACAGCTGCCTCCTCTGTGCTCTCACAGGGCTCCCCCTCTAGTCAGGGGTGGGAGGGAGACGGAGCCCCTCAGTCATGCAACCGAGGCAGGTAGAGCAACAGAGCCCGTGCTGTAGCAGGCAGCCCGCGAGAGCAAAATGAGTTCTCGATGGTTGGAGCAAAGGGGAGAGCCTCCTGCAATCTCAGCTCCTGAGTAGGTACCCCGAGTGGAGCTGCCCCCTTGCATCTGCAGGGGAAGGAGGCTGGCGGGGCCCTTTCACTAGGGGGGGGTCCCCTCTCTCCTGGGGAAGGGAGATGAGAAATGGGGGTTGGGTTACAGGGATGGGGGTTACCGGTCCACTTGTAGGTGGGCAGGCGGAAGGGATGGAAGTCAGGTGGAAGGGATGGAAGTCAGCCCTTCGGAGGTGTGTTTGCGCACACCGGTCAGAGGCGGGACGACTCCACAGTGATGTCACCAGCCTCCACAGCTGTCACTACTTCCCTTTGGCACTGTGGGAATTGGGGCCCAGAGAGATTCAACATCCTGCCCAGGATCACACAGTGGACCAATGGGGAAGCTACACTGCAATCCACAACCGAGTGATTCAAAGTCCATGCCCTTCATGGGTCCATTCCATCCCTCCTGACAGATTGCCCGAAGGGACCAGAAGACTGGGGTAGAACGGGTGGGCTCTGTGTGAGGGCCAGAAGGTATAGGTGGTTTCCACATATACACACACAGGCGTGCGTTCACACAGAATATGCAACGCCCCCCCCCCCGAATGAGCCTCTTCCCCACCTTTCTGAGTGATTTTTTCATTTCCATGTGCGTATGTGCATTTGTGTTCTTACGTGTGAGGGTACGTGTGTGGGTGTGTGTGGTGTGCATGAATGTGTGTGTGTCTGTACAGGCCTGATGCTGGCAATCATCCTCATTTGCTCTTAATCAAACCCAAAGCTTGCTGATATGGCTAGACTAGAATTACAGGGGGGCTGCCACACCCACAAGACATTTATTTATGTGGATTCTGGGATCCAAACTCTGGTCTTCACTTACTTTGGCTAGTCTGTCCCCTGTCCAGTGATTCTGACCAAGAGGTTTAAAATATTTCAAAAACAAACTCAGGTGTAGTTGGCATATGGCTGTAATCTCAACACTCCAGAGACAGCAAATAACTAAAAAGGGTGTGTGTGTGGAAGGTTGGTGGGGCTGGGAATGCAGCGCAGTTGTTAGACCACTAACCTAGTTTGCACAGAGCTCTCGGCTTCATCCAGCCCTGCATGAGATTAAAGCAGGCTGGGGCGCCCGTGCCTGTGACCCTGGCTCCCGGGAGGTGGAGGCAGAAGCATCATTAGAAGTTCAAGGTCATCCTTGGTGACCTCCTGATTTGCGGCCAATCCGGACTACCAAAGAGCAATTATTACATTTCCAAAAAGAAAAATGATTTCCTTACCAAATAATACCTGTTCCATTTGAAAAATGTGCTTTTTTTTTTTTTTTTTTTTTTTTTAGCGCAGACTGGTAGCAGACCAGGAAGAATAGCCAGAATCCATTCACTACAGTGTTTGGTCACACGCAGGCTCTCTGGGGAGGGACTACAGCGCCCCAAAGCCCTGGCTGTCCCTGTTCTCCTTCGCCCCTCTTCCCCTTTACTACTTATTTAACTGTTTCTCCAGCACCCCAGTCTCCACCCAGCTTCTGCCTTAGGCAGATGGCGTAAGCACAGCTAAGGACGAAGCAGTCGGGTGAGTGGTACGAAGTCCGTGGTCCTCCTCTCCTCCAGGGGAGGCAGCGGGGCCAGGCAGAAAGGGCTTCTGGGGAGGAAATGCAGTGTGAGCAAGGTGTGTGAGGATGAGGGGGGATCAGGTAGGACATCCAGGGGCTGAGAAAGCTGCCTCAGTCTGAGCGATAGTCACTGTCAGGGGATATAGCGTGCCACGTGGGGTCATAGAGTGGGGGACATGTGGGGGGGGGGGGGGCTGTGCCGTCTCTGGCCTTTTCAGGGGAGCAGAAAGCTCCAGTGAGACCAGGCTTGCCATTCTCAGTCCACATTGCAAGACAGATGGAATGTGTCTTCTTTCTAGAACCTTCCTTCTCTGTGTTTCTCCTTTGTGTATGTGATGCATGCATGTGTGTATACCTCTGTGTGTGTGTGTGCCTGTGTGTGTTTGTGTAGGGACCAGAGGAGGATTTGGACTTCACTCTCTGCCTTATTCCCTTGGATCAGGGGTCTCAACTGAACCTGGAGCTTGCCCTTCTTTTGGCTAGGGAGCCCCAATAATCCTCTTATCTGTCTCTGCTGCTCCATCCAGCACCAAGCTGACGGCCACACCTAGTTTTGATGTGGGTGCAGGGGAACCCTACCTCCAGTCATGATGGATGTATAACCAGCGCTCTGACGTACGGCTCCCCGGCCTCTTTCTGAAGACATTCCCACCCGTTACCTGCACCTCTTTTCCTTGCATGAGCCATGATTCTCTCTCTCTCTCTCTCTTTCTCTCTCTCTCTCTCTCTGTCTCTCTCTCCTGGAAGAGAGAGAAGGTCGACAGAATGAATTCCTAGGAAGGCCCAACAGCACCGTCTGACCGGGCCGCCTTTAACTAAGTCTGCAGGCAGGAGAGACTTTTTATCCCCTGCAAGTTAATGCGAACTGTTAGGGAGATAAATAAATGACAGGGCTACCGATGGGCTGCCGGGCTCAGAGCAGGGACATTTGTCTCACTTTAGGAGAAGGACCTGGAGGCTCGGCCCCATCGACGCGCTCATTGTGCTGTTATCTGCCAGAGACGCGGTGACACTGTGGCAATTAAGACAAACTTTAGTCTGGAAGTTCCTGCCTGCAATCTCGGGGTCTCAAAACAAGACAAATGATACCGTCAAGGGAGGAAACAGAGTCTTTTGTAGACGGCATCCAGAGTCACCTGCGAATATTTGTAGTTGTTCAGCAGAAAAATGTTGTCATTACGAGGCCTGGCTCTGCAGACGTCTCTGTCCTATGTTATCTCTCCTTCCCTGTGGCTCCTGCTGGCCCAGGCTGTCTGTGGGACCCTCATTTGCCCCCCCCCCCAGTGGCCTCATCCCCTGCTAGCCCTACCCTCTCCCACCTGTCCCCTAGAATACAAACATCTTTGGTTGATCGAGCACATGATATATGCTAAGAAATCCAGGCCTGCCAGGAGGGTCACAGACCTCCACCCACATTAGAAATGTGTCCCCCACAGACTCATGTGTTTGGGAAGGTCATGGCACCTTTAGGAGGTGGAGCCTTTCAGGAGGAAGGTAGTCACAGGGGGTGGGTCTTGAGGTGGATGAGCCCCAGTCTGCTTCCAGGAGCTATGGCAGCTCTCCGTCTCCAGGAAGGGTGTGATGTCACTGTCTCTCGCTTCTGCTGACAGCCCTGAAAGACCGCATTGCTCCTCTGGAACTGTAGGCTGAATACATCTCCCTTTCTCCCTTAAGGTGCTTGACTTTGAGTGGTCTCTCACAGCAACCGGTACACAGGCTCTAACAGAGCCTCTACCAGCCAAGTACCATCACAACACCAGACTTAGAACATGTGTGTGGGGGGGGGAGAAAGAAAGAGAGAGAGAGGAGGGAGGTATGCCATGGTATACAGGTGGAGGTCAGAGGACAACTTTCAGAAGTCCTTTCCCTCCTTCTACTATGTGGGCAACTCAGGCTGCCAGATTTGTAAGTGACTTTACCCACTGAGCTATCTCACCAGCCTAGAACTTGTGTCTAGAGACAATGTTTCTACTTGCCTGGGCTCCCTGCAAACCCTTTTCTCTCCTGGCTCCTGATCTATCACTACATAGGTGCCACTTAGTTCCAGCTGTCAATCTGACATGCCCACCAACCCCACCCCCCCAGGAATTATCTGGATAGGACAGGTGTCTGAGCAAGCGAATGGGAGATTGTCTTGGTTGCATAGTTTATGTGGGAAAATCCAGCCATGGTGGGTGGGATCGTTGTCTGGGCAGGTGGATAAAGATGGAGAGAGCCAGCCGGGCATGTGGCAGAGTGGCAAGCCAGAAAGCAAGTCTGCAGCCGGGGGCCATGCCCGCTGCTCTTGCTGTGCATGCCGTGTGGCTACTTCTCGCAGCTCCTGATGCTGGTGCGACTCTCCTGCCATGCTGGGCTGTAACAGGAGCTGAAAGATGAACAAAACCCCAGCCCTCTGAGGTGTTTGGGTCAGGTATTTACTACGGCAATGCGGTGGTGAAGCAGGCCCAATATGGATTGCTCTTGGTTCAGCACCTGGCGCTAACACTGTCCTCCGTCTTCCCACCTGTCCTTAGGTGGAACTTTCCAGCAGCAAGAAGTGAAAACTCTGATCCCCTGGTCTAGGGCCAGTTCTGGGGCCCACCCGACTCCAACAATGGAGTCAGGATGGCGCATGGGGTGAGGGTCACTGTTGCTCTGTGTCCTGCCCCTGCTCATCTGGCTCTTGGGACACACCCCCCTTTCCCTCCTGGGAGCCTCCCTCAGTTCCCCTCTTTCTCACTGACTGCTCTGTGCCCACTAGCACAGGCTCCCATTCTCACAGGAACTGCACTTAGCTAAAAGATGGTGTGCCAAGGGGCATGGGGTATTGGTCAGGGCAGGGAAGGGCATCTTCGAGGTGGCATCACAGGTCTCTGGGGCTCCCTATCCCATGTGGAGACAGCCACCCATTTCCTTCTCCCTATTCCATGTGGGGGTCAGGGCGTCAGCCCACATTCCCAGCATCCTCCTGCGTCCTCACTTAGAAGTAAGACGAATGTGCAGCAACCTCAAAGGACGAGTATCCCAAGTTCCCAGGTCTTCAGGCAAGGGATCCCCTCCTTATCCAGGGTGGTCAGTCCAGCCCAACCTGTACTAGCCCAACCTTCGGACTGGGCTGATCTCAACTGTGGGCTCAGGGGTCACACTGCTTTGCACTGTAGGTCCCGGGAATCCGACCTTTCACCCTTTGGTCCCTGTCACCTTCTTGGAGATTCACAGCCCTGGGTTCTATGCACCAGACAGGAAACCAAAGACGGAAGCAGGAAGGGATGGCAGGCTGGGCACTGACTGGGCTTCCTTGTTCCTGGGCCCGATGCAGAAGGGAAACCTTCCTCCCAGCGCGACCTGGAGACCCATGAAGCCCCTCCCCTGCCAGGCACGGGCCTTCCAGACGCTCTGCGAGGTCCGGAGCACTTGTCTCCAGGAGGCCCTGGTCAGGAGAGTGGACTTTCCCGAGGGCTGGAGCCGCAGACCAGAGCAGGCCGGTAACTGCCTAGCGAGGAGCGTCCATGTTAAATCTCAGGTCTGCGGCCCCTGACCCGCCATCACACCTTCTGTCCCACCTCTTGTCTGGGCCAGGTTCTGGGGCTGGAGATGAGCCTCAAGTCACCTGTGTGGCCCCAGAGAAGGGAATAAAGAAGCTGCCTAGAGGGGCCTGCAAGGGGTCATCCCATGAACAGGGCGGCATGGTCAGGTGGCGCTCCAGGCAGAGGGGCCATCGCTGGGCTTTTGTTTTTGCCTCTGTTTCATGTCTCTCCCATCACCTTTGACAGTGTTGACAGCTTGCCCTTGGGTTGCCAAGGAGACGGAGTAATGATTGAACCTTGGCAGGTCAAAGGGGACTTTGACTTCTAGACAGAGGAGTCTTTACAGGAGAACCTTTTGGAGACACCCACCTCCCCTTCTTCTTGACTCTAAACCAAAGGGACTTGTATGCTGGAGGCTGCCCCAAAGGAAGGGTCACGAGGAGCAGGCTTTGGGGACTCCATGAGCTTCATATTGTGACTAGAGCTGTGTGTAGTGCGCCAAGGCAAAGGTCCTTCATTCTGAACTGAGGACGCTCATGGGGGGTCCTTGGCATGACCCTCGAGATGCTGCTCTGCACATGAGGGCGGGGGCGGAGCTACAGGATTCAAGAGACTTAGTTCTTGCACTGGCAAGAGGAAACGGAGGCGCCGATAGAAGGCGGTCTGAGGCCCCCTGGAAGCTGATCTCCAGTCCAGGGCCTGCAGACTCCACTTGGAGCATTTCCCAGAGCGGTGGAGGGGCTGCGCACCGCCTCCCTGACCAGCTGCTCAAGGAGGGTCCTGGTTCTGTCCTTGACGTGCTGACACATTGTTTATATCGTGAGGCCTGAGGGTCTTTGTGCAGGCGTGTGGGATACATGTGCAAACACGCTTGTGCTCACTCATATACGAGGTACTTTTGGAGCCCGGGTCAAGAGTGGGGGGAAAGAGGGGAGGGTCCCCAAGTACTAAATAATGGTTTGTCATTTGCTTGCTGAGCGACCCCGGGCAAGTCGTTCTGCTTCTGTGCTTCTGTTTTCCATCCATAAAATGGGCATGTCGGCATCTACCTCAGGGACTGAGCAAATTGACAGCTGGTTCTTAACACAGGGCGTGGCTTGGGACGCCTGCTCATCTCCCTTCTGCGCCGGGGAAGGAGGACGCAGATCAGCAGATAGAGAACTTACCTCTTATGGAGGCGGCTCTGGGTTTGCTCTGCAGCACTGTGCCGAACGAGGTGTGGTGGCGCGCACCTGCATTCCCAGCACTCCAGGTGTGGAGGTGGCTGGAAGACTAAAAGGTCAGGGCATTCTCAGCTACCTAGTGAGTTTGGGGTACCTGAGGCCCTGACTCAACAAGCAAATCAAACAAACCTCTCTTATACAGGGATTTGGGGACTGTCATGGTTAGGATCAGGTGTCAGCTTGACTGTTGAGGGTTTGAGCTCTGAGCACATTTGTGGAGAATTAGTGGTTGAGTTAGGCCAGAGCAAACCTGCAGGAGATTGTCTAGCTAATGGGGAAGACCCAGCCCATGGTGGGTGGGAGTAGGCCGGGGAATAAAATACAGAGAGCTGGTCGAGAGAGTCGGCATCCTTGTGTTCACTTGGCCAGACATGCTGGTCTGGCAAGTGAGGATTGTCGCTCTCTCAGTTGCTATGTGGAGATGGTGTAGCCAGTTCCCTCGGCCCTGGTGTTGGTGTCAGCTCTCCTGTCAAGCTGGACTGAGAAATGTAACCAGACAATCGTAAGAGAAAATAAACCCCTTGTTTCCTTAAGCTGTTTGATGGTGATTTTATCAGCAACCCTGGAGGTGACTGCAACAGGGATGATGGGTGCTAGATGCACCTTCTCACAACAAGGGTGAGCGTCAGGTCTGGGGGCAGCTGGTATGGTGTTGGGTATTGTCGGACCCAGGGCACCCATCTTACAGAGCTCCCCTTCATGGGAAACACATCCCACGCGCTGTTCGCATTTCTCCCTGCCTTGGACATGGGCCCAATGGGGTGCGTGCGTTCATGATCTGGGTCTTAACCAGTTCTGTGACCTCCCCAGGCACTGGAAAATGGCGGACACTCAGTGAGAAGAATACTGCCTGAGGCCCAGGGCCGCTGCAGGCTGCACTTTGAAGTTTACTAAAACTGTGATGACCCCTCCCTTGCCCCCCAACTCTGCCCTGGAAGACCAATGAAGTCTCACGCAGGGTCCCTGTCATGGAGTACTGAGAATAATGGGAATTAGCTGTTCAACCAACACATTCATCATGTGTCTCCTTGGCCAGGCTGTTATTTTGCACTGGGAAATGGTGTGAAAATCAGGCTGGTGTCTCTGCCCGGGTGGAGCCTCCATTGCAATGGAGGCTGGGCAAGGGGTAGGTAGTAAGGTAATTGGTTTGTCACAGGTACAGAGATGGAAGCACAAGACAGAGGCCAGGAGACACCTGATTCCCAGGGTTCAGGATGGGAGGGGCACAGACTTCAGGGGTGTGAGCGATGGGTCTCCCTGAGATGCTGTTTGAGTAGAGATCTCTAGACAGCAGGGGAAAGCATATAGTGGGTACCAAAAACTACAGTCTGCAGTAGCCAGCACCTTATTCCTTGGTGATTCAGGGATTCAGGTTTCTTTTGCTGCTGCCCAGTTTGTCACCTCCCTCTGTTCCCCTTCGTCAGGAGGACGGGGATGGACAGGGTCTACCTCCCAAGCTTCATGACCATTCTCATTCTATGAGCAGACCTAGTCACATGACCACTGCTCAATGCAGGGGGTGCTGGGAGATGTAGTCCTAGACTGGGCAGCAGCTTTCCAGCCCCAGGTCCACAGTGAAGGGGAACATGAACATTTGGTGCCTAGACGTCTTCGCTGTGGCCATGAGGTTGGGGGGGGATTCCTAGAAGAAGTCCAGTGGGTGGCAAGCCGGCCAGATGACTGCAGCAAAGGGTGACCTGGAATAACAGGAGTTCCAGTCAGGGACAACAGGTTAACTGAACAGGAACACAGAACATTAGAATCTTTTTTTTTTTTTTTTTTTTTTTTTTGAGAATTGAGAATTGAGGTAGAGTTTATTAGTAAAGAGAAAGGTTGGAACTCACGGACTCCAGACGTGGAGTGCCATGAGGGGGTAGGACGCCCTGGAGAACTCACAGTGCCTAGGCATGGAATTCATGAGGAGCAAGGAACAAGAAACAGACTCATGGCACTGGAGCCATGAGGGGCTGGGGAGCCTCCAAGAGAAGTAGGCAGCTGGAAACGGACTCATAGCACTAGAGGGCCATGCCCAACATTAGAATCTTTACTTATTCTTCCTTTCTTTTTTGTGTTGCATGGGTACATACATGTGATATGCATAGGTATATGTCGTTCACATGTGCATAAGCACACGTGTGTAGATACTTGTGTGTGAGGGCCAGCACTTGGCATTGATGGATGTCTCCTCGGTCAGTGTCCACTTTACAGAGGCAGGGTCTTTACAGAGACAGGGTCTTTTGCCAAACCAGGAACAGCTTGGCTAGACCAGCCAGCCAGCTTTGCTGGGCATCCTCCATCCTGGCTTCTGAGGGCTAGGACTTACAAGCAGACCTCCACAACTGCTTGGGTTTTAGGTAGGTTTTGAGGGACTTGGGGTATTTTCTTATCCACTGAATCATTGCCCAAGACGCCTCCTTTTTTGGTCCCAAGTAGGTAGAAGAGGTTGACCTTGAACGCTACCTGATCCTCCTGCCTCTACCTTCGGAGCGCTGGCATCAGAGACAAGCACCTGGCCCTTTGGGTCGTTCTGAGTGACTTGGGAGTCCCTGGAAGTCAGGATCAGGGGAGGACAGGCTCCCCTATCTGCCACGTGGACAGTGGCCTGCAGGGGGGGAGAGGGGGGAGCCTGGTGGGGGCTGTTGCTGTGGTCAGGTGAGAGGCATGGGCCGAGGCCCCACCCCTAGCAGCTCTTGAAAATGTGGGGGATGGGGAGCGGGGGAGGCAGGCAGCGGGGAGGAGACAAGCTGGGTCCTCAGAGCTCTTTCTAGGGTGTCCGGAAGAAGACGCGTAAGGAACCTGTTAAACACTGTGAGGAGGGCTTGAGTAGTCGGGGTTCGCTTTTGGATGTGCTGAGGTGCCACTCCGACAAAGCAGAGCCTGGCTTCTTGGTATCTCGATCCCTCCTCTGCAAAGGTGGGCAGCGGTGCCCCCCAGCAGGCATCTGGAGGATTACCACGACTGGCCTGGGGAGAGGTTGTGGGGTCACAGGTGGTGAGTGGTTAACTTGTGGGAGGAGCTGATGGCTGAGTGGGGTGGGGCAGGATCACAGGGCCTCTCAGAATCCCTCAAGCTTCGTTCTTGGTCTCCTGAGTTCTCCTTGGCCTCCCCAGGTCACATCAGGGTCACCATGAGGTGGCTGCTGGGCTGGCCTTGAACTCCACCCCAAGAGCCATCCCAGGATCTGAGTTCTGGCGTCTGGGCCCCCCGACACCTTGCTGTGGACCTTTGATCAGGTTTCTTTTTTTTTTTTAATTTTATTATTATTATTATTATTATTTATTCAACTGTGTGCATATGCGTGTGTATGTGCGTGTGTGTGTGTGTGTGTGTGTGTGTGTGTGTGTGTGTGTCTGTGTATGTGTAGAACCACGGACGAATTCGCGAACCACCATGGACGCCTCCACCTCCTTCTGCCCCGGGATTCACAGGCTCCGCCCTACCAGGACCAGAAGCGCAGGCCGCCCCCCTCCCCCCCCTTCCGCCTGGCGTCTATACGTGGGATCTGGGATCTGAACTCAGGACCTTCCGCCTGCAAGGCGGAAGCTTAACCCCTGATTCACCTCTCCAGCCCCAATCAGGTTTCGGATGTGTCCAATTGGCTGGCCACGGTCTCTCAAGGAGCTTCAGGAAGCACATGCACCTTGCAGGGTGACCAGCCTGGTCACAGATGTCCCTGCCTGAGTCCAGTGTATGTGATACAGTCACTGCACAAACCACAAACAAAGCAATAATACTTTTATTCCCTTTACAGGGACAGGGAAGCAGAAGCAGGGTGGGGACCACAGAGGCTCCATCTCAAGCCCCATCCCCACCCTGCCAGAGTCAATGCCCCCAGGCCAGAAGTGAGGGGCTGCCTGCAGGAACTGGTCCCCGGAGACTTCCTCAGGCAGGGTGGAAGGCCGGGGCAGGAAGCCAGGCCCAGCAAAGCTCTTCCGGTGCAGGTGGCAGATGGAGAGAGGCCACGGGTAGACTGTGTCCTTGGTGACTGGTCCTTGGACGGCCAGTGTCTTGCCCGGGGCCTCATGAGGGCGCCTGCTGACTCCGCCTCTCCTCCAGCGCCCTGCACACCCACATGGACACCACGGTGGCATTTCCATCGTTGAACTGCATGATGAACGGGTGGCCCTGTGGGAAGAGCAGCGGGTGGAACATCAGTCCCCAGACCAGGACCTGGTGCTAGGAAGTAGTTCAGTGGGTAGCGTGCCTGCCCAGCATGCATGAAGCCTTGGGTTCAAGCCCCAGCACCACATAAACCAGGCGCCGTGGCGCACGCCTGCAGTCTCAGCACTGGAGGGGGAGGTAGAGGCAGGAAGATAGATGGTCCAGGTCACCCTCGGCTACATAGTAGGAATTCTAGGCAAGCCTGGGCTACATAGGACAAGTTCTAAACAAACAAACAAACAAACAAACAAACAAACAAACAAACACCAAGCCCTCTCAGTGCAGTTCCAAGGCTTCTTCTGGCCTGGACCTGATTTCCTTCTCTCATTAACCCTGTTAGGTAAGGGGGGCCAGCTCCGGCTCACTCCCGGGGGCTGAGCTGAAGGTGGGCTGTGACTGGACCCCGGGCAACGCTCCCCTGCACCTTCTGCAGGAAGCTCCTGAAGGACACAGCTCTGCCTGGCTTGTTCTCGGCTTGCAGCACACCATAGGTGCCAGGCCTGGCCCTGTGCGGCCAGCTTTCCGGTTCAGTTGCTGCCCAGAGACCAAAGAATCATCTTGTCAGAGGCGCTGTCAGTCCCTGTTAGTCTTCTCCTCTGTCTCCAGTTCCCCTGCAAAGGCACCGTTGTCGGCAGCTGGAGGGAGGCAGACACACCGGGAAAGGAAGACTGTGGCCAGAGGAAGGCGCTGGGAGGCGGGAGGGTTGGGGCAGCGGGCTGGGCTTCGCGGCCCGTTCTGCTCCATGTGTCCTCTCTCTGGTTCTAACCTACTTAACCCACAGGCAGGGGTTATCTTCAGCCACCCTTCTGCTCTCTGTTCTCAAGCACCAAGGTCAACACGCCGGGTCTCGGAGTCTCTGGACAGTCTGCGTGATGAGAGCAGGGACAGTCACGCAGCTTCAAGGGCCTCAGAGGGCAACTGAAAAACCTCCTCTTTCCCACCCGAGCGGCTTCTGGGGTAAGGAGTTCGCAGTTGCTGGTTATTGGAAACTTTGTAGCCTCTATGGAATATGTTGGGGGGTCTGGAGGGAAGAACACAAGAGCAATGGGGAGATGACGTCCCCCCCATAGCTCCTGT
Organism: Typhlomys cinereus; assembly: GCA_023101885.1. Taxonomy (NCBI): domain Eukaryota; kingdom Metazoa; phylum Chordata; class Mammalia; order Rodentia; family Platacanthomyidae; genus Typhlomys; species Typhlomys cinereus. The sequence continues at coordinate 639,496 of JALPQD010000042.1, read as the reverse complement.
TCTCTCTCCCTCCAACCGAGGCGTCTCGGCTCCCCCTGCTTCCTGGTTCCTCTGGGGGGGGGTTGGGCGGCAGGCCTGAGGCTTCTTTCCCAATACACCTAGCTGCCCGCGAGTGTGACTCTGGCCCACAGCAAAACACCCCACTGGCTGGCAATCAGCACCTCGCATCGCATCGTCTCCGCATGGCCAGGAGGGATGTGTGTCTGCCTGTGGAAGGCCAGGCAGGGTTAGGGGACAGGAAGGAAAACCGCCTGGGTCTCCTCGGGCTGAGCTGCAGGTCAGGAAAGGGACTGCGGAGGAGCCCCCAAGGCCTAGCTCAGGGCACCCGACACGCAGCCCAGAGTGCAACTCCCCAAGCTATGGCGCTCCGGACTCCAGCTTGGCTCCCCTCGACTGCTACAGCAATCTCTGGCGGTTCCTGACGCAAGCGTAGGACCACCAGGGAGCAGGGGATGCAAGGAAGGGTGGATGCTGTGGGTGGCGCAGGCCTGAGGGTGGAGGCAAGAATCATTCCATCTTGGCTTCTACATGCGGTCCTCCCCACCTTGCTTTCTGCAAACCTGGGTGTTCATGCTTTCTGTTCCAGGCCTGGGGAGGGGCGACCTTGTGCCCTCCTGAAGAACAAAGGGAGAAGCTGTGCTGAGCCTGGGGCCCCTCCTCCCAAGCCCAGGGCCACACAGTGTCACTTTCCCAGAATGCCGGGTGACTTTGGGGCCATATGCTCGTCACTGTTATCATCTGCTCAGGAGCAGGCGGAGCGGAACCGCAGGAGGGGAGCACATTCCTCCGTGTGACTGCAAAGGCTGATGGCCACGCTGTGGGTGGCACCTGGCCCGGGTACCCTGAGGTAGTTGGGAGGCCGGGGGACCAGCAGGCCTGGCCTCCTGGCTCTGTGGTCGCACAGCCCCTGTCTGCCCCGCCCGGTGGCCGACTACATCTCCTGGGCACAGCTGACCAGGCGTGTCCTACAAGAAGTGACCCTGACGATGGATTTTGTCCCGTCGCTGCGGACAGGCTCAGGTGGGAACCTGAGTGGGAGATGCGAGGGGTGCACTGCAGGACAGGGGTGCAGACACAGGGCACATCGCGTCCTGTCTACACAGTCTGGCAGGAGTGTGTCACGGCCGCCGCCAGGCCGTGGGAGGTTCGCGCTTCCTGTACTCTCGCAGGGCCAACTAGCAATGAAACTGGGAGGGGCGGATGGGTTCTGCGCCACACGATTCACCACAGAGAATGGAGATGTAATGACGACCAAAGGATGGGGCTCCGAGAGGCGGGAGGCACCCAAAAGTGGGGCAGCCGGAGCGAGCGGCATGAGCCACTACAGCCGGAGATGATCCGCATCATGGGGTGCAGACACCCACCAAGGGTGACGGTGACAACCCAGTGCTCAAGAAAGAGAACTGTGGTTGTTGGGTACATTTCCTCCCCCACTGGGCACCGCGTCCAGCCTTTCCCTGTATCTCAACACTCCAGCTCTCTGGCAGCACTAATTCGCGCCCACTTGGCCGCCGCAACAAGACTTGCTGCAGGAAAGACAGAAGGACCCTTCTAGCCTCTCTGCTTGAAAGACAGAGGAGGAGCTGTGTGGGTGTTGTGAGGCAGAGCGTGTGTGCGCGTGTGCGTGTGCACACACAGACTCTAAGCCTGCTTGCCAGTGGCTAATATCCAGTGACCCTCGGAAGCTGGACTCTCAGTCCAGTGCTCATTCAGTGACACCTGCCTGTGGCCTTCAGTTGGGCTCTGAGTTCTTCCTATGCAAGAACTTGCCTTGTTTTCCTTCTCTCTCTAGGGTTCCTAGAGCAAGTCATGTATTAGAATCACCTGCTAACACACTGCCACGGCTTCGGGGTCCCGCACAATACCTGGTCCGCAACAGCCCTCGCTGTAGCACAGGAAAATGCGGGCGCGCTTAGCCCTCGCTGTAGCACAGGAAAACGTGGGCGCGCTCCGCATGTCCACCCGGCCCACCAAATCCTCCCTTGCCCTCAAGCCACGGTTACCTCATGCCTGGAAGCAGGGTAGAGAAAGGCACACCTATATTCTCCCCACTCAGTTGTGCATATTCCTGGCGCGGCCCATACTTGATACTAGTAAGTGTTAATTAACTGGTACGTGTTAATCTCATTCCCACTTTACAGAGGAGGACACTAAAGGGAGAGCGATCAGGAGCCTGTCCAAGGCCACAGGACTGGGCCTTTCCATGCCTCTCCCCAGCCTGATCCCTGGCCACGGCACGGCGCTTTCCCATCAGTGTGGGGTGGGGTAAAGGACGTGGACACCCCCCACCCCCGTGCACGGCAGGAAAGCCCGACTTTAGAGCAGAAGGGGGGGCTCAGTCCTGTAGTGTCAATTTCTCTGGCCCTCAGGACCACAGAGGCCAGACCTGGAGGTCAGGGCATGGGGGGCATCAGAAGCAGAGAGGCTGGCAGACCACCCCGAGCAGAGTGGACGCCGGCAGAGTGGACGCCAGCAGACCGCCCAACCCCCGGCTCCCGCTCTGCCCCAGCCTTAGGCTGTCACTCTGCAGAGCTTCACACCTCGGCTCTAGCCCCTTCCTGGGACAGATGCATCATGATGGTGTCCCGTTCTCGGAGCTTGAGAGCCCATCTTCAGTTCAGCTGCGGGCCAGTGAGAGGCCCACAGCTGAGGGCCCAGCACTGACTGGTCAGTTATGGCCCCTCAGGAGCCTGACGTGCAGGCTGAGGCGGGTCTGCGACTCTTCCATTGGATGACATCGGGCACCTCTTGTCCCACGGAAGCCCGTGGGTGAGGGCACCAAAGTCTCCGTGTCGCAGGTCAGCTGCTCTGGGGACCCCAGCCACACCCCAGACTGGGTGAGTCCAACAAATGGCACATCAGGCAAGGGCAGCTGTGTCCAGGTAGGTACCCACGAAGGGTGACTTGAGAGCCTAGAGGGACCCCACAGAGCAGCTCACTGCCCCTCACTTTCCCTCATGGAGCCTGTGGACTTGCTAGAAGGTTCTGGGCATTTTCCTGAGGATCCCAGCCCTCCCCTCTCTGCACTGAGTGAGGACTATTGGATCTGAAGGGTCCTTGGAACGTGAACTTGCAGGGCATGTGGCATGCAGTGCTTACCCGGGTGCTAAATTCCAACTTGCTTAAGAAATGTCTCAATTGACTAATAAAAGTAACACAGACTGCCTTCCCCCAGCCCCTGGAGATGGCTCACGGGTTAAAGCCTTTGCTTACAAGCAGAAGGATCTGAGTTCGGATCGCAAGGTTCCACGTAAAAATGCCAAGGAGAAATGGCAGCAGCCTGCATTTCTGGCCTTGGAAAGTGGAGGCTGAGAAATCCAGAGCAAAGCAATAAGGAGGTAGAGCAATCCAGGATGCTTCCTGATACTATCTATGGGCCTCCACAGGCACACACACCAAGTGTTATCAACACACACACACACAGCTATATTCAGTTCCAAGTGTTACCACGGGCATCTTGTATCACATTATTTTTTTACAGGTCTTGGAACCAGGTCCATCAGCTTGTTGAATCTGTGTTCGTTACTAATTTCTGACGTGCAGTTGACAACTAAGGAGGGGTGTCGTGGAGCCCGGCACGTGAAGACACTCAGGGCTGCGATGCCTGCTCCTAAAGTAGATGAGCATAGGGTCATGTGGGCACTCCAGCAGACCCTGGGCATAGGGCGTGACTCCTGTCTCTGTTCACAGGGTGGGGAGCAGGCAAGACAGTGCTGAGTTTACCAAAAGCAATTTGTGTAAATGCTTGGTATTTATCGCTAGCAGCTGTGCCATGGGTAAAACTTTTCTGCTCTTCCTTATTTTTTAAGTCATGCCCATCAGTCACCGAGGCAGGAGCTGGGTGAGAATTTCCTAGACCTGCACTGAGACACCAGTTCCCGACAGAATCAAGCTGACACAGGAGGACGGTCGCACTGTCCCTGAGACTCGGCTCTCGGAGGCTGGAGTCCTTCACAGAAGCTGGTGGATGGTCATGTACCACGCTGCTGCATTCACAGTGAGACCATAGCGCTGCCTTTCCTGCATCGATTCCACATAATAAAGAGTGCTAAGGTTTTAAAACTACCAACTGAATCCCCATTTGTCCAGGGTCGACTTCAGATTAGGGAAGTGAACACCTGGTGGAAGGACGGATGCCCCATGTGCAGTGTCTGCTGATAAGACACAGTTACAGGAGATAAGAACTCATGATCACCGCTGGGGCTAGCTCTTCCCTCAAGCCGGTGCTCCCAGGTTAGTCCACGGTGGTGCGGAAAAGGGGTTGGCGTGAGACTCTTGGGGGTGCTGCCAAGTGAGCAGCAGTGAGAGACGGGTGGGGGTGGGGAAGGGGGAACCATTGGCTTCTGGGAACAGTCACACAAGGAGTCCTAGCCTGAGGACCTAGCCATCTGGAAACATGTGCAAGAGACTACTGAAGAGACCCTCATTCCCTGCTCGCCATGCTCCCTGGAGGGGCTTCTGTGGGTCCAATACTCCTGGGCCTTCTCTCTAGGCGGAATCCAGAGGTGAGGTCTGCCCTGGGGGGCTGATGCTGAGCTAAACTCCCATCAAGGATAAAGTGATACAAATAAACAAATAAGCAAATAAAAGTTATAGTAATATATAAAAATAAAATTTAGCTTGGTGGCATGGCAGGCATTTGGGAGGCAAGACGAGAGAATAATGAGTCTGAAGCCCATCGAAGTTTCATAGTATGACCCTCTTTCGAAAAGCAAAACAAGGGTGACAAGATGGCTCAGCAGTTAAAGGGCTTACGGTACAAACCAAAGAACTGGGGTTCCTCTCCAGACCTATATAAGATGTCAGATGGGTATGGTGACGCTCCTGTAACTCCCGCTGCAGAAGGAGACTGGAAATTCCCAGAGCTATCGGTGAGCTCTGGTTTTGATTGGAGACCCTGTCTCAAAGGATAAGGTGGAAGGAAGAGTGATTGAGGATGATTTCCGACATCGGGCCTCCCCCACGCATCCATGCACCCGCACATGTGAATATGCACACATGCATACACCTATCCTAAACATACCTAGACATGAAAATGGAAAAAGAAAAAAAAAATAGAGACAAAGAGGTTCACTAGGCAAGACAAATACTTCAAAATGAAGATATTTGACAGAGATACTGAACGACGCCGAATTGACATGAATACAGCAAAGCCATCAGATTTGCAAGGATAGAAAGTCATGCTAATCCTAGGAGAGCTGAATACAGCACTATCTAGCACCTCGGCTGACAAGCTCGATCGGGAGGATTTGCACAGGCTACTGGCTTCAACAGCAAGAGAATGAACCTTCTGTGGAAGCATGCGAGAACATGGGTAAAGAGGTGACCGGTAGAGGGGGTCTCCCCACACAACAGAGAGCTGACGTCAGGCGTCCTGGCACACACCACAGTGTGCTAGAATCAAGCATGGATCTGAAGACAGGAAATTCGAGATAAAAGTTCTTCCTGGGTCAAACTATTGGGGTGGAGTCTGGGGGCTTGCGTCTAGCACTCGGGAGGCGGCTTGCAGAAGGATCTCGAGTTCAGAGCCAGCCTGGACTTCGAGATCCCAACTCAGAAAACCACACAAATAACAAATAAGTAAAAGACAAAAATAGGAAGTTACCACTTTATGACACATTAGGGGAGAATCAGAAAAGTGAGTTAAGTATCCTGTCTAGTAGGTCAGAAAAGATAAAAGTAAATGCAGAGACTACACAACATAACAAAGGTAGGTAGGGACGTTAAAGGAATGAAATAGGAAGAGAGTGAGGACTGCTTTGATGTAATACGAGGTCTTTAAAAAACACTGTAAAGGGAAAAGAGATGGCTTGGTGGGTAAGGGTCCTACACACGCCCCTGGCGGCCTCAGTTCCGTGCCTAGAGCTCATGAGGTGGAAGGAGAGAACCAACTTCTGAAAATTGTCTCTGGCCTCCCACAAGTGTCCTGTGTGCCACTCCCCCCCCCCAAGAAAACAACTGTTAAAGAAGAAACAAAGGAAACATCAAGAATGAAAAGGAGACCAAGCCACAAATCCAGGGGAGATGTAGCAAGGGCGGAGCCCATAGGAGGCTCAGCAGGCAGCATGGGAAGGTGTGGGGAATGAGCTGAGGCAGGAGGATGGAGCTCCTGCAGCCCGTCTCCACGCCCACTGCTCCAAAATGTCCTGAGTGCAGAATACGAAGTGACGGGGGGGGGGGGAGGCAGGGGGAGACAGACAGACAAACAGACAGACAGACACTCGGGAGATGGTGCTGGGCGTGTGCGGTGAAACCAGAGGAATCTGGAGCAGAGCCAATCGGCACTGATCTGACCACTGATCTACATGCTCGGCAGCGGGTCACGAGCTCCCGCCCTGCTACCACACGCTTCACTTCAGAGCACTTGCGATCTATTGTCTCGCCTTGCTTCAGACAGTGTCCAGTGAAATTAGGGCCGGTGTCTGCTTAAAACCCACCTTACTACCAGCTTTCTAGTTTCTTCGCGGGAGAAACAAAGCATCAATAACCCACAGAGGCGGAAGCCAGAGCGGACAATTTTTGATGTTTCGAATCAAAAGAATTCAGGGGACAGAAGACAGGAAACATCAGCATTTATGAGAGAGAGAGAGAGAGAGAGAGAGAGAGAGAGAGAGATTCACATACGCGCCATGTGAACCTGAGGCTTGCAAGCAGGCTCCTTACCTGTGAGCTGCCTTACTGGTCTTGGGTAAATAATCTTAAATGGACACGGTTTTTGTTCCATCCACAGCCATGAGTCCCTAGAGATTTATGGGGGGGGGAAGAAAGGGGGGACACTATGTGTACGTGAAGGGGGGGCACTGTGTGTGTGTGTGTGTCCCTGTGGAGACCAAAGGGTGACTGCAGGAACCGCCTGGATTGCTTCTACCTTCTTTTTCGCTTGGCTCTGGGATTTCCCAGGCTCTGCCTTCCAGAGCCGGAGGTGCAGGCCACCACCATTTCTGCCTGGCATTTTTACGTGGGATCCAGGATCCGAATTCAGGTCCTTCTGCTTTCGAGTCTTTACCTCTGAGTCATCTCTCCACCCTGCCCCAGAGCTTCTAAAGCCTCATGCAGGGTTGCTGTGGGGTGAGGGGGGCCAGGCCAGGAAATGGCTGCAAGGTGGTCTCTTCGGAGAACTTGAAATGAGGGTAACAACGGCCAAAGCCATCAGACAGGCATGTTAAGTCTCAGGATTGAAAATTACATTACTCTTGACTTCTTGTTATTAAGAACCAACATTTTCTATTCAAAACCATCCTTGCTTAATTATTTTTAATGAGAGAGAGAGAGAGAGAGAGAGAGAGATGTAGTCAGAGGACAACTTGGGGAAGTCGGTATTCTTCTTCCACCATGTGGGCGCAGGGATAAGGTTGGATCATCAGGTTTGCGTGTGGACCCCTTTACTCACGAAGCCATCTTGCCCTCCCCTCTACCCAAAGCAGCAAGCCATCTGAAAAATCCGCTAATTTTATGTCCCAGCAACAAACACAAATTGTCAACAGAATCCACCATCAGCCTGAGAGGTATTTTGCAAAGTCCTGAGCTCGTCAAGGTTTCTGCTGTTGATTTACTGGGGTTTGCGGGGATGTGGAAGAAAATCAGATGAAGGGAAGCCCTCATGCGCCTTCGGTGGCAGCAAGCAGACAACACGTGTGTTCCAAGACTGCGGGGCTGGCCCTGCGTGGGATGAACGATGGACGATTACAGATACGCTTGTGGCCTACAAAGCCTGCGTCCCCAGGGGACCCCAGAGACAACCATCTGGTGGAGGGGCTTGCTGGTTATGAGCTGCTTTCGTGTCACTAGAATTTTCTGAAATACTCTGCGAGTCAGCGACGCTCGCTGTGGAGTTGCTCAAAGGCGTCTGTCTGACTCTTTCTGACACGTTCTCAAGTGGCCCAGGCTGACCTTAAACTCACTATAGAGCCAAGGTCACCGTGAACTCCTGATGCTTCTGCCCTCACCTCCAAAGTGCTGGGATTATAGATGTGCGTCACCTCATTTGGTTCAATGTGGTGCTGGTGACGGAACCCAGGGCTTCGAGCACGCTAGGCATGAGCCACACCGCACTCCCGGTTCAGCTAGCCAGCTAGCTTCTGGATGTGGACTGGATGTGGCACTGAAGGAGAGACGCCTTGCCACCTGAGTATCAGATGCCAGTGTTAAAGCTCTCGCTTTGCCCAGGGCCCTTCGGAAAGCACTATATGATGTCACAGGGGCGGCCAAGCCTGCCTTCCTCTGAAGTCAGTAAAGACATATGGGGCTACTCAGGACCCAAGTTGATCTTGACTTCCACAGCGGCGAGTTTGATTACTTCTAAGATTGATGGTGGAATGGAGGGAAAAGAGAAAGACATATCTCGCCGAGTAGATTTATAACCCCGGCTTGTTTTCTTTTCAACATCAGGGATGACATCCTTTGACATGATGCTGGAATGACTGCCGGGCAGCTCAGAAACTCAGTGGGAAGTTTTCTCTGCTGGCTCGGAGCACTCTGTGGTCACAAGGTCAGGCAGGAGAGGGCAGGGAAATGAGCCAGGGAGCCGTGCACAGAGTGAGTGTCAGCTGGCTTAATTTTCTGTGTCAACTCTGAAAATTAGATAAACCAGTGACAAACCAGGCTTTCTAAATGAACTTGTCACTTCTGGTTTTCTTGATACAGGCTAACATTTTTCAAGTCGAGGGGCGCCCCAAAGACAGATTTAACCCCTGAGAGGTTTACCCAAGGATTGGGAAGTCTCCATGTCTGAAAACAAAAGGTTTAGTCCAACTTTAAAAGAAAAACTAATTATCCTTGAAATTTAAACACTCTTCGCATAACACATAAGGGGATTTGCCGAGGGCTGGGAGATACTTGGGGTTCTGGAGAAGGATCTTGGCTGCTTCCTTGCCTGTTATCCTTTTTGTTCCCTAATTCGAGCCTTCCACGCAATCCTCTCGTCTCAAGCTCTTTTTGCAAACCTAAGTACTCCTGTGATGCAGCATTGCCCAAGGCCTGCAGACCCCGCCCTGGTCTCTCCACGCAGGTGAGCGCAGAGTGACCCTAAGACTCCTGGGGCAGGCTGCTCTGCTGTCTTGAAGAGATGGGAGGCTTTTTGTGTTTCCTGGGGGCCAGGGCAGCTCAGTGGCTCTTCCTGCCCTCGCTGCCTTCACTGTAGGGACATTTATTCAATGACGGCCAAAACGGGTTTGCAAAGATCAGAGCTTGTTTACAAGCATCAGCGGAGCGCCCATTCAAGTTCGTGGACTGAGCCAGGGGGTTACAGCCCCCCCACCTAGAAATGCCCAATGGCACTGCTGTGACTCCCTTGGATTTGTTTGTAAGAAAACGGGGCTGGACGCATTATGTGACTTGACCCATGGGCGTGGGTTGAAGTCACGTTCTAACAGTGACAGCGCAGCATCGGCAGGCACTCGCTGCAGACCAACAGCTCTAGCGGACGCCAGGTCCCCACTAGAAGTCAATGTGCGCGGGGACACAGGCCCTCGACCCAGCGCTCCGTGGCCAGAGGGAGATTTGGAGTCTGAGGCTAGCCTGGGCTACTCTGGGGAGCTCGGAGGCACCTTACATTAAGTAGCAAGAAACAGTGGAGAGAATGGGAGCGCCTGTTTTCCAGGAGGGCCCTGGGCTCTGCGGTGCTGATGACGGCTTCAGATATTGGGGGTCAGCTCCTTGAGCCGCTCCATCACTCATGCCCCTTGCTCTGTAGCCCATAGAAATAAGCCCCCCCACGAACAAAGCCATAGATTCTAGCTCAGAGGTCTCATGGAGAGATGTTGCCTCCTCTAAAGAGTCCAAGTTTCAAAATCACCTCTGATGCCAGCTAACGGATGGCACCGGGCATGCAAAGGCTGGCTGTTTGCTGGCGGGGCCTTGTGCAGCCTGCTTCTGGGGCGAGTGGTGCAGAGGGCTGCCAGGCCAAGCAGGGAGCAAGTCCCAGTCTGGGGACTGCACCCCACCCCAGGACAGTATACTGCTTTGCACTGTGGACCTTGCCTTCTACTAAATATGGGGATAGCCCCAGTGTCCACCTCACAGGGGGATGGTGTGAGCCGTCCCCAGTGAGACCTGTGGTTAAGTGTAGATGCAATACAATGGGGGTGGGGGCGCAGTCCTGCCTGCTTTAGTCCTCTATCAATGAAATTTACTGCATCTAATACCTATTCACTGCTGAGGGCGGCAGACACAAAGGCCATTTTGGATGCTGCCTACAGAAGTGCACAGGTGGTGGATGGACAGATCTAAAGGACCCTCACTGCTCCTGGGGAAGACCCCCCCATCCTGAGGACCCAACTTCTTCCCTGAATAAAACAAGATCAAGCCAACTTCTCCTGGGCTCAGTCAGCATCCCGGGGAATTGAGGCATGAAGCAGAAGCGAGGAATCCAACTGTTGCATTCACGCACAGCAGAGATGCCGCTGCCCTCAGACAGCATTTCAAATACAGTTTATTAGTGTGTGATATGAAAAGGGTATTTTTATTGCATGATAGAATGCAATGGGACCTTGGGCGCTCTGTGGAAAGACCTCACACTCAGAAGTGTAATGAACCCATAGTCCCCAAAACATTATACTGTACATTAACCTATCATTAATGGCACATGAGGGCTGGGGGCATTGTATGCTCACTGGTCAGGATTCCATCAGGACAGAGTTGAGAAAGCCACGCAGTCGTCTCAGGCTTATAACAAATAGAGGAAATAAATATTCCTGATGTCTACTGGCAGCTAAAGCAAGTGCAATCCCAAGCTGGCCTGGTAGATTCAAAGGCTGCTTCTGGAAACAAGGAAGGAAGTCACTCACGAACAAAGGAAAGAATGAGGAGCTGTTTACCCTGCTGCCTGGCAACCTCGAGGTGGCTTTGCAAGGTTGTCACACCCCTTTGGTAGCCCAAGATGGGGACACTGACTACAGGGCTGGGAAGGGGCCTTATCGGCTGTACGTTCTTTCTCTCACTTTCTCAATCGGGAAATCAAGGTTCAGAAAGGTGAAAGGAGCTGGAGAGGTGGCTCAGGGGTTAAGCCTCTGCCTTGCAGGCGGAAGGTCCTGAGTTCGGATCCTAGACCCCATGTATAGATGCCAGGCAGAAATGGGGGCGGCCTGCGTTTCTGGTCCTGGTAGGGCGGAGCCTGTGAATCCCGGGGCAGAGTAAACAAGGAGGTGGAGGCGTCCATGGTGGTTCCCGAATTCATCTGTGGTTCTACGCACACACACACATCCATACACACGCATGTACACACGCATACACTCACAATTGAATAAAAAAAAATTAAAAAAAAAAGGTGAAAGTAGAGACGATAGTTGTGAAATAGGCAAAGAACGTGAAGACAGTAATGAAACCTACCCAAAACAACCCAAGCGGATGACACAGCTCCGGTGGAGAGGTGACACAGCTCAGGGATGGAGGGTTTGCCTAGCTTGTGGGAGACCCCAAGTTCAAGTCCCAGTACTGAAAACGAACCAAATAACAACAATGGCAAGAAACAAAACCAGTAACAAAACCCCCACAACCCTTTCCCAACAAAAAACCTGGCCAATAAACAGAAAACACTGCTTATTCTCAAACTTAAAAGCAATGTTGTCATGGTTAAGCACAGGTGTCAACTTGACTGTTCAGGGTTTGAGCTCTGGGCACATTTGTAGAGAATGAGTTAAGCCCAGAGCAAACCTGCAGGAGATTGTCTAGCTGCTAGGGAAGGCCCAGCCCATGGCGGGTGGGAGTAGGCCCTGGAATAAATCATGGAGAGCTGGTTGAGAGAGTAGGCATCCTTCTGTTCACTTGACCAGACATGCTGGTCTGGCAAGTAAGGATCGTCCCTCTCTCAGCTGTTATGTGGTGATGGTGTAGCCTGTTCCCTCGGGCCTGGTTTGGTGCATGCTCTCCCTTTAAACTGGACTGAGAACTGTAACCAGACTATCGTAAGGAAATAAACCCCTTGTTCCCTTAAGCTGTTTGATGGTCATTTATCAGGAACCATGCAGGCGGACTGCAACAAATGTCAATTAACAACAGGTACCATTTTACTGCTGGTCGAATGGCAAAGGTTAAAGGGGGAGGGATGCCTGGCATTATCACACCCAGTGTGTAAAATGCAGATATAGAGTCAAGTTCTTCATTGCAAAAACATGGAAATAACGGCCCTGGTGACAAGGATCTGGCATCTGTATTATACACCGCCAAGGAACCAGTAAAAAGCACAGGGCAGAACTTTGAACTTCGTGGGAGGAAGTCAAAGATATTAAAGGTCCTAGGACATACGAGCTGTCAGCTGTCCCTCAACTCTGCAGATCAAGGCTGGGCCTCAGGAAGCGGGCAGAAGACGGGCTTCCCACTGTACTGAGCAGTTACGCTTTACGCTTTAGTTTTAGAAAAGACAAGGGGATGGATAAACATTTTTGGGAGCCATTTCTTCCCACCTCCTAAGCTAAGTGTTTACATGCTGCATCTAGCTTGAACTTTCACAAACAGAACCGTGACTTGGCCAATACTGTCCCTGCCCCCCAAAGAGCTCCAGTGTATGTGAAGGGGTGGGGGGCAAATCCCTCCCTCCACGTGACTCTCTTGCCTACCTTCCTTCAAGGAACTTACTGCTGCTGGGACCGCCTTCCAGAGCTGCGCCTGGACCACCTGACACTGACCCAGGATAGGGGTGGGGTGGGTAGGGAGTGAAGGGGGTGAAGGGACGGGGTTGGGCGGAGTAGGTTGTGGTCTGAATGTGAAATGTCCCCCATGCTGACTTGCCTGAGCACTTGGTCTCCAGCTGGTGGCCCCGTTTGGGAAGGTCCTGTAACCTTTAGGAGGTGGTCTTCCTGGAGGAGGAGGAGGTGTTGCTAGGAGGGGCCCTCGAGGCTTGGTGCTGTGGCCCCTCCTCTCTCTCCTCCTCCTGCTTCCAGGCTTCCTGGCTCGTCTCACCTCCAAGGACTCAGGTCCTCTGGAACTGTAAGCCAAAATAACTGAGCCTTTCTTTCTCCCTTGAGTTGCTTGGGTCCGAGTGCTTTACCACAGCAACTGAGGTGTAACTAGAACATGGCGGGAGGGCAAGACATGGACTCTTGTCTTTTGGTGTGGTCCAGATTTCTTTCTGGAAACATCTTATCTTCCAAACACACATAGGGACCCAGGGCTACCTACTGTCTACATGACTAATGCTTGCTAACTGAGATGCCAATACATAGGGAAACTTTTCTCTGTTAACATGAACCCACTTCAGAGGATGCCGGCGGTAGAGACGAGGGCAGGAAAGAGTTCCCAGCAGCCCCCACTCCTTAAGACTCCATAGTGAGAAAGTTTACGCTCTCTCCTCATCCTCCTATCATCCCATCTTCTTGTGATTTGGGGGGGCAACATTCTGGGCTGCTGGATTGTATCTGTCCTAGGGTCTGCTAGCACACGCGGTAATTAAAATGTTGATTAGTAAACAGTTTAAAAATATGACAGAACAATGCGGTTAAAGCCCATAGTTAGGTCAATATGTGATTTGGATTTGCCATTTAAAAAAATCTCATTTAAATTTTGCATACATTAATCACTACCATACTTCAAGGTTTTGAGATCCACCTGACTACAATATTAAAATAAAACTTGCTGCCCCAGGGAAATCCTACTTATTCTTAATTGTTTCGAGGCTTTGATGGGCTTTTAATCTAAGATTAATTTATGCAATTTTAAATAACTCTTCTTATGATTAATAAGCTTGAAAATTAAAAGCAGTCTAAAGCAATTATAATGAGCATTTGGTCATAACCTCATTAGAAGAAGGAGTGAAGGATACGGCTGTGGAGTTCTTACAAGACTACAATTTAAGGTTACTTTTCGAGAAGTCAAACGTACTTCCTGAGATTGCAAAGGCAGGTTAGTGAGGGTCAGTGTTAAAATGACGGCTGGCTAGATTAGCATACTAATGATGCTTCCCACACTGACGGGAAGGACAGGGACACAAGGGAGACAAATGACAGGCTACTAGGAGGCTACAGGCTCAGAGCTCGGGTCCAGCTCTCTTGGTCAGAAACCTTCCAGAGCCTTCAGAAAGAGCTGGATGGTTAGGACACTCCTGTTCAATGATCCGTTTTGGACCAGAGTCCCCACCGCAGCAGGCAGAGTCCACCCTGTATCCCTCTGACTGGCTTCCGTCCTGTCTGGTGCAGCCTGGTCTAGCCCCCTCTTCGCAACATCCTCCATGCTGAACAAACCACACGACTTCCGACTTTGCTGTTCCAGCCCAACCACGGTGACTGTCACTTCCAAGACCATCTTTACTGTGGCCAGGGTGGCCTCCTCACTGTTCCCCATTGTTCTGGTCTCAGCCTCTGCTGTTCCTGTTTCTGGAATACCTTTCCCCTCCTGTTCAGTAGTGACAACAAGTAGCTGCCATTTATTGAGCGCTCGCTTGTGCAGACTCTGCGTGTAATGTATTTTCATTTCACTTGAAAGCCAAGTTGGTCGGACCCCGTGTTCACAGACAGATAAGGAACATGGAGGTCAGATCACTAGGAAAGAGGGGGGAGGTGGGAGGGACTACCCAATGTGACACCATCCATCACTGTCTTATTCTTGACCTGGTCTCATTTCAGCTACCCGAGGGTCCAGGCAGAGCCGAGCTTCCTCCCCCACACTGTCTCCTCCACCTCTCAGCTCAGGACACCCAAGCAGGTGCACGTGCCTCCTCCTGTTTCTTTGAATGTACCCGACGGACATGCCCTGTCTGCTCAGCCCTCACAGCCCTGGACAGCAGCTACCTGACTGGCCGGAGGACTTCCTCCGGTCGCCCGCTCTTACTGCGTACGGGGCAGGCACTCGCCCAGCCTCACCGGTGAGAGGCCACCATGCCAGTGCACACGAGCTGAGAACATCCCACATCCCTGTACTTTATACCGAGTCATGACCCAAAGAGGCTGCGTGAGTTGGGAGTCCTAGCACTCAAGCCCTTCACAGTTTACTAACATTTCATAAATTCCATCTTGTGCTGAAAGTTGACAGCAAAATACAACCCCTGTGACATGGGTATCACCACTCTTATTTTAATTTTTAAATTTTTATCTACTTACTGGAGAGAGAGAGAGAGAGAGAGAAAGAGAGAGAGAGCATCAAGTGGGCTTCCAGGGATTGAACTTGGCTTGCCAGGTTTGCAAGCAGGCGCTGTACCACAAGGCTTTACATTTTTTTCACAACAGGATTTCGTGTGGCTCTGGCTCGTGTTGGATCATGGTAAACTCCTTCGTCCTCCTGCCTCCACCTCTGGAGTAACAGTATTACGCATGCACCACCACTTTGGGTTCTGTAGTGCTGGGGACAGAACCCAGGGCCTTGTGCAGGCTAGGCAAGCTCTCCACCAACTGAGCCACATTGCCAGCCCCCCCCACCCCCATTTCACAGGTGAAGGATGGGGCGAGTGAGTTAGCTCAGCTTGACCTGGTTTCCTGAAGGTAGTGCTTGTACTGGAAACCTTGCTTTGGAGGCCAGACTGGCGTCCCGTCTTCCCATGATGCTTGTCTCACGAACAGGAGAGGAGGCCACATGGTCTAGTCTCCTCCCTCTATTCTGTTCCCATGTCTTTCAAAGCACTTGCCACAGTCTGGCGTCAGCAGGGCTCATACACATCCCAGTCTGATTTAAACTCGCTATGCAGTCAAGGTTGACTTTGAACTCCTGATCCTCCTGCTTCTATCAAGGGTTGGGATCATCGATGTGTACTACCGAGGCTGGCTCCACAGCACTCTTGTTGATCAATGAAAATCATCGATTGGCTGTTTGCTGTCTTTAGTGAGCGTGCCGCAGAGGGCTCAGTATAGAAGCCTTTCTTCCTGGGGGCCGGGCTCAGCCTGACTGCGCTCTGCACATTCCCTTCTGCCGAGCATCTCAGGCAGCTGCCCTGGAACCTGGTCATAGCAGTGTTGAGGGACACACACAGTATGTCATGCTGTAAGGGAACGTGCGGTGCTGTCCCCAGAGAAGCTTTGAGAAAGGCTGACGCCTCTGCTGCTGGCTCAAGCTTCTTCCTTGCTATGCGCAAGAAGCTGCAGGCCCTGCGCACACAGTAGGTGTTCAGTAAAGTCGATGGGTCTCAAGCAGCCTCTTTCAGATTCCAAAGAACAACGCATCTTGGAAGCTGTTCGCGCTACAACCATGATGGGGACCTGAAGGCAGGAGGTTGTGGCAGGCAGAGGGGAGGACACACTTTGCCCTCGATTTTTGCTACAGATCACCCACACTCAAACATAACCCCTTACATGTTTCCAGCACAGACACCTAGCAGGCACCGTGCAAGCAGTAGGCAATTCCAGTTTCTCCTGCATTTGTTCGGGGATCTGCATTTGGGCTGCATTTGTTCTGGGGATCTGGGTTCAAGCAGCCCCCCCCATGGGCAAATGGACATCACAGCAGGCGTCTGTTCTCCAGTGGGCTCAGGGCGCCTGTACAGGCAGGCAGAGGGTCCTTGGTGAGGGGGGGGGTGCTTCAGGGGTGGACCTGATGAAGCCCTTCGCATTTCATTGCACCTGGGTTTTATAGTTCTGAAAGGCTGACATCTTCCAAACCACTGCAAAGATCCCTCCACTGATGATGTGTAGCTCTGACGCAAGCAACTGAGCGGCCTTGTGTTCATCCTGCCTTGGGGACTCTGGGCGTGTCACGTCCTCTCTGACCCTATGTAGACATCACTAACGTGGGAATAAGATTAATCCTGTTGTGTCTATGTGTTCGTGTCTGTGAATGTGTGTATGTCTGTGTGTATGTGTGCATGTCTCTGTGTGTGTATGTGTATGTCTGTGTGCATATGTATGTGTGTATATATGTGTGTCTGTGCATGTGTGTCTGTGTAAGTGTGTATATGTGTGTGTCTGTATATGTGTGTGTATCTGTGTGTGTCTGTGATGTGTGTGTCTGTGTCTCTGTATGTGTATGTCTCTGGGTGAGCATATGTATGTATATGTGTGTCTGTATATATGTGTATGTGTCTGTGTGTATGGGTCTGTGTGGGGGTATGTGTGTCTCTGTGTGTGTATATATGTCTGTGTCTGTGTGTGTATATGTGTATGTGTGTGTGCACGCACGTACACGTAGGATCCCCAGAGTGTGCCGTCTCCCTGTCTCATGGTGGCACATCAGGCTCCCAAGACATGCAATGGGCAGCCGTCGGTGTGGTCCTGAACTCCTGCTCACCTGCCCACCTTGCTTAACCTGGCGTTCAGGTGCCCGCATCGGCCCACACTGGAGGGCTAGGAGGTGCTGCCTGGTGCTCCCGCCCAAGCTCTGCCAACCTGCCAACAGGGGGATCGGGGCTGCCCCAGGGAGCCCCAGGCCTGCCATCCTTCCAGGGTCGCTGATTTGCCTTCTGAGAGTTAGTGCAAGAACATTCCAGAGGCAAAGCTGTGGCTTAAAAAAAAATCATGTTTAATTTAAAAATTAGAAACTGGAGCAGGCTGTGAGCACAGGGGTTGATTGAAACAAAATTTAAATTCCTGTCAAGCCCATTTAAACACGGGGGCCCTTCATAGACAATTAGCTGCTCTCTGTGAATGCTGAATAAACTCGGGCCTGGTCACTGTGAGAAGAGAGGCGCCCACTGTGAGGAGCCGGAAAAAAAATTAACTAAAATCAGGCTGTATGAAATATTCAGCCTTCCAGTATATCACAGGGGTTTGAAAGTGTAAACAAGACGAAAATCGATTCCTTGGTGCCCTCAAATCAATCCCCTAAAATGGTTAGGGCATCTGTTTCTGCTAAATTTTGTTTACATCGGCAGATTTGCCTTAATTGCAGTTGTTTATCTCGTGTTGTCCCTGGGGCCCTAATCTCCCGATTACTAATACTTAACACTCATTTCACATCTAAAGCTACTTCCAATCCTCAACAGGTTTGGGGGGCTCTTAAAATTATTGAAGCCGCAGAGGCGGAGGCTGCAGCCTCTTTGTGAAAGGCGCATTTCCTATCTACTACCAGCTGGGCCCAATCATCACCAGGGAGGCTGCAAACAAAGGTGCTAAAAGGCTCCCGTACAATCACTGCTGCTCCACTGGGGACTCGGATGAAAAGGAGCTTTGATGGGAAAATCTGAACAAGAGGCTAAAGCAGTCCAGCCAAATAAAGTTACTGTCATAATCAAATGCTGTCAATCACCATGAAAATCCAATTAAAAGCGCCTCAGCACAGCCCTCTTAAGTGGAAAAATGTACCCTATTTATACAAATTTTTGTCAACTCCGAGCCGGTCCCACAATTAGAAAGCCCTGCTATTAATTGAATCCCCTTCCCAACTTAAAAGGAGATACATGCACATGCATGTGTCTGTGTGCACACACAGGCACACACACTATTGGTGTACAATTAAGAGTTAATCGGGTTACGTTTGAAAATTCCATTTTTATTTGTGCCAGGGGAACCTTTTGGGAGGGAACGGAGGGCACCTAGTCCCCTACCTCAGAATCAGTGACCATTTATATTGAGAGCAAGAGAAATGGGTAAACCAGGATACTGGAAAGAAACTAGTCCACATTCCTGCAAATGTCTCTCGGTAGACCAGGGCCTAATGTTTAATTCTAATCTTGAAAATTACATGGAGCACGGAAGGCCCAAATGTCTCCACTGCCTTTCTGCAGTCTCTAAATGGCCATGAGACCCTCAAAAGATCTGCAGGCAGGTTTAGTCCCCTCTACTCCCCCACCATGAATATATCCGAGTCTATAAGACTCCCGTCCCCCAAGGTCTCTCTCAAAACTGCTACAAATTAAAAAGCAAACAACCCATTAAACAAATCCAGCTGGCTACAACTGTAAACAGGCGGCTTCTCATATTTTTCCTAGCCCCTGATGCTCCTGGTTAGACTCATTAATAATTGATAAGAATCACATCTATTTATCGGGGTGTACTCACAGAAAAACAACCTTGCTACCTTCAATTCCCAAGTCCCAGGGGCTAGCCTGAAGAGCCGTCTCTGTTTTTCCCTCAGAAGGTTGAATGTCTGCGGTCTTCTGAAACCTCGGTAGCCACTATTACTGGATGCTGGGGAGTGGGGTGGCATGTGTCTGACATGCGGTGAGACTCGAACCTTGGGATCTCACTGGGCGAGAGCGGTGAGGGCCAGGTGACCTCCAGCTTTGGCTTGCTAATGACCTCTTGGTTTGGGTGAGGACTCCACTCCTGCCTGGTACTTCCCACTGATCTCACACCGGATGGGTTGGGGCCTCTGGTGCCTGCTCCCTGGGTGATGCTAGGCCGCACGGGGCGTGCGTACCATTCCCGGGACACTGTAACAGTCTAGAAATTGAGCTCCCCCCATGGATGCTCTAAGCAGGAAGATACATAAAAACCCTTCGATGGTCCCCTGGGTCTAGCATGGGCTGCTCTAACCTCCACCATGTCTCGTAGTGTCCGGGGATGACCTGTCCTGTTGGCTTCAGCTGTTTGGTATCTCAGACCATTTTTTGTCTGATTGACAGAATAAGACCAAGACAGTTTGAAGACAGCAATCTTCCTTCAATAGACTTTCAGTCTAATTGGCGAGAAACTTGAATTTCGTTATATAGTGAATTTCACCTGTGCCCGTTCCTTAGGTTTACCTAGAGGGTTTTAAAAACGTGCCTGTCCTGACCTGAATGCCAGAGACCCTTTAGTCAAGGTGGGGACTCTTGTGTTTCTTACTTCTAAGCATCCAGATGATTCTAAAGAGTCGCCAGTTAACTCCATGCCACACAAACCAACTCTGCACAGGTGATAAATACGTCACTAGACACCGTTCAATGTCAGATGTAACTTGCTCTGGAGGCCTGGAGAGGGGAGTGAATTCTACGGCAGGAAAAGGCTGCCAGGAGAAGGCAGAGGCCTTCTAGGCCGGACACCCAAACAGCAGAGGCCGAGGCAGCTGTGAGTCCTACAGCATAAAACTCCAGGGACCTTCCATAGTACCCAGTGGATATGGCGTTGAGGTGTGGAGGAGCCTAAAGGCTCCTGGGGCTGCGTCCCAGACAGCCGCCCACCTCTCCTGGTGGGCTCTGACAGCTACAGCCCCAGTGTCTTGGAAAGGAAGCGATTCGGGTTGGAGTTCAAAGAATTCAAAGAACGAGGGGATCCCACCGGGCAGATGGAGGGGAAAAGT
Source organism: Typhlomys cinereus (assembly GCA_023101885.1). Taxonomy (NCBI): domain Eukaryota; kingdom Metazoa; phylum Chordata; class Mammalia; order Rodentia; family Platacanthomyidae; genus Typhlomys; species Typhlomys cinereus. The sequence continues at coordinate 619,426 of JALPQD010000042.1, read as the reverse complement.
TTCCAACCTTAACGGGGAGATTAGAACTGTCCAGTGACCACGCACAAGGAGAGGCCTTTTCTCTCTTTTGCCATGTGCATGTGTAAAATGACAGACTGTGTCATATGTGTTTATCTGCTAAAGTCTCACGGAAAGAGTACCCGTGGGCATCTGAGCAAAAACAAACCTTGCGGTCTGGGGTTACAATCTGTTCTTGCTGAAGTGCTACGTGTCATCAAAGATTCAAATTAAAGCTGTTGGATTTGGCACCATCTCGATTTGCTGTTGTAAACAGCTCACCTGGACTCCTTCTGGACTGGGACCCTATTTGTAAACAGACCTTATTTTAATGGCCTTTAAAACTCCAGCTACGGAATCATCACATGGCTGTCAACTGGACCCTTGGTGGAGCCTCCAGGAGCTGAGGGTGCCTTTTGTGCCTGAAGGAACCCCAGCCGGGATGTCTCCCTGTAGATTCTGGGTGCCAGAGCCAAGAGATGGTATGTGTGGACTTCCAGAGGCACAGCCCAGAGCCAAGATGTCTGCAGTAGTGGGCAGCTCAATGACTGAGTTCATTTTTAAACATGCTGCATGTGGCGCATGACAGAAATCCCAGTACTTGGAAGGTTAAGGCAGGAGGAAGATCTTAAGATAGAAGTGGGTAGGGAAAAAACAAAAAAATGTACAAGTAAATTTCATGTGCTGTAGGCATTAGCTAGATGCAGGACGTGGTGATCAAGTTCACAAGAGTTTGTAACCATTGTGGCTTATTTTGATTTATTTGATTTATTTAGTATCAGCATATGTACGTTGTGCATGTGGAGATCAGATGAGTCGCTTATTTCCTTCTCCTTTACACAGTTGAGGGACTGAACTCAGTTGTCAGGCTTGAGCGTCAACAAGGACCTTAGGTGCGGAGCCAAGTTCTCTTGCTGGCATCCATCATTAGTATTTAAGGCAGTTTTTTTTTTTTTTTTAATGTTTATTTACCTTAGTGGGAACATGTGTCACAATGCGCAAGCGGAGGTCAGAGGACAACTTATTGCACTCAGGTCTCTCCTTCCTCCATGTGGGTTCTGGGGATTGAACTCACGGCCATTAGGCTTGGTGGCAAGCAGCGTTAGCCATCTTGTGGCCCCTCCCATTGTCAGTATTTTAAAAAGGTTAGATCTCTATCAGCATAAATGGTCTGGAGCACAGCTGGGGGGGCGCTGTGCAGATGTGCCCTTCCTGGTCTTTGGCCTCTTTTATAGGATGTGCTGAGTCCTGTGGGCCCAGGAAGCAGTCACAGGTGAGAAATCTCCCCATCCCTGTCAACCATGGGACTTCCTGTTCTCACGGATTAAGAACTCTCTCTGTCCTTTCTCATGATCTCCTCACTTGACCTCAGGAAACCTTGGCCACTCCTTTTCCTCTTGGCCTCTCCTCAGTGAACATTCTGGAGATTGCAACAGACGGAGAATAAAAATCATCCCAGGTGCCTGGTGCGTTTGCTTTTACCTTGACCATGGCAAAGTCATGTGGTATGAACCCCAGGGTCACACGAATTCAGAGTCTGAATGCCAGAAAGACCCCTTTCTGCCAGGGACCATCCGGATGCTCAGTTTATCATATTCTTTGATTAATTGAGAGAATGACCACCTGAAGTATCAGAAAATGTAATTACAATCAGGTTTGGGAAAGCAGAAAAGCTGCCAGTGGCAGCTTCATTTAGAGCAGTTAAACAAGTTAACATCTCTTGGCAAGTAATTAAATGTTTAAACAGATTTTTCTGGAGCAGTTTGGTATTTATTAGCCCCCAAACATTACCACCTTTCCTACACAATGCCTTCCCTGAGAAATGGGATAAGATCCTTCAAGTTTGCAGCTGCTGGGATGAAGCGAAAAAGACAAATCCAAAAGCAATGATTCTCATGATGACTGATGGTGGCCCCCCAGACCGGTCCCCGCTTCTTATGTTTCTAGTCCTGCTGCGTACTTGCTTTCTAAGCGAAATGTGAAATTTCAGATGCAAACTGAACCCCGTGTTTTCTTCCCAGGAACCTGAATGGAAAAACCCAACTGCAGGGTTTGCACACTGACAGAGCCCTGCTCTGGAATGTGCAGGGAAATGCATAAGATAACAGGCGCTATTAGAACCTACCAGAAGAGCCATGTTTTTAAACAATTACGAGCAGGACAGTAATAGCGCAAAGACAACTTCCATGCCAGCTTGTTTTTCTGAAATTCCCTCTGCCACAGAACAGCTCGAACAGATAATAACTATTAGTAAATCAAACTCTCTGCAACATCCAGCTGTGCCTCACGCATTTACATACAGATAGAATGGGTATATGTTTTTAATATGTATGGGATACGTACTTTTCCCACAGCCGAAGTGCCTACTACAAAGGCGGAGGAGAATGGGAATCGGATCAGCATGAGATAATAAAGTGGCCTCGATAAAGTATTAGCTGGCGATTGATCTCAAACGGGGACGCTGCAGCTTCTGACCTGATTGCTTACTATGCATAGATTCCATTAAATAGAGCTTAGGTGCGGGAGTCTCCTGGACACACTCTAAATGCATAGCAAGATCTACAGCGTGGAGCCCACATCCTAACTCTCTCTGTGGGCGCCTCCTAGCTCGGGCCAGCCGCGGCCCACGCTGGGGACGGGTGGAGGTTAAAGGGCTGCCTGACAGATGGTGGGAGCCAGGCTGAGTCCCACAGGAAGGGGGTCCTTCCTTTTCTTTCCAGACTCCAAGCAAGAACCCTCCTAGCCAGGCCCCCCCGCCGGCTGCTTGTCTGAACCCAAGGCATAGACTGGGAAGGTAGCCAGGGACCTGAACCTTCATTTAGGGTCATGGTCCCCAAGAAATAACTTGGTGACATCGATGAATTCCCTTTTATTTTAAAGGAAAAAAATGCAAATTCCTGTAAGCATAGTGCATGTGACTTCAGGGGCTCACACGGATCCCTGAAATCCAGACCCCTGGTCAAGTCCCTGGTTTTGCAGATGAAGATGCTGAAGTGGAGGGAAACCGGTCGCCAGAGAGCGGGGTGATCTCCTTGCTAAGTCACAATCTGTCTAACTGTGGCTACCAAATGAACCTCAGGAAGACAAATGTCTCAGAAGCAATTCCTCATGGTGGCTAAAGGAAATGGCTTATACCACAAGGTTTCTTATCTTATCTCTTTTAGAGTATCCCCTCCCCCCACAATTTGATAGTTAGAGAAGAGCCTCCATCTCAAGTTGTCTCTTTTTTCCTCTGTGGGGTTTGAAGCTGACTCCAGGATCGTGCAGGCTCTCCCCTACAACTGAATGGGAAGAGAATCTCAAAATTATTCATTCAAGGAAAAGATCCACATGAGCCAGGTGCTGTTGGCCTCTACGCAGAGTCAGTAAAAAATGTTTACACCCACACACGATGGCTCCTCCTTTAAGGAGGAATTTCCTTAGTGACTACCCTGTTGATGTGATATGCTGCCTGCATGAAGTGCCCACTGGTTTGGAATTCCACCACAGCCATGTCAGAGGGGTTTCTGTTCTAGCAGGTACCAGAGGTTTCCTAGTGCTCTGCAAAGGTCTGGGGCTGGACGCATCTGTGAGCTTGGCCCACTCTGTCTCCCTTGTCTGGAGTGTCCCCTAGAAAATGACTAAAATTCCATCCATTCTTCAAAGCCCATTGCAAATGCTCCTTGCATACAGCTTCCTCAGTCCCCCTAACGGGCCCCTCAGAATTGTGCAGTCCCTTTATAACCGCTCCCTCATTCTAGCTACATAGATGTCACGCCGACCTCAACCTTTTTTTCAAGACATGGTCACATGCTGTTACTCAGCCTGTGGAACTCAGGGAGCCCAGGCTGACCCTGAGCTCAAGTGACTCCTCAGCCCCGGCCTACTGAATACCCGGATTACAGGTGTGAACCTCCACACTCAACTTGAGGCATTATGCCGCATGTTGTCCACATTGTCCACTGTGCTAGCGCAAGAACTCCCTGACCCAGCTTGACAAGATTGTCCCTTAGGACATAAGAACTGCATCACACACAAAGCAGAGGGTTCAGTAGCTACACGACCACATCTGGAGTTCACGTAAGAGCTTACAAAAGGTGAGCTGATGGCTGGCAGTACTTCTCCAAGACTCCACCTTTAGTTTTCTTCCAGCATTTAGAAAATGCAAACCCGAAGGAAACCTTGGCAATCTTGGGGGACTTCCCAGCGCTGCAGGATACCCTGCTGGCTCGAGTCACTGCATTGGGAGCTTCCTTCCTCCCTCCCTTCTTCCCTCCCTCCCTCCCTCTCTTTTTCCCTCCCTCCTTCCTTTCCCTCCTTCTTCCCTTCCCTCCCTTCCTTGTTTTTCAAAAGACACAGGCCCCCACCCACAGTGACCAATGGGCTCTACTGTTCTGCCTTCCAGAGGAGCCACTCAGCTTCCAGACGGGAGCGTCATCAAATGCGTTACAGGCAGAGAGAAAAGAAAAAATTAAAGCCACTGATATGCTGGAAGGAATAGGGAAACTGCTTCCCTAGGACTGGGTCTCTGAGATGTGACTCAGGTTCAAGACAAGGAAGGACCTGCTCTTTCCAATCTCCTACTGGATTTGACCTTTTTTGAGGGGAGGGGGAGGAAGCTGGTGGGTGGGGCTCAACTGTCCTTAACTTTTTTTTGTATGTGTATGTATGATACAAGCATGTACATATGCATGTTCTCATGGGTATGGGTGTATGTTCGCATGTACGTATAAGAAGCCTAAAGTTGATGCCAGCTGTCTTCTTTAATAGCTCTCCCCTTTTAGTATTAAGGCAGGTTTTTCTTAAGTGAACCCAGAGCCTGTCATTTGGCCAGGTTAGCTAGCTGGCTTACTGGAGGCTCCTGAATGTGCCTCCCGAGTGCCGAGACTCCAGGTGTTGCCGTGCCTGCCCAGTTTTTATGTGGGCTGTGGGGATCCAAACTCCAGCCCTCAAGCTTGCAGGGCAAACGTCTTATCTGCTGAGCTATTTGCCCAAGAACTCAGTTGTCTGACCACCGCAGCCATATCCCCATGATCCTTTGCCTTCAAACAAGGGGCACTTCAGTTCTGCTACACCTCTGGGAAGAAATCCGTTCACAATTTAACAATGAGAAACACCAGAGAGAATATGAAATTGTGTACAGGATGGTGTATCTGGAAGCCCAATACAGGATAGTGCATCTATTTTGACTACGTTTTTTGGGAGGCATAAAGATATATATCCAAATACATATCTCCTCATGTCATATGTAGATATGTCACACTCACATTCACATCCTCTTGCTTCCACCACAATGAACACACTTTTTGGCTTTACTTTTATGACTTGCCCCCGGAGAGGTACTCTGTGCCCACGCACACACATCCACACGCACTTATGGGCAGGCATGATCTGCGGATGTTTTATTTATCAGTAGCCAACTCACCGTGGCATGGAAACACGCGCTCACAAACAGATCTCTGTTTTTATGGACCTGCTCCTCGGTTTTAATAGCTGAGCTATCCAGCCATAGCACAATAATGTGCCAGGTAAACGGTCTCCAGCCCTAGACCCTGTTCCAAGTCTGCTCAAACGTGACGAACTGCGAGACTTCCGCAACCATCAAGGAGACCAAATCAAGACATAAAACCAACGCCCCTCCCCACAAACACTGCACCCAAACACCAAACCCACACACTTATTATTAAGGCAGGGTTTTCTTAATTGAACCCAGAGCACATCAACAGGCTAGGTTACCTCGCTGGCTTGACCAGGGGATTCCCTCGCTGGCCTGACCAGGGGATTCCCTGTCTTTACCTCCTGAGTGCTGAGACCCCAGGGCCACTTGTATTTATTCTGGACTCGAAACTCACAAATTGCAGAGGTGAACTCTATGAGGCCAAAGGAAAGTGCTATATGGGGGGACAGTACATGTTGGGGTGCTGAGGGTGTTTCTAAGGATGGAAGAATAAGAGAACGAAAACCGTGGGAGTGGGATCCGTAAGCATGACTCTTGCTTAATTAAAGAGGTGAGAGAAAACTGGGCACCATTCGCTGTGACCATGGGACAGAGAAAAGGGAGGTCTGCAAACTATGGAACGAGGAGACTACAATGATTACTTACTGACGCCCCAGCTGACACCATCCTGACAACATGTGCGCACCGAATAAACGACCATTTGGCAATTGTCAGGGACTGTCCCTGTCTCTCGGCAGGCTTGAGTGAAAAGTGTCATCTGCCGCATGGAGAACTGCACAGTGCAGCCTCCAGGGTCTTCTTCTTAGGAAAGGCCCGAGTTTCGACGGCCTGATCTGGGGCCAGGCTGGCTCCGTTCTTCGCCAACCCAGAAGGGCCCCGGGCTCCCTTCGGAACCTCCGGAAGGCTGTGCTAACCACGCCCCTCACGGATAGCTTCCAATGAGGACACAGGAGCCCCCACACTCAGTGTGTGACCCCTGAGCCAGGCAGATGAAGAGAGAGTTCTGTACTAATTTTCTAAACGGTGATGGATTTTCAAAAGTGAAAACATACAGTCTGAGTGTCTGAGCATCAGGAACTATAACCACAGCCCAGGGGCGGAGCCTCGGGGCAGGAACCTGGAGGGGAGGAGCCTCGGGGGCAGAGCCTCAGGGGAGGAGTCTGCTTCAGATGCATGGATCATCCTTGCTATGGAGAGAGAAGTATGTGGTGGTGATGGACAGAGTAAGGGAGAGCCTGCTTACCCAAAAGAAATAATGCAATGTTTCTAGTCTGTCGATTTTTAAAAAATTTTGTTATATTTATTTATTTGCAGGGTCTCATCCTAGGCTGGCCCTAAAGTTGCTATGTCATCAAGGGCGACCTTGACCTTCTGGCTTCCTGCTTCTACCTCCCAAATGCTGGCCTAGGTGCAGCCCCGCCTGGCTTATGGGTGGGACAAGCCTCCACACCCATCAGGAGAGCTCTCTACTCACAAAGCCTCCCTCCAGTCCTTCCTGTTGGTGCTTTTAAAAAACAGAGTGTTGAACATAAACATGCATCTGGGACATTCCAATGTGTTCCACAAAGTCACTCACCATCAGCTCCTCAGGTGCCGGCCTTTCTTTAGGCTGTTTTCGCATGCTGCAGGAGGGAAACAGAGGCCTCGTGTTATTAACAGCATCTGTAAAGTCTTGCTGTCATTCCCCACCACAATGCTCCCTGGGATTTGGATGTTCAAAAAACCCATCAGCTCAATGCTTATCTGAAGTATCAACATATGTTCTATTTCTTTTACTTTGGACTTCAGATTTCTGGGGATGTTACTGTGTGTGTGTGTGTGTGTGTGTGTGTGTGTGTGTGTGTGTGTGTGTGTGTGTGTGTAAGAGTATGTGTGCCTGTGGGTAAGGGCCAAGGGTGACATTGGAATCATCCTGGATTGCCCCACCTCCTTATTGCTTTGCTCTGGAATTTCCCAGGCTCTGCCTTTCAGGGCCAGCATTATAAGCCACCACCATTTCTGCCTGGCATTTTTATGTGGGATCTGAGGATCTGAACTCAAGTCTTTTTGTCTGTGAGGCAAAGGTGTTAACCACTGAGCCATCTCCCCAGCAAATTACTTTTACAATACGGATAACAAGTGCAAACTTATTGTAATTTTATTTTTGAAATCAACATTAAAAAAAACAACAGCCATCTTCTCTTCCTGACTGTTGTTAGTTTATTGCAATCTTAAGTTCCAGGGGTAAGATATTTCTTTTTTTTTTGTAACTGGATGAAGAGCAAGAAAAGGTGATTGTTAAAACTAGAAAGCGATGCTCTCCTTTGCTGTGACTCTCGGTGACGAGAAGTTTATAAAAATGCCAGGAAGACAGATGATGCTACAATATCACAAATGGCTTCTTGCACGTGATTTTGACGTGCATTTATTTTGGCTAAAATGCAAGCTTGTAATTCATCCTACAGCTGCAGGACAGTTAAGTTTACTTAAGCTGCTGAAAGAACTACATTCCTCACGCGAAGCACTTCTTATTCTCCCTCTGGTGGACATAATTAGTGGCTTGTACTTAGCTATGTGATGAAGCACCAATGGGTGGTATGGGAGATGGCCGCGGGCGGCTGCCTGCTTTCAGTCGAGTTGGGTCTCAACCGGCGTGATTGTGGGATGATGCCATGAAGAGATGTCTTTATAGAAGCCATCTCTAGCAAGCAAGCTTTCTTAAGAAAGCCCTTCACGTCATCTGTGTTTGCTGGCAATACTTTTTGACAAGCCAGTCGAGCTGTCTTGCCAATGGAGTTGGGAACAGTACTAATCTGATATTCCAAAGGAGTCGTATTTCTTGGGAGAACAAAGCTATTACCCGCTCTCATGTCTGTTTTGGTGACATATATGGGGATTTCAACAGAGACTATCCCTCCCTAAAACTCCATAAAACTTTGATGTAACAGTTCATTCATGTTTTTGGATAGGAGAGTGAGAAAACTTTACCCACTCTGCTTCCTGCTCCTCAGCTCAGTCCCACCTCTAGGTTGTTCTCAGACCAGAGAGAGAGAGCGAGAGAGAGAAAGAGAGGGAAGGAGAGGGAGAGGGAGAGAGCACTACTGGGAAGTTATAGAATCATCATCTCTCTATAGTGCCTAAACCAGGGCTTCAGCCAAACCAGGCTGTTCCCCAATTTCTGTATTTCAAAGTGGGGTACTCCCATGATGTACTTCTGAGTGCCTGAGGAATTCCAGTAAAGGAAAGGAAACGATTCACTTATGTTTCTGACAATGAGTCTAATATCTTTAAAGGAGATATTGTGTTTCCAAAGAACTCAGGATTCTGGTATTTAGCTAACATCGACACTAATTTTCAGCATGGCATATTCTTTTTCTTTAATTTTTTTTTTTTTAACGTGGGACCTGGGATCCGAACTCAGAACCTTCTGCTTGTGAGACAGAGTCACAACCCCTGAGCCATCTCTCCAGCCCCTAAGCATGGCATATTCTGCAAGCAAACTTTTTATTTTTTTTTTAGAGTAAAAATAGTTTGGAAATGCTATGGACGATGATGTATTTCAAGTGATAAGAGCATTAAAATTCTTTATATTGAACAAAATTTCCTCCTTGGCTATTTTTTTCCTGGTGGAAAATAAACGGGATGGATGTTTTTATTAAGAGGTAACATATTACACTTAGTCAAAAAGGTGATAAAGCTTGACATTTATATTAAGGAATACTTCTTGGCCTCACTGCAGTGTAAGCACCAGCTGGATCATGGGGTGGGAGGGGCCAGCACGTGGCGGGGACTCCTCAGAAGGCCAGCTCACAGCTGGCAGGGGCTTTGCACCAGGGTGGGGAAGGGGGCACTCAGAAGGAGGGAGCAAGGGGCCAGGGAATTGGGAAAGAGTTCTAGAACAATCCGTGCATCCTATCTCCTGCTCTGGGGACCACCCAGATGTTCCCAATCTCCCACCTTTCCTGAGTAATTCCCCATGCCGGGGTGAGAGAAAGGACAGTGGAGCAACCTACTGGCCTCGTGAGACCACAGAGGTCCAGCAGGGCGGGGAGGATGGCTAAAGGGCAGATGAAAGACAGTCGTGTTCTGCTGGGAGGAAAAGCAGAAGGTTGGGAAAGAACCTTGGCGGAAAGATGCTTCTCAGGTGTGGAAAAGACAAGGAGTGACCAGGGGCTCCTAGATCCCCCTGTGTTAGATGCCGAGGCTCCCCTCAGTCACCCCAAGGGAAACAAAAGGTTTTCTGAGTAAAAAAAATAGTTCCCAAAAACCATGTTCCTGTAGATTTTTAAATACCAAAATTCAGTGAGATGCCATCCCAGGATGGAGTCTAACGAAAAATCAAAGATAAGTGATTTACTTCAAATCCAAGGAATTAAAAAGTGTCATGCTTCCACTAAGTAAGTGACAGGCAGTTTTATGGGTAACTTGCAGTTACGTTAATAACAATAAAAACAAGGTTCATCTATCTGTTCAATAGAGACTGGGAAACTGAATTTTTGGGGGGAAGAATGAAAGCGAACAGAAACAGGGTCTGCGCTTGAGGAATGAGCCTCTCAACAGCTTATTAAGAAGGAAAGAACCTCTGCTTATTAGGACTCTGTAAATAACGCTTACATAATTTAAACAATTTCTTCGGCTTCACTGCCCCATCTGCTGAAGACCCCCAAGTCCCTTCCTGTGGAAGTGGGAGAGGAGCAGCAAGGTCTCCCAGAGCCCGGAGTTAATGGCATGTGTCATTTACATTGAGGGCGGGGCTTGTTTGCACGGGGGCTCACCACTGAGTGATGAAATGTACAAATGGATCGGAGAACTCTCCCACCGGAAGGACGGGCGAATCCTGGATGGAGGAAAAACAAGTCACCAACAGTCACCACCAGACCTTTCTTTTTGCTCCCCCCCAGCCCTGGAGGACGAGCTAATGACAGGCGGCCCCAGCCAATTAGGAAGCCTGGCCAGACCTTCCTCTCCCCGCCCCCCATTTAGGCAGAGATGCCAAATTTCGAGCCACACATTTTTTTTTCTTTCTTTTTTTTTTTGATGATGGTGAGAAACGGGGAGCAGAGAGGGACAGGAGGTGAGGCAAGGACAATGATAGCCACGGGGTAGGAAGGAAGGTGGGGAAAGTGTGAATGAGAAATTAATGATTATTTAAGTAACACGCAAATGGTCTTGTAATTAACAGAGCTGCGAAATTATTCTTGTGTTGACCTCTGTTTCTCCTGCTGGATTTGCTATTTATTTACACTTCCTCCTTGTTTACATTTATTTGTCTATTAGTTACCCTGAATTCCTTGCTCTTCATCAGTCACTGTGCCAGATTTTTTTTTTTTTTTTTTTTAATTTTAAAAGAAAAGTATTTCTAGGGAAAGGGAGCGTCAGCCGGCTCAGCGTATATGGTCAGCGAGGGATACAGAGAAGAACTCCCATCTCCACAGCCAGGCAGAACTGGGGAAGAAGACTAGAAAATCACCTAGCAGCAGCACAATGACGGCGTGACTCAGGGAGAGAATCCCATCCCAAGCCGCAAAGGAAAGCTTTAAGAACTTAGGAGTTTTTCCAGGAGTGACAGAGAGCGCCGCTGTGTTTATAGTGTAACCGCTCAGGATGTAATGAAATTACGCCGCAGAGTACTTTAACAGTCATCTCATTAGACCTACAGTTGGAACAAGAGAGCCACATAAAATAGGCAGCTGCGAATGACTCCATTCTCATTCGCTATTAAAAATACCTTTCGGCGGCTCTTTTTCTCCCTGACATCCCCACACAAAGTGCCCTGCAAAGTATGATACATGCACCTATTTAAATTAACAAAGGAATGACTTATTTTAATCTCACTGTGCTTTGGAGTGCTTTGGCCATTTGGATGAGCAATATATCATTACATACAACCCTCCAGCGCTGCAGGCTAGAAACTCAGAGCATGCAGCATTTGGTGGGAGCCAAAACAATTTCTCTAGCACACAACTGTGTCAAATGCATGCATGTATTCATTATGGAGAACGAGAGGAAATAGCTTTGATGCAGTGGCAAGAAGAAGATGGTAAAAAGCACCTCTACAATGTGCGCGTCATTATCAATGGTGGTAGGGAGATACCACCGAGCAGCCTCCTGTGTGATTAGTAAATATACATGTAATTGCTGTGGCCAATTATCAGAAAAATGAGATCGGTAATTACAAGACAGAAAATTAACTAGAACTCTTATTAAGGCTTTGTTTCCAATTCATACCATTGGAAACTGCTGGAAAATACAATTAAATCAAAAAGGAACTGAGAGGTCAAAGCAACCGGAAAGAAAAAAAAGAGAGAGAAAAAAGATATTTAAAAAGATCCTGAAAAGAGGAAATGAAAAATATCTCTTGGCTTCTGTTATCTTCTGAATTTATTCATCCACAGGAGGAGATGGGAACCGCTCTAAACCTAACATTTTCATCCGTACAGACAGGCCTCCAGGAAGAAAGGAAAACAAAGGAAAATGGGAGTGAAATAAAACCTCTGCAAGTTCAAAGGCTTCCACACGGGCATTACTCAGAGAAACTCACAACCCAGGGTGGACGGAACCTGGCAACAGGGAAGGAATGGGGCCACAATAACACGGCAGTTCCTGGATAAAGACGCTGTGGAATTGGTCACAGAAGTCCCATTGGCTTGAAGAGCAAAAATAAAACGCGATATCAATTTCAGACCCGGTCTGTTTCAGGAAAGCTATATCCATCACCTAGCGTGAGAGTCTATGAGGCCCAATTCAGGAAATGGCATTTCATTGTCTCGAAAAACTGTTAGTAAAGAGACAGTTCAAAGTCTGAGGAGCAAGAATATGGCCTGTGGCCAGCTAGGAAGCTTCTCCAAGTCATTCTTTTATGGATTATCTTTTTTACTTATTTTTGGAAGCAGGTGTAGTACTAGAAATATCTCGAGGTGCAGTTGCTGGCAGAGGACTATCAAGATGGTTAAAATTCTACGGTGATCTAGCATGAGACATGGCACCAACATGGGGCTGGTTTCAAAGTGTGAGACTAAGAGTCACTTATCGAGGGATGGTACAGGTGACTTCATGACAATGTCATTTGGAGAAAGTGACATCCTCCACGGATAGTGATCCGGTGAGGTTTCCATGCTATAAAACTAAGGAACTCCGGGTGGTAGCCATGAAGAATTGATTTTATTTCTGGAAATGTTAGTCCTAGTTGAGTTCACAGGACCAGAGAGAGTAGATTCTTATCTCAGTGGGGCCTGGTCTCAGAGAATCTCTCATCAAAATGTGGGGGTGCATTCCAACCTTCCCTGGACCCTGCCAAACATTTCTTTTTAATTTTGTATTCCACATCTCTTGCCCACCTCAAGAAAGAACATGCAGAGGACTGGCTAGGAACAGAGTAGAGGAGACCACACAATAAACACAGGCGATGGTGCCTTGGGGAACTCCAAATCATCAGAAGCAATTGTCACCACACCCAATGAGAGTGGTCGGAGCTGCCTGGAATGTTCAGGAAGGTTTTCAAATACACTTTTTTTTTTCTTCCTTTTGAAAGAACATAAAATTTGAAGTTAGTGCAGTTCAGGATGTGAAAGACCTCCATTACCCATCTGTGTCGTTATTTAGCCCAAATCCACGGGAGAGAAGGAGGGTGGTATGCACTGAATTGGGGGCTCTCCCCATAGCACAGAGGAAGGGGAAAAGCATCCTGTCACCCAAGAGGCCAGAGGCCCACCCCAAAGGGTGCTTAGGAGCTAGTAACGTAACTACTGCTTCTTACCAAAAGTGTCCTCAGTGAACATGGGCTCAAGCAGGATGGGGAAATGCATTAAAAAAAAAAAAAAAAAAGAAGTGGCCTGAAGACATGGCTACACTGGTAGCTCTCAGTGCTGTTGGAAACTGCCTCTGAACTGTTAATAAAAGGCGTTCTCTGCAAGGCTCTGGGTGCCACATGTCGCCCTAAGATTTTCTTTTTTGGTTTCTGTGTGCCGGGATGCTTGGAACGTCAAGCACTAAGGTGTGGAAGGTCACAGTGGACACGACCCTGAGCAAAGGCTTTAAGCCGAGACTCTGGTGTCCAATCAGATTGAGACATCTGCTGAGGGATGTAAGCTGGACCGTTTTCAAGTGGGCAGCGACCCTGTGGGAGGACAGTCCGCCAGGCTCAGGGGTTTCCCCAACCACCTGGTCAGGCCCGCTCACTGAACAACTGCACCACGCGCATGCCACACACCAGAGAACAGCGAAGGACATTGGGAAAAAAGTTTGAGCGATGCCTTTGCCTGGTGAATAATGAGCAGTTCAGCAAGGTCAACCCATTACAACGGCAACTGTTTAATTATTAATTATGCACAATCCTGAGCAAAAGGACAAGTCCAGAATGTTTAATGCATGCTAACTTCAACTGGACTCTCTCGTTGGGTATTTTGTTATTAGCGCTTGTCAGCAAGGTACTCAGGCGTAAAAAAAAAGGCAGGCAGCAGAAAATGTGTGTGTATGTGGTATTTTGTGGGAGTGCATGGTCCCACCTGCACACTCACCGAGGAAGAGGGAGGAGACGGAGGGACGTCCAATCCCAACGCAGTGGCTGCTAGCTCACACGCACACTACACTGGCCAATGAGTGTCCTTTGTTACCATGACAGCTGACCCGCATGAATCCCCAAAGGAGAGAGGCAGAGAAAAGTTTTGATTCTATAATTCAGATTTTTGAATTAGGGATACTTAAATGGCAAACCTCGTAAATAGCCCTAAGGGTGAATGAATACTGAAATACTTTTTGTCCCCAGCCTTGTGCACAAGGGAGACACCCCCCTATAGAAGAGTCTAATGGGAGTGAGGTGCTTCCTCGTGTGGGGGTGTGGGGCCCCCGAATGCTACTGCCTATGCCCTCCAACTTCCTCCTTGAACCAAATGGCCTATTCCTTAAACTGAGACCTCTTATGTCCTGCAATAAAAGACAGGAAGAGAGAGGTACAGATAAATCCCAGGGGTGTTGGTTGCACCTGTGAGCACCATGGTTAGATCAGCTCAGCCCGGCAAGTTAAATAAAAGAAGACAGACCTGCCAATTTTAGAAATAGTGCACTTCTAAATGTACTGCTGCTACGGCACCAAGCCCGTAGGTGGTTAGCATCCGAGAATCCCACGGAGCCCAACACTGAGTCATATTCTGAGTTTTAAGAGTGGGCTTTCAATTCAAGCTTGATGCTCCTGTGGCATGGCCCAGTGGTTTCTGGGCATGTGGCTCATACTATAATTAGCACAGCAATCGTAGATCACCCCACTTCTATCCATGGTGCTGGGATCAAAGATCATTTGTAATTCCAGAGACTTCGAGTCGGGCAGAACAGTATCCTGCCTGTCAGATTCCAAGTGGGTTTTGCTCCTCCACTGCTCACTGTCTTTCGGGAGTGTCTCTTGGACACTGCCCAGCCCATGTGCTCTCATAGGGAAGAAATCTAGTTGGTTTAAAAAAAGAAATTCTAGAGCTGGTGATAGAACCTAATTGATGGTATAAGTAATATGTTAGAACCAGAAGCCCTGGATTCTATCCCCAGCACCTCACCAACCAATAAACAAACGAGCCAAGATATAGAATCCAACAGCAAAGGACAAGAAAACTAGATGCTTTGCTGTGACCTCTGCGCAGAGATCTGTACACAGGGCAATACAATGGAGGACCGTGGGAAAATTAGTCAAATTTCTAATATTTCAAAGCTTTTCAAGGTTTGGATGTCTTCCTTTCCTTCTATCACAGACTGTCAAGAACAGCAGCCCAGTCATGTGGTATCAGAGGAGGACATGTAGGAGATGGAGGGACAGGAGTCCTGATTGGTCAGAGGACCAGTCGCTCTATGTGTGGCATGAGGAAGCCAGAGTCGCTCAGCAGTTAGAGCAACTCTAACAGAGGGAGTTCATTTGAGAGCACGGCCACTTCGTGACTCGAACGGAATTCTTCACTTCACGCTGCCGAGGGAGCTTGTTCAATCCCCAGAGAGTTGCTAGGACAGGACAGTGTGGGAGTGAGGCTCTGCCCCACGGAGGCCTGTTTTGATGTTATCAAAGAAAGGCTCTGTGGGCTCAGCTGGAGCCCAGAGCCCTCCTTCCACTCGTCCTGCGCTACGCTGGGCCCTGAGCAGAGAAAGTGAAAGATGATTCAATTTCCACACTGGGTCACCCCATGCTCCGGGTTGCCAGATGTGACAAATTGCATGCGTGGGCATTTTGGTGTGAAGCTCCGTCTGTTGGGTCCGGACTGACAGTAGCAGCTCATTTAACTCAGATGGGCCTGGAACTGGGGGCTAAAGGCCTGAATCCTTGCTCCTGACACTCCCACCCTACCCAGCCACCCTTGAGTCACAGGAAGCAGCTGTTCTCACGTGAACACCGCCACCAGATGGCTTATGAAAAAACCTACAAAATACAAACGATCAGCTCTCAAGGAATCCGTCTCCAGGTAATTGAAATTTGACATCATAGGTATTTTTTTCTCCCTGTTCTCTTTCTTTCCTTCTTCTTTCCCTTTCTTTCTTCCTTCTCTCTGTGTGTGGAGATGCTGGTGTGTACACACGTGTGTGTGTGTGTGTGAAGAAGAGGGCACTGTATGTACCTGTGGAGGCCCAAGGGTGACTTTAGTGCTTGGCTCTGGGATTTCCCAGGTTCCTCCCTTAAGGGCCACAAGTGTAGGTCGTTGCCATTTCCTTCTGCCATTTTTATGGGGGATCCAGGATCCAAATTAAGGTCCTTCTGCTTGTGAGGCAAAGGCATAATCCCTAAACCATTTCTCTAGCCCCTTTTTTTCTTCTTTCTTAAATATCTAGTTCTTCAGTATCAAGGTAAAAAAAAGAGGACAACTTTGCTGTTAATGTCAGAACGAACTCTTCCTTTGGCCTACTTATTGTGTTATCATTTAAAAGATTTACACGTATGGACTGGTGAGATGGCTCAGCAGGTAGAAGAGCTTGTTGTGCAAGACTCTGACACAAGTTCGATTCCCAGACACCACAGAAAGGTGGAAAGAGGACTGATTCCACAAAGATATAACAATAAATAAAATTAGAATAAAAATGTTAAATATTTACATTGCCATAGAGATTTTTTTCTTCCTGTGTGTGTGTGTGTGTGTGTGTGTGTGTGTACTGTGTGTGCCTATGAAGGCCCAAGGGTGACTTTGATTTGGATTGTGTTACCTCCTATTTTCTTTGCTCTGGAGTTTTCCAGGCCCCGCCTTCCAGGACTGGAAGTACAGGCTGTCTGGCGTTTTTACATCGGATCTGGGATCTGAACTCAGCACTCTCTGCTTGCGAGGCACAGCTTACCCCTGAGCCATCTCTCCAGCCTCTGTATAGGGATTGTCCAAAGATACGGCAAATGATCGTGTGTTTCATAAAATACCTTGAAATCATCCACAGGGAGAAGATGAAAACGGATGAATTTTTTAGACATGCTTGCAGCTGCTGCTTTACTAAAGGTAGTGAGCGCTTCCCTTTTTATTTTTGGTCTTTCATTGGTCACAAGCTACTGTGTGTGGTAGTAGTTAGAGGTGCCCATGTGAACACACGTGTACACACGCACACACACACACACACATACGCACACATGTGCACACGCGCACACACACAGACACACATGCATGTACTCCTTTTTCAGCGGCTTGGGCAGAGCTGGGGAGAACGTGCTTGCCTCATGCCTACGGGTGAGTGTTTACCAAAGTAGAACGTTCTTTTTGTCCTCTTTCTCGAAGCTTCCCTGTGCATTTCTGTTGCTTTTTCATAAAACACTGCCGCAAATAATCAAGCTTGACCATTGACATCCATAAGATTGAGTTTTAGGAACCATTAAATGAGCTGGTCCTCGTGGGAAGGCGGTGCTGCGGCTGGTCTACAGGTAATTACTCAGCAGCTCCTACCTGTGGTTTTTACCGTGTCTCTATATCGTGTTCGAATTTCAAACACGGTGAGGTCAACCTGTTTTTTTTTCCTCCCCAGGAAAAGTCCAGCAACAGCCCAGGCCTGAAATGGTCATGCTAATGTGCTCAGCTGGCGTCTCTCCAGGCTCTGGCCCAAGTGCTGGTGGAAAGCGGTTCTGGACGAAAGGCCCATCGTAAGCTATATTATCAAAAACTGTATTATCGTAAGCTACGTTAGGCAGAAACAGAAGAGAAGGTTTACAGGAAGGAAAAACAAGGTTCCTATTTGGCAGGTGTAATCCACTCGGCCTAGGTAGGAAGTCGGTTCAGGGGCGCGCAGCTGCAGCGAGGGAACCTGGCGGGGTCCGTGGCCTGAAAAAGCAACAAGCCAGAACACCATCAAGTCAGACGCGGGGAAGGCCCGCTAAACCCCGGGTCCAATCGCCACACTGTGTCCTTCTGAATGTTCGCTCGACTGTTAGTTAAAATAATTACCGCCATTTGCCACCTGCACTGCGAGCTGCGGCGAAGGGCTCGAGGAACTCGCAGCACTGCCTGGCGGGCGGGAATGCCACCCTGGCTTCCAGCAACACCCAAAGGCAACCTCGCCACGAGGCAACACTGCTCTGCTCGGGCCACAGCATGAGTAACGGCCGGGGAACCGCAAGCTGGCGAGGGGAGACATGGCATCGGTTTAAAATTAGTTCACATGACTGGGAACAAAGAGAGGGGACGAGGCGGGAGCAAGGGAAAGGACATGAAAAAAAAAAATAACCCCCAGAACTACATACTGTGAAATGAGCAAGTTCAGTTAGAATGTTCACCAGGATTTGGAAAATCATAATGCCATCTGCTGCTCTGGACCTCAGAACATCTCAGGGGCCCCCGACGCTTCCATTCCGGGAGGAAGGAAGGAGCGCACCCTCCATGGCCACGGCCCCCATGCTGCAGCGGGGTGCACCCCAGCCGGCCAGCTTGCCGTCTCTTCTGAGCACACTTCGCTGGCTCCAACACCCGTCCCCCTGGTTTAGGGAAAATGAACGGCGGGCACGGCCATCAGGGCACTGTGCCCCAGCCCGGGCTGCTGGGGGAACTGACCCTGGCAGCCAACTTGGGCTCAGGGTGTGGCGGCCCCATCCTGGTGACTAAATGAGCACTGTCCTCCGGCTGGGCGAGACTTCACAATAGAGCAACACATGTTAAATGGCAGCAGCCAAAACCGGCCCCACTAGGCTAGGCGACTGTCCATTCACACGGCGCTATTCACAGGCCTGCACCACCAAGAAATTAATTCATTAATAATGCATCGGGCTTCCCGGACAATTCAAAGGAGAGAATACAAAGCCACGTGCTCAGTGTCAGGCCTGAGGATGGGATGGTTTTCCCCAGCGAACGCCCCACAGATCTGACTCATGTACAGCGGAGGAAGTCCATCCAATGAATTCGCTCGGAGACATTAGGAAGAAAGAAAAACAAATTTTCAGCGGTCGCTAAGAAAACAGGACTGTTTTAAAAATGATCTTTTTTTCCTTCATGTGACTTTGAACATCTTTCAGACTATCAAAAAAAATTCTTTTACATTGTTCTTCTCTGTAACATTTTTTTTTCAACTCATTTCTTTCCTAGTCCTCCCTCCCAACAGCTCATAAATATGAATTAAATATAATTATAAATGAACAGAACATTAACTTTTGGATTACTGCTGTGTTTTGGTAGAATGTTAATGTCATTTCTAAAGGAACAGTTGTAACCAATAGAAAAAAGCGATTGCTAAAGGAGCGGTGGCTTTAAAGTTAACCTATTTTCAATCTTCAAACCAGCCAAACTGCACTAATTTAAACACACAGGACTTCTCAAAGGCGGGATTAGATTTCTAAAGATTGCTTTGCATGAAAGAGGGAGATCGCTTTTCAGGCTTCCAGTGCTGCTCCTGACACTGTGAGACGTAGCTAGGTTAAAGCGACGGCTGGAAGACAGGGCTGTCGTGCCCACCCAGGTGTATCGCCTCCCCAGGCTTCCGAGGCCTCTGTTGCTACTGTTGACTTGTGGCGACCATCATGAGATAACCCCATATTCTAAACGACCATTTCCAGAGAGGGAAGGATACTGACAAGTGTGGTCAGAAAGA